>CM049306.1:16679589-17906018 GCA_026874595.1 Sipunculus nudus | reverse complement strand
GAAAAAGAAAGGAAGGGTGCCTGCTCCAGTGGAAGACATCACAGACTCTGATTCAGACTGATGTTTTTTTAAATAAATCTCTGTGCCTTACCAGTTACTGTTTTCTTTGTTGATACGTGAGAATATGTTTATCTGTTGTGAAGTTGTAAGCAAAACTGACATAAATTATGCAGCTGTAGTTTCAACAGAGATGAATTAACTATGGTTTAAATCCCTTTTTGGGCAGATATGATCATAATATAGATAAAATAATTGGGAAAGTTCTTTTTCTACCTTTCATGCACATCCATGTTGGTACTACAAAAGCTGGTTACCAATTTGCCCTGTCCTGCACACACTACAGAAACCCTGTCAACTCAAAATATGAATTAAATGATTATATATTCACAAGGGATGATATCATCCCATGCAAAACATATCACAAATTGGGTTGTAGGGAATATGTTTCAGCATGTAGATCAAAGTGAAAATGTTATTTAAATGTTTCTTGGATATTTTATGGAAACATTTCTAAAATATCAAAAAAAATGTATCTCATAAAATGTTAATAAAATATTATGAAAACGTTTATAAAATGTTTTACAAAAACATTTAGAAAACGTTTCTTGGATATTTTGATGGAAACATTTCTGAAATATCAAAATAATGTATCTCACAAAATGTTAATAAAATATTATGAAAACGTTTATAAAATGTTTTACAAAAACATTTAGAAAACGTTTCTTGGATATTTTGATGGAAACATTTCTAAAATATCAAAATAATGTATCTCACAAAATGTTTATAAAATATTATGAAAACGTTTATAAAATGTTTTACCAAAACATTTAAAAAACATTAAAATAACATTTTAAAAACGTTTTTAGCAAAACGTTTTAAAAACGTTTTTTCGAACATACAAAAAAACGTTATAAAAATATCACAGAGAAACATTTTCAAAACATTTTGCAAAACGTTTTTAAAACATCTAAAAAATATTTTTGTGCTACCTGGGTGGAAAGTCTCCATGGAAACCTGGAATTAGGTCTCTGTTACCCATATTCTTTAAGCTATGGGGCTCTGAAGTACCCCCCCCCCCCCAAATAATGAAAAATTTGATACAAAAGCTCAAGTATCTTAACAACTAATGCATTGACCACCATGATTCTTTGCATGGATATTTTTCATGGAATTTTTCATTAGTTTCTGCAGACTGATGGCACCAATTGTATTTTTTTTATTTTTTACTATTTTTTTTCTCTGTTTTTGAGTCAAAGCTCGGCACAAATCATAACCATTGGACCTGGAATCTTCTTACTTTAAATCCAGGAAGGTCCATGAGAAGTCTCCTTGGAAACGTGAAATTAGGTCTCTGTTACCCATATTTTTTTAGCTATGGTGCTTTTAAGAACCCCTCAGAATGATTGAAATTTGATACCAAAGTAGGGCACAAATCATAACAATTTGGCCCAGAAACTTCTTACTTGATATCCTTAGAGTTCCTCAAAAGTTCTCCCCAGAAACTGAAATTTGGTCACTGTGACCTATATTCCCAGAGTTTTGAGGCATGTTTTACCATCCCAGAAATAATGCAAAATACACAAATTGCCAGATTACTCAGGAAAGGCTGGACATTAACTTAATTAGCTGCCTGTGCAAGGACATATTGTCAACATGTCAGTCGGCTGAGCGTCATGACCCATGGGTCACTTGTCACAAATTCCATCTGCAACTGCTCATGTTTCACAGTTTTGATACAATAATTTACTGCAGGTCATCTCCTGTATGAAATGGCCACTGGTACAGAACTGGAGAAGACAGCGCCTGAACCAGGTGACCTGACATATATAACAGACCCGGAAACTACTAAGGTATATTAACATTATCAGTGAATGTGCTGCATTACACTCAGGTACATTACATTAATATGGGTTATTATATTGTATTGCTGGAGATTTTTATCTTTGTCAAAGTAAAAAATCTGATGTAGTATGTATAGAGTGATTTATACTTTAATCATTTTATATACAGTAAAATTTCATGGTGTCTAACTAAGAGACCTTCAAATTTTGCAGAATGTGATATTTATACAAGTAGAAGTTATTTAGTAACAATTTAACTAAATTTTGCATACATAATTTTGATGTATACATGTAATTTTGTATATGTATGCATGTATATATTAATATCACAATGTCTTGTAAATTCATATATTCTTGTCTATTTATTATAGGGTATATACTGAACTGATCAAAGGGCTACAGCTTTTTAATCGGATTATTTTGTTTTATTCAGGTGATACAAACCCTCTTTGATGGTCCAGAGATGTTTGCCAGTTCAAAACAGGTACTTCGGAATATTTTTTTTATTAATGAGTTTAAATCAATTACTTGTACCACTTAATGTGTGAGTGTGGGTTCTGTGTGACTTTCTGAATAATAGCATATAAACTGCTCCCACCAAATGACCATATGGTGTAATCAATTCCTGTGTGATCCCTTTGTTATATGTGATTTAATGTTAATGAAGCAGAAGATTATATCAGATGCAAGAACATACTGGAACTAAAATAATTCTGTTACACCTTTTATTACCCTTGTCACTTCTTGTATTTTGATCCATTATTGTCATTGTTATCTTGAACTTCTAGCTTGATTTAGTCTCTCTCTCTGTATATATAATGGTCTGTTTATCTGTTGATTTCTTATATTTTTATATATGATGGTCTGTTTATTTGTTGATTTCAAACATAGGAAGGAACAATATGAGTGTCTGATAAACAGATTGCTAAGAAGGATTAAGTAGATGGGATAGAAAGATAGGATTTAGTCCTCATTTTAATGAACACGTCACTTTTTCAGGCAGAAGATGTTGTGTATTTCTTGATATGATATTTCCCTTTTTATTTCAGTTATTAGGTATAGAATACTTCGCAAATGTGATATTGAAAGAAGAGGCAGAACACAGTGTAAGTTATTGGTAGTTATAAACTTATAAGATACAGCAGTGTCTGAAACACATAGGCAGTGGAACAGAGATTAGGGGCAGGGACATGAATACTCCCTTGCTGTTGGATCCAGGGGGGGAAGAAACATGTTTATTGTCATTGATAGATGTACTGACAATTTTGTTATTGTCCAGACTTCCTCATACATTTGTGATTTCTAAACATATGATTACTATACAGTTTTAAATTTTAATATTTACCTCAATCATCAGTGAAAATTTTTGCTAAAATTTGATAATTTTCTATATCATAGTGCATCATTTTATCCAAAAATTAAATTAAAATTTCTATACTGGATTTGTGTAAGGGATTGGGGACATACCCCCCTTTGCCACAAATTATGCCCCTCCCAACCCCCCCCCCCCCCCCCCCAATTACACACATGTATGCATGCACACACTTTTTGAAGTTTCCCAGCCTTCCACACTGTGTATACAACACAACTTCCATGAATGAAATTAAAAAGCAGAGACAACATAAATATCTGGACAGGATGATCAGCACATACATAATCTGTGCACCATTCATCAGATACTCATCAGTTTATCATTAAGTCCATGGTGGTCCATTCACAGGTCATTTGACTCATCATTACTTTAGTTAGGCAGCTACACCTTAACTGTGACATTTGAACTTTATCATACAAATCTTGCACTCTGATTCTGAGTTAAATAAATTTAATTAGTTAATATGAAAAATTTAGTACATTAGTACATTTATGCATTAATTCATTTATACTCAAAATTAAAATAATTAGCAGGGGTGGATCCAGGATTTAGGAAAAGGAGGGGTCCAACCCCTGAGGGTTCAACCCAGGAGGACCATAGACTAACCCTAAAAAAAAAGGTTCCCCCTGCTCCCAGTCTGGAAAAGGGGGATCCGGGCCCCCAAAATTAGTCTGAAACCTTTAAAAAAAGGTTGCGGCAGCTAAATAAAAGGGGTACTTCTGATAGTACATTTATGAAAATATTGTAGATCCTTTCCCGCTTGTAAAACAACCAAAAATGGTAAAGTTTTAACACATCAATCAATTGATGAACTAAACATAAAATATTGGTATCTATTAAATATTTGATCAACATTTTATATGATACACTTATTAAATGTGTAATTATTTTGCATAAAAGAATTTGGATAATTATACATGTCAACCTAAATACTAAAAATATCATCGCTGTTTGAAAGATTTTTTTTTTAATGTTATAACCACTAACAGCTTTTCTTGAAAAAATATGCATAATTTGTGAAATGTCTACTTATCAGTGCAATTCATTTATCTTTTTAGGTCACCTTATCTCCAGATCTAAGACATCTTTTGAAACAAGTAAGAAAAGGAAAACCAAACCAAAAGTAAGTTGTCAGTCTTAACACTCTATGTACAGGTCTTAGGTATCTGGATTTGTGTAACTCATAATGTATTACTGGTAGTCAGTGTTTGACAATAGAAATGACAACAAACCGATTCATTACATGTTTGATAATAATACTATTACTCCTTATTAAGTGATACACTAATGCATAGATATATAATACTGCTAATTAAGTTTATATAATTTCCTAACTATTAAACAATATCTTTAGGGTCACTTTTTGCTAAAAGTCCAATAAACACAGGACAATAAAAAAGGGTGATGTTGTGCCAGGAAGAAAAAAGTTTGATGTCTGTGAAATTGACAAGGTTTTGTTGTCTGCTATAATGTTCAAATTTGCTTCAACAGGAGATCACAGAACAAAGAACAAGTTAAACATTTTGTTGAAGATGAGAAGAAAAGAGAAAAAGAAAGGTATATCATATTACATAGTCATCAGGGGAGGGTAGAGGATTTGAGAATTAGAGGGGGGGGGGCAAAGGGGGAGGGGTAAGGGAAGGGGCTTCTTCATCACATAGTGTAGAAACATTTTGAAAACCTAGGCTGCAGTGGCACAATCAAGAATACTAGTAGTTGTAAAAGTATCCTCATGAGAATCAGGTATTAATCACAGATCTATCTATTTTACAATTTTTGGATTAAGAAAAGTGGGGCTTGTCTCCTAAATCTGACCCTGGTCATACCAAATGCTGACACAGTACAACTTTAATATGCATTCATAGTGTCACATTTATAGTGTATCATAAAAATGTAATGCCTCAGGTACAAAATTCAGAGGTTAAAATAGATTATTTCTGGCATAAACCAGTACGTGTTTTGTGTTCGACAGTTTAAGCATATGGGAATGATTGTCTATCTAAGATTTTGTCTATCAGTCCAGTGGTCTGTAGGTTTAAATTACTCTTTGGTGATCGTACTTGACTGTATTATTATTACCAGTACTGACCATTTACATTAGGTCTGCACCATACTCTTGTCACCTCGCTGGACAAAAAAAAAACAATAAATCAACAAATAATGGAGCGATTCTTTAAACTTAAATGCACAAGTGTCTTTTATTTCAGGAGAAAATCCTCAAAGAAGCAAAAAGGAAGAAATAAACAAGCTGGAGGAGGCAGTGAGATGGTGACTTTGAATTCAAAGTCAAGCAAACATAATCAGCTTCCATCTCCTGAGCAGGAGACCAAAAACAAAGCTCTCTCACTAGGGGGCAGCACTAGTACAACAGTGACACAAGGGGGCAGCAGCAATATTACCCCTGCATTGCTGGCCTCAATAAGGACAGGGATAACTCTCAAGAAAGCAGTGACAAATGACAGATCAGCCCCAAGGATTTGAAAATTGCTAATAAGTTTATTATGGTGATTGAGAGAAT
The DNA here is from genome assembly GCA_026874595.1 of Sipunculus nudus. NCBI lineage: Eukaryota > Metazoa > Annelida > Sipuncula > Golfingiida > Sipunculidae > Sipunculus > Sipunculus nudus. The sequence goes on along the minus strand of CM049306.1, from coordinate 17,900,287 downwards.
AGAAGGTCATTTACATCTTGGTGAACATGCAGATAAGAGAACAGTTCTCAAAGATGGTTAGAGCCATCTGAGTGGGAGAGTTAGGTCTCAAAATCAGTTGAGCAGCAACCTTTCTTCAGCAAGCCCCCAAGCATGTTGCTTCGTGAATCATTAACAAGACAATTGAACCAATCAGGTGGCTTGCATATGGCTCATCTACATAGCAGGGAAAACATTTTTCAGATCACATGTTTGGCAGTGGCAGTGTTAATTATAGCTAGAGAATCTGACCAGTTATATAAGGGCTTGTAAACCTGGTTGGTTTCTGGTGCATGTGTTCTTATTGATGAGGTTTGTGAACAGTTTTAATTTTTTATTATTGTAATGGTGAATTTAATTGGCTGTTTAGATTTCTGCCACATCACATGCACCTGTTTGGAATTCATAATACAAGAAGATAGTTAGTACTGACCATCATGTGTCAAGACCAGAGGTGCCAAGTTATGTAGAACGGGATATTTCAAACTCAGTGATGTTTATGCTGTGGACTGACTCTACCAACCCCCATCCCCATGTACCCAATGTCACAAAATTCCATTCATACAATGTACATGGTATATTATGTAAACAGCAATGAATGGAAAACTGATATGACTTTTTTGCTGGAATATCATTCACTGGAATATTATAAGATGAAAGTCCAGCAACAGCTATTCATATAATCCAGCATCTGACCAAACCTGAATGCATGAAAACAATTCATGATATTATTCACTGTATTTGCATTTATTTGTAGAATGTGTTATACTGTATTAACATTCATCATATGTTGATGTTGTATATGATAATGACAGATTTTGAGGGTATTATAATCACTTGCATTACATGCTGTGATAAATACTGGTACTGTTGTATGCAGTCTGATATTACGTACAAGCAAATGACTAAATAAGAAGTTTTTGTTGCTTTTATTTTGAAATTGTGGTACTAAAATGATTATTTAAGTACCGGTAATCTATGCACATAAGCACACTAAATGCATATTTAAAAAACATTCAAAATTATTATCATTTTATTACACTGTTGTATATCTCCATGTAAATCCTGTAACACTGATCCATTTAAACTATTGTGTTACTGAGAATTCACTGCTGAGGATTTAATTACACTGTTATGTAACAACAACCATGTGTTTCTAATTATACTGACTGAACTGAGGTAACTCATACTGTATCCATTACAGGTCCTCTTTAAAGATTGTGTATAACCTCTTTGTGTATCCATGTACTTAATTGTGTGTAACAGAGAAGTACAGAAAATACAGAATTTTCCATTTTTTCATGCTGTCTTAATGCTGTTTCATCTAATTCTTTATCTAGGTATGTACATGTGCAGATTTCCATTTCATTTTGGGACCTTTTAACAGGGTGGTTGCATATGATTTCTGTCATGCATTTTGTATCCTGGTGTCACCCAGACATAGTGCCTACCAAACCTGCGGGTGATGGGTGGGTAATCAACCCCATTGCTAGCCGTGACAACCTGACATAGCAGGCAATGGTAATTGGGCGGGTAAGCCTACTTGAGTCATGATACAAGCAGTATCAAGGAATGCATCGAGTGGTCTTCCATCATGTTGCATTCATATTGTTTTAAACAGCCCATAATCTTATCATTATGCTACAAATGATGCATTAATGCAAGAGAATACATGATAAACAGAAACCAAAACTGAAACCCCCTCTCTGTTGGTTTATGCCTATTGTATCTGTAGGCCATGAGGAGTTGTCAGAAATGACGAAAAATATTTGCATTCTCATGTGGCCTTATAATGCTTTCCTAAGACCTAGATGTAAAAGCACTCTGGCAGGCCAGTAATCTGGTCGTGATGTCAGAAGGCCAATATGGTGCTACCCCACTGCTAGATCTTAACACTGAGAAACCCCCAAAGATAAACTTGTTTGTGAATGATACATGGCTGTGGGGCACAGCCTTCCCATTTAGACTGCACAGTGCTCGCCCTGGGTGGGGGCAGACTTTGAAAAATCTCACCGCTTCTCAACTGAGATTTGAACTGATGACCTCCCAGTTTTACTCCTACCCCTAGACCCCCCAAAGAAGCTTGTGGAAAATACTGATATATGAGAGAAAATGACTGAGATTGTTTTCTAGACTAGTTAGACATGAATATCCAAAAGTGAAACAGAGACCAGGCTTAGTGATGAGTGTGGGTGTATCTCCTCTTTCAGATTAGATTGATAAAGGAAAATAATCTTTTACCACACAGAATTTAGTTTCTGTGTAAACAAGTGGCACTTAACTAGGCTTCAACAAATGTAGTACCAGTCACCAAATATAGTACCCATTGCCAAAATTGTCTGTGATAGTATATAACCTCGTCTCCAGTGTACTGTTCAAGGTGAGTTTAGTGGAAAAATGGTATCTATACTTTAATGTGCTGGAACATTACAGATATCATGGATGCATTTGACATTAGCCTTGCTAAGGATTTTTTTCAAAATTATTTATGATTAATCAAGATTATTATTTGTGATGGTAATTTTTTAGGCACTGTAAGTTGTTAACATGGTCACAAGTATACATTTCTCATGCAAGTTAGAGGACATAGCGGCAAAATGCAAAACTATATTAACTCTGAATCTGATATCATTCATGGAACTGGTAGAATAGAGTTTATAAAATGCAATATAAGAGACAAACCTATGATTATAAAAAAATAACATGGGATGTTAAAGCAGGATTTGGGGAACAAACATTTAATTTTCTAAAAGTAACTCGTATGATGAAAGAACCATAATCCTAAACAGAGATACCAGTACTCAACATAAATCAAATAACATCATCACTTTATATTCCACTTGGGATTTTGTTCAAGTTAAAGGGTTGCCCAACACCAGTATCTGAACTTTCAGTCAAGGGGGTAAATATGTGAGCTCATTGAAAAGTTCTCCAAATGTGAATTTTTTTTTTCAGTTTTATAAAAATCCTTTTCTGTGATATGCTACACATTCCTACAATTTGCTTCCACCGTTGTAAACAAGGCCTACAGGCCAAATGCGAACCTGTGCATTGGGAAATACACCAGGTATAATGCGTCAATGCTGGACCATTACTTCTCATGTATATGAACAATGCAAGTACTAAACATTTTGAATTAGAAACAATTACACAAACATCACTGCTAAAATTCTGGCATGGGTGCACATAACACAAAAATGATTGTAGCTGGCACCACCAGTCTTGTATACAACATAGCTATCAGAGATATATACATATGCCCAATTTCAGACTGATATATCAAACCCCTCCTGAAAATAAGCATGGACACACACTGTGCAAAAATTATTGTAAGTGGCACCACCAGTCTTGATTACTACAAAGCTATTTGATATGTATATATATGCCAATTTCAGGCTGATATATCAAAGTCCTCTGTAGAAATAGACAGGCACATACACTGTGCAAATGTCATTGTAGGTGGCGACAACTGTCTTGTGAACGAGAAAGCCATCAAAGACGCATAGACAGGTCAAAATATCAGGCCAATACATTAAAATTACCTCAAGTCTGATGCATGGGGCTGACCAGGCTTAGGTGAGAAAGGCAGGTGCCCCGGGTGAACTGTGACAAATTTGCTGGCTCAGGCTACTGCACTAAGTGAACTCATGACCTGCACCTGGCTAGACTGAGTGAACTCTTGTCCTGTTGCATAATCTGACACAGTTGGCAGTCTGCCAAAGCTATAAATAGATCAAGGCTGAACTTTGGTGCAGTGGGCAGTCTGCTAACACTATAAATAGAAAGCAGCTACTGCACTGAGTGAACTCCTGACTCATACCTGGCTGCACTGAGTGAACTCTTGACCTGTTGCCTAATCTGATACAGTTGGCAGTCTGCCAAAGCTATAAATAGATCGAGACTGACCTTTAGCCTGTTGCGAAGTCTGAAATAGTAGCCACACCATTGCATAAGCTCATGCAGGGGCCCTGCCCTGAGGGGCATGACACCCATGAGGTTATCACACTGTGCCCATGAGGTGTTCACATGTCGCCAATGAGGTGATCACGTGTCACCCATGAGGTGATCACATGCCTTGTGCTTGGCTGCACTGATTGAACTCTTGACCTAAATCTTGCTGCAATGAATGAGTTCTTGATCTGTTGCCAAATCTGAAACAGTTGGCAGTTTCTCAACCTATTTAAAGATACGGACACAATCTTTGAGTGTTGGTGAATCTGTTTACACATACTGAAAGACTGGCTAAAATGCTTTTTTTTCAAGCTGACATATAAACTTTTTATCAAAATATCTAGAATAATAAAAGATTCAGTTCTTTCATTGTTAAAGGTCCAATTATTCTGCCAAAAATCATTCAAGTAAACTTGAACAAAGGCCACCTAAGAATATTTTTTGTGCAATGTTACAGAAGTTATAATTGAAACAATAATTTTGTAGAAACAACAGTTTTGCAGTCCTCAGTTTGAAATAGACATAAAAATGGCCATAAGAACAACAAAAGCCTTTCTGATATGATTAAAAGGACCATGTCCTAGGATAATTATTTTGAAAAATTGAACGATTCAACTTGACAGTTTCATTATAAACATTTAAGCTGAAAGAGGCTAAAATTATGAGGTTTTTGCCCATAAAAATCCGGTCAATGTAGGTAACATCACAAAATCTGCAACTTCAAATATGAGTCATGTGACCAACATTTGCACAATACTTGGTAATGCTAGCTTCTGTCATTTCTGAGATTACTGTGTCAGTACTTACTTACTTGGCCAAATGACTTTTCAACTTCATGTTACTCCACTAAAATTCATCAAATGCAAAACATTTTAACAAACTTAAGAGGGCTTGCCTCTGGGATCATTTCTGCAAAATATTGAACAATTTGGCTGGACCGTTTACAAGAAGAAGACTTTCAAAGGTTTTTCAGCCTTTTCCCTATTAAATCTAAGTAAACACAGATAGCAAAAAAATAAGCTGAATCCCACAACATTTGATATGTGACAGATTTTGCATAAAATCTGAGGATGGTAGCTCCTGCCATTCCTGAGAAATTATGGGTTAATGTACAGATGACCAATGACCCCCGTACAAAAAAAATGCAGGTGGTGCCACCAATACCTGAATTTCATATATGACTCATGTGACCAACACTAGCATAAAATTTGATGATGATAGCTCCGGCTGTTTCTGAGACTGTCATTTTAGTATTCTTTTTTTTACTAAGATGACTAAGTTCAACCTCTTGTAACTCGGCCAAAATTCACCAAACATGAACCATTCAAACAAAGTTGAGAGAGATGGTATAAAAGATTATTTCTGTGAAATATTGAATATTTGGCTTTACCGTTTCGGAGGAGAAGATTTTTAAAGGTTTTTACCTTTTTCTCCATAAAATCTAAGAAAATGGAGAGTTTTTCAGATGGCTATTTTTTTGCATTAAATTTCATGATGCTAGCTCCAGTCGTTTTTGAAATAATATGGGTTAACGTACAGACCGCGGACGCCGCCACACCATCCCATTAGCTCACAGGTTTGCTAAAAATTACTACAGATGCATATTGAATGCAAAATTATAATACAGATACATCTCACTGATGGCAAAATCTTGAATTAAGTTGACTATGGATACCTATTATTTATAATTCATGTACAGCCGTCTTTATATACCCACAGACAGCTGTATACCTGTGATTGTAAACATTCCCTGGCATGAGGAATATCTAAAATCATAAATCTACATTTTTTAAAAGCTTTTAAAAACATTCTTGTCAAATAACCATAGATAACCTGAAATCTAAATGTCTAGAGGCATGATGTAATGGATGCTGATAAACAGGTGCCAGGCTAGATGTATCTGCTTCACACAGCTTACATATGAGGTAAAATGACTCAATTCAATCTTTATAATTCAGCCAAAATTCATTCTTTGGAACCATAAAAGACAATTATTTTAAGAATTATTCAGGGGATTATTCTTGTAAAATTTAAACAAATTTCCCTCAGTGGCCTCAGTCGAAAAACGTTTTACAGGTTTATAACTCATATGGGAAAATACAGCAAAATGGCTAAGTTAAACTTCTCATAACTCAGCCAAAAATCACTGAACCAAAACAATTGAACAAACTTGAATTATCAACATTTAAGGATAATTAATGTTTGAGATTTAAGAATTTGGCCCAGTGGTTTTTGAGAAGAAGATCTTTGTAGCCACTTAACTCAAATGGTATGTTATGGCATATGACTAAATTCAGCTTCCCATAACTCAGCCAAAAGTCACTGAACTGAGACCATTTGAACAAACTTCAGAAAGCACTACCCTAGGATCATTTCTGTGCGATTTTAACACTTCGGCCATATGGTTTCAGAGAAGAAGTTTTTTGTAGCCGTCAGTATGATACGGGCACTGATGACCCCCGTACAAAAAAGGCCGACGCAGGTGGCGCCACCAATACCTCAATTGGCATAAAATTTGATTATGATAGCTCCAGCCGTTTCTGAGATTGTAATTTTACTATGCTTTTTTGGACAGATGACTAAGTTCAACTTCCTGTAACTCGGCCAAAAATCACCGAACTTAAACCATTCGGACAAACTTGAGAAAGATTGTTCCAGGAATCATTTCTGTGAAATATTGGACAATTTGGCTAAACAGTTTCGGAGAAGAAGATTTTTAAAGCTTGTTTAGCTTTTTCCCAATAAAATGTAAGAAAATGCAGTTAGCCAAAAAATAAGCAAAATCCGATAGTTTTTTACATGACTAATTTTTTTGCATAAAATTTCGTGATGCTTACTCTTGTCTTTTTTAAAGATAGTATGGGTTAACGTACAGACGACGGACGACAGACGCCGGACGATGTCACACCATCGCATAAGGTCACAGGTTCGCTAACAATCTGAGGAAATATACCCCATTGAATATCACAGATCAGGACAACCCCATAGTATATCACAGAGCAGGACAACCCCATAGTGTATCACAGAGCAGGGCAAGCCCATAGTATATCATAGAGAAGGACAACCCCATAGTATATCACAGAGCAGGACAAGCCCATAGAATATAACAGAGCAGGCCAACCCCATAATATATCATAAAACAGGACAACCCCATAGTATATCACAGAGCAGGACAGCCCCTTAGTGTATCACAGAGCAGGACAACCCCATAGTGTATCACAGAGCAAGACAACCCTATTATATATCATAGAGCAGGACAACCCTATTGTATATCACAGAGCAGGACAACCCCATTGTATATCACAGAGCAGGACAACCCAATTGTATATCACAGAGCAGGACAACCCCATAGTATATCACAGAACAGTACAACCCCATTGTATATCACAGAGCAGGACAGCCCTCTTAGTGTATCACAGAGCAGGACAACCCCATAGTGTATCACAGAGCAAGACAACCCTATTATATATCATAGAGCAGGACAACCCCATTGTATATCACAGAGCAGGACAACCCCATTGTATATCACAGAGCAGGACAACCTCATTGTATATCACAGAGCAGGACACAACCCAGAAGTACATCACAGAGCAGGACAACCCCATAGTGTATCACAGAGCAGGACAACCCCATAGTGTATCACAGAGCAAGACAACCCTATTGTATATCATAGAGCAGGATAACCCCATTGTATATCACAGAGCAGGACAACCCCATTGTACATCATAGAGCAGGACAACCCTATTGTATATCACAGAGCAGGACAACCTTATTGTATATCACAGAGCAGGACAACCCCATTGTATATTGCAGAGCAGGACAACCCCATAGTATATCACAGAGCAGGACAACCCCATAGTATATCACAGAGCAGGACAACCCCGTACTTTATCACAAGTAAGACAACCCTATTGTATATCATAGAGCAGGACAACCCCATAGTATATCGCAGAGCAGAGCAACCCTATTGTGTATCACAGAGCAGGGCAACTCCATAGTATATCACAGAGCAGGACAACCCTATTGTATATCACAGAGTAGGACAACCCCGTAGTATATCACAGAGCAGGACAACCCTATTGTATATAACAGAGCAGGACACCCCCATAGTATATCACAGAGCAAGACAACCCCATAGTGTATCACAGAGCAAGACAACCCTATTGTATATCATAGAGCAGGACAACCCCGTAGTATATCACAGAGCAGGACAACCCCACTGTACATCACAGAGCAGGACAACCCTATTGTATATCACAGAGCAGGACAACCCTATTGTATATCACAGAGCAGGACAACCCCATTGTATATCGCAGAGCAGCACAACCCCATTGTATATCACAGAGCAGGACAACCCCATAGTATATCACAGAGCAGGACAACCCCGTAGTTTATCACAAGTAAGACAACCGTATTGTATATCACAGAGCAGGACAACCCCATAGTATATCACAGAGCAGGGCAACCCTATTGTATATCACAGAACAGGGCAACTCTATTGTATATCACAGAGCAGGACAGCCCTATTGTATATCACAGAGCAGAACAACCCTGTAGTATATCAGAGCATGACAACCCCTTTGTATAACATAGACACAACCCCGTAGTTAAACACAGAGCAGTACAACCCCGTAGTTTAACACAGAACAGGACAACCCCTTTGTATATCACAGAGCAGGACAACCCCATAGTATATCACAGAGTAGGACACAACCCCGAAGTATATCACAGAGCAGGACAACCCAGTAGTTCATCACAAGCAGGACAACCCCGTAGTATATCACAGAGCAGGACAACCCTGTAGTTTATCACAGAGCAGAACAACCCCTTTGTATATCACAGAGCAGGACAACCCCGTAGTATATCACAGAGCAGGACAACCCCGTAGTATATCACAGAGCAGGACACAACCCAGAAGTATATCACAGAGCAAGACAACCCCATTGTACATCACAGAGCAGGACAACCCTATTGTATATCGCAGAGCAGGACAACCCTATTGTATATCACAGAGCAGGACAACCCCATTGTATATCGCAGAGCAGGACAACCCCATTGTATATCACAGAGCAGGACAACCCCATAGTATATCACAGATCAGGACAACCCCGTAGTATATCACAGAGCAGGACAACCCTGTAGTTTATCACAGAGCAGAACAACCCCTTTGTATATCACAGAGCAGGACAACCCCGTAGTATATCACAGAGCAGGACAACCCTATTGTATTTCATAGAGCAGGACAACCCCGTAGTATATCACAGAGCAGGACAACCCCATTGTACATCACAGAGCAGGACAACCCTATTGTATATCACAGAGCAGGACAACCCTATTGTATATCACAGAGCAGGACAACCCCATTGTATATCGCAGAGCAGGACAACCCCATTGTATATCACAGAGCAGGACAACCCCATAGTATATCACAGAGCAGGACAACCCCATAGTATATCACAGAGCAGGGCAACCCTATTGTATATCACAGAGCAGGACACAACCCCGAAGTATTTCACAGAGCAGGACAACCCAGTAGTTTATCACAAGCAGGACAACCCCGTAGTATATCACAGAGCAGGACAACCCTGTAGTTTATCACAAGCAGGACAACCCCGTAGTATATCACAGAGCAGGACAACCCCGTAGTATATCACAGAGCAGGAAAACCCCTCAGTAGATAACAGAGCAGGACAACCCCTTTGTATATCACAGAGCAGTACAACCCCATAGTATATCACAGAGTAGGACAACCCCGTAGTATATCACAGAGCAGGACAACCCCGTAGTATATCACAGAGCAGGACACAACCCAGAAGTATATCACAGAGCAGGACAACCCAGAAGTATATCACAGAGCAGGACAACCCCGTAGTAGATCACAGAGCAGGACAACCCCGTAGTTTATCACAGAGCAGGACAACCCCGTAGTTTATCACAACAGGACAACCCCGTAGTATATCACAGAGCAGGACAACCCCGTAGTATATCACAATATCACAGAGCAGGAAAACCCCTTGGTAGATAACAGAGCAGGACAACCCCTTTGTATATCACAAAGCAGTACAACCCCATAGTATATCACAGAGCAGGACAGCCCCTTAGTGTATCACAGAGCAGGACAACCCCGTAGTGTAACACAAGCAGGACAACCCCGTAGTATATCACAGAGGAGGACAACACCCTGAAGTATATTACAGAGCAGAACACAACCCCTAAGTTTATCACAGAGCAGGACAACCCTGTAGTTTATCACATGCAGGACAACCCCGTAGTATATCACAGACCAGGACAACCCTGTAGTATATCACAGAGCAGGACAACCCTTTTGTATATCACATAGCAGGACAATCTCATGCTATATCACAGAGCAAGACAACCCCGTAGTGTATCACAGAGCAGGACAACCCTGTAGTATATCACAGAGCAGGACAACCCCGTAGTATATCACAGAGCAGGACACCAACCTGAAATATATCAAAGAGCAGGACACAACCCCGTAGTATATCACAGAGCAGGATACAATCCCGAAATATCACAGAGCAGGACAACCCAGTAGTTTATCACAAGCAGGACAACCCCGTAGTATATCACATAGCAGGACCATCTCATGCTATATCACAGAGCAGGACAACCCCGTAGTGTATCACAGAGCAGGACAACCCTGTAGTATATAACAGAGCAGGACAACCCCGTAGTAAATCACAGAGCAGGACAACCCCATAGTTTATCACAGAGCAGGACAACCCCGTAGTTTATCACAAGCAGGACAACCCCGTAGTATATCACAGAGCAGGACAACCCTGTAGTATATCACAGAGCAGGAAAACCCCTTAGTAGATAACAGAGCAGGACAACCCCTTTGTATATCACAGAGCAGTACAACCCCATAGTATATCACAGAGGAGGACAACACCCTGAAGTATATTACAGAGCAGAACACAACCCCTAAGTATATCACAGAGCAGGACAACCCCGTAGTTTATCACATGCAGGACAACCCCGTAGTATATCACAGACCAGGACAACCCTGTAGTATATCACAGAGCAGGACAACCCTTTTGTATATCACATAGCAGGACAATCTCATGCTATATCACAGAGCAGGACAACCCCGTAGTGTATCACAGAGCAGGACAACCCTGTAGTATATCACAGAGCAGGACAACCCCGTAGTATATCACAGAGCAGGACACCAACCTGAAATATATCAAAGAGCAGGACACAACCCCGTAGTATATCACAGAGCAGGACACAATCCCGAAGTATATCACAGAGCAGGACAACCCAGTAGTTTATCACAAGCAGGACAACCCCGTAGTATATCACAGAGCAGGACAACCCTGTTGTTTATCACAGAGCAGAACAACCCCTTTGTATATCACAGAGCAGGACAATCCCATAGTATATCACAGAGCAGGAAAACCCTGTAGTATATCACAGAGCAGGACAACCCTGTAGTATATCACAGAGCAGGACAACCCTGAAGTATATCACAGAGCAGGACAACCCCACGGTATATCACAGAGCAGGACAACCCTGTAGTATATCACAGAGCAGGACAATCCCATAGTATATCACAGAGCAGGACCCCCCGTAGTATATCACAGAGCAGGACACAACCCAGAAGTATATCACAGAGCAGGACAACCCCGTAGTATATCACAGAGCAGGACAACCTCATGGTATATCAGGCATTTGCAATACCTTTGTTATGATTCGGGAGTTATATATTCATCTTCATTCAGTGGGATTCCTTGGAATTATTCCTAATTTTACTGAAAATAGTTAATGAATAATTAATTAGGGTCATGACTTGGACAAATGAGGCTGTGACCAGGACAAGGTGGATCTGGAACTTGGTAAAATCCAAGACCCCTAGTGGACAGGAAGAAACCTTATATTATGGGTCTGCTGCTGTACATAGGTCATCAGAACACTCAATCTTTAAAGTTAGGAAGTAGACAAATTTATTCAAACATTTTATTTGAATTCAGTACATGATGAATTCCGAAATGAACACACCCCCTTGAAAGTTAACAAATTTCTGTTTACAATTGATCTATTATGATTCAGGTGCACTGAATTTAACAACTGTTTAGAACTTCTCTTATACCATGACCATTTGAAAAATATATGGCATGTTATTCTTGAAAAGGCAAAAACATGTTTTATGATCATTATTGAGATATATAATCTTATTAAATCAAATTAGAATAGCTTAATCAACTAACTGATTCCTTTTGTAATATAATAGGGAATTAATATACTAGAAAAAAATGCTTTCCTTTATTATTGTATCATCCAGATTCAATGTTGTGAACATGTCATGTTGTTTTAATAGTTGCCACTATTTTGGGGCATATTTATTTCAGTATATTTAAGAATACAAAATATAATCTGAAAGCCTTACAAAAAGTCTATCAGCACAGTGTCCCAGACTCACAGTGTTGTTTTATCACAACAAAACCTACACATACTTTATAATCTTAATTCTTTGATAAATGTAGTTTTAGTAACTTTCTGGTAGTCAGCATTATCCCTTCTGTCAGGTCCATTTGACTATTGTCCATCCCAATACACATCTGCATGTTTTTTCTGGGATAATTTTTCATACATGTGAAACATTGTAAAAAATGGCTCAGTAGTTGCAGGAGCTTTTGTGAGACAAACAATCAAAAATATGACAACAGTAATCAGTGTTTGCGACATGTTCATTACCAGTGAACTGAAAAATAAACCACCCATTCAAGCTGGTGCAATCAACCTTTGCGATGCAAATGATGTCTCATAGACAGTTCTTGGTACCATAGATATGGAAAGTCTTTAAAGGAGGAACGTAATGTCCAGCTTTACCGGAAAGAGACAATCCTCTAGCCACTGACAAAAACAACAAAATATGGTCACTGAGTAAATAACTTTTACTTGAAATTGTATCCCTTTTCACAAATTTAAATATATATTTTATGCACAATGTTAGTTTTAAAACATATTCTTAAAAAATTGTGAAAAAACATGCAGACAAGGATTCTTAGATGGACTATAGAGCAAAAATACATACAAAAGTTTTTCAACGAACATGCTACACAGATCTCAGCAATTAAAATGAACGTACAATCTGGTATTAATTTGCATATTTTGTTAACATCATGTTGAATATCTTTTTGGATTATCCACTGCATTCTGGTCACATGACAAATTTGTTTACCCTTTCAAAGAATAATGGAAAATATTTTTTGGTCTGAAAATAATTTCCAACTGACATATATTTGGTTCAAGCACAAATACAAAAGTGGTGCTAATAATTACAGTACCGGCTCAATTATCAAAACACTTCAGGGAACATTTGTGTTCAGATGACCTGCCACTGAGAATTTATTTGTGACTGTGGATAAATAAAATATTCCACAGTTAATTTTAGATAAACCAGGTTTTTGTGTTTTGCCATGTGTAATCTTGATATTAAAATAAACCATAGCAAAACCTGTGTAGAATCTAAGTGGCAAAGTTTTATACATAAAAAAAATTCTCTCAAAGAACTTAATATATAATATAAAAACAGATACTGAATATAACTATTTATCATAAATAAGTTCAATCCCTGAAAAGTGCATGTGCATTTAGATATGGCAGTTTGTCTTAATAACACTTTCACCTGCCCTTTTTACTTGCAAATCATCATGAGTTACCAGTAAAGCTGTTATTAATTAATGTATTAACATGATAGTCCTTGTTAACATATAGTATTCTAGTTAATGTATGTACCAATTAATCTTGGGTATGGATTAACTTGTATTGGCAAACCTGAAAATGTGTGGTCATTTACTTGCACATGGGAATATTGACATTTTCATTCACTGTAACTAAATATTATGCATTTTTTTCTTTTTGTACGTATAAAACATTCCTAAATCAAGAAACTCAATCACCTGGACACTGTCCCCTAAACTGTTCGGATATTTGAAGCTTTACTGTATGTGTAATTATGTGTAAGTCTTTTAATTACAATTTCAATATACGATAATTCAAATATAACTAAATATGACTTTAATACAAGTATCAAAATGACACTTAGTGCCATTTATTATATAAAAATATTAGCAAAACGTTTTCTGATTGTGTGTAGGATCTCCATCATAAAAGATTATACTCAATTTTTTCTGTAGGTGAAATCATGGAAATAAATACACTTGTTAATGAATGACCCAATGCACACCAAAATACCATTTACATTAAATAATATGGTAAAAGAAAACAAAAACATAATAAACCAGGAGTAAGGTTTTCAGATGTCAATAGAATGATGGGTCAGAGGTCAGAGTGCAAATGAATATTCATATCATAAATGATAATACGTTAATGGTAAGTACCACGTCACTGATCACAGCATGTTATGTTTCTCCATGTATTTTTGTCTGGCATTTTGAATGAGCAGTTTCTTGCGTTCTTCAAATGACAGCTGTCTCTCCTTTGAGCTCTTACCAAAGGAACTGGCTGCTGTTTTTGACTTGGCTGGTTTTATATTGGCCTGAAAAGAGGTAATGACAGTACAAGGTAAACTGATATTTCTGGATTATGCTTAGAATTTCAGAGCTTTCTCCTAATAAAACAGTATCATCCCCTTAGGTTAAAAAAAATAGATAGATGGTTTTACAAGCACTACACATCCAATTTGAACCCCCCCCCCCCCCAAACATGGCATAAAAATCTTTTTTTTAAAGTGGAAATATACTAATTCTGAGCTCAAGCCACTCAGAAATTCATTTCAAAATGTATAAAAATAAACTAATTTTGTTATGATGTGCTTTAAACCTGATAGCAAATAATTCTGTTAATTTATATCTTGTCTCAAGAGCATATGAAATTTATATTAAAAATTTATAATAAATGGTTAAAAATTTGACTTCCTCCACTGATTTCTAAAACCAAAGGCCTACAGGCAAAAACATGTTCAACAAGGAAAGTGGCATCAGAAGCTTGCAAACACTGAAATCATAAAAGTTTTTGATTACATTTGTATTTTCATGTTATAGCCATTTTTAAATAATCCATTCCAGTCACACATTTAATATCCATCACTTAATCACATTTTATAAAAGCTTGTTTCAATAGTTTTTCTTACTAATTAAGGAATAAACAGAAAATTCCATTCAACCTCACAAACAGTATACCTCCACAGCTGCCCGCATCAGCAGTCAAAAATCACATACCATTACATGATCAATATGTAAATTGTTTGCAAATTTGGTGATGACTGGTGCAGATAAAAAGGTAATAGCTATTGCCTTGTGGAAACATCAATTTGAATATAATTCCAATCAATATACTATCCATTTAATTAACCCCAAGCTCCAAGAAGTCTTGTTTTTGAAATAAAGGCTAAAGTTTTCTTATTTATGGGCTTATTGAAGGATAGTGTTTAGGTCATTTTGTATAGCAGAAAGTAGTTCACAAAAAGTGGCACTAATTGCAGGTTGTAATCATATGTAAGTCATGTGATGAGTATCTCAGCAAAATTTGGTGAAAAAGCTTGCAGGGTTTTTAGAGAAATTTTGAAAAAGAGGCAGACAGAAGGATGGAGGCAGACAGAAGGATGGGGGCAGACAGAAGGGTGGGGGGCATACAGAAGGATGAAGGCAGACAGTAGGGTGGAGGCAGACAGAAGGATGGGGGCAGACAGAAGGATGAAGGCAGACAGAAGGATGGGGGCAGACAGAAGGATGAAGGCAGACAGTAGGGTGGAGGCAGACAGAAGGATGGGGGCAGACAGAAGGGTGGGGGGCATACAGAAGGGTGGGGGGCATACAGAAGGATGAAGGCAGACAGTAGGGTGGAGGCAGACAGAAGGATGGGGGCAGACAGAAGGATGAAGGCAGACAGAAGGATGGGGGCAGACAGAAGGATGAAGGCAGACAGTAGGGTGGAGGCAGACAGAAGGATGGGGGCAGACAGAAGGATGAAGGCAGACAGAAGGATGGGGGCAGACAGAAGGATGAAGGCAGACAGTAGGGTGGAGGCAGACAGAAGGATTGGGGCAGACAGAAGGATGAAGGCAGACAGAAGGATGGGGGCAGACAGAAGGATGAAGGCAGACAGAAGGATGAAGGCTGACAGAAGGATGGAGGCAGACAGAAGGATGGGGGCAGACAGGATGGTGGCAGACTATTTTAGTCTGCCTCCCTCCTCAGCAGGGGAACAAGAAGTACCTAAGAACCCAAACTTTGTTAATGTTATGCCTTAGTAGCTCAAAAAATTCCTTTACATATTCTGTTACTTGCATTTTATCAAGCATAATCTATGTAATAAAATTCTAGTTCATAAAAAGTTAACAATATACAGTGGAACAAATTAAGCACAAAATATATATAGAATAAAAACTCTAAAATTAATCTAATCCAGTAGAGCTATTTTTGCACAATATAAAATGCTATAAACTACATTAGTCCATTAACCTAAAGCCTCAATTTCCTAAGTTAGTTAATTAATTAATTAATTGGTATATAAAACATATTTCAATAACTTATTAATTATTTCAAGAGTAATAGCTGGATATGAGAATTTTAATATTTTCAGTATCCACTGACTTTGTGTGTACCAGACATGTCAGTTAAAAAACTACAAAATGTAAATGATGTGATGATTGAGCCATTGCTGTTTTCCTTGGTCTACTTGGTCTTGAATTTAAACTGAACAGGGTTGCATGATCTTGGGACATAATTTGGTTGATCTGAGAAAAATAGATTATTAGATATTTTCCATGTGGTGTTTTGTTGTTCTTAAAAACGGGTCTGCAGTTACTTTTAGATTTACAATGAAGTCACATAAATATGACTTGTATAAAGATGGTACAGGATAGGTATAGCTAAACTAGCTGAGACTTTCTGCTTATCAATGAGTGAGCTTTTAATAAAGCAGAAACTATGTGGTCCCTCTGGTCCATCTCACCATACACTGGCTAGTGGTGCCACTAGGTGGCAGGCCTGTTTGTTTGATGAAGTCCTGGCATGAACAGATGAGATTGATGCATAAAAAGTAGCACAATCATGGTTCCATGAAGGATAAAACATTCCCTTTGATAGAGAGAAGTTGGCAAATCTACCTGTTGGTTGGATGGCTGAGATGGTGCTGCCCCCTGCTGGTCTTCTGGAGTAAACTTGACCTTTCCTTCAAGAATATTTGTTATGGTCAAATCTACATCTTTTGTGAGAACTGCAAATATAACAGAAAACGATTAAAACTGCTTTACTGTCCTTCAGATAGACAAATGTACAAATCCCATTTAACATCATATGGCAAGTCTCGTATATTTACGAGTAGTTACGTGTAGTTAAATTATTCCTTACTAGCACATCACCTATTCTTGTGAAGGAACAGGTCGGCATGTTTGACTGGTTATGTGTGGGTTGGGTTTTTCCATGGGCTGAGTTGACATGGGCCAAGTTCACTGGCTTAGTTTCTGATTAATGGAATTGCAATAGATTCTCCATGAAATTTCAAGACAAATATGAAGACAAAACCTCGGTCAGCAGGCTGACAGATTCCAACAGAGAGTGGAATCTAAAATGTTCAGGTTTTTGTATCAAAAGATGAGGATCTTCTTACAAAGGTAATTATTAATATATATCTGTTTCCCTCAGTACAATGAAAACACCAACAAAGATAATCTGTAAAATGAGACAGTGTAACCAAGTTAACATTTTCTTGTACATCTGTTCCTCTCACCTAAATCTTCCCTGATTACCCTGACTGGCACATGGGGCAGCACTTCTTTGACCTGTTGAACCATGACCTCTGACCCCGTTGGCTCCGTCTCACTGACTTCAGCGGTCTCTGGAGATGCCAGGGTTTGTTCACCTTGGGGAGAAAAAGCCAGGTGAAACTTGACTATTTCTATCATGAATATAATATATGCATATCAAATTATATGCATTTAACATTTTTACCTATCTAAGTACTTAAATGATTAAAACACTGAAGGGTATTGTGGCTGCCTTTTTATTCCCTAGGGTTTTAATTTCACAATATTTGCAAATGTAACATCGCGAACATGAAACCCTCGGGAATAAGATGCCCCATTAACTAAGATGAACAATGGGATGATGCATCTGCACAAACAGATTACTTCTTATACATATGGAAACAACCTATAGTCACAACCTAGTCTGTCCATGGTATCCAAACTGGCCCATGTTTAAAAGCATTAGTCTTTGAAAATCACTCGGTAATCACACAAGATATATTGATTGTGACACCAGTCTAAGTGAATGGCTGAACCAGAAATGGGTGAGGCACTGAAGGATTAATTCTTAATTTAAAATCAATACAAATACTACTGTACTTAGATTTTATAGGTTCTTTTGCAATCTTGAAAATGAAAGTGCAAAATTTGAAGAATGAAGAAAATGAAGAAATTGCAAAATTTCAGCCTGGTGAATATAAAGCAAACCACAGTATATCAAGGCATACATATTGTTTTGGTTGTTTAACCATTCAACTAATAGGTTTTGAACCTTAAAACTTTAGTAGAATAGGAAGATAGGGTCAGCACAAAATATGGTCATTCCAATTCCAATTCAAATCAACCAATTTTTGAGGATGCCCAACTTGACTGTATCAGAATTTGATCATTATTAATATACTGGTACAAGAAGGAATTAACAGGTCTTCCAGGAAATTTTATTTGGTCAATATATGAAAATCTGTGGGAATCATGAATATTTCTGAAAGAGATAGCTCAGGCTGAGTAATTAACTAAGTTCTACCTAATTTTGCTCTTAAATTCATATATAGTAGAGCTAGGGATGTGAATTGTAAGAAGTAAGAGTAAATTTGGAGGGATAATTTCTATGAACAGAGGTATCGTGTGGCACTTAACAAATTGATTGCAAACTCTATTCATATTTTACATCAACAAACCAGAACAGTGTTTTAGTTTCAAATCTGCACTGGGTCATAGGTAAAGTGTCTGGTACATGAACTCCCAGGTGTCAAGATACATATCCTTCCAAAGTCCTATACTTGGTAGGGCAAAGATAACATCAGCTGTGCTCTTTTGAATAACTTATGTTTTTTAAATCCCCAAGATACAATTAAAATTGTTTCAATCTTATTATCAGTGATATCCAATCAATATCTCAAAAGAAAATATCAGGATTAGATAAACTGTACATTTAATAATGACATGGCACTCAGTATTGGCACTCAATATAGCAGGCTACTACTAGGTTTGATAAAAAATAAGATTATGGTAAAATTATATGGTATATTCTGAGCAAATTCTTGTGGCAAAATACACAAATTTTTTGGAAAAAAAAGAGTTGGTTAGGTCAGGAGCAGGGACCCCCCCCCCCCCCCCCCACATATCTGAAGCATGAACGTTTGTCAAATTTTACTACAAGTGAAATACTTAATAAAGATGTCAATAAAAGTCACCTGGAGGTGCTGGTCCCCCACTGTGCTGCTGGTCTAACAATTTCCGCTTGGCATATTCAACTTTGTCTGCACTGGTGTGCGAGGTGGTTTTAATACCTAATTCTTTTGCCATTTTTGTTTCTACCCTCTGAGTAAATTCAACTTCTGTTTCTTCATCTCCAATATTTTCTGCTGGAAGCAACCTGAAAACAAAAAACCCAAACTAGTTTAGGCACTAGATATACTTGTCCTTCAAGTAACTGTTTTGTGGGCTTCCTGTAAAACTTCATGTAAAATGTCCTTAAGACAAAACATATTAATTATATGTTTCTCAGGCACTTTTTTTTAGAACATGATGCAGGCGACTTTACTTTTTTACCTTAAAATAGCAAAAAATATTGTTATTTCTCATGCACTGGCACAGAAATGATAACCAATGGTTAAAATATAAGAGAATAAATGATGAATGCATAGAATTAGTCAAAGTTTGAAAGGCCCCTCGAAATATGTGTCATTTTTTTATTTCTTTTACATGAAATATGAACATGCAAACAAGACTATGGGTGTCGAAATCTCGCAGTAAATCCTGGAACATGCAGGCCCCACTGATGGTAATGACATGGGGGATTCCCCATCAAAATGCATGATGGTCATGTGTAGTTAAAACAAGATTCCAGATTGTTTAATAAAGAAAAAACAATAGAAATTTCTTTAAATCTTATATAATCTTTGTTGATTTTTCTTATTTGAATTTTAATTGCAAAAAAAGTTTAATGATAGTTCATTTAAAACAAGAATCACGATCTCTGGCGATGGGCGTCGATGGCAGCCATGTTTATTCTCACCAAATGGTCACAAAGCAAGAAAATAGTGAAAGCACACAAATATATTCTTTTTGTGGGACAAAATTTTACATCTGAATGCTATCACATAAATCCCCCCCATTCCCTCCCTGTGAATGGTGGTTTTGTTAGTAAACTGTTGTGAGCTTTTCTGTATTAATGAGAATTTTCTCTGTTAAAGTTTATACGCCAGAGTAAGCCAACCGAAAATTTTCCCTTATTGGGCCTATTATCGCCCAAACCCACCTCGTTCCTGTGTATCTAGGTCACACTTCCGTTTCCTGTAAGCACTTTTTTCGATGGCGGAATGAAGTGGACTGGGAGGGCGCGTTGTTTGTAATACAGAAAAGCTCACAACAGTTTACTAACAAAACCACCATTCACAGGGAGGGAATGGGGGGGTTTTATTACGTAAACATAATTGTGAGCTGTTTCTGTATTAATGAGAATATAACAGATAAACCTTGGGAAGGGGATACCTACCTGGAACTACGGAATGAGGAGAACATCACAGCAGTGATGGAGCAGCCGAAGACGTCGTTGCTGGAACAGATGCAGGAGGCGAGGATGGACTGGAGAATTGTAGGACCTCACCCCCCGTAATCACAGGGCCCAAGGAATAAAGGCCCCAAGTTTGTAAATTGACATCCTTGAGATAAAAGCGGGTGAATGTAGAAGGCAACTTCCAATAGCCTTCTTGACCAGTTGGTTTGGGATATCCCCGATAAATGGCCCAATGATGTAAAAAGGGCCCTGATGTCATGAGCTTTGACGTGAAGCTGGTCTAAGGTTGATAGAGAAGCTGATTCATATGCTGAGATAATGGTAGCTTTTAGCCATGCACTAATGGTGATAGGGCTAATTTCTTTGTTTGAAATGGTGATATTCATTGAAATAAACAACTTCTTGCGCCCCCCCCCCCCCCCCCTTTAGAATGAGGAGCTTTAAGAGAGTAACGTAAAGCAAGAAAAGAGCAGACGCTTACCAGAAAACATTTAGTGTGGTCGGATCCGTTAAGAAGGGGAGGAGGCTAGTGTAATCATACACCATCCCTGCGGCCGGACGGTCGAGCCCCTTTAAATCCGACAGGGGACGGTCAGTGATCGGGGGGGATGAAGAACTGAAGGTATTCTCATCCGCGAATGGTTATTGCAGCCCGGACTCTAGATGCATGAGCGCCTTAGGAATGGCTGGATGATCCGGAAAAGGGATCAAATGATCAAAACATGACGCCCGGTACCCTCGGAAGGTCCAGAGGGTGCCGGGGGACCACGCCTTATTAGACCCTTGCCCAGGTAGCGGTCAAGATCGACCTGGAGACGGCGGCGTGGTGTTACCCTTAAAGTTCAACCCTATTAACGGTGAATTCCATAAACATCGGTGGTGTGGAGGAAGGTGATTGAAGGCGGCCGGAATCAATAAGAAACAGGACGTCGACGCCGAGGAAGTCCGAGGCAGGAGCCGACAGAACTTAGGACCGTCTAGTTGCGTCTCCTGTGTGGAGGTAGCAACGAGGTCCAGCAGCGCAGGATTGCGCGCACACCCATCCTGGCGCTGGAGCGTGATCACCAACCACTGGTCTGTAGCCAGGGCGGGATCGGCAGCAGAAGCTGAAGGCAATGCCTGAGAACCCCTTGAAGCGGGATCCTATGAATCCCGTGGCACCAGAATGACCGGAGGCTGGAAAAAAAAGAAGCTGTGGTCGGCCAGGAGCAGGATCGAGCCGAGAAGCCACAGGAACCGGCCCGCAGGCGGCACAGCAGCCGGAGTCTGAAACAAAGATGTGGACGGCCGGCCAGGGATTGTAGAACAGCCCTACGGAGCAGCTGGAATCACAGGAAGCGAGGGCGGCTGAAATAAAGTGGAAGCAGGAGGGCTGGAAGTACCTACCTCAGCTCTATGAAGCCCCAAGGAATCCAACGTGACAGCAACAGCCGGCTCCGCAAACAAGGAAGGAAGCTGGCAAAGCTGGCGGGAAGGGCAGCGGTCTAGGTGAGAGAACCGGGGTGGTGAGGCAACCAGACACGGGTCTAGACGAATTGTCTAGAGCCGACATCAGTGAAGAGCAAAAACTTGAGAGTTTACTCAAATTGGAATAAGCGAACTGGGGTCCAAATGTGAAGCCGAGTGAACAGGGGAGGACTTCCGTGTGGGAACAACGGGACCAGATAAAGACCCCCTGTACAGGGAACCCCCACAACCGGGGAATGGGACCATGCAGGGAACATGGCCCATTTGTCAGACGGTCATGTCTGACAAAAGTAGCAGGGATCTGCAGGGCCCCGGCAAATGTCATTGTGTTAACGTCAGGTGAAACAAGTGGGGTGAGAATCCCAAGTGGGGATTAATTAACCACAAGTAGCACTAGAAGAGGGGTCTCCATGGTGGGAAGGGAAAAAGAATCACTACTTACAATTCAGTTGGCAAACCCGACTGTACGAACCAAAACATTGGACGAATTGCGCAGAGCCTGATTACACGTCCATCATGGCGGACGCCAGAAGAAAAAAGTGATTACAGGAAACAGAAGTGTGACCTAGATACACGGGAACGAGGGGGGTTTGGGCGATAATAGGCCCAATAAGGGAAAATTTTCGGTTGGCTTACTCTGGCGTATAAACTTTAACAGAGCTTTAACAGAAAAATTCTCATCAATACAGAAACAGCTCACAATTATGTTTACGTAATAAAACTTAGACCCACTCTAAGTGTTTATTTAAAGATGAATATAGATTTTTACGAAAACCGAGCGCATTAACACATCATGAGCTACGAACACCGGCGCCAAAAGAAAATAGTTCAGAAAGACGAAAATATGAGTTATAATAATCATTTCAGGGACTTGGACTCAGAGGTCCTAGACTTGGAATTAGGCTCAGGGATCAGGACTCAAGAAACTAGACTATGTTGCGCTCTAGTCAAGTAGATAGTTAGGTATATTCTGATGTTCAGACTGAAACACTGCTGACACTAACACATGCAAATTTACTGGACAGTTGAAACCTACACTAATATGCTTTTTGACATTTTTTACAGGACTCTGCTTTAAAAGACTCAGACTCAAAGTGGATGGACTTTGCCTCCATGACTTGCTTAGACTCAAGACTTACACTCAAAATGTGATACATTGGACTCAACCACAACACTGAAATTTTTACACTTACCTAATATGATAACATGTGTAGAAAGTGAGGAATGTCCATAAGATGTCACTCCACCAACGACCACCGAGTACAGACTACAACATAAACAAACAAAGCTGGGTGCTCCAGCTTGAATTATAAAGATGATGAGACATAAAGCAAGGCCCTCATAGGATCAAATAATGCTGACATTATCCAGTTAATCCAATAAAATATATCACATATATAAGTTTGCACATAAATTATCTCCCTCATGTATTTCAAACATTAACAGTAAAGGTATTTTTTTCTTGTATTTTAAACCTTACCATTTCTTTAATATTTTATAAACTTAGATATGGGAAACAACTTCCTATTAAGCAAAATAAAAATTGAAATGTTCAAAAGGAAGATACAAGAACATGGGTAAATTGTGATATAATTACTATTAATCAAGCCTTGGTGAAGAAAGCAGAAACGTCTTGCTTCTTGTAAAAATCTGGAGAACAAACTCTAATACTACTGATATTAATATATATTAAGGAATACATAAGTATGTAACAGTCAGTTCAGAGATTACAGAGAACAGCTCTCTCATATATGGATACAGAACAAGTGGACAAATTCAGATATAAACTATTAAGGGATATGCTACACAGTTCATAGGAAGATTTTATTCATACTTACCGGTGAAATACAAGAAATTGGAGGTCTTTTAATGGTGATAAGCACCTGAAAATAAAGAAATATTACAAATTAAACATAATTCCACCTTTTCATATTTTACGCAAACTTTCAAATTAATTTCACACTGTATTCAGATTGCTGAATTAATTATTAAATGACATGTTTAAACCTACTCATAAATGTTAAACTGGCCCATCAACTGTTTGTACATTTTCAACATCTGTTGTAACTACAAAAGTATTGCTATATTACGTAGCAAGCAATCTCTTCATAAAACTTATTATGTTAAGATGAAAACATTCTCATACTGTGATTGTCTATAAGTTAACTACTGTTGTATTATAAATTAATTACTCTATATAAAACTTATCATTATGGTTTAATGATTACAAACTAATGATGACAGTTGGTTCCTTTTTATCAAATTCAATCATCCATTTGAGCAAATTGTTTGATGAGCAATTACTGTATCGTATACTATGGTACTGTGAAAGTATCTTGGACCCTTGGTTCAGCACAGAATGTTACAAAAGCATAGAAGTATCTGCTTGGCCTATTACATAATAGCATTATGGAAACAACACACTTATTACTGTGATGCAATTGATAGTAGTCTTTGGTAATCCAGCCCTTGGAGGTGAAAGAACTGACTTTTAATCAAAATTGATGTCACTCTGCTGATACAAAGTGTGCCCGTTACCAAGTTTCAGTTTGTGTTTTCACCTTTACAGGTTAAGCATACTGCACTTACTGGCTGAACTGGTTGATTCAATGAAAAAGGCCAAGTACTGTAAAACAAAAGATATAGATTGACTGATACAGAAACTGGTGATTAGGGAATATCAATGCACATAACATCAGAATAATATTATGTTATTTTTTCTGATTTGTGGAAAACAATTATTTTTTGTTGGTACACATCAAGTACTGCTTGAATCAAGTTTTCAAGGAATTAAACCATTAGATACTAAAAGCTGAACACATATACAGCTCCATCATTATACAGTAAAAATATAAATCAATCTATATGAAATGAATCAGGTGCCAGAATAACATATTAGAAACTAAAAATTTGCACTCAGAGATTGCAGACCTCCGACCAGGTAGCTCATTGCCCCATATGGCATTGTCAGAAATGTGTTAATAACTTTCTGAGTAATGTTGCTAACAAACAGACAAACCAACGCTGCCAAAAATGTAAGCTCCGCTGTTTGACGGAGGTAATAAATAATTATGAAAAATGACAATATTAAGAAAGTCTATAAAATTACCTTTTGTAAAATAAAACAAATGTTCTGTCGAACACTGACACATAAATTTTATTTGAAAATATTTTCAAGAAAACAATTCAAATGCATGCAACTACAGTTTATGTAACAGAGTAGGAAAAATGATAACAAACCTAAATTTTAGCATTCCTATTTTGCCATTGGTAAATGCCCCCTCTGGGAAGGTCAACAGTGGTAGCTGTCCCTCTGTGGGTGGAGGCAGTGAGAAGAAAGTAAATAAGTTTTCAATAAATCATGCAGTCAGTATATGCATAAAACAACAGTCGCCAGTGGGATTAAAATGTTATAAATAATCAACATATTCATATTGCCTAAACAATCCAACAAAATGAATACACAAAGTAAGTATTATAAAAGCACAGATGGGTTAGTCACAGACAACAGTTGGTGATATCACAAACCAGATGGTTAATTATATATTATTTATATACATAAAATAGGTGATCATTGAAAAAAGGGGGTATCACAAAATGAATAGATAATCAGAGACAAAAACAGCTAAAACAAGAATGCAACTGCAAAAAAAAACCTCCCTGTGGGCCTCCTACCTAGAATTTGAGAAAAAAATACATACTACTTCAATAGTTTTGGTGTTCACAAAATATTCTATTTTAGTTGATCTGACCTAGAAGATGCAGGTCTCATTCACAAGAATACCAAAAACAATGAGCAATAGTTCTGCTGATTCGACCTTGAAGATCCAAAGTAAAGGTCATCAGTTTTCAAACACCTCCAAGAACATGTTAAAACAACTTGTGTATCAAAAGAGTAAAAGCTATCTGATCCCAGATGGAGAGTTAAAGGATCTGATCCCAGACAGAGAGTTAAAGGATCTGATCCCAGAAGGAGAATTAAAGGCTCTGATCCCAGAAGGAGAGTTAAAGGATCTGATCTCAGATGGAGAGTAAAAGGATCTGATCCTAGACAGAAAGTTAAAGGCTCTGCTCCCAGAAGGAGAGTTAAAGGCTCTGATCCCAGAAGGAGAGTTAAAGGATCTGATCCCAGATGGAGAGTAAAAGGATCTGATCCTAGACAGAGAGTTAAAGGATCTGATCCCAGAAGGAGAATTAAAGGCTCTGATCCCAGAAGGTGAGTTAAAGGATCTGATCTCAGATGGAGAGTAAAAGGATCTGATCCTAGACAGAGAGTTAAAGGATCTGATCCCAGAAGGAGAATTAAAGGCTCTGATCCCAGAAGGAGAGTTAAAGGATCTGATCCCAGATGGAGAGTAAAAGGATCTGATCCTAGACAGAGAGTTAAAGGATCTGATCCCAGAAGGAGAATTAAAGGCTCTGATCCCAGAAGGAGAGTTAAAGGATCTGATCTCAGATGGAGAGTAAAAGGATCTGATCCCAGAAGGAAAATTAAAGGCTCTGATCCCAGAAGGAGAGTTAAAGGATCTGATCCCAGATGGAGAGTAAAAGGATCTGATCCTAGACAGAGAGTTAAAGGATCTGATCACAGAAGGAAAATTAAAGGCTCTGATCCCAGAAGGAGAGTTAAAGGATCTGATCCCAGATGGAGAGTAAAAGGATCTGATCCTAAACAGAGAGTTAAAGGATATGATCCCAGAAGGAGAATTAAAGGCTCTGATCCCAGAAGGAGAGTTAAAGGATCTGATCCCAGATGGAGAGTAAAAGGATCTGATCCTAGACAGAGAGTTAAAGGATCTGATCCCAGAAGGAGAATTAAAGGCTCTGATCCCAGGAGAGTTAAAGGATCTGATCCCAGATGAAGAGTAACTAGAATATCAGCAGAAGCTGACAAAAGCCCTCAGCCAAAAGAACAGTGTTTAGAGGTGGTAACAGTGACAAGTACTAAATATCTGTTCTCACATGGATGTATATCTGTACATGTCTCAGTTATAAATTTAAAATGGAGAGGTATGTACCATGACTCGTAACAATCCATCAAATGCTTCCTGACAATAAGCTTCTAAGTTTTATTCTATTATAAGCTCTGTGACCTTGAAAAGCAGGTCAAGGTCACCCATCTTTGAACTTGACTGAGATTTTTTTGATATGCATATTCACCAAAGAAATAAAATTCCTATTGTGAACCCTTTTAGAGATATCCTGCTCACAAGGCCAAAATTGAAAAATCCAAGAAAAATTCATTAAAAATCAGAAATTGCAGGTGGCGCCCCCAAACTTGTGCAACAGTTACAGACCATCAGTCCCTATGATCATAGTAAGTATTGTGAAAATCCACCCAATGGTTCCTGAGAAATAAGCTTCTAAATGTTTTTTCTATAATCAGCTCTAAAACGTAGAAAAATAGGTCAAGGTCACCCATCTTTGAACTTGACCGAGATTTTGTCAATATACATCTTCACCGAAAAAATAAAATTCCTATGGTGAATCCCTTTAGAGATATCCCGCTCACAAGCCAAAAGTTGAAAAATCCGATAAAAATTCATTAAAAATCAGAAATTGTAGGTGGCGCCACCAAACTTGTGTAGCAGGTACAGATTATCAGTCCCAATAATCATAGTAAGTTTTGTGAAAATCCACCAAATGGTTCCTGAGTAATAAGCATTTAAGTGTTTTTCTATAATCAGCTCTAAAATGTAGAAAAATAGGTCAAGGTCACCCATCTTCGAACTTGACCGAGATTTTGTCGATATACATCTTTACAGAGGAAATAAAATTCTGACCGTGAATCCTTTTCAAGATATCCCGCTCACAAGGTAAAAGTTAACGGACGCCGGACGGACGGACGGACGGACGGACAGCTTGGGTGACGACAATAGCCCATCAGCCTAAGGGCTGAGGGCTAAAAAGGATCTGAATCCAGTTGGAGAGTTAAAAGATCTGAATCTAGTTGAAGAGTTAAAGGATCTGATCCCAGATAGAGAGTTAAAGGATCTGATCCAAGATGGAGAGTTGAAGGATCTGATCCCAGAAGAAGAGTTAAAGGATCTGATCCAAGATGGGGAGTAAAGGATCTGATCCCAGAAGAAGAGTTAAAGGATCAGAATCCAGAAGGAGAATCTAAGGATCTGATCCTAGAGCAGAGAGGCTATAACTCTAACCATAATCACTGAATTCAATACTTAAATAGAGTTAAAGCACACAGAAGTACATTTACCTACTTGTACACAGCATGTAAGATATAAATCAAGAAAAATATTCAGAAAACATCCCTGAGATACAGATGAGAAACAGCTGATAAGAGAAATTAAATTCATTAGTGTTACCTGAGAAAGCTTATGTAGCCAATACACTTAATAATAGACTTAATAATAATACTGGACCAACCTGTACAATATCTAGAAGCATTATGTACAACAGTTGCTCTTCCTTGGGTGGCCCCCATGTCTGTGTAACCTAGCAACCAGATGAGTCTTTTTGGAAGATCCCAAACACATGGCTGAAAGTATTTCAAGTAACAAATGAGTCATAGTCATAATCCAACTGATTAGACATCTTACACCTTCTACATTTATTCAATGCTAGATTCTCACCAGATTTCATAAAGGACAGCCACTTTCACTTCCACTTGCTATTATAAAGGTTGCAAACAAGCAATAAAATTACTCAATATATCTTTGTTTGTATATATATATACTTATTAGATCACATAAATACATGGGAGGTGGAAATATAAGTGATTATGTTGAATGCTAATTAATGCAAAGACACTACCCACAAACTTCATACGCTCTTTACACAGCGCTTTACCCATAGGCACTATACCTATATCGTAAGCGCTGTTTGTTATGACCTTGTATCCTGAATTTGTACACCAGAGGGGAGCACTGTATTTTGGTCCAATCAGATGAGACCCTGTGCTGGAAGACAAAACGGTTAACCAGCCAAGCGAGGAGTACACAGAGCCAATGTTGTTCATTTCGTTTTGAGTGACAGCTCATCGCCCCGGCGACCGTTTGAATAGGCCACAGGCTCAAAAAATTACCCCACACTTGGTTTCTGGGCGGAGCTTGATGCCTGTCGAGTGTTTGTTGACTTGCATTTGTTTGGCTGATAGTCACATCAGCAGTTTTTTTAAGCAGCCAGGCCAATGTGCACCACCTGGTGTTTAAGTGCATCATACACGGTCACAGCAGTCAGCGGGAAAATCAGTAGCTTCTTTAGAAGCGCAAGATTTCCGCTGCCTCAGGAGCGTACAAACTTCAGAGCTCTGCACCTATGGCTTCAATATGTGTCAAAGTTCAATAATTACTCCATCTGCATAACTGTTTGGATTAACTGTATAACATGTAGAGCAGTACTGATACATTATGTTATGATACAATATGAATCTCTCTCTGATACAATACATGATACGCTACATAAATGATGTTATAATTTAGATTCAATGAGAAGTTTTCCAGACTAGGACTCGAGTCCACTTATTTAGGGACCCAGACTCGGAGGTTATGGACTCAGACTTGTACTCAGACTCAGAGGTAAGGACTGGAGGATTCAGAGTCCATCTCAATTCTACAAGAAAAATGCTCTGTCACATATTATAAAGATTTATATACATGTGCAAACTACCAATCAATATCAGGCACACAAAATTAGACTTTATTTACCAAACTTAAGTGCAGCATGGTAAGCTAAAGGTACTTGAACATTAAAGTAAAGAGCATGTATAAACTAACTTAAAAATACACATAATAATCTAAAATATCCATTTAAAATACCTTTTAAAATAGAGATGTGTATTGGCTTTTATGTGACTTGGTTTCAAAGGAGGTGGACATGGACTTGAACTGTAAGGATTCAGACTTGAGTTGACTGGACTCAAACTTGCACTCGGACTTGGAGGTTGTGGACTTGACTTCATCACTGCCTAATAACATGCATATAATTTTTTTCAGAAAGCAAATCTACCTATCTGGCAGTTGATACAATGAACTTACCACCATGCATGGTATGACCAACCCCACAATCAGATGATCTAGAGAAGTTCTGTAGTTGGCCACTAGCACCTTTGCTGTTTTGTCTCTCTGACTACCTTCTTTTTCTGATACCAGTATACCAAGCACACCACACATAACTCTCAACACAAATCTGAAATAAACATCCAAAGAAAATAATAATCAAATAGCTGAAGTAATGCTTGACAGATCACTTCATTTAAGCCTGCCTAAAATTGACGTTGTCATGCTGATGTCACATTTGTCATAGCTTTCAGTGTAAAAAAGGACATATATACCGGGTAAAGCTTGATTTACAATATATTTTAACCCCAGGGGTTGTGTCCTGGCAAGATGTCTACAGCATTCTTTCATGTGACATGTTACTTACATTCAAGAATACTGTGGTTGGCTTCATATTCGCAGGGTTAATATTTCGCGATTTTCACGTTAACATCGTTTCGTGAGGGTTTCATTTTCGCGAACTCACATTACGAAAGACATACGCAGAGTATAACCCTTTTTATGTTAGTTAATTGTATCATATAATATGTACACAAAATCTTATTAACAAAAATTTTGGAAATTTGAACATACACAATCTTTTTTTATTCATAATGTCAGCCTTTTACTTTTCACCTTTGCGTTCAACGATGGCGACATCGTATTCACGATGGTTTCATTTTCGCGATGATTCATATTTCGTGAACATCGCGAATTTGAAACCCTTGCGAACAAAAAGGCAACCACAGTATCATTAAACAAAAGTGAGAACTTATTATAGTCACTGAAACATCACATTCTTATCAGCAATCACATGTATGTATACATGCATGTGGTGTTTATGTTATATAAACAAATACAATACTCACTTTCGTAACCATGAGGTCCTGGGTAAAAGACATGCAACAAGGAATGTGTGAATACCAATAAAGAAGCGCAAAATCAGCAGCATCAAACCAAGGGGGAGGTAGAGTAAGAACAGTAGGAACGACAGCCCATCTGGCAGCCTGAAATGAAAATAAGCAAATGTATAACAATTGTCAGTTCACCTTAAAGCTTAGCTGTCTGATATCCTGAAATATTAAATAGCCAATAAAGAACTACATTTTGCCTAAAAGATCAGTCTGTCTGATATCCTGTAATGAAAATCTGCAAATTTCAGTTTAGGGTAGACTTAAAGCTGTGTGATTGGCATTGATTTTTTATAAGGAAGAATGGTCAAACGTAACTTGCACCTAAGCCGGAATTAAAGAGGAAAATGTGTTATTTTCAGCACCATATTTGAGTATAAAATCATTTATTACTAAATGGCCTGTTTGATTTATCTGTGTACACAGCTTTGATCCATGGCTTCCCTAGCAAGTGACAATGTTTATTCTTTCACATAAGCAGTCAGTCCTAGATGTGTGATGTGACATTGAAAGGGTAAACATGAGGCAAATGCAAGCATCACTGTAAAAAGGGATTGGCAGCTCTTGCACATTGGTCTCCTATTTAAGGTACTTACTTTGTATGTTATGTTAATTATTACATTATCACTGTTATCTGCCATGTCCATTTCAAGTGGCCTGCATACAGATTTAACTTAGCGTGGACTGTTTCTCTCATTAAATTGTTTAAAAGTGTTTACATGAAAATAAATCATTTTCTAAACTGTTAAAAATATGTTTATATTTCTTCTTCCTGTCATTGGTACCAAAAACAGTAAAAGTGCAGTACAGGATACATCTCCTCAACAGGGCTTTACTCTTACTTAACTTTTGCTTTGACGATGATTGTTCTTTAGATTTTAAGTGAATTTAAAAAAATTGTGCATTTTGAAGAAATCATCAAAAAGAGTACCATGTAGACAGACCATCAGTAAAGGACAGACCATCAGTAAAGAAGCCAGGTCACCTATACTGCACTTTTAACTTAAAACATTTTGGGCTTGTGTGCCTTACCAAAATTAAAACAAGGGACCCATGGGTCATGGCGCTCAGCTGTTATATATGATCACAAAATATGATTTGGAAGAGGAGGTAGGCAAAGGCTGGTTTTGTGAGGTAATATAAGCTCTATTATGAGTTGATGGTGTTTAACTCAAGTTATGTAAGATTTTGATAATATCCGTTGAGACAGGGAAGAGGATTGATGTCATTAATATTATTTACAGTTGGAAATGGTGTCCTTTCATCACACAGGTTTTGACTTGGCCATAAAACTTTACCTACATTGCAGCAGAATTATTTGAAAAGTTAAACTATTTATTAAAAATTAATAACAAGTATTGTGTCGAGTATAATTTAAATTTAAAATGATAACAGTATCACTTGTTTTTTCATCAAAGATTTTTTAATGATATTGTTGAAATAAATGATTATTAAAATAATATTACAGAATATATTCATGAATGCATTTGTATTCAAACACTCACATTTTTATCTGTATTCCTATCCTTATACATGAAATTATGGAGTACATATTCATATTTGCATTCAAATACATTTGCAAAGTACTGCACCATGTCTGGTATTTATTCAGTTTCAGCCAAAAAAAGTTCTTGAGAATCCAGAATAAACAAATATCACAAATTTAAATAATGATCAAAAGTACCTGGTTTTATGAATTTTATTTATCTTCAAAAAATAAAACTATAATATTCACTTTGGACTACCTTCACATCAATCTACACACTAGACATAGCAAGAGTCTTATGACAATTATTAACATTACAGAAATCATAATGAGAACTTGTCTAAGATCTGATTTTTTATCATATTCAAATTTTTTAATTAAAAAAAAATGTATCAGAAAAAAAAATTGAAGTATCTCAGCTATGAAACCATTATATGTGTAAAAAATAACCCAAGGATAAGAACACCCTATAAATTATACAAGGAGAAAACTAGAGATGGGCAAGTTTAATTTTATTAACTGAAATATAGGAACCAGTAATATAAATTTTGATTATTTACATAGTCTTGTGACAGCTGTTACAGCCACGTGTCTGAATGTCATAAGTGAAACATATTGTACTTGTCTGAGTAAAATTTAAAAATTTTGACATTTTAACTTTTTTATTAAATTTTGAAATAAATATAAATTAACAAGCTGAAACACTTGGAAAAGACCTGGGAATTTAGATTTATATTATAAACTGCATCTTTGTAAATCATTAATTTCCTTCATATAATCCCTAAAAGTACATAACAATATAATCTAATTATTTTTTTTCATTATTAAACTGAAAAGAAAAATACCATACGTGACTCAATGGTGTTACTTGGAATACATTGTCATCCATCCATACAAAATCCATAAAACATCAGTAACTGCAAGGTAATTCCCTGTTACTCATCAACTGTCAAATTCCTTTTCTACTGATTATTTTTAAAGTTGTTATTATAGATTTATAAAACTTTATTTATTCATTGTTTATTGTTATGCTGTTGGTCTAAACAACTAATAGATGAGCTGGATTGGACACCTGGATCAGCTGTGGGGAGCAATAAGCAACAAGTATATGCTCGGCATCATGCGTGCATAATTGGCAGGAAAGGTCTAGTAGAGGACAAACAGGTGACTGAATAGGGCCTGGGTAGAGCCTGGATCTGACATGGTGTCATAAAAACTTTAATAAAAGCTACAGTTTTTGGCCAATTTCTTTCAACATTCAAAACTAACAAGCTGAAATCCTTATTTCTGCATGATATGAAAATTATATCAACAGTGCTTACATGAAACAAATATGCCATGATCAAAATTAGGTAAATTTAAGGTACTGATTTTATATTTATACTAATAACTTATAAAATTTGAAAAATTCAGAACTAATTTTGGGTATACAATTGAATCTTGATTAAATATTGTTATATCTCTGACAAAAAAAAATCTCTGGCTTCAGCAATTTTCATGTTAAGGAAGTAAACATATTTCTTGTTTACAAAGTGCATTATGTTCGGGCCCATAACTTAAAACTATTTCGCAATACTCACATCATTTCTGACATGTGCATAGAGTATAAATAGAAGAACATGTATATTTTATATGATCAAAGTCAGATCAGTGGTTTTGATATTAGGCAGTCTTGAAGTGTAACAATGGGTTTTTAATTGAAAATTAAATTTTTTTCTTAATATCTCGAAGGAATAAAGTTCTAGTGACAAAACTTTTGGAATGGTAGGTGGGTTGGGGGACATCTAACTGTATGCCAAATTTTGGGAGTTGAGAGCTGGCCTGGGAAGCTGGGGAGCTGAGCTCTAGCAAACGGCATAACATTTGCTTGATCTAAACAATAATTTACATGGTGCTTGAAAACTTGAATAAAATCTACAGTTTTTGATCAACTGGTTTCAAATTTCAGATGTTTAGAGATGAAATGCTTATGGTAGCATGCTGTGAAAATTAAATCCACAGCAGTTACCGGAAAAAAATGTGCCATGGTCAAATCTGGGCAAAATTTAAGTTACTGATTTTATAGTTATGCTAATACCTTATAAAATTTAAAAAATTCAGATTTAATTTTGGGTATACAATTGAATCTTGATAAAATATAGTTATATACCTGAAAGAAAGTCTCAAGCTTCAGCAATTCTCAAGTTAGGGAAGTAAATATATTTCCTGAATTTTTTCAAAGTGCATTATGTTTGGGCCCATTACTTCAAGAATTTAAAAAATATTGAAGTAATTTCTGGTAAGTACATAGGAAATATATAGAGGAATTAATATATTAAAAATGGTCAATATCAGGTCAGTGGTTTTGATATTAGACAATCTTGAAGTGTAACAATGGGTTTTAAATGGAAAACGGAGGTTTTTCCTTTATAATTCGAAGGAACGAAGTCCTAGTGACCCAATTTTCAGTATGGTAGGAGATTTTGGGGATATCTAAAGGTATGCCAATTTTAGATTCATAGGTCCAACAGTTTCAAAAAGTGCCAGTTTAACCGACAGATGGACGGACGGACAGACAGCTGACAGACAAAGGACCACGACTATAGCTCAGATGACTTATAGTCAGCTGAGCTAAAAAATGAAAAACAAGGGACCCATGGGTCACGGCGCTCAGCTGTTTTATATGATAAAAAAATATGATTCAGAAATGAGGCACATGCTTGTTTTGCGTGGAAATAAATATAAGCTGTATAATGAGTTGTGGGTGTTTAGCTTATGTATGATTTTGATAGTATCTTTGGAGACAGGGAAGAGGATTGATTTCATTTATTTTATTAACAAATGGAGTGCTATTGTCACACAGATTTTGACTTGGCCATATAACTTATAAAGCAGAACATATAATATAAGAGTTTAACTATTTATTAAAAATAATTACAAATTGTCCCAAATATAATTTTTATTAAAAATAATAAGAGAATCATATGATTTTTTAAAAATAAAATACAACTGAAATGATTATTAAAATAATATCAAAGAATATATTCATGAATGCATTCATGAATACATTTTGAATGTATTTGCACTGGTATTCATATACTTTCATTTTTACCTGAATATGCAAGAAATTTTATAATGGAGTACATATTCATATTCGTATTCAAATACATTTGCAGTATTCGCACCATGTCTGGTATTTATTCAGTTTTCACCAAACAATGATGTTGAGAATTCAGATATACAAAATTCACACGTTTACATAATGATGGTAAGTACCCGCTTTTATGGCTTTTATTCATATTAAAAAAAATAAATGTAATATATTCATTTTGGACTAATTTCACATCAATGTACACTAGACACAGCAGGAATCTAGATTAATATTATCAACTGCATCTTTGTCTATGATTAATTTCCTTCATATGATCCATTATGAGTAGTAATGAAAAATATGATTTATTTTTTTATCATTAAAATTGAACTGAAAAATATCAAAGGTGACTGCATGGTGTTATTTGGAATATGTGACATTCCTTCAATCGATACAAGATTCTTATATCATCAGTAACTGTAAGTTAATTTCTGTTATTATCAACTAACAAATTCCTTTTCCATTTTTCTTTGTTATTAAAAAAAAATAAAAATTTATTGATTTATTGTTTATTGTTATGTTGTTAGTTAATACTACTAGATGAGTTGGGTTGGACACCTGGATCAACTGTGGCTGGCCATAAGCTGCCTGGCTGCCCCAGTGTATGCCTCGCGTCAAGCGTGCATAATTTGATGAAAGGTCAACAAGGTCAACATACAGGTGACTCAAGAGGGGCTGGGGAAAGCTAAGGTCTGACAGGGTCTCATAAAAACATTAATAAAAGCTACAATTTTTGGCCAATTTTTTTCAGCATTCTGAACTAAAAAACTGAAATCCTTACGTGTGCATGATATGAAAATTATATCAACAGTGCTCACAGGAAACAAACATGCCATGGTCAAAGTTTGGTAAAATTTAAGGTACTAATTTTATATTAATACTAAAAACTTATAAAGTTTGAAAAATTCAGAACTAATTTTTGGTATTCAATTGAATCTTGATAAAATTATAATGTTACATCCCTGACAAAAAATCTCTAGCTTCAGCAATCCTCTTGTTAAGGGAGTAAATATATTTCTTGATTTTTTACAAAGTGCATTATGTTTGGGCCCATAACTTAAAACAATTACGCAATACTGACATCATTTCTGGCATGTGCATACAGAATGTATAGAAAAATATGTATATTATATATGATTAAAGTCAGATCAGTGGTTTTGATATTAGGCAGTCCTGAAGTGTAAAAATAGGTTTCTAATGGAAAAATGAAGTGACCAAATTCTTGGCATGTTAGGGGATTTTGGAGAGATCTAATTGTATGCCAAATTTTAGGAACTGAGAGCTGAAGCTGGGGAGCTGAGCTCTTGCAAACTGCATAACACTAGCTTGATGTAGACAATATGTTACATGGTACTTGAAAACTTGAATAAAACCTACAGTTTTTGATCAACTGGTTTCAGATTTTTGGTGTTAACAGACAAAATGCTAACAAAAACATGCAGTGAAAATTAAATCCACAGTACTTACAGGAAAAAAACGTGCCATTGTCAAAGTTTGGCAAATATAAGGTACCAATTTTTTATTTTTGTTAATATTTCAAAAAATTTAAAAGATTTTGATCTAATTTTGGATATACAATTTAATTTTGATTAATTAAAGTTATATTACTGGAAAAAAAAGTCCATAGCTTTAACACGTTTTGTGTTAAGTGATCAAATATCTTTCCTGATTTTTCACAAAATGCATTATGTTTGGGCCCATAACTTTTTAAAATTATATAATACAGACATAATTTCTGGCATGTACATAAGAACTATATCGGGGAATATTTATGGTAAATATGAGGAAAAACAGATGAGTAGTTTTGATATTAGGCAGTCCTGAAGTGTGAAAATAGGTTTTTAATAAAAAATTGTGGTTTTTCCTTAATTTCTCAAAGGAACGAAGTCGCAAAGACCCAGTTTTCCACTTGGTAGGAGATCTTGGGGACATCTAACATTATGCCAAATTTTGGATTCCTAGGTCTTACGGTTTCAAAACGTGCCACATCTACGGACTGACGGACGGACGGACGAACAGGCTGACGGACAGACAGACGACGGACAATGGACCACGACTATAGCTCAGATGACTTATAGTCAGCTGAGCTAAAAAACTGGTTGACAGAAGGGGTGGAGCAACCTTGTTTACAGGTATTGATGGACCGTTTTTTTTCAGTGGTTTCTTAATCTGCACATGTAATGATGTATACAGCTGTGTGATAAGTTTTGTATTCTTACAAATACTATAAATTTATAGTATAATATAGATATTAAGTTTCCCCGGCGAAAACAGTGTGCTCAAAAGTAAATATATCCAAGTGCAGCTAGGTAATTTTATTATCGCCCACGCAATCGCCTTCCTCGTATGTACTAATTTTGTGTGCTTTCCTACAATTTAAAAATGCACAGATACGTAGACCAACCTTCCATTATCAAAAAGTTCCTCTATCTTAGGCTGTGACATCACTATTTTCGTGCAAAAGCTGTTATAACAACCAGAAGAAAGTGCAAGCTGCTAGCTGTCAGTTATATATGAGGGTTCTTCTGAACCTGGACACATACATGGGTGTCCTTTATTTATTGAAAACTAATCAGCTGTTGTAGTAACTTTTAATGATTATATTATTAGAATTTTCTGAATTAACTACTAAATGAATTTATGACGAGAAATATTTAATTGTGTAAATATAAATAAAATAACATGATCAACACGGGTGAATTATGTAAGAATTCATTCAAGTTTGATTATTACTCTTCTTTACAAAATCAAGAAAGTTATTGTCAGCCATTTAATAGAAATCCTGAAAGTGAAACACTTGAAACACCTGAAACCTTAACTTGTTATCAAATGGTTGAACACACTATAATAATAATAATAATATTAATAATAATAATAATAATAATAATAATAATAATAATAATAATAATAATAATAATAATAAAATAATAATAATAACAATAACAGTAACAATAAGGATATTTAAAATTATTATTATTATTATTATTATTAAATAATAATAATAATAATAATAATAATAATAATAATAAATAATAATAATAATAACAGTAACAATAAAGATATTTATCTTTACTATTATTATTATTATTATTATTATATCACCTTATTTCATGAATTTATTTTATAAAGAGAATAATTTTAAAAATTCAAACATTCAAATAATATCTAGAAATACCTGATGGCTTTAATATATAATTTATAAGATCCAATATACTACAATTTACTAACTGAATTCTTAAAGTACAGCTTACTGGCATTTAATTCTGCACACCAAAGACCAGAAGTCTTAATGGCCAGGTGTCACAATGCCATCATTATACCTTTAAACATGTCAGCACATACTTGTTTTAGATCCTAATGTTTTATCACTGAATAGTTTTTTTTTTACAAATTCAATTAATCATAATGAATTTGGTATATATATAGCTTGGGATCCACTATATGAATTCTTCTTAAAATCCAGAAACACTAATTGCATCAGTATTTATCATTATTTTCTCTGTGTCCAGTCATATAGCATCTTGCATTTCATAATCTTTTCGATTTCAGAAAATTAAAATAAAAAAAAAAAAATACCTGAGGGTGATAACTTGGTGCAACCTGGACTACATACAATGAAGTCCTGTGAAGTGGAAGGTGCAAGGTAATTCATTTAGACTTATTTATTAACTATTGTTATTTCAAGTAATTATTTTGCATTTAATTTAACAACATATCATGCAATCTTATATTGCTCAGGATGGCTTAACATCTGAAGGTTAAGTAACTCTGACAGCAGATCTGCTCCACTTAGTGACCTCTGCACCTGGTTGACCTGGATTACTTACAAATAATTAAATAGCCTCCTGAAAAATTGCAATATTGTCCATATGCTTTGGAAATTCCTATCAAAGTTCAGAGTTCCATAACTTAAATCCCTATGTGTGCATTAACAATAGCATAACTGCATAACAGTCAAAGTAGGGCAAACTTTCAGCTTGTCATTTTACATTTAAGCTAATAACTTATTTTATTTCCTTATATTCTTATGTAATATCTGGTAAGCACTAAATGTCAAATTTCATTAAGTACTTGAAAAACAAATTCTCTAGGTTCAACAGTCATCATATAAAGGGAGTAATTATCTTTCTGGTGTCCTGACTATGTACATTATATTTTTGTCCATAACTTCAACAAATTAAGTAATACTGACCTAATTCTTTACACACATAGGAAATAAATTAAGGAGCTTGGATGCTAAATATGAACAAAAAACAGCCAAAATAATGATAATAGGCAGACTTGGAAATGATACAGTAGGTTTTAAAAACAAAACGGAGGTATTCACTTAATTTCTCAAAGCAACAGTCCCAATGACTTACTTTTGAGTCTAGTAAGAGAACATGTGGATGTCTAATTGTGGGTTGTATTTCAGGATCTGAAGATTCAATAGTGTCAAAATCTCTAACTGATGGACAGACAGACCCTAGACATGCATTTTGGTAGGGTGCATGATCTCTTTAGCTGGGGACTTTCAATCAGCTTTGCTAAAATTGATTTAGTGCTCATATGCAACCAATGTTGTACCAAACATTATATTATATTCTTAAGTAATCCTACTTAGTCATTGCCATTTTAGCTGTAGGTTGGTTTATACAAGTTTTACAAAGAATGAAATGTAGATAATTATTGTTACAGGAGTGCTAAAATAAAATGGTTTCTCAACACTAGAGGCTATCTTAGGCATTATTTACATTGAACATAAAGGTATTTCAAGATATTATTCCTGTAGTAGGTGTATTTAAAATTAAAGTTGGTAAATTTTTATATTCCCTAATATCACCTTTTTTTCTGTCCTGAGGACTAAAACATTCAACAAAACACCTGGACCAGTTGCAGGAGCCAAACATGCAAAAAAATGGAATTTGGGAAAAGTGCTGAAGATCAATCAGCTGCAAGGAAAATAAAAAACAAGGAAACTAACTGAACCTTTTGTTTTTCATAAATACACTGAAGCAGATCCAAGGGGAAAGGGATGTCTAGATGGTGTGGACCCTGCCAACTTTAGTGCAGCAAGCAAGACACAGACCATGACAAAAGTTAACACTACTGACACAGCCAGAAACAGAGCAAAAATAATTCCTAAGCATTTTTTGTCTCTTTGGCATAAAGCAAATTCACAATGAACCTGTGGGTGAGTATATTTACCATGAAGCTCCATAACATTGTTAGAAAGGAAAAGATCTGTGTAACATGGTCCTTATCTGCATGGTAATCTAGTAAGCCAGAATTTAACAAACAATGT
This sequence comes from Sipunculus nudus, assembly GCA_026874595.1. Lineage (NCBI taxonomy): Eukaryota > Metazoa > Annelida > Sipuncula > Golfingiida > Sipunculidae > Sipunculus > Sipunculus nudus. Next base: position 17,859,289 of record CM049306.1, on the reverse strand, counting down.
TTAATATTCTTCCAATATTTATGAAAATTTTGGATCTGCTCCTGACAGAAATTCATTTCCTGCTTAGAACTGGTTAAAACCACAGTCCATGAACGAATACTTCCGCGAAAGCTTGTGATATCAGTGCTGAAACAGTATACAATGGTTATGATTATTTTCAAATACACATGAACTCCCACAGAATTAGCTATCTCAGACACATAACTTTAACTGTGACAAAAATAAAAGCCATTTATTTTCAGCACTTACAAAATTCTATGCATGGAAACTGATGAGGTCCTACATTCAGAAGTTAATTAAAAACTTGGCAAAATTTATGTCATTAATCAAATTGAATTAACAAGTAAACAAGTAAATAAACAAGTAGCATTTTTATCAGCAAGACAGACCCAATTATATGCAAGGACGGAGGAAACTGATCCAAAACAGAATTTAAACACTGAAGCAAGATGGAAGACTGGCAAGAAAAGTTTGGTTTAAAAAGTATTCACAACTTTTTAGAAATATAAGTCCAGAGACTTTGACCTCTGGACCCCTAAATCAATAGGGTTCTTGCTTTTTAGCTGGCCATATATATATTAAGTTTGAAATCCACATATGATAACTATAGTGCACCCGCTTCCCTTACAAGGACTTTAATTCAAGATCACACAGCAGTCACTGAATAAATCTCCCTAGGATATACAATATATTGTAGCCTGTTCATAACATCTTTCATGATACAGTTTCTTTTTCATGCTCCCTGGTGCTTGTATACTTTATAAAAATACACACACACACATGTAACATTTATAAGTTTTTATTATATAATTTGAACTGTACAAACATATTATTCATGGCTGCAATTAATCTTAGATGCAATTTAACCCCAGTGATATAACTACTTTAAAATGACTCAATATGATAATATACTGGTATATGGGGGATGTACCACTATACCAAATACTTTTTTTTCTTTCTCTGTAATCATTGAGGGATATCACATTGTTGGTACTGCAGAAATGTTTAAATTTTACTATAGTTTATCTCATGTTCTATAAAGTTTTCTCCTTATATATATATAATATACATGTATGATATCTAAGATGAATTCATAAAGATATAGGTTTGCATTTTCATTAGATAAGTGGAGGCTTTAGTTTGATATTATTAAAAAGGCATGACATTACATGAAGTAACCGCATATGAGGATCACATAAATATATCATGAATAACTGCTGAATCCAGAGGTATTCCAATATTACATATCACAAGAAATATTGCCCAAAACAAACTGTATTGTACTTGTATTAAAACTTTTTAAAAAGTCATATGGAAAACCTTATTATTTGAAAATAATAATAGTTATTACAGGATTGCTATGGTAATGGTCAATTAAAGAAAATTTTAATAAAAGATAGGCCTGCAAGAGACAACAATGATTAAGGTTACAATGTGGTATCAATATGTCGCAGGTAAGCCTGGAGTTCTCTCAAGTTCTGCACAGATTTCATCATTTTGTCTTCAATACTCAATTGATGACTGAATAGGAAAACTTCATGAAACTTCAATGCTTTGAGCACCAGTCAATGTCCTATCCCGGGTTAATATTATAAATACAAAGAATTCAAGATGGATGAAAACTTCTGGTTTGCTATTTGATGATATTATGATGTTTCTACATCTGTGGTTGAGTTAAATAAACTGATAGAAACTGAAACTCAATATAACAAAGAATTTAATTATTCAGTCCTTAGCTCTGGTCTTGTTTGTTTCTCTTTAAAGGGATAAAACATATGCTATTTTTGGCTTCTTTGATTCTCCACCACCGCCCAAGGCGATGCTCTTGTCCCACACCAGCTATTAACCAGGAACCATCACTGGAGAAGCGTAAACTGTTCACAAAACCAGCCTGCAAATACACAGAAAGAAAGAAATGGATACACATTTGTAATTTTTTTATGGACATCTCTAAAATGGATACAGAAATTGAAGAAAAGAACACAAGTTTTGGTTGTTTGTATTGGAAACTTTAATTGAATTGTATTTTAATCTCTTAAACCTCCAGACTTCACAACTGTGCCACAGTGCTGCCTAATATAATGAGGATGGTTCAGAAATATATTGAATTAACATAGACAATGGCCTCACAGCCTGTTACACATTGTTTAAGATAAAACGAAACTGATCCATAAAAAAAGTACAATGTTATCTATGGGGCCAAAGTAACAAAAGTGCTTTTATTGTCAGCGTCAGGAGGGTATGCATTCTTCCCCATTAATGTGTGTGGATGTGTGTGTTTGTTCACAGAATAACTCCGACAATCATGAACAGAATCTCATAAAATTTTTAGGGCATTTTGGGAATGTGCCAATGAAGAAACATTTTAATTTTGGTGTGGATTTGGCACATGATCAAGATTAAAGAACACCATGAAGGAATTTTCACAAATGTACAACCACTAAAGCACAAATAATTCCGGGAATATGGGTAGAATAAGTGAATGCCAACACAATTTTGGCAGCATCCAACAATAGGGACCCCCACATGAGAGGAGGCTTGCATTCCTTAGAAATCAGATTTTTGGTATTAAGCTATAATGTATAATTTGCATTACTGGGATGGGGGAAATGTACCAATTCCTGTGTCTTACAGCAACTGACTGTTATAAAGTCCATCAAGTCATTCTTACTATAACAAAATGACAATGGACCACTCAATTAACCAAAACAAAACAGCTAACTTGCTAACTGAATGTGTATGCTTAAAATTTACAGATACTTATTTGTGTATATTATTATATATAAAAAATTTTATTATACATTCTGTGGATTTTTTGTAAAAGCAATAATGTGATATCCTTTCTTTTAATTTTGCTCTGTCTGATTTTAACACCTGATCTTTCATGGCCATTCATGGAACATTACATTTAGGGGTTTGTCTGAAAATTAAAAATTTGATGGACTTATGCATACATACTATTGGTATTTTACAGACTGGTGTCAGTGTTTTGAAGTCCTGTCCACAACTCCACAAACGGATACAACCATCTTTAGAACCTGCTAGAAGAAAGAACACATCAGTTTTCAATCCTTTCAAAAATACATGTGATCCATGGCCCATGACCCTCAGCTGAATCTGACACACAGCTGTTGACCACCGCAAGTGGAATATACCATTTTGGCTTGCAGAATGTAGGTCAATATAAATGGCACCAACTGTGGCTCACACACTCATACATGAACCTTGAAGAGTATTTGACAACCAACCTTACATATTATAAGCAAACAAAAAACTAAATTATGCAATCAATAAGTGAAATTTAAAATGACTTTTACAACAATTGAAAAGAATGAATTCAAATTATACTCATTTAATTTTAATTTTTATAAGAAATAATTCACAGGAAAACTGAAGTGTAGAACAGAGACAAAATGATCGAGTTAACTCACAAAGGTGGCACCACCTGCAACTGACATATTTGTCATGGGATTGATATACCTGTGCAAACCTGCTCAGAGTTCAAGCAGTTACTGAGAATGTGTCACTTACTGTCCTTCACCTAGCCACTTCAAATAATACATCATGGCAGAATAGACTGATTCTCAGATTTTAAGCTAACTTCAGTGCAAGCTGATACTTTCCTATTAAATAACTGCAAAGTGTCTGTATTTCATTTAACAAATGTCGTGTTAATGTGAACCAAAATACTATACAAAGTTTTTACATTATAAAGGTAGGTAAAATACTGGTTAAGCTCACCTGAGGCTACAAGGTCTGAGTTCTGTAGGGCAGTGACAGCAGATATCCAGCACTCCTCATGGCTGGCTGAGCTGTTACTTTCTGTGCTGTGTGCTTGCTGGACTGTGACTAAAGGTTTCTTCTTCATCACACTCCATATTGCTACAGAGCTGCAAAATGAACCACAGGGCATATGGTACAATCATCAATATGCACCTTCTGTGTAGCTAAGGGTGCCAATTGAATTTTCGCTATTTTTCCTTAATCAGGGAGTAAGTTGAACAAAGTAGGATGTAATGAAAGAATGAGACATAGATATAATCAAATAATAAAAAACCAAATATATACGTTGTATAAACTGTTTGAGAAATGCAACAAAATTAACATCTAAGATAGTGTGTATTTTACATTTCAATCCCACTTTTGTAACATTCACAGAAAAAAAAATATATTTAAAATCTGCTGATTAGTTGTGCCATGTCATAAACAATTTTAATATGTTACTATCAAACTACGGTTGGTAAACCATAGGAGCCATCAAATCACTTGGTAACCCTGTTGCTTTTTTATATTATTTTACTAATAGCCCTTCTCACACTTTATTGTCAAACTTATTGATAAGATTAATTTGAAGGAACAATCACAAAATTTCACTAAGCATATATTGGTGGAAAAGACAAGAATGGAAACAAAATGAGCATTTCATAAATGTAATTATGGATAAGTTTCATTTACAGAAATTTAGTTATATCGGCATTTTACAATTAAGCACATTGACAGATTAATGAGCAGATTTTAATTATCTTCAGGATAAACAGTATCCACAGGATAAACAGTAGAACCAAGTTTGTGTTCTGCTGCTAACAGATTAAAAATAATTAAAACTTTTCAAACTGATCACATATTAAAAGTAAATCTCATTGTCTCAGAAATGAGTATATTTAATTTACAGGTATACCCTGAACATTATGCTCCTACAGTCCAATCCCCCTTTTGAAAGACACGATATAAGATCTTTTACACATTAGATAAATCATCAAGTTGGTGTCTATTTGTAAGTTTATATAGAGAATGGAAGAGTAGGTCAAGATAAAACACATACTTGTCATCTGCCCCAGAGATAAAGTTTGTTTCATTTATAAGTGAAACACAGTCAATGGATCCCCTGAAAATAAGATTATGAAAAGTATCAACTGTGGATGAAAATATGGTGAAATAATACTCTGACTCTGAAGAATTGTGTTACTTTTAACTAAAAATATGCTGCATGCTGTTCAACTTGTACATTTAAAACCAGTTAGAGGCATTTAGTTCATTTCACCTTACCACAGAATAAACAAAGCTTTAAGTATTCAACAATTCAAAGATTAAAAACATTATCTGAAATGCAGAGCACATGATATTTATAAGCTGCTCTGCTGTGAATTAATATTTTTTTATAACTCTCTGCCAGAGAGTCCACTACTATATTTAATATAAGTTACTATGAACTTACCCATGACCATTAAACACAAGCTGGGATTCCTCAATCACTTTCCAAATCCGCACACTGCCATCCCGGCCACCAGATGTCACTGCCCGTTCTCTTGTCAATGCATCAATTCCAGTGATTACATCTTGATGCCCAAATCTGATACAAAATTGAGATGTTAATATAGGACTGGGAACAGTTTTTGGTTAAATGTGTCTATCATGCAATGTAAAGTTAAGGACCCAGTGGTCATTTTTGTTATACTTGCTTTTTGGATTACATAGAAAACTGCCCAGTTGTGAAAGTCTCATAATTTCAAACAATGATAAATTTGATGATCAAGGAACTGTACAAACTATTGGGAAGTAAGACCTCGACACCTGAGAATATAACTAAATCTAAAGCCTGTATCTCACAGGGCTGCAACAGCTTGCGACAAATTGCGAATGACATTCACCAGAGAGTCTCTAAGTGTCTTTGAAAATTTATGACAGTTCTCAATTTCCTTGTGATTCACAATGTGTTGCTAACTTGTTGCAGAAATTTTAAACATGTTAAAAAATTTTGCAAAACAAAAGTTCTCTCAAAATAGTGTCTCAAACATGTCTCAAACTATTCTCCAGTCTGTTTCTGCGAGTCAGGAAGTGCTAGAACTGCGAGACAACTTTTGAGGGGGTCTGCAACTTATGCAACTACATTGCAAATATTTGGAGATTAAAATGAGAATCTGACATTCTGGGAGAGAATTGTCATGGGAATATAACATTCACACTACTGGTATATGAACTCCAGCCGAATATGGGCTGAACACTTGCACTATGTACACAAACGTGTCATACCGGTAAGTACAATTAACTGTGATTGCAAGTGAAAATTGTCGCTAATTCGCATATTTTCTCACAATTGTTGAGCCTCCAACTAGTCACAAGCTGTCACAGTCCAGTACGATACAGCCTTAAGCAGACTCAATCAGGTTAGCAATAAAGTTAATTTTAAATGCTGATTCACAATATATTTCAATACCATTCAAGTGCATAAGGAAAAGGCTATTTATTACATGGAAAGGAGGACAAAATTTAATACCGGAAAAGCTGATAGAAATTTTTATAAAACTTTTGTTAGAAAATATAGGCTTAATTAGGATATGAAATGTATTTGTATATCACTGGAGTACATGATGTTTATATGCTCACACTTACAATGTTTCAACATATGCCATTTCATCTAGGTTCCATATTTTCACAGTTCTATCATGTGAAGCACTGAACAACTGGTGAGTATTTTTCCTGAATGCTAAGCCCTGAAAATAAGTAAACATAATAATTATGAATCCATCATTTTTTTTATAATTAAACAGACATATAGATTCTATGAAGTATAGGAATCATTGAATATAGAGTGTAGATTTATATCAAGTTACATCAACATTTAAATTTTTAATAGTTGGTTTCATGGACTATTTAATTCCTGTTATATCTTAAATATGTAAACATATATCACAAACAATGACACAATATTGCAGAAATTTATGTATTTATTGGCTACAGATTTTTATAAAAATTGTTTCATATATTCTCTTACCAGTTATGCTGAAAGGTCAACTTGCAAAATTTTTCAAGCCCAACAAGAGGCAGCATAATACTGTGAATTAATTAAACACAAATATCTGGTATAAAATTTCATATTAAGCACAGAGCTAACTGCAGCTTAGTATGCCAAATGGTTTCAAGCAAGGGGGCACTGCTCAGATGCCAGCGAGAGGACAAAGCAGGTACCAAAAAGTGGTGTATGTGACATCTCACCAGTGAAAAAATGTCTGGAACTGTGTGAAATTGATTAAATTCTTCTTGTGACATTATATTTGGGTATATATAAGGCTAGTATGGAAGACTGATAGAAGTTGATTGAGATTAGTGTTGTGCAATCTGCTATTCTTTACTGATGCTTATAAAAATACTATTTAGGTCCTTCAGTTTATCTTTGCTTCAAGCACTAAAGAAAATTGAAAACTGAAGCTACATTTGTTATCTTTGAAGCCAGGGCAGTAAGAGAAATTCTTTATCAAAAACCCACTCATCAAAGTACTCACTGAGACTGCATCCCTATGACCTTGAAATGTGTGTAGCCGTGCCATGGTATCAGGATTCCATACATGTATCAACTTGTTTCTGTCTCCTGAAACCTGATAAATATCACAAAAAGCATCAGTATTTACACATGAAGCAGCCGTAACAGCTACTGTTTTGAAATTTTGACTTAGACTGGTAGCATTTTTTAGAACACCCTTTAAACAATACACTTGTCCTGTCTTGGTGGTCAGCATGGTGACTATCTGCCTGTCCCCACACCAACCTTACCCAAGTTGACCATGTTACACCTGAGTGGGCCTGATACTTTTGTATCCCTATATTCCAGGCCTGTATTACCAGGATGTCTGACATACTGATTAAAAGTTGCAGATTTTAAGTCCCCTTCCCAATAACTGGCTCAGAAGACTTTACAATTAACTTCCTCGTGGAAGCTCCCTGAGGATGCTACAGAGCCCATACATAGTTTTCAGGTCACTTAGGCCAGCCATGCCCAAATGACACTTAATCTAGTACCCATTTGTAATGCTGGGTGAACATATGCACACTTGTGGCTGAAACCTTGCTTGAAGGTCTTTACAAAGAAGTGAAAGGCTATGGGATTTGAACCCATGACTACTTGATCACAAGTCTGGCATCTTTGCCATTATACCACCATGCGCTTCAACTATATATCTGATTTACTATTATATCTGTGTTCACTTAAAGGTCTATGAGACCTTCCTTAACCTTTATTCACTTCCATTTCCATTCATTTATGTTCCAATTAAAGAGGACAAAAGTCTAAGATGCCAAACCCAGTATACCTTTTTAATTGCAAAATTGTTGAAAATGCTCTATGACACCAAATACTGCATTCATACTGTATTTTAGCAATACTACAGTATGTTTTATAACTTTTCCATGGTTTCAGTTGGAAGCTGATGTCACATAATTTTACTTTTTCTGTGGTATTGGGATAAAATACCTACCAAAAATTTACTGTCACTTGATATTGCTAAACATAATATGTGTGCTGTGTGTCCAATGTGTTTTCCCTCTGTGCCTTTCCTGCCACCTGGTATCACCTTCAATTTCTTCTTCAATGCAAAGTCCCCTGTGTAAAAATAAAAACAAATTTGTTTAATCTTATATCAGAAAATAATTAAAGCCAATTGATAAAATATTCTTCTTTAATGTATATTATAAATTTTAAAATAATGAACTTATATCAAAACATGTTAGTTCTTAATAAGCGTTTTCCTGTTTCAAAGATATTTATTTTTTTTTTATTGAGGTTTGAGCATTATTTCCCATCATTTATTATCCTAGGTTTTTAACAGCATGGGTGCATTATAAAAGAATGTTTTTCGAATCCAGGAATCATATACTTATTACAAAATGACAATTACCTAAAAAGACAACCCAATCAAAGAATATACAGTGAAAATCTGCCAAATTTTTACATACTATGTCACTTACATTTGATTAAGGAGCAGTCTTTAGACCCGCTGTAAACATATTTATCATCAGCACTTATGACAAGGCATGTGATGGACAGCTGGTGCCCTCTCAGCTGAATGATCTCTTCTGGTGTTGGGGCCTGGAACTAATAAATAAGAAAAAGGGTTTAGTCCCATTATTGACATTAACCCAGTATTTCAGGAATATCAATCATAGCAGTCTGTTTTATCAAACACCCAGTCAAATACAAAGGATCTTTACCCACAGAATATATGACAGTAACAGTATCATAGGCATTATTCCTGAAATACAGTTTCAATGTTTCACAAGATTCTAATTTTAAATGAGAGCACAATACAATATTTTAGAATCTATAGAGTAAATTATGAAGCAAGTGGGCACTTTTTGGTTCTGGAAAATTAACCAGTCTTAACATAAAAAAAAAGAATTTAAATTGCAAAGTTTCAAGAAAAAGACAAAACATGTCCTGGAAAAATTTTAGATAATATATGTACATAAGCAACATAAATATAAAAAAAAATTTCTATAATTTCTTTATGATTTTTTTTAGGGATCAAGTCATAAGCACAAATAACTTCATTACTGAAGACTTCATGCTCATTCAAAATATAAAATCTGTGAAAAACATGAGTGGCAATTCCATAGTACTGTTTATTTTTATCCAAGAGTATAGTCCAAACATAACAGTATCACAAAAGCCTTTACTACTGTGTCCAATATAATGTAGGTGTGCATGTTTTTAACTGCTAGGTTGTAAACATTTTTCTGACCCACACTAAATGATTAATGTTAAATATAAAGTATTCATTATATCAATCTGCTGTCTTAATTTTGCTAAACTTGCATACAAAATAATGGAAAGATTTTTTTGACAAATTCTACATGAATATTGGTTCATTCTTACCTCATGTGCTATGTGCTTCTGTAGTTTTCCACTCTGTTCGAGCTAAAATACAACATGAAGATGTCAGTAAATTCTTTTTTAAACATATCAAAAGAACACATAGGTAACTATTATAACTAAGCTATAGCCCTACATCAGTTGTGGCAACTGTATTTTCCTCCTTGAAATGTTGTAGGTTTATGCTTTATAAGGGCACACTTTCATTTCACTGCATACTTCATACCTAATATTTAATCTACAAGTCTTAAGATCTAGAGCTTGTGGTATACATGATAACATTACACATAGGCAAAATGAAAATACCACAATATAGTATAAATTAGATAATAAGAACATGAATATAATAAATTAATAATATTTATTTCTTGAGCTGTGTTTAGCTGTTTGCTTCTGCACTGATCATAAAAAGAGTATCTTTGATCAGGTTGGGGGAACAGGGGGTGTTATATAAGTGAACTGTCTCTACCAAATCTACAATTCTACTCTGTAAAGGTATCCAAGATTACCCAACCACCACTGTAAATAAAGTCACAGCCCCAGAAACACAAGATTGCAACAGCTGCAGGTTTGAAGGATAAGACAGTCACAGGAGACAGCTCACCAAATCTTGCTTCAGCCTGTGGCCGATGACATCTTTATCTATCTCTTCTTCATCTCTTTTCTCAGCCTCTGCAACACATCCACAAAAAACTTTGTGTGGTGCTTGATTTTTAAATTGCTACAGTGCTGCTTTCTATAAATATTCTGAAATCCAATTTAAATCTATGAACTTAAGTCTTTATACTTGTTTTACTGGATTAATGGTCTTTCCTTATCTTTTGGGTGGATTTTAAATTGATTTTAAAATGTGGTCATGTTACTCCACAGGAGTATATTTTTTCTTGTAATATCTTTGATCCTAATAATTTATCACTTAGTTTACCATACAAAGAAGATTGCCAACAATTATTTTTACAACTGATTACCTGTAATGAATAGATCTTTCAGCACATTCTTTCCAGCAGACAAATGTTAGGTAGAGTTGAAGAATTTCAGAATATTTATCACAATATATACTATGGATGGCTTCTTATTCATGGTTTAAATTTTTTGCGATTTTCAGCTTTTTAGTACCGTATTTCAGGAGGGTTCCCTTTTACAATCTCAAAATACAAAAGACCGACACAGAGTACAAGTATTATTATGTTAATTAATTTTATCAAATTATATGTTTCTAAAATCTTAACAATTGTATGGAGACCAAAGATAACACTGACTAAATGGAAATTGTTGTTCATTAATGGCAGATAATTTGAAAGATCAGACATCATTTATTATGTCAATTATTAAACACACAAGCTCTACTATTATTTATAATAATAATCTTTCATCTCACAACTTCCCTTAGATTATGACTGCTCCATTTTGCTATGGTTTTATTTTTGCGATAATTTTCCTGTCACAAATATTGCGAATTTGAATACCTTGCGAACAAAAAGGCAACCATAGTAACAGATATCGAAAGCTATGACAAAGCTAGCTTGTGTGTTTCAATGTGTAAAATATAACTCTGGCATTTGGAACAAACCTCTGTAGCAATGCATTTACTGTACAAATATTAACTAGACATTTCTTGGCATCGCAGGTGCCAGAGTATCCCCAGACATAGTACGCCCCCCCCCTTTAAGAATAGGCCCCTGTGACCTTGACCTTTGACCTCATGACCCCAAAATCAATTGGGGTCTTGCTTTTTCAATGGGACAGATATAAGTCAAGTTTGAAATCTATACATCAATAAAAGCAGGAATGATCATCCAGAAAATAATTTTTTGACAGATGGCTCCTGTGACCTTCACCTTAGACCTTGTGACCTCAAAATTGATAGGGGTCTTCCACTCTTGGCAGGTGAACTTTATGTGCAAGATGAAAAATCTGAGATGAATTGTTTGGCTGAAAATGCATCCACAATCTTTTTAAAGATGTGTCCTGTGACCTTGACCTTTGACCTCATGTCCCCAAAATCAATTTGGGTCTTGCTTTTCCAATGGGTCATATACAAGTCAAGTTTGAAATCCATACATCAATAAAAGCAGGAATTATCATCCAGAAACTAATTTTTGGACAGATGGCTCCTGTGCCCTTCACCTTTGACCTTGTGACCTCAAAATTGATAGGGGTCTTCCTCTATTGGCAGATGAACTATATGTGCAAGATAAAAGGTCTGAGATGAAATGTTTGGCTGAAAATGCATCCACAATCTTTTTAAAGATGTGTCCTGTGACCTTGACCTTTGACCTCATGACCCAAAAATCAATTGGAGTCTTGCTTTTTCAATTAGACATATATAAGTCAAGTTTGAAATCCATACATCATTAAAAGCAGGAATTATCATCCAGAAACTAATATTTTGACAGATAGCTCCTGTGGCCTTGACCTTTGACCTTGTGACCCCAAAACTGATATGGATCGTCCACTATTGGCAAGTGAGCTATATATTCAAGATGGAAGACCTGCGATGAAAGTTTGGGTTAAAATGCATCCACAGTATCTTTTAAGATGTGAGTCCAGTGACCTTGACCTTTGACCTCATGACCCTAGAACCTATAGGGTTCTTACTTTAGTGGTGGGCCATACATAAGTCACGTTTGAAATCCATATGGCTATCAACACTGGATATATCATAAGAGGTGTGTGATTTTCACCAAACATGGACCAAACAAGGCCACTCTCATGGCAAAGGTCATGACCCAAATGTAAATAGACCTCATCCCATAACCCATCTCTCTACATGTGCATAATATGAAAGAAATCTGTCCATTAGTTTTTGACTTATAATGCTTACAGTACTGTCAAGTGGCAATTATGGGGGTATTAAAAGGCGTAAAACAAGAAAAGGATAATAGGTGGCGCCACCAGTTTCGGGTATATCACATGGCTATCCAAGAGCTTCGGTCACCTTGATTTTTGGACCAGTCCATGCAAGCTTACTTGAGATATTTAAGAATTTGTATTATTTTCAGTAAAAATGGACCTATTCAAGGTCAAGGTCACTCTCCAAGCGCAGGTCATGACCCCATTTTTAGATAGCCTTTGTCCCCTTACCTATATCTATACAAATGTAAAGTTTGAAAAAGATCAGTGAAATATTTTTTGAGTTATCCCGCTCACAAGGTTTTTCTGCGGCGGTGGCGGGAGCGGCAGTGGGACCGTCGTGAAACCATAGTATCCTGACTTTGTCTGGGGATACAATAATTTATCAGAAGATGTCACTATTTAGGGTTTACAATTACAAAGGATAAACCATCATAAAACCTGCTATAAGTGATATTGGTACCTTCTGCTTCTAGCTGAGCCAGGTACTGCTTGGTCAGACGCAGTCTCTTCTCCTGAGCTGTTTCTTCCTCCTCTTCTGAAGATGAATCAATTCCTTTCTCCTTCTGTTCACTCTCACTATCAATAAAGAAAGCAGATATATGATGAAAATGCAAATTAGCACTCTTAGGTACAAACAAATGTATCGCTCGAATATTGTGTATGCTAATACAAAATACATTTGTAAACACCTACTATGTAACCATTCCTCTTTTTTTCCTTGAAAGTTAAGTTTCAGGATCAGTAACTCACTGTATTTTCAATTGAATTTGCACAATAGACACAATAGTGAAACACAAGAATCATTAAATTAATACCATGTACATACACAATAATTCATTTAGTGGTTCACATGGAGTGAAGAGCAACTGAGGTAAAGGGCACTGAAAAACCTGTCCAGAGTGCACTGCTTGATGTCATGAATAGCAGCTGCATTATGTCTAGAGAACAGGTCCCAGAGTAACATGTTGCACTTGCTGAAATCCTGGGGCTTTCTCTCTGTGTACTTGACCAGATCACACAGACTCTATCTTGTGTTTTAAAAGTAGGCAAGTTCTCTATGTCTGTGTTCAGGTCACACTTGTCATCATCATCCTGATTTTCTTTTTTCTGGCCAACTCAAGGTCTAAAATATCTGTCACTCGGCATGTCACCTGTGTCAACCACGGTATCCACTGGGTGATTACTTCAGCGTGTTTTTGACTGGCAGCTGTAACACAACTTGGGATAGCTCAGCAGTGTCTGGCAGGGACACAGAAGGAGGGCTAACAGGGTTTGGGTCAGGGCAATCATTAATTCATATCTAATTAGTTACATGCTCACTACAAAACTTAGAGTCTGTTTGCTCTGCCATGCATGAGACTCATGCATGACTGACAACGAGAGCTTTGATGTTAATCAGCCAGATGGTCACTAAGGTCTGCCAGATTATATATTTTTTATTGGAAGTAGGGAAGTTGGTTCTAGGCAATGGTGCTGGAGCCTGATGACACAAAATGCCGGATTATGACCCAAATAAAAATGGCAGGAAATCTGTTCTCAAGGAATATCCCAGTTTTACGCCAAATGCCAGATTATCAAATGCTGGTTTTGAAGGATTTGACTGTATTTAACTAAATCAGTCTACACTGTGACAATGTCACTAAAAACTTACCCTTCAAGGTCTGAGTCACTCAAGATTTCATCATCATCACTTCCTCCTTTCTTCTTTTTCTTCTTTATATCAGACAGGGTATCTGCTTTTCTTTTACCACCAGCAGCCTGTAGATTAAACAAGATGTTATAATATGCCCAAGGTTGATAAAAATTTAATACGTCATTTCTACAAAAAAGGGATTCATATAGGTCAAAAGCCCCCTGAATGTGGTCACTGATTGTCATCATAGTGACACCCAGCCTATCCACACACCAACAGGTTTTCAACTGAGTAGACCCTATGCTTTTATTCCCCTCCATCCAGGCCTTAAGTTTAACCAATAACCATGATGGTTGATGTACTGATCATGTTCTGATGCACTGTTATACCTGTACTGGATTCATGGTCTTACAAGACTCTCCAAGCCTTTATTCATTCTACCATCTATAACATGCAATTTTACCATCTAGTTCTGTTACTGAGCCAAAAGATCAATTTTTGATAATCAGCTGATTGTGATCTAGCACAAACATGGCAAAAGAAAGAAAAATATGTGGATATAAAAATAAACTCATCAGCCCCTATAAGCCTCCCCTCACAGGCCTAATAACTGTGGTTCAAACTTAAATCATTAAATGTTTATTAACAGTCCACAAAAAATAGTTAATTGTGCCATAATATATCCTGTCTTAGATTAACATCTATTCTGAAATCTGGGTGAGATTTACACAAATAAGTGAATTTATAAACACAGTGATATTAGTTTTCAAATAAAGAGTCCACTCTCAGAGCTCTACAACAAAATGCTGGAAAGGCTTCAGACTGGTTTCTCACTGGTGTGATCCGTTCCATACAGCACTGGTAAGATGTGTTTAGATAAGCAGCAGCCACAGAGCTACTATCTGACCACCAGTCAGTCTTGACAGCCTGAAAGAAGTTCCTCCCACCAATCCTGACCTTACAATTACCCCTGGACACATGCTAGTAATGAGGGTGCTCTAGTCATTCTGCAGCCAGCCCATGGATAAATATCAATGGCTGATTGTGGATTGCACAGTAAAGATGACATTTCCTTTTATGGACAGGTCAAGAGGAGCCAGTGAGAGTAGCAGGAGAGTAACAAGAAGACTGAGAGACTGAGCATCAATCCCCCAAGTTTACACAATACACAGCACAAGTTAGTGGCTGCTGACAACAGAGAGGCATGAACCATGTTGCTAATTGGATAACACCTAGACTGTCAATCATATTGTCCATTGCCATGGTCAGTGACTCAAGCGTGGGATTCAGATACCCCATTGATCATTCTTAGATACTGTTATTAGTTGTTTATATTTGAATTCATACATGTCAGTAATCCAACACACATATATGGTAAAAAAAAACATGTTTTTTAAGAAACTTTCACTGCAGTATTACAGTAAAATCATAAGCCCTGGTCAATGTAACCTGAGGGATTCAGTCTCTAAGAAACTTAAAATATACACCTTCTTATGTGGAAGACATTTGAATGTGCAGTATGAAAAAAAAGTAAGTTGAAAAGTATATATATTTCTTTGCTAATCTTTGGCGAGTATTTTTATATTCTAAATGATCTAAGTAATATAAATCATCACCAAATTTAAGTCACCATCTCATAACAGACTGTTACTTAAACCAATGATAGACCATGTACCTTTAAACCAAAATGTATAAAATATAGTCCGCCACGTACGGACTCCATTTATCTGTGATACGGAGTCCGACCGTCTGGCGGTGAGAGTTCACCCTGCCGTTCATTGAAGGACCTGTAACATGAATTACCACTGCTTGTTGTGCGATAGAGAAACAATCTTGTATTTATATATAGAAATAAACTTTTTATGTATCAAATTAAATCGATATATCACCTCTATGTGCGCCTGTAAATGTTTTTTTATCCTTTGAACTGTCGGGGTTCAGATGTTGCATGCCAACTGGACACCGCCGGAAAAGGAATCCCATGCAAATTAGGTGGGCAATCTATGCAAAAGATGAATTCAGGGGGGCTTTTCCCAGGAATGCCAGTGCCGTGCACTAGGAGAGACCATATTTTCATAAGCATCCTTCCCATCATACATCGCTTGTTGTCAATGATGCTAAATTCCTATTGGTTGTTCCAACCGGAAAGCGCCATCGGCCAGACGGAGACGATGCAATATCTGACTTCATCCAGAGTAAGTGCCCATACTTTATTAATGCTGATCATCCAGCAAAAGTTTTGGTCCCAACGGAGTCTAAGCATCTGTAACAATTATAATATGTGGGATTTGTTTGGTGTCCTCACTCTTCACAAGGCATATACGTGTCTGAGGGTCTGTACGGATCCGTTCAAACTTAGATAGTATAGACTCTCCCCGCCAGAAGCTGCAGCGCTTGTATTGTTTACTATATATGTCAGCGCTGCAAGACTGCAGCAATATAAAATATTGAAAAACTGATCTACAGATTTACTTTTTTCCCCTCAACTAGAAGTATGCATTCCCCATTTTAAGAAATTGATCCCACTGAAATTTAAAACCTTTCCATCCCTTATCAAATAATGACTCAAATCACTTCAGATCTAACCATTAAACCTTCAAAGGGCAACTTGGCAAGAGTAAATTTCTGCTTCATAACCATGCTCACAAACACATGTTTTTGGTTATAATACCATATATGATATGCATTTCCTTACAACATTGCCAGCTGCCTAGACACTCTTTTCATTGTTCTTATATTATAATACATTTCATATATCATTATTTTATAATGAAATATATCCTTATAAATATTATAAAATTATATTAATTATTATATGTTAACTATATAATAATTAAGTATTTCCTTGTAAGTATAATGTAATGAAATGTTTGAAATGAGATTTCTTGACTAGTGCTTTAACTGTTAAAGTTTAACAATTCAGATAAAAAGACAAAAGTCAAATACTGAATTAGTTAAAAAAAAACTTTTTTTGTTGGGTAAAAATAAGTAAAACTTAATTGAAATGGCCAAAGATATCTGGATTTATCTGACTGAACCATTTCCCAAGTTTTCATGATACGTGTAGATTGTGGTACCATATTTCTGGTCACATTCTGATGTCAAATGTCACTTGCTGAATTTGTGTGGCTTGGCACCTGGGCACTGGCTTTCATCTCAACCCACATGGCATACATCACATTACTGACCCTATTATCGCTCACGGCACAGCATTTTACAAGTTCGATTGCTAAACCTAAATCAAACACAAGCAGAAAACACTGACCTTTACACCAGGCTTTGATCTTCCTCTCTGTCCCTTTGAATTACGGATGAAAAACGACATTTTACAACTTTTTAACTGCAGCGTGGATCACAACTTTGATAATTCACAAAACATAGAGGGCGCTGGGGCTGTAACTGTGATCACGTGACCGAGCACTTCCTGAACGGGTGAATGGTGCTTCCGCGATTGTCAAGTTTTGGACCTGGACAAAAAAGATTGTGAGCTCACGGGCGACATTATAACGGGTAAGGATTAGTCTTAAAGTATGCTTAGCAATGCAGAAAATGTTGAACTTTATTTGACTTGAATGTCTGAAGCCCATATCCGAATATTTACCCCGGCAGGCTGTCATTTGTGATACGTCAGTGACTGTCATTCTCAGTTGACAACTTGTCCTGGTGGCGCCTCTGTGGTGTCGTTTGGTCAAAAAAGTGAAATGTTTTATAGAATATTTATCAGCTTTTGTATTGAACGTCAATGGTTATATATTGAAAGAGGACTGTTTAGCAATTAAACCTAAAAATTCATGGAAAAGACTGAAGATCTAACACAATATTATCTATAGTATACATAATGAAAAAAAAAAACAAAGTTCTCCAAATTTGGAAATGTGCATTCCATCATCAGGCATCACAACTGACATTACTACACTGATGATGTCATCATAACATTTAAGCTAACATATTTTTTTCTGGTTAACAAGCTTAGCAATTTGAATTATTGATTAAAAATGTTCATTATTATAATTTTATTGCAATGCATATAATGCAATAACAAATATTAAATATGTTCAACCAGTCACAAAGTCACAGGGATTATTTAATTTTTTTTTCAAATCCAGTTGTTCCCTGTTTTTCTAATGACATCAAGCATTATGAATTGATTTATATCATCAAACAGCAGACAAGTATGTAAATTTTAATAAAATCATAAGAACATTGTATAAAATACAATTTTCAGTTCTTGATGTATATATATATATATATATATATATATGT
Organism: Sipunculus nudus; assembly: GCA_026874595.1. Lineage (NCBI taxonomy): Eukaryota > Metazoa > Annelida > Sipuncula > Golfingiida > Sipunculidae > Sipunculus > Sipunculus nudus. The sequence continues at coordinate 17,840,894 of CM049306.1, read as the reverse complement.
CAGAGACGAGATTGAAATCCAGGCGGATTTTAAATTTGCCTAGACGAGATTGCGATTGTGATCTCACCTAGGCGAGATTGCAATTGTGATCTCGGCTAGATGGATTATAAACTTGCCTAGACGAGATCACAATCGCAATCTCGCCTAGGCCAGATTAAAATCTATCATGGAGCAGGCCAGGATTTTAATCTCGCCTAGGCGAGTTTAAAATCTGTCTGGTGTCATCCAGGCGAGTTTAAAATCTGCCTGATATCACTTGGGCGAGTTTAAAATCTGCCTAGGCGAGATTAAAATAGTGATCTGATCTAATTTCCCAATAAATTATGCATTGTAATTGACTTATGAAAAATGTTTTCAGTCAGATTTTCAATATTTTAACACTGAATGGTTATGTATAATTCACAAGTAATATATTTATTAATATTTACAGAATATTATATTATTAATGTAATAATTAACATTAATTTTGGAAATGGAATATTTTATATTATATATTTTTTTTATTACTATGGTTATGTTTAGTTCACAAGTAATATATATTTAATAATATTACAGAATAATATAATATTTATGTAATAATTAACATTAATTTTTTTATTTTATATTTTTATTTATAAACTAGGTAATAAGAAACTTATATTGGTATTGTATATGGCATATTCAAATGATATATGATGTGGGCTGCTGCTGATTATTTACATAATAATTTTGTTGTCAATATTAATTTGAAGGGAAACTGGTATTAGTAATATTAGTAATGTAGTATTTTAAAAAGACAAAAGGAACATAGCTTATTTATTTTTTTATCAATATAATTCAATGCATGTTCACATGCATAAATGATCTATTACTCTATGAATCTAGAAATCAAATTTTTTTCTGATATGATATAATACTGTCCAAAAAAAGGCAGTTATCTTGTAACACAGTCTACATAAATATTGAAGCTTCACAAAATGCCTCACAAAACATTAAAAAAAAAAGATCAGAAGAATATTATATACATTATAAGAAAAGACTAAATAAGACAAAGAAATATTCACATGCATACATCTGTGTATCAACTTTTACCTTTTCTTATATGATGTTTAATTACCAAAAAAAGGATGGTGTATCAAAGTCCATCATAAAAACTGATACCCTGCATATTTTGTACCATAAGTATACATGTTTTGACTGTTGAGTGTTGAATACCTGGGTGAAAAGAAACATTTGAACTAGATCAACCAACTAATTTGTTCTGTTTGTCCTGTAAGAATTATCAAATAGGATGATTGTTTATGTTAATGTGTAAAATACTCATTAAATAGTGAAGTAATAGCTATCTAGACTAATCTATCTATCTGTCTATCTATCTATCTATGATTGATTCAATATGCAAGTGGATGACTTTTTCCCCCAGATCTGCTCTTCATAATATCTCATAAGTGTGCTTCAATATACCTCTTGTTACTCTCTAATTGCCATATATTTAAATACAATTACAAATTATTTTTTGTAAAAATTATTAGTGATATTTACAATCACAAGGTTGTTAAGAAAACTGGAGAAAAAAAATAAAGATTAATTAATGTTTAGCAAATAATTGGTATGATAAGGATGCTGTAGACCACATAAAACACATCAAAGGTGCAAATAATAATCAAATATCTATTTCATAATTCTGTTTCCAAAATTAATGTTAATTATCACATGAATAATTATTACATTACTGTAAAAAAGTTAATTATTACATTAATACTATAATATTCTGTAAATATTAATAAATATATTCCCTTTTAACTATATATAACCGTTCAGTGTTAAAATATTGAAAATCCGACTGAAAACATCTTTCATATGTCAGTAACAATGCTTAATATATTAGAAAATTAGATCAGATCACTATTTTAATCTCGCCTAGGCAGATTTTAAACTCGCCTAAGTAATATCAGGCAGATTTAAAATTCGCCTGGATGACACCAGACAGATTTTAAACTCGCCTAGGCGAGATTAAAATCCTGGCCTGCTCCATGATGGATTTTAATCTCGCCTAGGCGAGATTGCGATTGTGATCTCGTCTAGGCGAGTTTAAAATCCGTCTAGCCGAGATCACAATTGCAATCTCGCCTAGGCGAGATCACAATCGCAATCTCGTCTAGGCGAATTTAAAATCCGCCTGGATTTCAATCTCGTCTCTGACATATATATATATATTTATTACATGAATCTTAAATGACATGTCACTCAGTTATACAGAGTGATCTCTTAGTTAGGTGGGCCCCAGAACTGGTTCTGGTTACTTTGCCATCCAAATGCATGACAGCTGCTATGGGTATTAATATTAAAAAGAGTATGCAGTAAAGGAAAAGTACTTACTAACACATTAATTTATATATCATCCATGATGAACAGCCCAGTTTGCATTTAAACCTTAAACTTCAGTCTTGACACCTACATTGTGATATATATTGATTCAATAATAGTGTTTCCATCATCCCATATTTGGATGATTCTTTTGCAATTACTTAAAATATGTGAGGAATCCAATTTAACTGAATTACCCTTTTGCCATTATGAAAGATCATGATTGGTAGTTTCACTGCTTCTCCTCTACCCAAAAGTTGCATTGAATAAATAAGTATACACATCTTAATGATATGATATGATAGAGTTCATTTATAAAGCACAAATATGATATACATTTCTTAAAATTTTTTGTTCTAGAAACAAGATATTGAAATAGAGCATCAGGTCTTTTTATAAACAATCTCGCAGTTGTGTCAGTCATATATCTTTAACATTGGCATTAAGTTCTAGGAGCATTACTCTTTAGACAATAACAGACTTGGCAATTTACACATGATTATGTTCTGGTTTCTTAAACTACTACTTAGCTAGTGATGTAATTCTCTAATCAGTGAAATGGAGCACACTTACTTTAAATTTAATGTAATAATGAGATTAATGAAAACTTATATCAGTTGATAAGATGATTTTTTTATGTTACATTAATGGCAAGTACAAGTGCAAGCAAGTACCTGGAATTTTATACATGAGTACAAATACATGCACTTACCAAAACCTGAAAGCTCGAGCTTTTTGTTAAAAATTAACAGGGTTGGCAAGTTTTAGGCAGGAAGGTTTTAACCACAGGTTTTAACCTGGTTAAAACTGCCCCGCCTAAAACAGGTTTTGGGCAGGTTTAAGGCACCAAAAGTGCCTAAAACCTATATTTGTTTAAATTTTTGACTTAAAGATCTATAAAACTACCAAACTGGCTGGGATGATGCAGCCACAAGGCTTTGCTGGGCTTCTGGAAGGTTTCAGGTGTTACAAGTAATGCATGATTTCCTGTTGGCTGGCATTATGCAGTCTTCAAAGAGCCTGTATAGGTATCTTGAGCATATGAGACCATGTTTGTGTGGCACATAGTTTCATTGGCCAATGTAAAGTTATTATCAGGACCCTTTGGGTTTCCTAATGAGTGCCCTGCTACCTAGAATGATGTAATAGAGCCTCCAGTATGCCTCCTGTTACTTTGTGTAAGGCTGGGTATCAGAAGGGGGGGGGGGGGGAAGCAATCGGAGGCATGCTTGATTAGACCAGTTAATTACTATTTATCAGGGTGATGTGGTAATAAGACACAATGGTCATAAGTCCTACTACTGTGTACTTGTAGATGTTCATAACTAGGATGATGCAATCAAAGCCCTTGCCCTGAAAATTGTTCTTGAGTCAAATTTTTTATTGAGCAATGTAGTCAGGGTCCCTGACCATGACATGTGGGTTTCTCAGGCTTTTAGGTTGAACATGACTCAAAAGTGATTATGAATATTCTGTGGTTTGCAACATATTCACTGGAATATATTTTAGAATTTTTCAGTTTTATACTAATTATAGTGTTTCATGAGGGTTCATTTTCACAATCTAATCAAACAGGTAACAGAGCATTTCCATCATTATGGATGTAGGTCAAAAGCCCCCCCCGGTGAAAAGCCCCCCCGGTATTAAGCCCCCCCGGACAAAAGCCCCCCCGGTCAAAAGCCCCCCTACCTTAATGATAAAGAGGACAAAAGCCCCCCTCCAATATATTTATATCTATATCTATGAATATATAATGTAAATACAAACAATGTGTGTTATTTCATATAATTATTTAATTAAATTCAAAATTCATACTTACAATATATCTTATAGTTAACAATAGAAATATCAATCTATACTTTACATAATTACCTGACCCACACTAGTAAATTGTTATTCAAGACTTAGGGTACTAAAACTGAGACTAATAACAACATAAATGGTCTCAATTATCTGTTAATGAGGAAACCACTCCCATGGGACAGTTTTACACGACCTGTTTCACCTGAATGATTATTGAAGGAGTGGCTTCATTATAAAGCTCTAGGACCAAAGCCCCCTCGCCCCTCCAATATAGAAATATCTATATCCATCTATGTGTCTCTCTCTCACTCTCTCTCTCTCTCTCTCTCTCTCTCTCTCTCTCTATATATATATATATATGTATATATTATATTATATTCTTATTATATTATATATATATAGACTATGTAAATATATGTATAATATGTGTATTATCTCATATAATTCTGTTAAGTATGCATGATTAATATATAGTAGTCATATAAAATATTTTAAAATATATATTATATTATACACAGTATAATGATATATGACTATACAGGATCAATTTCATTAATATCATTGATACATATAATAAAACTAATTTTAGCTCCCAATTTTTAACTCCCAATTCAAGTGAGAAACTATATATATATATATATATATATATATATATATATATATATATATATATATATATATATATATATATATATATAATGTAAATACAAACAATGTGTGTTATCTCATATAATTATTTAATTACATTCAAAATTCATACTTACAGTACATCTTATAGTTAACAATAGTAATATCAATCTATACTTTACATAATCACCTGACCCATACTAGTAAATTGTTATTCAAGACTTAGGGACTAAAACTGATACTAATAACAACATAAATGGTCTCAATTATCTGTTAATTAGGAAACCACTCCCATGGGACAGTTTTACACGACCTGTTTCACCTGAATAATTATTGAAGGAGTGGATTCATTACTTCAAGGGACTCAAAGTTACCTTTAATAGTTATTTAAAAAAACATTTTTTTTGGGGGGGGGGGGGGCTTTTGTCCTCTTTATCATTAAGGTAGGGGGGCTTTTGACCGGGGGGGCTTTTGTCCGGGGGGCTTTCGACCGGGGGGGCTTTTGTCCGGGGGGGCTTTTGTCCGTACCCCCATCATTATATAGACAATAAGTATGTGCACAAAATCAAAAATTTTGCCAGTGGATGACCTAGCTAAGGGAATAAACAACCAGTGGAAATCTTGTTCATTATCAGATAATGTAAAAGATATTATCATATTTAAGTTTATGGCTAGAATAAAAGATCTCTTATTATTTATAAAATCAATCTTTTGCTTTTTGCCATTTGAAGCTACAGGCATACAAAACATACATGATATGTTTGTGAGACTACAGTATAAAGGACTATTCAGCAGTGTAAATGGAACAACTTTTTGAATTGGGGAAAAACTTCTTTCGCATATATCACAAAATTTAATCCCTTGTGATCAAAAAGCCAATCAAAGAATCTGGTTATAAGCTAACAGTATTAGCATTTATTTATAAATTGGCAGTAATGGTGGTGGGAGACCTCAGAACAGGATTTTTGGATTCAAGCTAAAACTGGCATTTGGAAAACCTGAAGTAGTGATGTATTCATTTGTTGCTTTTTTAGCTCAGCTGACTATAAGTCATCTGAGCTATAGTCGTGGTCCATTGTCCGTCCGTCTGTCCGTCCGTCCGTCCGTCCGTCCGTAGATGTGGCACGTTTTGAAACCGTAAGACCTAGGAATCCAAAATTCAGCATAATGTTAGATGTCCCCAAGATCTCCTACCAAGCCGAAAACTGGGTCTTTGCGACTTCGTTCCTTTGAGAAATTAAGGAAAAACCTCAATTTTTTATTAAAATCCTATTTTCCCACTTCAGGGCTGCCTCATATCAAAACCAATCATCTGTTTTTCCTCATATTTACCATAAATATTCCTCTATATAGTTCCTATGTACATGCCAGAAATTAAGTCTGTAAAGTATAAATTCTCTAAGTTATGTGCCCAAACATATTGGACTTTGTAAAAAATCAGGAAAAATATTAACTCACTTAACATGAAAAATTTTGAAACTAGAGTCTATTTTTTCAAGTATATAACTATGTTTAATTAAGATTCAATTGTTTACCCAAAATTAGATCTGAATTTTGTAAATTTTTTAAGTTATTAGCATAAAAAAAATCAGTACCTTAAATTTTGCCCAACTTTGACCATGGCACGTTTTTTTCCTGTAAGCACCATTGATTTAATTTTCACAGCATGTAAACATAAATATTTAGTTTGTCTAAATCTGAAATTTGGAAATAAAAGCTTGAAAATTAAGCTAGTTATTGATTTTTTTTCTGTAGTCACTTGCTCTGATTACAGATGCAGGGTCCCACTCCAGGTCACTGGAAGTCAGCTATGCCAGGGTTTCTGATTTGTTACAGTCACTGGGGGAGATCCCCTGCTGTGACAGGTGTACAGTTATTCTCACATCACCACCCCAATCACCCCCCCCCCCCCCCCCCCCCCCCCCCCCCCCCACAAACCCAACCCACCAAGTGTTATGCAGTTATTGTTATTGTTTTCACTGTATCTCCTTAATTGTAATGCTGTTTCCACTCTGATATGCAAAAACTTTCCTTGAAAAAATAATTCAAGGTGTAATCCAGAAGATGCAATGTTGTGTAATGTAGCATTTTTAAAGAAATCAATTTTCTTTTAAAAATGATTTTAACAAATATAAAGGAACCCATCAGTATGCTTATTATAAAATATGAAGCACATTATGGATAAATAAAGACACAATTAAAAATTGTGAAATCTAAATCAAGTATTATTTTTAGATATTTATTGTTTTGCAGATTTAAAAGATATATTTTTGTGGTAAAAAATAAATAAACATTTGTATGCATGATGTGGTGTTATCTGACAAGATTGAGATTTATGATGATGCAATTGAGAATTATGAAACAACTTTTATATTCAGATATATATGTTAAATTGGAAATGTATAGAAATATAAACTTAAATTAGAAAATAATTGATGTGATAAAAAAATCAGGATTTAATACAAACATTTCTTCATTATTTTCCTGCCTCAGCAGAATTTGAGATCAGGCTTTGTTTGCCCTGTTTTATGTTGTTAATTAGCTATATTTCAACTGTATACATTTCATAAATAAAATACTTATATATTCAATAATATATATTATACAAAAAAATAGATTCAATTGAACAAATGTGTAAACTACTGAAATGTCAACAGTTAATCGAAAAACCAACTAATGATCATGGTAATAGTACAGATCATTTGTTCACAAACTGCTCACATGCTTTAGTTTCAACATTAGGAAACACATGGTCAGGTCACAAAATATTATTTGCAACAATTTCTTGCTCATCAATACAAACCAATCATATAAACCAACCATGGCCTTTATTACCTCTTCCTCTTACACTTTATCTCCATTAGATATTATTTTAGATTTTCACCTTTAAGGTTAACGTCAGCTGAGCACAGTGACCCATAGGTCCCTTGTTTTTGTATCATGGTTGATTTGTTTAGCTTGAATAAAGTGTTCCTCACTCTTAATTTGTTAAGCATATTTCTGTAATACATTTAGCTGTGTAACAATAATACATAGTTAAACTGTAAGTCATAGGTGAGGGTAAGTAAGGTTTTAGGCAGTTAAAGGCAGTTTTAGGCAGGTTATAACCTATTTTAGGCAGTTAAAGGCAAGTTTTAGGCTCTGCCCTGCCAAAAACAGGTTTTGGGCAGCCTAAAACCCAACCCTGAAAATTAATAAAGTGTTGGGTAAATAGGGTTAACAGCTGCATACAACATGTTTCAGTGCATTCAACCAAGCTGTCTGGTTTTACTACTTATCAGAAGTTAGTGAGACTGGCAGAGGTTAATGACAAAATTTGAAATTGCTGACAATTTAGAGACATTCATTCTGCATCTGTTTTCAAAGGTGCTTTTTTAGCTCAGCTGACTATAAGTCATCTGAGCTATAGTCATGGTCCATTGTCCGTCGTCCGTCCGTCTGTCCGTCCGTCCGTCCGTAGATGTGGCACGTTTTGAAACCGTAAGACCTAGGAATCCAAAATTAGGCATAATGTTAGATGTCCCCAAGATCTCCTACCAAGCCGAAAACTGGGTCTTTGCGACTTCATTTCTTTGAGAAATTAAGGAAAAACCTCAATTTTTTATTAAAAACCTATTTTCACACTTCAGGACTGCCTAATATCAAAACGACTCATCTGTTTTTCCTCATATTTACCATAAATATTCTTCTATATAGTTCCTATGTACATGCCAGAAATTATGTCTGTATTATATAATTTAGAAAAGTTATGAGCCCAAACATAATGCATTTTGTAAAAAATCAGGAAAGATATTTGATCACTTAACACAAAATATGTTAAAGCTATGGACTTTTTTTCCAGTAATATAACTTTAATTAATCAAAATTAAAATTGTATACCCAAAATTAGATCAAAATCTTTTAAATTTTTTAAAATATTAACAAAAATAAAAGATTGGTACCTTAAATTTAGCCCAACTTTGACCATGGCACATTTTTTTCCTGTAAGTACTGTGGATTTAATTTTCACAGCATGTTTTTGTTAGCATTTTGTCTGTTAACACCAAAAATTTGAAACCAGTTGATCAAAAACTGTAGATTTTATTCAAGTTTTCGAACACCATGGAACATATTGTTTACATCAAGCTAGTGTTATGCAGTTTGCAAGAGCTCAGCTCCCCAGCTTCAGCTCTCAGTTCCTTAAATTTTGCATACAATTAGATGTCTCCAAAATCCCTAACCATGCCAAGAATTTGGTCACTAGGACTTAATTCCTTTGAGATATTAATGAAAAACTTCATTTTTCCATTAAAAACCCATTGTTACACTTCAAGACTGCCTAATATCAAAACAACTGATCTGACTTTAATCATATATAATATACATATTTTTCTATACATTCTCTATGCACATGCCAGATATGATGTCAGTATTGCGTAACTGTTTTAAGTTATGGGCGCAAACATTATGCACTTTGTAAAAAATCAAGAAATAATCTCTTGAAATAATTCTCCCTTAACAAGGATATTGCTGAAGCTAGAGATTTTTTTTCAGGGATGTAACATTATTTAATCAAGATTCAATTGAATACCCAGTATTAGTTCTGAATTTTTCAGATTTTATAAGTTATTAGTATAAATATAAAATTAGTACCTTATATTTTGCTCAACTTTGACCATGGCACGTTTGTTTCCTGTGAGCACTGTTGATATAATTTTCATGTCATGCACACATAAGGATTTCAGCTTTTTAGTGTAGAAAGCTGAAAGAAATTGGCCAAAAATTGTAGCTTTTGATAATGTTTCTATGAGACCATGTCAGACTTTGGCCCTCTCCAGCCCCTCTTGAGTCACCTGTATGTTGACCTTGTTGAACTTTCAGCAAATTATGCATGCTTGACACGAGGCATAAACTGGGGCTCCAGGCAGCTTATTATATAATGGCCAGCCACAGTTGATCCAGGTGTCCAACCCAACTCATCTAGTAGTTTTAACCAACAACATAACAATAAAAAATAAATTAATAAATTTGTGTTGGTTTTTAATAACAAATTATAGAAAAATAGAAAAGGAATTTGTTAGTTTATAATAACAGGAAATTAACTTGCAGTTACTGATGATATAAGAATCTTGTATCGATGGATAGAATGTCAGGTATTCCAAATAACACCATGCAGTCACCTATGGTATTTTTCAGTTCAATTTTAATGATAAAAAAGTTAATCATATTATTCATTACTAATGATTGGGGATCATATGAAGGAAATTAATGATAGACAAAGATGCAGTTGATAATATTAATCTAGATTTCTACTGTGTCTAGTGTGTACATTGATGTGAAATTAGTCCAAAATGAATATATTACATTTATTTTTTTAAATATAAATAAAAACCATAAAACCAGGTACTTATGATCATTATTTAAATGTGTTAATTTTGTATATTCTGGATTCTCAACATCATTGTTTGGTGAAAACTGAATAAATACCTGACATGGTGCGAATAATTTGCAATTGTATTTAAATACGAATATGAATATGTACTCCATTATAAAATTTCTTGCATAAAGAACGGGAATTCAGGTAAAAATGCAAGTATATGAATACCAGTAAAAATACTTTCAAAATGTATTCATGAATGCATTCATGAATATATTCTTTAATATTATTTTAATAATCATTTCAGTTATATTTCATTTTAAAAAATCATAAGATTCTCTTATTATTTTTAATAAAAATTATATTTGGGACAATATTTGTAATTTTTTTAATTAATAGTTAAACTCTTAAATTATATGTTCTGCTTATAAGTTATATGGCCAAGTCAAAATCTGTGTGACAATAGTACTCCATTTGTTAATAAAATAAATGAAATCAATCCTCTTCCCTGTCTCCAAAGATACTATCAAAATCATACATAAGCTAAACAACAACAACTCATAATACAGCTTATATTTATTACCACACAAAACCAGCACGTGAATCATATCTAAATCATATTTGTTATCATATATAACAGCTGAGCGCCGTGACCCATAGGTCCCTTGTTTACTTTAGTATATGAAGGAAACAAAAACACATCTTTTGTTTTTCAGGGGACATATGCTTTTATATTGGAATATTTTATAGATATACAATTCATATTTTATTGGAATTCATTCAGATTCAAGTGACCTGAAGATGTTGCTCTCCCTAGTTCTTTATAAATCAAACCAGGGCATTGTGTTCAGATGCAACCATACCATCACTGAATGAAAAAACTGATACACCCATGTTTTGATAGCATTGTTTTCCTGGTTTGGCCGCAAGAGCATGGAGTAAAATGTTTAGTCAGTCATCTGAAACAGCATGACAAAGCTTTGTGATACTAGATCAGCTGATGTTATTCTGTTAAGGATTAATGGTTTGTTGAAGAGATACATGAGACTTAACTTCTTGTCATAGAAAATTTGCTTGCCTAGAAAAACTGCCAATTTTGTACACTCCTAAGTCACTAGAAAGCTATCAAATTTTACCTTTCATAATGTTATTGATAAATCACTGAATAAGGAGTATATTTGATCTGCTTGATTTGATAAATCCATCACATGAAGTAATTCAGTGCAAGTTGTTCTGCCATTTGCTGCTGAGATTCAACAACAGCTATAACACAAGGAGGTGGTTTAGAGCAAAATATGACAGCTTGCTGCTGCCACAGGACCATAAAACTAAAGGATACAGGATGCATGCTTTGGTTCGCACATAATTTTGATTATACTGAATTGGTTTAACCTAGTATGGAAGTAGTAAGCTTTGCATCCCCACTGTAGTTTGTTCAATAAAATGTGTTTGCTGTCTGCACTTGCTTTTTGATCCAACTTACTGTGCTGCTTAAAGTGAAATTATGCAGGAAGCATTGGGTAAAATGGTAGCAGAACTGGCCTCGGACTAGAAACAGATTTGCCTTTTCACACTAGAAACCAGTTTACTGTATGTATACTAGAATAAAGTAAATCAAACTGTCTTAGACTATCTTTCAAGTGGATTACATGGGACCAAACTGATGCAGATAAATGGGCTAGTGTGAACACAGTATTCAGATTCCTGATCTGGATTACTAGTACAGCAGAACCTGTCATGAGGGAACACCTGTGGAATATCGCCAGTGTCCCTACATGAGCGGTATGGACAGATGCAGGCAGTGATAATGATGACTGTATAGAGATTCATTCAACAATAAAAAAAAAGAATCACATCCATTTTAAGTATATAAAATAAAATGTTTTTTTTATCTATAATATATGAAAAAAATATTTAAATGGACATGTAACACAAGAAAGCAGATTCTTTGATGTCATGATTAAAATTCTTTAAAGAGCTGGTTCATTTATAATACAAAATTTAATAAATGGTGGATCATGAGTATAATTTCATAGAAATAGTTATTATTTACAAACAAAAAACAAACAAAAATTTCATTCAATAAAATATGATATTTATTATATTTCTTAATTACATATTTTTTCTGAATAAATAAATTATGATTAAAAGTCATGGAGCAAACCTCTGGTACAGCAAACCTCTGGTACAGCAAAACTTACACGATCGGTCAATATTTGGAATAAAAGATAAGGATGTCATTAAGATATTGCATTAATTTCAGTATCAATTAACAGTTAAATTTATGCAATGTTCTTTCCACAGCACTAGAGAAAATTGATGTCTGTCAAAAGAGTTCAGTCTCTGAATTTCCCTTATGTACTGCCGCGGGAAATCATTCAAATTCAGACACCTCAAACTTAGTTTTGGAAGGAAATCAATTTTCAACATCAGAATTTTATCCAAACATTGAAATTATGACCGGGCTCCTCAAATTCAGCAATGATTTTGTCAGATTGACATTCCCCTGACTGGGCTTCACATCAGGCGGGCATTCAATATGGCGGAAACGCTGGGGTGATCAGGAGTGTTCGGTGGTCTTTACCAGCTGTCTCCAGCCAATGCTACTCGCAAACAAATTTGAACTATGTACAGTGACTCCGTCCGCTGAAATTGATTCAAATGCATTGACTTCAAACTCAATATTGAGACTGAAATAATTTTCAACATGCAAATTTTATCCTGACTTGAGATTATGACCAGATGTCTGATATTCAGCAATGATGTTGTCAGATTTACTTTGCCATGACTGAGCATCAAATGAGGCGGACATTCAATATTGAGGAAACACAGGGGTATTTGGGAGCATTTTGGGGGTGTTCGGCTGCTGTCACCTGCAGGTGCACCCCCATATTTGGATTATTGCAGAGGCCAAATTATTCCTGTGGATCAACATTTTGACGTCACTTGCAACAGTAAGAGTTATAATTATCAAATGCTATTGTTATTATTTTGGCAGCATCAAAATAGTGACCAATGTTTGCCAGTTCAAACCATTTGTTTGCCATGTTTATACTATGGAAAAAGACTTGGGTCAGCCAATGTTGATGATCATTTGTCGAGTCGGTCATGTGATACCGAAATCCTGTGATTTACATGAGATCTATAAATGAGTCTAAAAACGTGTTGTTCACGGCGTGCACGAAGCGTTCTGCAGAGCTGCTGAGCTTGTAAATTAATTCTCGCTGCGTAACTGGTGGCTGCTGATATATTGGACTCAGGTGTCCGTTCATAATTTTGGGCCAAACATGACTGTCCCTGTCTGTGTTTATCAGGTGTCCGCTCATGATAGGTTAATTTAATGGGAAATGGGTCTGGACAGTGGCTTGGTGTCTGTACATTGAAGTTGTCCGCTCGTCCCGGTGTCCCCTCACGGCAGGACCTGCTGTATATGCTAGTGCTGATACAGCCAAAGATCTTTTAATTTAAATAAGACACATTTATACTAATTTATCCTGTCAGTCATGTGCAATGTGGTGCAAACAACAATATCTGTCAACATAGGCATAAATATAATCTGTGAATGTAACATCAGGAAATCAATTGTAAAACCCTGTCAACTTAACTCTTTAAAGAAGTCCATTCATCTACCTTTTGAAAAAGTTTTTATGTGATTTCTGGCTTCCTCTGTGTATATTTTCATGATTCAAGGGTAAATCTGTTTATGAAAAGTTCTTATAACGCCTCCATGCAGGATGTATAAACTTGTTTATCAACAACATGTTTGTAAACACAACAGTGTTGAAAAACAGGAAAAACATGTAACCTAAGGTGTTAGGTTGCATATATGTGGAGGTAGAAAGGTCACTTGTTGCAAAAAGCCATTTGCAAAGCTCTGGCTTATCTGAATTGATGTCAGATGCCTTTCTTGAATTTGTTTTAATAAACACATTGATAAAAACAAGCAGCCTGTGTGCGGTGTTATCCATGTTTTCTGGCCTATTTTTAGCTCAGCTGACTACTAGGTTATCTGAGCTATTGTCATGGTCCTTAGTCCGTCGTCAGGCCTGCCTTCCTGTCTTCTGTTCCTTAACAGGGCACATTTTGAAACCATTAGACCTACAAAACCAAAATTTGACATAGAGTTAGATGTCCCTAAGTTATTCTACCAAACCTGAAACTAGGTCACTGCAACTTTGTTCCTTTGAGAAATTAGGAAGAACCTCCCGTTTAAAAAAAAAACAGTTGTTTCATTTCAAAACTGCCCAATATGAAAACTGCTCTTGTTAGTCTATACATTATTGATATAACCATGCCTGCATATATTTCCTATGTATATGCCAGAAATTAGGGCAAAATTGCATAAATCTTTGAAGTTTTGACTTAGCCATAATGCACTTTGTCAAAAATCAGGAAATAAATTTACTCACTAATTGACTTAACATGATAATTTGTTTAGCTAGAGAGCTTATTTCAAGCATATATCTATATGCATCTTAGTTTTACTTGTATACCAGAAATTTGATCAAAACTTTGTATGTTTTTTTAAGTTGTTAGCATAAATGTAAAATTATTACCTTACATTTTGCCCATCTGTGACTATGGCACATTTTTTTCTGGTATGTACATTCACTTTTATTTTCACATGAAGGACAGATAAGCTAATGAAATGTGAAATTTGAAAGGAATTGGTGAAAAAGGGTAGCTTTAAGGCCAAACAAATTTAAGGTATGGTTCTCAGGTACCACCTGCATCAATTTTAACCCCCTGCATTAAACATTTTTATTTTGATTTTCATCTTTCAAGAAGATAAAATAATACAATTTTGATACGATTTCCTTTGTTATGTAGTGCTTTAACCTGTTTAGCAAGAAGAAACCTGTCATTTTTATGCTTTTCCCTGATCATATGACATTTTTATCGAAACATACAAAAAAGGTCAAAAATAAAATACCGCCCGCATTGATTTCTGAAAAAAAGTGTCTGAGAACCATACCCTCTTATTATTTGGCCTTATTCAAGTTTTCATACACCATGTCAAGTGTTGTTTACATCAAGCCAGCCCAGTCCAGTTTTTTTTCAATATATATATCTATATATATATATATATATATATATATATATATATATATATATATATATATATATATATTGTAAAAAAAGTATAATTTGCATTTGCTGCTATTTTCCAAAATTCAGCTGAGTGATGTGACCCAAAGGTCCCTTGTTATTAAAGCTCCAAGGGATTACCTTTAGTTTATAAAGGTCAGATATGTGAGTAGGCCTCTTTTAGTCGAGAGAAAGTATGGGTGAAAACCCACAAGAGCAACAGAACGAGCCAGTGAATTCCTGAAGAATATTACATTAATAGGATGGAAGGCTATAATGTAGATAATTGAATTAGACTACTGAATAGATTTTAGTTGAATAGCCTTATTTTAAATGCAGGAGATATTTTAATCATCACTAAGGAGATATTTTAATCATCACTAAGAACTGTTTGATATACTTCAGCTGTAAGTAAACTGTACTATTTTAATGGTTACAATAACAAGTTGGTAAAAGGGGCCAGTTTTAATTCCTGAGAAGGTTTCTGAAGTAGATTAATATTATTCTTCTGCAGTAAAATAAGAATTAGAAAATAGGAAGATTAGAAGATTATCTTGACATTTCTTGAGGCAAGCTGCTTATCAATTTCTATTTTCAAATCTAAGTTGCAGTTGCAAGGCTTTATATTTGGAATCTAATATTTCACGAGTTTCAGGGTTTCATTGTTTTGTGATCTTACAATACACTAACCTAAACAAAGTTCACCCATTATCATATTTATAATTTAATGTTCGTGCTCTCTCTTAAAAATTTGACCAGGATCCACGACAATTGGTTCAAATTCTTGTTCCTTAAAGGCAGATAATACAAAGAGCTGATATTATTTACAATGTCTTTCTTTGATTTACAGATAACGTAGAATATTTTTTTTTTTTTTAATAAGTTTTAAACCTCATGGCTTAGTTGTGTGGATAACATACATTAAATGAAAATAAAGCTATACTCTAAATGACCATTCACCTGTGTATATGAGGCGTCTTATTCACAAAGGTTTCCTTTTTGTGATTATTCCCCTCTCATTAATATTGCAAATTTGAAACTGTTTTGAACAAAAAGCTTACAACAGTATTGTTTAACCAGACAGAATCACTTATTGTATATATTACTAACTCTATATCACTAATCTTAGTGTATAGACATGATTCTCCTTGTGTACCACTGATAACCTGTTTGAAAGGTCAAGGATGTTTTACTAGTGGTGTCATAGTAGTCTGTTGAAATCAGCCTTATTTCCAAGAACTAGACAAAAAACCTGTGAACCATTGTATTCATACAAAGACGCGTTTAAGATCTGTGTATATATGAGTAGCAGTTAACATATGAGAATATGTTGTTTATCAGTAGACTTTTTACATGAAGATATGGAGGATAAATGTTTGAGAGACCAGGAACTGCAAATAGGATTTAATTATTTTTTCCATGGGGAAAGCCAAGCTTGAACATGAAATGCTTGCCTTGCATAGAATAAGGAAAGGCTTTTTGGTAACAGGCTAGGTCAGTGTTTGTTTTTTACAGGACTTCACAAGTAAATAGTCACTAGTGTTAATATACATTTGTTGTGTTGATTCAGCAGTCAGTGTGGCTGCCATACATGGTATGGTCACAAACCAATTAACTTCCTGATCAGAACAATAAACACCACATACAGAGCTGGTGCTTCTGATATGCATGTGTGCAGCACAGTGATGATTTACAGCACTGGCAGTCAGAAGTGTACACATCCCAGCGGCTCTGTGGTGATTCACTGGTGATATTATCAAATTGTTACTAGGCAATGAACTTACTAGCATATGCAGTGATAATACGCACATTAGACACCTGCTGAACAGGAATTACAAGTTTTACTTTCTGACAACACGCTGTTGCTGTGGATTATTATTTTTGTTATCACAATAATGGTGTCAGTTTTTCATTCAGATGAAGGTTCCTCAAATGTGAGTAATATTTGTTTTACATAATTCATTGATTGAGAATTTTTTAGTAACCCACATGTCCATATGCATATGCACAAATTATTGTGTTCAGAGATGACCTTTGCAATTCTGTCAAGAAAATTACAGTAGGAAGTTATAACTTAAAAAATTAGGGCAAACATTGTAAAAAAATTAAAGATCAGCAAATAAAACATTTCCTGCAACAACAACAAGGGTATGCAGTGTAGCAAACTTGAGATTCAGTATGTTTGTTTTGAGGAGTGTCACAACATACATGATCAGATACATAATGTAGGAGCTCACAGTCGTGCTATATTTGGGAAGTAGGTCTATATGCTAGTTCCATGAGGAAGTGGCTGCTTTGAAGTTTGATAAAAAAAAGTTTGAGAAAGTTCTCTCTTGTATTGATATCTCCTTTAATAGTTTTAGATATAATGTCTTGTTTGAGTCTTAATATAAATTTTGAAACAAATGGCTGTTTTTCATATATATGCAGTTGATTTTACCAGATAATAAAGAGGTTATCTAATAGTTGAGCTAGTCACCACTAACATTCACCACTATCACTACTAACATTCAGTATTAGCCAGTTAGAACTTACACATTTGATGTTCAGTTCAGAAGTTAAGTTTCCTTCAAATTTTTGGTCATAAAACTAGACAGTACATGTACAAGATTAATAGAATCATAAAACCAAAGTAATCTTTTACTGTGTCAAACTGAAGGAAGTAAAATACACATCTTATATTTGAGTTAAAATACCTCTACAGGGAGGCATTATGTTGTTGTTTTAGTTGTTTTTTTCTGTGAGCAACTTCTCTCAGAAAGCTATGTAGAGATTTTTATGAAGTTTTGTCAAGGATTAAGGTAAGAACCATTGAATGTGAATTTCAAAATGGGGTTTATTTATATTGATGTCACCTTACTGGGGAGCTTTTGTTCTTGATGCAACTGTCAAGTTTGTGAATTGTCACAGATTTTTGTCTCAGCTTTGATTGATATATTAACCATACTTATGTACTAAATACTAATGTTTGATGGTAAAAAAACAGTAAAAATCCCTATTTGGTGATATTGAATATTGGCTGAGGTATATATGTATTCAGACTGCTTTTTAGTTACTTTTAAGTGCCTCCAGAATTTACATTAATTATTACCAGGTAAACCCTCATACTAGTCCCTTAAAGTTAATACTGCAGCCTTTTACTTTACAATACTTATGTTGACCTGTTTGGGCATAACGTAAAAAATTTGATTGTAAAAAGCACATTTTTATACAGATAAAAAGCTTATATTTAGTGTTATTTACATATAAATATTTTCTCTGTGTAACACTGCAATGCAGGTAAGAAAGTTCTATGACTCTATGTGTAAATAAACAAAACCAGTTCACTGAAGTTTAAACTGAAAGTGTGACACCTCAACTGAAACTCCCTTCTGGTGATATATTGCTTATCTGATAAGGCAGGTGAATGGACCCTACTTGGAAGTCTGTTTAAATATTTACAAGTTGGTAAAATGTTTACTTACTTACCTTCTACAGTGATGACAGAATAAGGCTTTCTGTCTCAGTCTTAAACTAACAATGCTTGTAAATATGTCAGGTAAAATTAACAGCTTACAGATGGTATATATTGGAATCAGGGATTGGTATTGACAGTCTTATAAGTGTATGGTGATACATTGTGCTTTGGACAGTCATATTGCTATACTTATCATGATATATTGGTGGAGTGCAGTAAAAGGAATTATTCTATTAATATAGGTTTAATACTTAAATAACACTAAATCATAGCCAAAACAAAATACTGCTGAGTTGACATGGCATCTTATTATAGCTTTACAGTAAAATACAGTGTAATTTATAGCAAATAGGAATGCTTGTGTATATTTTTGCAGTTTGATTATTAGTTTTAGACTGATGAATGTCTATATGGAGACCTGCCTTTTTATGGCCATCCTACAAGTATTCAATGCCATATCATGCTCTATTAGAATAATTTATTTGTAATTCTGTGTTTAACATGTTGAAGCGATATCAAAATGACTGGACAGTTAAACTATGAAACATCTGGAACAATTATATGTATGAAAAATTGTCAACTTTTGACAATTGTAGTTTTAGTTACGTCAGTAGGTGTTCTGCCAGTGTATGTGGGCTTTG
Organism: Sipunculus nudus; assembly: GCA_026874595.1. Lineage (NCBI taxonomy): Eukaryota > Metazoa > Annelida > Sipuncula > Golfingiida > Sipunculidae > Sipunculus > Sipunculus nudus. The sequence goes on along the minus strand of CM049306.1, from coordinate 17,821,576 downwards.
GCTATTAAGCCTCGGTAGACATACACGTACAGTTTGACCATCAGGCTGACTGGGTTAATATGTTAACTAAGAATCTGTTCACACCTTGTTGTTGGTTTGCTTGTATGTAGCTAACACACTGGCCACACGATCCAGACTTGTAGAGTTTCCGAATGACTTATGAACGTGTGTAAACATAGGTGTAGCCCTGCATATTTAGTTAGAGCCTATGCTCTCATCAGGAACCAAAAGTCAGTGTAGGTGGTTGGTTGAAATATTAGGAGTGTAGTTTATCACAGTGCGGAAAGACAAGTATTTACTTTCATTTTTACATCCACAGGCTGAAACATTATATATGATATGATACTTATTGTGTAACTTAACCTAGGATACAATACATGATATGATGCATGTTAGATTATTGCAGTTTAGTATCAAGGTTTATGATCCTTCTTGCTCATATATAGATGCATGACCAAATTTATTCTTAGATTTATCCTCAAAGTGTAAATAATAAATTTAATTTCCAGACACTTAAGCTAGTCAGATGCAGTCAACTTGTTTCTAAATAGTAGTGTTTCACCATGCATGCCTTCCTCATATATATGCTAATTAATTTAGAGATTATTTGCTAAATTCCTTTTCATTGATTTCCATTAGATTGTTGAATATCACCAACTTGCCAGTGGACATGTGATGTTACCGAAAAATATCTATACAATACAAGCTTGTCTCCCCCTCCTCTAACTTTTGAAACAATGCCTACTGTTTCCTCAGATTTTATTGATACACATTTTATTGTTCCATCAAGATCATGATTGGAAACTGGTGACCTTGACCTTGAAATTCCAAGGTCAGATCTGCAGAAAAATATGGGATATTTTTACCAAATAACTTCAAGTACTGTGCACATAGTATTTAGTCTGAATTTTCCTCAAATTTGACACACAAATGATTTCCACCAAGATCTCAAATATATTTGAAACCTTGGGTCTTCATGGTAAATCTGCAGAATATTTAAGTTCTTTGTTAACCCCATATTATTAAAGTACTACATATTGTCATGTAAGCAGATTTTAGTGATCTCAAGAACTTCAAAATAAAGCATATGGTTTGCTGTTAGTTTATAGGTCAACTGTTTCAACCAAATTATGGATGAATTCAAAAATAGTTCACCCTGAATTTTATCTTCAAGGTTAAATATGTGAAAATTTGTTATTTACCCTTTTTACCCTGCAGTTAAATTTGATTAATAGTTGTGTTAAAAGAATTATGACCGGTTTTTAGCTCAGCTGACTGTAAGTCATCTGAGCTTTAGCAAGCACTCTTTGTCCATTGTCTGTCCGGTCGTCTGGCGGTCTGTCCTTTTACAGGGCAAAAATTGTAAACGCTGGACCCAGAGTCTTGTAGTCTTGTATCTCGACATGCAGGGAGGCCCATGAAAAGTCTCCTTGGAAACCTTAAATTAGATCTCTGTTACCCATAACCTCTCAGCTATGGGCCTTGAAATCCCTCCCCCACCCCAAATAATGAAAAATTTGATACAAAAGCTCAAGTTTCTGAACCACTAATGCATTGATCACCATTATTCTTTCCATGAATATTGGTCATGTAATGTTTCATCAATTTCTGCAGAGTGGTGGTGCCACCTGTTTTTTTTCTCTATTTTTGAGACCTTTAAAGATGGGGTCAGCTGTTCACAGGGCACAAATCTTAATGAATTGACCTAGAATCTTGTATCTTGACATGCAGAGAGGCCCATGAAAAGTCTCCTTTGAAACCTGAAATTATGTCTCAGTCATCCATTTTGCTGGTGATATTGGGCTCAGAAGTACCCCTAGAATTATTGAAAGCTTGATACAAAAGCTCCAGTATCTGAGCAACTAATGCATTGATCATCATGATTACTTGCATGCATAAATATCAAGGAGTGTTTCATCCATCCCTGCACACTGGTGGTGCCTCCTTTGTTTTTAAATTTTTAAACATTTTATATTCTCTCTTTTTGAGACCTTAAATTATGATGTGGTCTTCTGTTAACAGTGCAAAATCATAACCATTGGTCCTAGAATTTTCTTACTTGACATCCAGAGTGGTCCATGAAAGGTCTTCTTGGAAAACCTGAAATTAGGTCTCTGTTGCCCATATTCTCCAAGCTATGGGGCTTATATGCATCCCCCAGAATAATTTGATACCAAAGCAGGGCACAAATCATAACCACTGGATCAAGAATCTTCTTACTTGATATCCTGAGAGTTCCTCCAAAATTCTCCTCAGAAACCTGAAATTAGATCACTGTGACCTATATTATCTGATTCACAGGCCATGTTTGAGCACCCCAGAATAATGCAAAATACACACAAATTGCCAGATTCCTCAGGATTGACTGTATGGACTGTCATCAAATTTGGTTTGCTTATGGGTCTTGATGAACTCCAGCTAACATGCATGAACAGTGACGCCACCTGCATTATCTTAATTTATTGCCTGTGCAAGGAAATGTTGTCAACATGCCAGTCGATTGAGCGTCATGACCTGTGGGTCACTTGTTAATGTATTTTTCTAGTTTTGGTGGAGGTGTGTGCTCTCCAGGTGCTGTTGAACATGAAGTCTGTGCATTGCTCTGTGATAATTAGAAGTCAGAGTGTACATACAGAAATGTAGCCATGACTCCTACAGTATTTATCATTAGGTCATCATACAAACAAAAGTGAAATCAGCACAGTAGTTCCCTCTGAATATCATGTTTCATGTGTTATATTCAGTCTGTATGATACTGTCTGCTGTAAACAAAGTACAAAAGTAGCCACTTCCCAAAGGAGTTTAATGGTATTATTTTTATCTGCATTGAGGTTTGTGAACTGTAAGCTTGAATAAATATGATCAGCAAGAAAATAATGACAAAGTTAATGATAATGAAACCTTAAATAAGTTATGTTTAGCATAAGTTCCAGGAAAGTACATGACCTTAAATGACAAAAAAGTAATGAAAGTAAAACCTGGAGAAATAAGAAAAGGTAGTAGGTTAAAAAAGTTATAAAAATAATGTTGATAGTGAATAATTCAAGCATATATAACCATAATTTAAAGCCTTATTTGGTGGTAATAGGATTCTAGTGATGACCTCTAACTTACAGAAAGAGGTTTGATTGTATAAACTTTTCCTCATGTAAAATCCCATTCTCAAATCAGGGCCATCAGAGTTCTTTTACACTGTAATAACACCATAGGTATTGGCAGGACTTTAATTATGAATAAGGCCTCTGCTATGGCTGTTACAACATAATGTGCTAGAATGATAAAACCAGAACAGCACCTAGCAGAGGGTATACATCTGCCAGGCCCAAACAATCTGCCCCGGGTCTTTCTAAACACCAAAAAGTACCAAAAAGTTACCGAAAAGTACCGAAAAGTTACCGAAAAGTAACTGAAAAGACTTTAAAAGCATCTTGTAATTAATATTAACACTAAAAATTACCAAAAAGTTGTTTCAGACTGTCAATAAAGTTAGCAAATTGTGCTTTTTTTTACCCTTTTATAGGGTTACTGAAAAGTACCGAAAATTCACCAAAAAGTATTGAAAAGTAATCGAAAAGTTCCTGAAAAGGTACTACAATGTACCGAAATAACAAAAAATTAATGAAAGACTATAAAGGCAATTTTTATATATACTTATTTAAACACAAAAATTAATGAAAAAGACTGTCACTTGTCTTTAAAGTTAGCAAATTGTGTTTTTACCCTTTATAAGTGACAAATTGTTATCAAATAAGTTCTAAAATACACAAAATTTTTTTTAAAAGTTACCTTACTTAAAAGTATGGATACATTTATATTTTTTTAATAAATGAAATTGGCAAGAATAGTGATAAAAATGAATGAAAAGCACCATTGTGTTGCGTGCTTTGCCATAATATATTTTCAGTGTGAGAGATAATATGATCAAACTGCTTTCCATCCTAAATGTTTACTCATTGACTTGAAATAAAATGTTCTTGCTTTAGGTGTTTGGTCATTTAAAAATTATATTATTTACCAAGTGGATTTACATAAAATATTCCATATCATGAACTTAATTCAGAACCTCTCAATGGTCTAAAATGGCACTTTATAAAAAAATATGAACATTTTTGTGAAATGCATTCTGATTTCACAATACAATAAACATTCAAAGGTTTGCTGCCCTTGGTTTGATTTATTTTAAAGGGATGGCTACCTCTCTCACAAGGCTTTTCCAGTATATTACTGCTGAAAGAATAAAAAAACGTTCACTATTTCAAATGATGTTCCCATTCAAATCAGCTTTAAAAATGAATCAGGCATATAAACTGTATAATGAGCAGATATTCCAAAATTAAAATAATTATTTTTAAAATAGTATTCAGTAACTTTTAAGTGACTTATTGGAAACCTTAAGTACTTTTCAGTACTTTTTGACATATTTTTGTATATTTTTTTTTATTTTTTAGTACTTATATGGTTACATTTTGTCATTTTCTAATATTCATTTTTCATAATCCTTTGAGAAAAGCACACAATTTGCTTACTTTACTGACAGTCTAAAACAACTTTTGGTATATTTTGGGGTTTACGTTATTTAAAAATTGCCTTTCGATACTTTTCAGTAACTTTTTGATACTTTTCAGTTATTTTTCAGTACATTTTTGGTAACTTTTTGGTACTATTCAGTAACTTTTCAGTATTTTTTGGTAACTTTTTGGTAACTTTTAGCACTTTTCGGTAACTTTTCAGTAACTTTTCAGTACTTTTCGGTAACTTTTGGTACTATTCACTAACTTTAAAGTATTTTTTTGGCAACTTTTCGGTAACTTTTGGTATTTTTTAGTACTTATTTGATAACATTTTGTCAGTTTATGGTGCTTTTCAGTCACTTTTCATTATCCTATAAAAAAAAGTAAAAACAAAAAAAAAACAATTTGCTATCTTTATTGCCATTCTGAAACAACTTTTTTTGTAATTTTTATGTTAATATTAATTGAAAGATGCTTTTAAAGTCTTTTCAGTTACTTTTCAGTAACTTTTCGGTAACTTTTCGGTACTTTTCGGTAACTTTTCGGTACTTTTCGGTAACTTTTCAGTATTACGGTACTTTTCGGTGTTTAGAAAGACCCATCTGCCCCAGTACAAAAACTTTTCTAGTCCATCTCCAAGCCCTCCACACAGTAACTTTGAAATCAGGTGACCAGTTTTGCATAATAGGTTACAAACAGACTAGCAATTAGATGGACATCAGTAAAACATTACCATTTTGGGGTGTATAATCATATCTGATAACTTGCATTAGTTTGAATTATTGATTTATATATATAAATGGTGCTACCGGTAGTCCAATGGGATTATTATTTGTGTCATATACAAGACTACTCATTTCGTGTTGGTTCTTTTTGAACAGTTTAGCTGATTTGTTGAAAGTCCAGACAAAGATAAAAAAAAGATAGCCCAGACTTCCTTGGGGTGTGCACAGGGGCAGAATATGTAAATTAGAACAATTCTAGTGATATTTGTTAAAGGGGGGAAGGGCTCTGTCCTCTTCAAGGTCAGTTATGTTTATCTTATATTGTTGATAATTTATCTGTTATGACTTATCAGCCAGGGGTTTACCCTGGAGTATGGGAGTTAAGCCATATGGAAGGCTTGTTGTGATTCATTAAGTCAAAACTTTAGTTAAAAAAATAAAGTCACTGTCTCTGTTCTGACTGAAATGTTACATATTATAATATAGCCTTAGTACTATTTACTGTTGTTAATCAATACTGTGACACAGTTGTAACCATGTTTACAATATATGATATATTATGGTGCATGATTCCTTGTTTGGAAATGCCATGGGCATTGGTTAGCTGTTTACTCACCATATCAAGTATGTTCTGCAACTTGTGGTTGCCTTAGTCACTTCATAAACCCCTGACCTTATCTTATGTATATATACATACAGGAGCCTGTTGAATGTCATAAGTCACACACTTTCTTAGAATATATCCTGATAGTGAGTGATATCATATGTTCCTTGATACTACTGTGCTTTTAGAATATAATGAAGGGTTTTAAATTTTCAAGACAAATGAGTTAGTGCAAAAGGCTAAATGGTGTGGGCTATCTTGTGGATTTGGTGTGAATATATATAAAACATTTCCCAGATTAGTAGTATCAATAACTATAAAAGACTTACATGTATTTCTCCATATTGTCATGATTCATATTTTAGTTTTAAAGGACTATTGATGAAGCTTTCTAGAGTGACTAATGTCAGGCTGAAACATATAAGACCAAGAGAACAACATTATGTCTCGGTTTAAACAACTTGATGGTTTGAATCACAGGTTAGCTCTGCCTGTCATAACAAAGGTGGCTGATTCATGGATTCTATGTTTATACTTATAAATACTCACTGAGAGAGTGTTGCTCTCTGATAAAAATAATTTGTGATGTTTAACTTTAAGTCCTGTGTTACCCATGTAATATGGATTACTTTTATCAGGTGAATCAGTAATGTGATGTGGAAGTTATTCCAAAGTTTATGGAGTATTTCCTCTTGGTTGTATAAATATCTTTATCTGCCAGTTAAGGATATATAGATAAGTATGAGACACCCAGTACTACTTCCTGAGAGACATCCATGGATGATTTAACCCAGATTCAACAGATACCTCTGACCACAACCTGAGTTTGTGAACACATACCTCTTCCAACACCAAGAAATTTAGGATTTTAAATCAAAACCTTGCTCAATTCAAAATATAGTGAATACTTCCTTCATAATAATTTGTTTCTACAAATACCAAATTCTCCTAGCAGCTGTCAGCACAGGCAACTGTTAATCCCAGTTAATGTCAAAGACAAGTGCAGGCAGACATACAAGCCCACCTTCCAACACTATTTTGAACAATGAAAGTTTTCAGTAGCTATCCAAGACATTATCTGCTTAAACCAAAAAAAAAAACAACAGAACGGGCATGGACTCAGTCACTTCTTTAAAATTTAATCAGCTGCTCTGGAGTCAAATAATTTTATTGTAGAATCCTGTGTTTGCATGATAGATAACAGAAACGTGTGCTTGTAAACAGACAGGAAATAATTCATATATCTGGTTTAAAATTAGATTTATATTTAAAATTGTCAGGCAGTATTTTTGCATAAACCACAAATGTGTTTTTCACTTGTGAAAAACAAGGAAATATATTTTTTTATTTACAATTTTACCAAGTACCTACTGTAGTGATATTAGGTGCTGGTTTATGATTAGAACATTAGTTGCCACATGGTTTTTTTTATTTTTTTTTACAGTAAGTGAAGTTCTTAATTTCCATTCATTCCAACACTGAAGCAACTTCAGAAAGCACAAAATAATGCAGCAGTTATATCACTTATTTGTAGAATATTATCAAGTCTGTCACCAGAATGTAGACTAATTTCTTTGTACACTTAAATAATGTAACCAGGAGGTCAGCTGTTAATGCTGAAACTCAGAGCTTATTATATTTACATAATCTTGAAGTTGTCATATTCCATAGTACAATATTCATTTTCAGAAAGCATACAAAGTCAACCACATATTTAATTATCTTGATAATTAGAAATCAAATAACAGTTATAAATCACATTTTCCACACTAACCTGTGATGTCATGCCATTCATTATGTACAATGTGTCAAGGGAGTGTTATCATGATAGGCAACACAAAACGGGCCTTGTGTATAGGGAGGTCTTTGTGTAGGGAAACCACTGACATGACTATCTGTCACAGTGCTATTTTTAAATCATACATTCACATGTCATGTGTGATATAAATTTTATATGCACATGTTGTAGCATAAGCAAACCAAGCTTATCCTGGATGCAATCTAACTAAGCCAGGTGGTAATACACAGGGATATGATATAAGCAATATAATGTGTGTGGATATAGTACAAGAGAAGAGCCACCAACAGTGTTATATTATGCATGCAACCAAAGGAAATACAGACCAGCTAGGTTGATAGGAGACAAAATCTAGTACAGTTATGCTATATTATAGCAGAACAAAAGATATTTGAGAATGTAAGAACATAATATGTAGAATATAATCAATGAGATAAAATTAAAATAACATTAAAAAAAGTGGTACTGTAATTTAGCCAAGTTGAATTATGCAGGGACAAAAAAGCAATGTAACTGGATAAAGAGAGGGATCAGAATCAGTGCCATAAAAAACATAAACATTATGCAGTTATGCTAAATAACAAAAGATAATGTAGTGAAATGATGTGTGTCTGTCTTTTAGTTAAAGTGAACATGATGACCTGTTAAAGTTAATAGGATCATGTTTACAATGTAGGAAGCTAAATTATACTTCACATATATGCACAGTTACTGCATTTGTAGTCCTGGTGGTTTCAGAATTTATTACCTCTTTTAAAGAGGTTGAGTTTTCACCTGTGTCTGTTTGCTGGTTTTTTGGATCATTGAAAAATTACTGAACTGATTTCCATGGGCATGGGTCAGGAAAGATCCCATGGAATTTTGGTGTGGATTGGTTTCAGACTTTATTACCTCTATTAAAGAGGTTGTGTTTTCACCTGTGTCTATTTGCTGGTTCGTTGGTTTGTCTGGTGGTTGGATTATTGAAAAATTACTGAACTGATTTCCATGGGCATGGGTCAGGAAAGATCCCATGGAATCTTGGTGCAGATCTGCAAAAGGGTGATTCATCCAGTTTGATTATTTGCCTTGGTTTACTCAGTAGACCATGTGATCTACTGAGTACCATTCTAGTAAAACAATGTAAGACCTGATACATAGTAGACAAAGACAAGCTGGTAGTATATACAATATACATATACAAGCACATGTACACATGGCTGCCATAAAGCACAGAGTGGTTTTTGAAGGACATGTATATAGCAGGCCTTCTAAAGGAAGATTGCATTAACTTGATGAAGTCTTTTCTTATTGCACTCACAGACACCATGGGCAAGAAATTTGTAAATAAATTATTGATTTTAACTCAATTAAGACTAAAAAATACGCCAGTTGTAGTATATTGAAATGCAAGGTCACATATTATAACAGTGACAGTTACCAGTATTATTACCGACAAGGTGATGATATTTGGTCAACTGATGGAAAGCAGCACCCAACCATCAGTAATGTGGCATATTGTTCTTTAAAAGGTTTTATTTCACTGATCAGAATTTGACAACATTTAGCTAATAACATCCACACGATCAGACCAATAGTAGAGGTTGTTTCAGATGTAGATCTGTTTCTTCTGAAGTAACTGAATAATAGCACAATTGACATTGAATTTATTTATAGTTTAAAAAAGAAGTGGCTTGGAAGATACCTTGAATATAGTTTATATCCTGTATCTTATCACAAGAACGTATATCAGGGATATGTATGGTATCATGAGATCACCTATCATTACAAGAATATGAAGTGATTTCCATTCTAATTCTTACACATATAATAGACACTTTTATTTCAGCCTTTAAAAGATATTAAAGATTTGCATGTATATTCTTACTGGGATAAAGAAAAATTCAGGATTGGTGTCCGTTAGTAGCTGTAAAAAGCTTTTTCAATGGACCACATAGTATTTAATTCATGAAAACTCAGGTATTTTGTATGACAGTACAAGTGAAACACCACAGGGGCCAGCCAGCAGTCTTTTTTCCTGTTGCTATTGTCATGCTGAATGGCCCATTAACATGCCATGAAAGGCTTCCCTTTATTTTAACCAGTTGCAAGTTAATGCAAATCACAAATTGTGTACTGGCTGCCCTGTGTTATATGTATTATGTCCTAAGTTCAGTACATTATGGTTCCTATTGTTAGAACATAAAGATCCTGAAAGCAAGGTCAAAGGTCAGGGCATTATATTATTATAAATACAGAGAAACCTCCATACTTTAGGTACCTGTCTATTACAGACATTTGAATCCACCTGGTTTGAGGTAGGCTTGGAGGATAGGGACCTCAACAATATTTGCCCCTCTTGTAAGGGGAAACCCCAAGGCCTAGTCCTTGTCCATAACTGGAAGGTCCCACTCTGTTCTTTTCCAATTACTGGAAGCAGTTAATTTAATACATTGTAAATTTGATTTTGAGTCATGACAGTTCCTTGTATTTGTCAAATTGTCTATATGAGGTAACCATACTTGTAAGTTGTTTGGGGGATCAATTAGTCCACTGTAATCATAAGCAGATGAAAGAGCTATAATTTTATTCATCAGACCTTGACAAAACTAGTATCATTGGCAACATGAAATTTTTAGCTCAGCTGACTTTCAGTCATGCTGAGCTATAGCGATCACTCTTTGTCGGTCGTCCGTCTGTCTGTCTGTCCGTCTGTCCGTTAACTAGGCACAAATCGTAACCGCTGGACCTAGAATCTTGTAACTTGACATTCTGAGAGGTCGATAAAAAATCTCCTTGGAAACCAGAAATTAGGTCTCTGTTACCCATATCCTTTGAGCTATGGGGCCCCAAAGTACCCCCCAGAATAGTCAAAAATTTCATACAAAAACTTCAATATCTCATTAACTACATCACTGCTGGTCATGATTTTTGGCATACATTTTAATTATGAGATGGTCCATCAGTTCCTGCAGACTGGTGGCACCACCTGTATTTTTCGATTTTTTTACGAATTTTTTTCTCTATTTTTGAGACCTTTAAAGATATGAACATCTGTTAACAGGGCACAAATCGTAACAACTGGACCTAGAATCTTCATTCGTGACACACAGGGAGAGACCTATAAAAAGTCTCCATGGAAACCAGAAATTAGGTCTCTGTTACCCATATCCTTCAAGCTATGGGGCCCCAAAGTACCCCCCAGAATAGTCAAAAATTTCATACTAAAACTGCAATATCTCATTAACTACATCACTGATGGTCATGATTTTTGGCATACATATTGATCATGAGATGTTTCATCAGTTTCTGCAGACTGGTGGCACCACCTGCATTTTTTCAATTTTTTACAAATTGTTTTCTCTATTTTTGAGACCTTTAAAAATGTGAACATCTGTGAACAGGGCACAAATCATTAAGACTGGACCTAGAATCTTCATTCTTGACACATTGAGAGACCTATGATAAGTCTCCATGGAAACCTGAAATAAGGTCTCTGTTTCCCATATCCTTTGAGCTGTGGGGCTCCCAATGACCTCCCCAGAATAGTCAAATATTTCATACAAAAACTTCAATATCTCATTAACTACATCACTGCTGGTCATGATTTTTGGCATACATTTTAATTATGAGATGGTCCATCAGTTTCTGTAGACTGGGTGAGCCACCTCTATTTTTTTTCAAATATTTACAAATTTTTTTCTCTATTTTTGAGACCTTTAAAGAATAGGTTATCTGTCAACAGGGTACAAATCGTAACAACTGGCCCTATAATCTTCATTCTTGTCATGCAAGGAGGCCCATGAAAAGTGTCTGTGGAAACCTGAAATTAGGTCTCTGTTTCCCATATCCTTCAAGCTATAGGACTCCGAAGTATTCCTCAAAATAATGGACAATTTGATACAAAAGCCTAAGTATCTAAACAACTAATGCAGAGATCACCATGATTATTTGCATGGATATTGATTATGGAGTGTTTCATCAGTTTCTGGAGACTGGTGGTGCCACCTATATTTTATTCAATTTTCAAATTTTTTCCTCTATTTTTGAGACCTTTAAGGATGCTGCCATCTGTTAACATGGCACAAATTGTAACAACTGGACCTAGAATCTTCATTCTGTAATGCAAGGAAGCCCATGAAAAGTGTCTGTGGAAACCTGAAATTAGGTCTCTGTTACCTGTATCCTTCAAGCTATAGGACTCCGAAGTATCCCTCAGAATAATGGAAAATTTGATACAAAAGCTGAAGTATCTGAACAACAAATGCAGAGATCACCATGATTCTTTGCATGCATATTGACCATTAAGTCTTTTTATTAGTTTCTGCAGACCGGTGGAGCCACCTGTATTTTTTATGCCTTTTTTTCTCTATTTTTGAGATATATAAATACAGATACAATCTTGGCCTGTTGGTTAATCTGTTTGATGCTTCAGTTGAATGGGTATATACTACCATTCAGATGATAAAATTTCCTTTTGCGAATCTCTTCCCATTCAGCTGAGCGTCATGACCCATTGGTCACTTGTTTATTCACACAGTCAACTCTGTATACATGTATATTTATGTGTTCATGTTTATCCTTCATCAAGCTTCTATTAGGCATAACCAGCTGATGAGGACTTGGTAAAGAGTCTGTAAGAAAGTATGTGTTGGGTAAATAAACAACAAATGCTCTCATCTGTCTTTCTGCTGGGTGAAAGTTAATTAAGATAACCTTGGATCTTGTTATCACATAGAAAACAGACAAATTTATGTTAATCATGTCATCTTACATATGTTATCAATACAGCTGTAGAGTGAAGTTTCATATTAGGATACAAGACATCACTGAATTTATTTTATACATGTCCTGTTAAAAAGGGTTTTGACATCTGCCATTTTCACTCATTGTCTTCAGTGCTCATTCCAGAATCTTACAAGTATGAGAATATGTTTTGCTTTCTTGGTCACAGACTGGGGGAAAAAGTGTTCCCCCATGATATTGACTATTAGATATAGTAAGAATATTTTAGAAAATTTTCACTCTGCTGTATGTGCACAAGTAAAACAGGCTTTTTTACTGCACTCTGATGTCTAGGATGTAAGTAGCAATGGAAATTGGAACAGGTTTCTTCTTTTACCAACAAATGTTCACTTCTTTTACATTCATCTTCAGTTCTCTGTTTCCTTAGCAGTCTACTTGCATGGATCTGATGTATTTCTTTTGTCATGTTCTTTTGTAATCTGTGATCATCTATCAAGTCACATCAGATTCTTATGTCAGGAGAACAGCATGTCCTCAGCTTCTCTTGTTTTGGTAGATGACCTTTAACTCTGTTAGTTGGGACGGTTAAAGTTGTGTTTATTTTTGTACACCAGTGTACCAGGAAATCATCCCAGGAATGTACAACCAGACATACATGTATTATATGCTGAGTATGTCATCATGCTCTTGCACCTCAGAGTTTACCAAGTACTTTTTCACTTGAGAGGTGAATTAATGATTTGTATTAAAGAGAAATAAGTACAGAAAACATTAAGTTACAGTGACCATTAAGAAGTTAGGTTACCACTGGCATTATTTTTGGTACCAGTGACCAGTCGACAGTTAGGACATACCTGTGCAGGTGTAATTAGGTATGGATATCGGCCAGGTGTGCTGCCCAGGTGACTAATGTATCAAGCAGTCCATGACTCACTGAGGATGCGCCTGTGCTGCTGTTTTCTTGCTGCTGGGGCTTACAACACAGCATCAGTGTAGTACATCAGTGGCTGTGAGATAGCTGCAGCTGTTGTCATGGATTCCTCCCCACTTCTGAAACCTGCCCCTAAGGTACATCTCTTCAAACGTCTTGCAAGACAGGTAACAGATACAGAAATTTAACATAAATTTGTAACCTAAGTGCAGGATCATATATATCTAGAAGCTTATTTGTGTAAGATCATGGTATTTTTAACTTTGTTTTAAAACTACTGCTTTATACAGTTGTATTCATCCTTTCTGTAAATACTTAGAGTATGTACTCTTGTACCCTTACCCAAGATATACATATATATATATATATATATATATATATATATATATATATATATATATATTCTTGAATTATCTCGTGTGTTCCAAGTTCCCTTTAGTTGTCTTTCCATTTTCAGGATACTTGTTTACTTTAAGAAGCACTTAAATTAATATAGCTTGTACTGACTTTCCGACAGGTTTGAATACCAAGGTGTCAAATAATAAAGTCAAGTTTTTCCTTTTATCTTATCAAATGGTTTCAGCCTTACCTTTAGATAATAAGGATCATGTTATTTTGGACTGCCATTTGTTAACACTTCCTTTGTTTTTCATTCTTTCTTCTCTGTTTATAAATTCCACTTGCATACAACTGTTCTTTATATTATGGACTATCCTACTGGCCAGCATGGGTAAATTGGCAGGTCAGATAGCTTCCAGCTGACAGATTTCTTTGATCAAACAACATCCAGCCATGACTGGGTCTAGACCAGGCAACAACAGAATCATATGGAGGGAACATAACAGTTTGCAAGATTAAAGTATTTCAAACTGAGAAGAACTATATCCTACCTTATTTTTGATCTGGCCATGGTATGATTTTATAAAGGAGGGGTAGAACATAGACTAGTGGATAAGTCATTTCACTATCCCCCATTAAAACCCAGCCAGAACCACAAAAGTAATATGATAAAATGTGAATTTCAGTGATTCATTCCTCATTTTAACACTGGCTCATGACTTATGGGTTGTTTCTAGCCCCATGCACATATATATAATAACTGACATTCAGGTGGCTACTCATCACATATCATTTGACATGTTAATAGATAATGCAATGTCCCTAAAAAATAATGAATTAAAATAATCTTTTGCCAATACACTGATTACCAATATATATGGATGCTCTGTATAGATATTAGAAGTGCGGGTTGGGAAAAAAATAATGCTTTAGATGTAAAACATCTCCATGCTTCTGAAAAAAAGAATTGTTAAACCAGTTAGTCTGCTAAAGAAAGATAGGTTTAACTCAGAAGATAGGTTACTTGGGACTAGTCAGGTTTTCAGTGAGATAGTTTATAAGATTCTATCTTCCAGTTGGCTGAAAATATGCTTGAAACATTATCTATCCAGACACATAGGAACATATGCATGTATGGGTACATTTGAACTCATTCCACACAGCATCAGATATATTATTTCCTCAAAACAGCATTGAGGAAGCAAAGGTATGCATAACAAGCTAGAACAATACATATTTGTCTGTTCACATTACAATAGTAAGATAAAAGATATGTAAAACCAAATGGTTCAGAAACCACAACCAGTGTTTGTGTGTGACATTTATCTCAGTCGTAAGATTCTGAATCAGTTCATCACATCATGCTCACCTCATGTTCTAATTTATATTCACTACAGGCTCTTATTAACTAGCAATACTGAGTTATAAGGTATTACAGATGCATTATCATGAAATTTGCTTCAAGTTAAAGAAGTCTAACATTACAGGTTGGACATAACTCAATGGTTTTGACACTTGTTTTTGAGACTGAAGGTCAGGTCCAACTAAAAGTAGAACAGCAGAAACATTAACAATCTGACTTTGTCAAATGAACAGAGAAACATTCTCTGTAGAAAACTGTAAGATTTTTCAAGCTTCATCATAAAAAAATAATTCTTAAAAATGAGGTATGTTATTATATTGGTACAGCTTACTATTTCTTTTCAGTTTCTGTAGTCCCAGAACATGATGTGAGTATTTGTGTAGGCCTATTATACTATGGTGATATATTTATTAATGCAGTTATTGAATAGGCCTATATAATGTGGATCACTTTATGACTGAAATGGTTTCAAATCTTTTTTTTGTTGTTGTTTTAATTTTGCTTTGCAAAGTGCTGTGTTGCATAAAAGTTTGTGTCCATGTCAGGTAATAGGTATCATTTTACCAGGTCAAAAACTGATTTACCAATTTCATCCCTACATCACATATAGTTATTTGGTCCTTATTTGGTACATAAAACAGCTGCAAACTGTTGCCTTATTTTTTAGTAAAATGAAGTTTTTTAGACTTTTTTGTGGATGGATCAGTTTTTGTCTTTTTCACATCCTAGACCTACCCCTAATGTATTAGTCAGATGTTAATGACATCTGACCCAAATATTTATAAAATTTGGCTGGAAACAAGAATTCATGTTTATAATTGAATTAATGAACAAATCATGGCCATCAGGCCTGCACTCACTCTATTTTATTCTCTGTATTCACATGATGTCCACTATAATTTTTTATCTTCTTGTATCAATAAAACCATTAAAAACAAAAAATGTATATTCAGAAGAGTAGTGAAGTGGATTACGTGGTTTGATGCATTTTGAGAAATGTTTTGTTAACATAATTGGTGTCTTAAAATTGGGTAAATCATGTTTAGTTTTCGGACAGGGTAAACTGTTTTAAAGCATTATCTTTGTTTATCAAATTTGTAGTTTTAAGCTGCACCAAACATTGCTTTAGTGAACATCAGGTTTTAGCCCTGGTGCATGGTTACAAATAGAATTAATCATAAACCCTGTGGAATACATTCAGAAATCATGGACATCCACAGGATTTGGAGATATAATTGTTAATATTCGGCTGGGCATCATTCAAGTAAACAAAATGTTATCCACATGTGTACAGTAAGAGAGCAGGTTTTGTCCCTGTAGCAGTAAACCTCCTGGTTTTATAAGGCACTTGCCCAGGACAGGGATGTTTATGCAGCAGAGCAACATGTGAAATATTGTGTGAGCAAATCCTGGAACACAGAGGATGAACGTGCTCTGATCCTGCATAGTTATATGTAGTGGTTTTAGTTCTGCTGTGAATAATTACGGACTTGGCTGACTTTATGTCAATTACAGGCAGGAACTGACTGTGTGGAGTGCTGTTGCAGGCTATGCTGATTATACATTTATAATTATCCCATGCTCTTTGTTATTTATCCTTGCTGTACCTTGGAGGCTGAAACAAGGGTTTATATAGTACTGATCACAACATAATAAATGTACAGCAGTTAATTTTTGTCTGATCAGTCAGTGGAAACAGATAACCATTTTTACTCACATTAAGTTGTATAATTTTTAAAGCTGTTAGAATTACTTATTAATAATTATCTTGTGTTAATAATTAGAGGGTGATGAATTGGTTTGCAAGTTTAATAAGGAAAAAAAGGAAAATTCAAATTGAGCCACAGTTATTTTAAATAGACTGACACTGAAACTTTCATATTGATTATCTTATTGATGCTATCTTTATAAATTAGCTGGCTCTTTATATTTTGTGGAAAATAATTTGCTATTTAAAGCGTTAGATGTTTGTAAGCTCAAGATCACTGCTTGTTACTGTTTTATACCAAGTGCAATATGATTTGCGTGCGGGGAAGGGGGGGGATGCCGATATATTTGAAGACATGTTAGGACTGAATTTTGTGTGTATAGTTGAAGAAACTTTATGGGTAACTTCTCCATAGAGATATCACATCATTACTTTGTATTCCAATAATTTGCAAGGAATTTCATCGTGGATGGTACTAAGCTCACATATGAAGCATGTGGTATGCAAGACACCACCATCATAAACACACAGTAGTATTCTTTGCCAGGAGTCTGCGTAGATGACATCATCATCTTCAGCTGCTATCCATTAGTCCCAGGTCTGTTTGTGAGATGCAGAATGTGCTCCTGGTGACATTCAACAATGTATCACATATGTTGCTCCTTTGCAAGGTACATGAGGTTTGGGATGGTATAAGTAAATTTAAATTGATTTTTCTTCAATGAAATTCTTACTTCAGTCAAGAATTTTCACTGTCATACCCAAACTTGGTTATTGATCATTGATTGTTTCAGTTTTCTAATTAATTTAAAGATATATTAAAGGCTTAAAATTGATCCCCTGTTGGAAAAAACTTAATCATGTAGTCATCCTACTCATTGTATCCCCAGACAAAGTCAGGGGATACTATGTTTTCATACCGGTCCCCCCGCCGCCGCCGCATATAAATCTTGTTGGCACGATAACCCAAAAAATATTTCATGGAACTTTACCAAACTTGGTATATGTATAGATATAGGTAAGAGGACGACGCCTATTTAAAATGAGGTCATGACCTTTACTAGGAGAGTGTCCTTGACCTTGAATAGGTCCAATTTTGGGGAAAATCACACAAATTCTTTAATATCTCAAGAAATCTTGCATGGATTTATCCCAAAATCAAGTTGACGCCACCTATTATTCTTTACTTGTTTTCATGCCATTTAATACCCCCAAAATTGACCTTTCCTTTGAGAGTGGCTTTTACCTTGAATATTACCATATATGGTGAAAATCACATAAAATCATGAATATCTTAAAAAGGGATGCATGGATTGGTCCAAAAATCAAGTTGACGGAAGATCTTGGATAGTTTTGTCTTTTGCAAAAGATAGGTGGCGCCACCTGTTGTCCTTTTCTTGTTTTTTGTGCCTTTGGATACCCCATCATTGCCACTTGACAGTATATACTGTGAGCATTATAAGTCAAACAGTAATGGACAGAATTCTTTCATGTTATGCATGTATATAGATATGGATTATGGGATGAGGTATATTTAATTTTAAATTTAATTTTAAAATTTAATTTAATTTAAATTATTTTTTTTAAATTTAATTTTTTTTTTCAAATGTTGGATATTTAGGAATGCAGTTTATTGATTTGGGGTCATGACCGTGACTATGAGAGTGACCTTGACCTTGAATATTCCCATATTTGGTGAAAAACATAAAATCATGAATATCTTAAAAAGGGCCACTTGACAGCACTGTGAGCATTATAAGTCAAAAACCCTTTGATCAATTGTCCTTCCCAATCCAAATATTCCTATATTTTGTACAAATGTTTCTCACATTCATTGCTAAAATACAAATACATCACATTATATCAACAAAATACCACAAAACCTCATTTGTCTGGCGATACTATGACACCAGCGGTGCCAAGAAATGTCTAGTTTAAATTGGGGTCATGACCTTTCCAATGATAGTGGCCTTGACCTTGAATATTGCCATATATGGTGAAAATCACACACATCTTATGATATCTCCAGTGTTGATAGCCATATGGATTTCAAACATGACTTATGTATGGCCCACCACTAAAGTAAGAACCCTATAGGTTCTAGGGTCATGAGGTCAAAGGTCAAGGTCACTGGAATGGCATTTTAAAAGATACTATGGATGCATTTTAAGCCAAACTTTAATCCCAGGTCTTCCATCTTGAATATATAGCTCACTTGCCAATAGTGGATGATCCATATAAATTTTGGGGTCACAAGGTCAAAGGTCAAGGCCACAGGAGCTATCTGTCCAAAAATTAGTTTCTGGATGATAATTCCTTCTTATATAGATGTATGGATTTCAAACTTGACTTGTATTTGACCCATTGGAAAAGCAAGACCCGAATTGATTTTGGGGTCATGAGGTCAAAGGTCAAGGTCACAGGAAACCTCTTTAAAAAGGTTGTGGATGCAATTTCAGCCAAACAATTCATCTCAGATCTTTCATCTTGCACATATAGTTCACCTGCCAAAAGTGGAAGACCCCTATTAATTTTGAGGTCACAAGGTCAAAGGTTAAGGTCACAGGAGCCATCTGTCCAAAAATTAGTTTCTGGATGATAATTCCTGCTTTTATTGATGTATGGATTTCAAACTTGACTTGTATTTGTCCCATTGGAAAAGCAAGACCTGAATTGATTTTGGGGTCATGAGGTCAAAGGTCAAGGTCACAGGACACATCTTTAAAAAGATGTGGATGCATTTTCGGCCAAAGATTTCATCTCAGATCTTTCATCGTGCACATAGTTCACCTGCCAAGAGAGGAAGAACCCTATCAATTTTGAGGTCACAAGGTCAAAGGTGAAGGTCACAGGAGCCATCTGTCCAAAAATTAGTTTCTGGATGATAATTCCTTCTTTTATTGATGTATGGATTTCAAACTTGACTTGTATTTGACCCATTGGAAAAGCAAGACCCGAATTGATTTTGGGGTCATGAGGTCAAAGGTCAAGGTCACAGGAAACCTCTTTATAAAGATTTTTGATGCATTTTCAGCCAAACAATTCATCTCAGATCTTTTATCTTGCACATATAGTTCTCCTGCCAAGAGAGGAAGAACACTATCAATTTTGAGGTCACTAGGTCAAAGGTGAAGGTCACAGGAGCCATCTGTCCAAAAATTAGTTTCTGGATGATAATTCCTGCGTTTATTGATGTATGGTTCAAACTTGACTTGTATTTGTCCCATTGGTAAAGCAAAACCTGAATAGATTTTGGGGTCATGAGGTCAAAGGTCAAGGTCACAGGACACATCTTTAAAAAGATGTGGATGCATTTTCAGCCAAACATTTCATCTCAGATCTTTCATCTTGCACATATAGTTCTCCTGCCAAGAGAGGAAGAACACTATCAATTTTGAGGTCACAAGGTCAAAGGTGAAGGTCACAGGAGCCACCTGTAAAAAAATTAGTTTCTGGATGATAATTCCTGCTTTATTGATGTATAGATTTCAAACTTGACTTGCATATGTCCCATTGGAAAAGCAAGACCCAAATTGATTTTGGGGTCATGAGGTCAAAGGTCAAGGTCACAGGACACATCTTTTAAAAGATCAAGGTCACAGGACCAACATCTTCAACAAGATTGTGGATTGTTAGATGGAAGAAACAATAAATATGCCAATTGTCAGTATATGCTGCTAAAAATGGGGGTCTGTTCCTAAAGGGGGGGGGGCTTACTATGTCTGGTTAAAAATTAATGAAAATGTGTGTAGAAACACAAAATGTTCATTATTATATTCCTGCCGTGGATTGTATTACACTAAAATCAACATCTATCTATTTGCTGTGTGGTGATTGGCGTTTGACTACCTGTCCGTTACCTGTCACATGAAGTGTTACTTCACTGTGCTTCACAGAGCTGTATGATCATGTTCTGTACCTATAGGTCTATATGTAGATTGCTGCCAAAGCCATAAAATGCTCAGCCTGGGGGGAGTTTGAGTAGGGATGTAGGCCAAAATTTAATCATTTTGTGTGGTCACATCAGGAGCATGCATGTCACATTTCAATAAAATCCATAGAGCTATTCTTGATACACCTTCCAGCCACAAGCACATAAAATAATATAATAAAATATAATATAATATAATATGATAAAATATAATATAATATTGTATAATAATTATGTTATGCTGTAACTTGATGGTTTTTGTTTCTCATGAAAACTCCCTAATTAAAAAAAATCAAACTTGAAATGTCTTTCATAATTCTCAGAGCAAACAGGACCTTATAAAAACACAGGTTGATGTTCACAGATCTGCATTTTAAGAATAGTTTACTTGCCCAAATATTTGTCATGTGAGAGCCAGTGCTAAGTGAAAAAGAATACTTGGCACAAATGTTGTGGTTTGGCCCACCTAACCTTCGTTACTGTATCTTGTTTACAAAAACTTAACTACAATAAATCAGATGTATTACTTGTTTATGCTTCTTCGACACAATTTTCACTGTTCCCATATTATTTGTGGTCTGTCCTTCCGTTAAGGTTAATATATACTGTAACTGTATTTGTTTGTGTGATATGTATTCACTTAAATGTATGATTATAAAGTGGATCTAACATAGAAGCATTTACTATTGTTAGATGACGATGATGAGCATAATGTCCTGTTGCCACTTCATAATTTCTTCATTGTATGATTATATGCAGCATTGGTTCACGGTGGGTATTTTGCAGTCTCAGTGTTTATTGTATAGATAGTTTTCATGACAAATAATAATTATTGATGACCATGTTTAACACTGCTGTATACATGTTATTTTATTGAAACATGTTGCATAATATATTTATAACCTGAGATATTTTACAAAGATTAATATCACATGTGACTGAAGTGTTGAATTATATATGTAATCTAAGAAATTGCACGTTTACTAATGTATATATGTTTCCTAGTTTTCCAGCATTACAGGGCATTAGGACAAGCTGGTTTACGGGCTTGCTTAGTTCTGTCAGTGCTTGCTTTATCATGTGTCACAGTAGTTAATTTGTTTGACAGCGTCCAAAGATGGCTCGTATCTTGAGTGAGCTGTTTACGACGAAGAAGAAGAAGAAGATGATAGTATCAGAGGAGCCTGAAATGAATATATCAGGGCCCACAGAATTCAAACACAACTGGCATGTGGGTTTCAATCAAGACAAAGGGGAATTTGAAGGCTTGCCTGGTCCATGGGCTGCATGGTTACAAAATTCACAAATCAGGTAATCTTCATTCAGGGTCAAAGGTGATGGGATGCAAGGACATGGGTTGTTCAGAGGTCTGCAGGCCATGATGAAGGACCAAACCTGACCAAGCGGGATATTAAATGTTGATCAGACATTCTGCTATATTGGTTGTAAATAGATCTTGAAAATATCCATTGAAATCAAATGTTTAAGATTCTGTCTTTGTTTTTGGTTAAGGTCATTTCCCTTATTTTTGAAAATAGCTTAATGTCTGGTTTCCCGTGAACAAATTCATGTTCCTGTTCCTCCAGAGAATTTCTCCTAGTCTTGTTTGGAAAAAGGGCAGTTCGAAATGATTAAAAAGATACGCAGATTTTCAATTTAGAAAGATATTTGGCAATATAGGTGATTGGAAACCAGGTTTTTAGTCCAGGGTTTGAAATATCAGTTTTATATTTTATGTTGCCTGTGGCCCCTAAGCCTGTACCTTTTGAATTAGGTTGGCGTTTACGTTTTGTAAATAGAACTGTTCCTGCCAGAAAATCCAATTATACCAATCTTCTCCAGCAATACATCAGTCCACAAGATGAAGATAAATTAAGATAAATCGCCTCCCTTAAACAGTTTTAAAGATTGCTACAAACCCTGGTCTTATAATGTAAAGTTCAGATACAGGAAGTTTTTGGACTACAGTCATGGAGGAACAGGAACTGGATGTTAGTTTGTAGTGTGCGCCTGTTCTCTGCTGCTGTTGCTGCTGCTGCTGCTTTTAGAAGATGACAGCTTTGCATGCACCTTTAGTACCTGCATTACACTCTTGAAGTAACCTCATGTTTGGTTGTAGCTGTGTTCTTTAGGATGGACATCTTGCCTGTTGTTATTATTGTACAGCTTTACCCACTCTGCTTATGAAACACACATAACCAGTAACCTGCACCATCAAGTTGGTATACTAATCTTCACATAGGTTAATATTGTCTTATAACCTGTACAAAGGTTGTGTTGATGATAAACCTAACATGTAATTCAGCCTGTTTTCAATGAAAGCACCAACTACCATTCTTGTTTTGAACCAGTGACTATAAAAAAATTAGGTTTGCTCATGCAATCGAAATTTTGTAAAATATGTCTCCTGACAAAAACATCCATATATTTATATTTTATATTAGTTTCCATGAAATTAATTTGTGTGATGTGAAGTTTGCATTCCACTTTTAAAACTGAACTAACAGTACAGTCACAGAACAATTGTAGTAAAGAATCTTTGAAGAAGACATTTGAGTTGTCATTCATTTGAACAAATAGCTAATGCAGTTCAGTGATTCCTGAGAGTGCACAATTAGTTTACTGTTGGCTAGCTATTGATGCTTATGCCGCAGATCACAGCGCAATTCTGCTAACCTGATTCACTGAAAAAAACTTTGTTCCAATTAAACCCTGTCACCAACTAAAGTGCTCTGATTTTAATAGATTCATTTTGATTGAAAGTTCTTATGCTTTCTGTTGACTTTAAACAAAATATGACACCAGAATATCATTCAGTTTGAAGCAAAATTCATTTAAATTAAATTTGTTGCTTCATGAAATATATACACATATTCCAGAATCTCCCCCTTCCCCGCCTAACATGATTTCTGTATATTACTATGCTCAACCCATCAAATGAAACTGGTTATGTGTGTAAAGTAGTTCTGTAGATTCAACTTACCTGATGACACCTGGCACTGGCATGGTGGTGGAGAACTGCAATGTTAGTTTAATTTCTAACCAGCAGGTGGCAGGAGGGGAAGGCATGGTCTGTACTGTAGTTTTCTACTGGATTTGCATTAACTGCTGCATGTTTTGCTCATTACATTGCAGTTCCTCCTGATCCTCTGATAACCTTTGACATATCCTTTTGCAGTGCTGCCCTTCAGTATTTTTGACCTTCATGTGCTCTCATGGCTTCCCCTCACACCTAATGGTGCTGTTATTTAATGGAAACTTTTGCTACATAATATTTTTTGGTGCCTGTTGTTTTATTCTTAGTAAGTTAATGTATTCCAAAAAAAGTTGCACTACACAAATATGATCAAGGTATAGAATGAATCAATCAAAAAGTCTACTTTTCTTACAAAAGGGTTCAATATGATACATTTATTTTTTAGCTGCTATATTCTTTCAGGCTTTGATAACATGTTTGAAAACAAGTTAGAACTCATCCATTGTGAAATATTTAAATTTTAATACAAGTTGATAATTTGACTTTTCTCATGCAAGTTTAACCACTGAAAACTACAGAAATCACCAAAACTGTTTATGATTTTGGCACACAAATTTCTCAATGTCTTAATTTTAATTTTATGTAAAACTGAAGACAAAAATGTGAACTTTTGATGGCACCTGAATTATACTCTATGCAAAAGTTTCAATATAGTCCTCCCCCAGAGCTGAATGCACATTGACAACGTCACAAGATTGACCAATCACATCACATGGACTTGGGTAAGTATTTAGTAGTCACTGTCCAAGCCTACATCAGTTAATCTCTTCTTAAGGTGCCGGGAATAATTTACCAATTAACACAACATGGCAGTATTCAAGAAACTGTTCAACAAAAGAGGTGCTCCTGTCGTCACCCCGCCACAGGATGACCTTGACATTGGGAGGCCATTTAATGTGCAAAAGGAGATACATGTTGAGTTTGATGGCAGTGACTTTAAGGGTCTGCCTATGACATGGAAAGCGTATTTAGAACGAGGTGGAATCAGGTCAGTGTGGAACTCTTGTCTAAAACCCTCTTTTTCATCCTTTCCCCATGTTCCAAGTAATAAAATTTAATGCTTGCTCTCTGAATATGTCATAAAGCTTAAAAATACACATGTAAGTGTATTTAAGGGAAATGTACCAAGCTTGTGGATACAGAGGTCCCCCTTACCCCCCCCCCAAAAAAAAAATGATGAATTATGATGAACATAATTTTGTGGGTAATCTGGCAGTTCACACATAACCTATACATGAAATTTGCTGTAGGAGCAATTTTCATACATATTGGCACAGACACATAAATGCTGTAAGATGCATGGCTTATACACAGTGACAGAATCAAATGTATAATTCTAGAAGCACAAACACGTATACCTACATATAAGTTTTAAAATAAAGAGTATAGGTAAATGAGAAGTTTGATGTAATAATGAAATGAAAATTATTTTTATGTCAACATATTTTTTTATCAGGTTAGGATAGTTTGTCATTAAGAAGTTCTTTTAATTAAATTATCATTAAATTTAAAATATTTACATCTGAATATATCTTTATATCATTTATTTTTGTGGTATACATATTTTTTATAAAAAGAGCAAGTTGGATAGGACAGTTGCTCATAGTCTGTTGAAAATTTAAAAAGATCATAATTCGTATTCTTATTGTAAAAAGACAACAGGGAATACCCCTGGATTGAACATATGTAGCACATGACAAATTTTGTGACAAAGTGTTATACCTTGAGTAACAGCACTTATTTATCCATGCTGAATTCATTCTTATTTTCTAAATGGCTGACAATTTTACTTGATTATATCAAATGATTTGTTGGTAATTATAAGAAATTACTTCCAAGCATCACCAAGAAAACATTTCAAATATTATTACATGTACAAGCTACTCTGCCCAAATTATTCTTTTCCAGTATTAACTGGCTTGTGTGTTTTATTTGCAGTAAAAAAGAACAAACACAGAATCCTGATGCTGTCCTGAATGCATTACAAGCGTATGAGAAGTCTGTCAAACGCACTGGGCCAAATGGAAACAACAAGTACATGGGTGGTACTGACTCAATGGAGGAATTGGACGATGAGAGCGAGGATGACAGGTCCAGGGAATCCAGCACAGCTGAGGGGGATATTGCTGAGTCATCATCCAAGAAAATACCACACTCGGAGAAAGATAAAGGAGGCCTGAGAGCTGTGAGTCATGCTCTCTCATGTAAGAGCAGGGTTTAATAGAGCAAATGTGACCATACAATGTATTGAAACTTTTACAGAATTATTAAATGTTTTAATTTATAAATGATTATAAATGTTAGAAAGCACTCAAAGAGCACATACCTCTGCAGATAAGTCAAATATTTTGCCAGATCAGGATGCGTGTAAAGACACTGGTAGTATGGCGAGTCCTTTATAGGAAACACTGTTCTACCTGTGAAACTGTAGGCAGTTCCATTGTCAAAAATTTATTTATTATTCAGTTGTACAACAAATTATTTTGCTTATTTTGAAACATTTTAGGAATTGTAAGCAGCATAACCTTTGTGACCTCATTTATAGTTACCTCAAGCAGAGGAGCAGTTCTGCCTGTTTACATGAAGAAATTCTCCCAATTTTCTTTGAGTATTTTAGTGACAAAGGTTATGTTTATTCTGTTTTGTCTGTCTTTTTGTCCATACAGTATCTCCAACAGTTCTCAGTGAATTTCAATTAAACTTTTTGGAAGGATCAGCCACTTGCCAAAAGTTGTTTACACAATTTTGAGACTTGAAGAAACATAAGGGTGGATCTAAATGTTGATCCAGCCAAAATTTTCTCTTACAGTGCTTACAGTATTTAATTTTTCTTCAGAGTAAAATGTTACTGTGCAGAGACTGCAGACTTACAAGTTCACATCATTCTGCCTACTAAATTACAGACACATACTTGTAGCTCATTGTCACAGAACTTAACATAGTAGCCATTATTCCATGTTTGGGGCAGACCAGAAGTAACTCTTAACAGAAATTTCTGTTGACTTCTGTGGACATAAGGGAACTAGAACTAAATCAGAATGCTAAATTGTAGGTCACCCATGAAGAGTAGCCAAAAATGTTACTGGCATAATGGTAGATAAGCATTTAGCTTAGTTCATTGCTAACGGTTTAATTAAAACCTGGACTTGGAATCATGCCTGTTATGTCAGCTTCAGTATGTTGCCAGGATGACTGTTTTACCCATTAATCATTTATTAATTGACTGCTGCAGCATACATAACCACTCACATTATAATCATCACTGTGTGGAATGAAAAGAAAATCTCTTCCCTTGAATTTTCTGCACATTTGACACTATATATTGCAGGAAGCTAAAAAGGAAAATGGCATTGATGAGACCACAACCAAGGTATCCAAGGTGACCATAGCAGATAATGCAAAGAAAGAAGATGGTAGTAACAGGCCGACCATGCGGAAAAAATCATTCAAGCGTAAAAAGATGTCAGACGAGGAGGTGTACATGAATCTTAGTGAGTGTTTAGAATATTTAATTTTGCTGACATATATCATTTAAAACATTTTATATCAATGCAGAGAGCAACCCAGGTTTTGCTAATATTATGATTTTACTGATTTGCAATTCTCTTTTTAATCAAATTTCATGGTAGGTTGGCCATTGCCCATGGAGGAGGTGATTACATAAATCGATTGATAGATTGATTTTTTTGTGGATCTTGATGCTGATCTAGCAAAATAGAGATGTAAAGATACATTTTCTCACAATATGATGCTGATAGTGATATCTCACTCATGATGCTGTACACACAATCCAAAAACATATTCTTCCCAGTTCATGAAAAAGTAACCTAACTTATTTGAAGGTCATGCAAAAATTTCAAATTTTATTTTAAACATTAAATAATTGTATTTCATAGAAAAGGTTAATTATTCACACCTTAATTTAATCCATTCTTTCTTGGCCCATTCCTCTAATGCCCTGATGATTTCATGAGATTCTGTTCATGATTGCATGAATTATCATGTGAACAAAGACACAAACATACACCCAAAGAACGCATTCCCTCCAAGTGTCAACAAACCCGTAGTTGCCTTGACCTTCTGCATGATGGCAAGTAATACTGAATTTACCTGGTCAATATTTTATTGTATCCGCCAAAACAGAGTTTTGCGGATACTATGTTTTCAGCTGCACACCGCCGCCGCCGCCGCGTAGGTTTCCGGAGAACTCCTCTGTACCCGCTGGGCGGAATTTTACGAAACCCGGGATTATGTTCGGGTCACATGTGAACTGCTGCGCCCAGATTTTGTTTTGACCTCTGACCTTTCCTCTGCACTCTGCGTCCTTTGTGCGTCTGTTTCCACACATAAACCCACATATCTCGGGAACCGTTTGACGGATCAGGAAAATTTTTTTGCACAAATGTAGCCCTTGGAGAGCTTTATAACATACACAAAAAATGGTGGCGCCACCTGCAACCATGTTTGCACAGTGTCCATCCGTTTGTCTGCCTTGGGTTAAAATCACTCATATCTCTGCAGTGACTTGACTAATTCACCTGAAATTTGGCATGCGTATACATCCTGGATAGCTTTTCTGATTTTGTGACAGGTGGCGCCACCTACATTCATGTTTACGCTGCAGACATCCAAGCTCATATTTTGGGAACCGTTTGACCAATCAGGAAAATTTTTTTGCACAAATGTAGCCCTGGAGAGCTTTATAACATACACAAAAAATGGTGGCGCCACCTGCAACCATGTTTGCACAGTGTCCATCTGTTTGTCTGCCTTGGGTTAAAATCACTCATATCTCTGCAGTGACTTGACTAATTCACCTGAAATTTGGCATGCGTATACATCCTGGATAGCTTTTTTTGATTTTATGACAGGTGGCGCCACCTACATTCATGTTTACGCTGCAGACATCCAAGCTCATATCTCAGGAACCGTTTGACCGATCAGGAAAATTATTTTGCACAAATGTAGCCCTTGGAGAGCTTTATAACATACGCAAAACTGGTGGCGCCACCTACAGCCATTTTTGCACAGCTCCTGTCTGTTTGTCTGCCATGGGATAAAATCACTCATACTTGGCAGTGGTTTGACATATCTGGCTAAAATTTTGCAGGTTTATGCATCCCCGACAGCTCTCTTGATTTTATGACAGGTGGAGCCACCTGCATTCTAGTTTATGCAGCAGACATCCAAGCTCATATCTTGGGAACCGTTTGACCGATTGGGCCAAAGTTTTGCATGTGTATAGTTCTCACATAGCTCTTTATCATACGCAAAACTGGTGCCATCACCTGCAACCATTTTTGCTCAGCGTCCATCTGATACACGGGCTAAAATCACTCATATACATGTAGTGGTTTGACTTATCTGCCTTAAATTTTGCATATGTATACAACTGGGACGGCTTTCTGGATTTTGTGGTAGGGGGGGCAACCTTCATACACAATTTGGCTGCAGACATCCATGCTAATATGCAACACTTCACTCTATTTCCCCTTGCCACTTAATCCATGCCTCACTTCACCCGTTCCACTCTGATTTAGGCGGATACACGTAGTCGCTTGTCGACTACCCGTATTCTAGTTTATAATTGTATACATCAGAGTTCACCATGAAATAAAAGATTATCAGTCTTTTGTTATACGCCAGTCATATGACGGAAGTATTATGGTATACCCACATTCTGTCCGTCCATCTGTACATTGACTTTTAGTGTTGCTGCAATAACTTACCGGGGCTTTGATGGATTTTCACCAAACTCACCATTACTACTTACCAACAGATTATCTTGCCCGAGTTCGATTATGGACAACATCCACACACATTGAATAAGGTCACGGGTCACAAGGCTACTTTGTGGTGTCGCCGCGATAACTTATGAAGTATATGAAGGATTTTGATAAATATCAATAGAAATATTAATCAATAAAATATCTCGCCTAAGTTTGATTTCCAGCTAAATCCATGCATATTTAATTAGGTCAGAGGTCGCCACACTTTGGAGGCACCTTGGTGACTTACCAAAAATCCTATGGATTTCAGTTTCTCACCTGAATTACCTTCTCATCAAAATTCATGCATATTTAATGAGGTCAAAGGTCACCAGATACACGACAGGCGCATTATGCATGTTGCGGTGCTCTTGTTCTTTCAATCATTGAACATGATTTTACAACCATTGGCTTCCAGTCCTGTTTGTGCCTTTATATATCAAACTAGTAGAGGTTGAGCATGTTGTATTTGACCAGCCTAGCACTGCCTTTATCTTCTGTCCAAATTGTATC
The DNA here is from genome assembly GCA_026874595.1 of Sipunculus nudus. Lineage (NCBI taxonomy): Eukaryota > Metazoa > Annelida > Sipuncula > Golfingiida > Sipunculidae > Sipunculus > Sipunculus nudus. Next base: position 17,791,623 of record CM049306.1, on the reverse strand, counting down.
AATGTCAGATTTCAATTTATGACATGCCAGATATGTAGGAGTGTATCTATAACAGCCAATCATAATTTCTTTTTTTACTTCTTTCAGAAAAGCTTGCCTCTGATGGGGACCCAAAGAAAAAATACAAAATTCAAAAGAAAGTTGGCTCAGGGTAAGTATTGCCCAAGTACCAAAATAATATTGATTCTAAAGACAAATACATTTTATCAGATACCAGTAACTAGAGCATAATGCTTTAGGAATATTTGAAAGGTATTTCCTTGAGACTTGGCATAGCTTATAATTTCCAGATCTTAGGTCTTACCATGTTCTGATAGCAAATTTGTTGCAAACTTTGTCTAATAATTGTCATGATAGATACAAGTGCCTTGTTTGTTCTGGACCTTTGCTTATGATGTTTTCTCCAAAATTTTACCATTAAAGTGAAGCACATCAGAATATTGGTATTCTGTTTATAATCATTGTTGCAGGATCCCACTTTACATAACTGTGCACCAAGTTTGTATTTGGAGAACCTATTCCCAAGGAAAAAATACCGTCCCTTTCTTTCCTTACATATTCATGTAAGACCAAAAAAAGGATGGTTCTCAGGCACCGCCCACTTCAATTTTAAACACCCCCCCCCCCCCCATTGAAAATTTTTATTTTGATTTTCATCTTTCAAGAAGATTAATTAATACAATTATGATAAGATTTCCTTTGTTATGTAGTGCTTTTACTTGTTTAGCAAAAAAAAATTCTGTTATTATCATGCTTTCCCATGATCATATGATAATTTTATTGAAGCATACAAAAATAAAAAAAAATTGCCCACCGGCACTGATTTCTGTAAAAAAAAAGGTGCCTGAGAACCATACCTTTTTTTGGCCTAAGGGGTATATGGAGAATTTAGGTAATTAAAAGGTTTACTGTTTAAATGATCAACTCATACACTGAATAGAAAGGTCAAGAAATTAGTAAGGAAGTGGCTGGGGAATTATGGCTTTCAATTTTTTTGAAACACAGCAAAAAAGGGAAAATTTAAATCTGTAACCCTCCCTTCCCCCAGCTCCATCTTAGACATAAATTTTTAATAATGATTTGGTTTAAAGCGTTTTCAGGCCAAATGAAAGGCTAAAAAATCAGTCAAGAAGGAGGTTTTGCAGGAGGAGGTACATTTATGTGAACTGTATTTAGTATATTGCTGGGATAATTTATGGAAACCATATGTTATATAATATGTGGGGTTGTGTTTTAGTATGCTGAATGGGAACATTGTGGTGGGGAAAAGGTTAGGTTTTAATATGTATTTGATACTCATGGTATCCATATGTTACAGATATTGAAGTTCTCTATTTTTGACTGCTGTTGAAATTAATCCTATTAGGTCAATATGATTAACTTCATAAACACATCACTGAAAATCAAGCAGCGGAATAAAGCCCCTCTACAGTTTTATACAGTTGTGTTTTGCACTATGTAAATATTTGGTAAAAATCAGCTAGTGCCAGTTTGAAATATTTTAATACACAATACAATCTATTTTTGTGAACACACTGTAGTTGAGCAGATGAGAGGACAGGTGAGAGATGATGTTGTGAAATTACTGTTATTTTACTCTCTTGTTGCTTTCTGTGTTGTGGCTTACCAGTATAAGAGTTTTATCCCTTATCCTAAACTCCAGTTTAATATGTATTCTGTCTCATTTAAACTCTTTCATTTGCCTCGGCAGACCAGGGAACACAATGTGATAGATAGGTTGAGAACAAATACACCTAAAGAAGGGCAAACAACAATGTACCAGTAAAATTGTTTCATCTTTATTCTTATTGAAAAAGAAAATATAAAGTGAACATTCAAAAACTTGAGTATTTTTAGGTGTAATTGGCATGCAATAATTAAATAAATCAAAGTAAAATTACACTTTCTCAAACTAAAGTTCCTAAAGCTTGAAAGTGTGTTTGTTGAGTGAAAAAGTTATATATGTATGGGATTGACATGACTGTTATTCTAACAAAAGTCCAATTTGCTGAGGAAAATGTTGGCAACTGAAGGGCTTGTACTAAAATTTACTAGTTTTCACCCATCATGTTGTGTAATTTGACATTATACTGTATATCTTATTGGAAATCTTAACCATTTTGATTGTTATTACTCCACTGTTGATCCTTTAGATTGATTATACAAGGTGACCTCAAAGTTTGTGAATGGAGGAATTACAGAAACACATATGGATTTTTGCAGATCATGTTTTATAGGAAGAATATTGAAACATTTAATGCAGCTAAATAATATAAAGATATGAAATAGGAAATATAGATCCTGGAACTGGAAGATGTTTTGACCTACTTATATAAACAATTTTTGTATCCCCAGACAAAGTCGGGGGATACTATGTTTTCATACCGGTACCGCCGCCGCCGCCGCCACCGCATATAAATCTTGTTGGCGCGATAACCCAAAAAATATTTCACGGAACTTTATCAAACTTTGTATATGTATAGATATGGATAAGAGGACGACGCCTATTTAAAATGAGGTCATGACCTTTACTAGGAGAGTGTCCCTGACCTTGAATAGGTCCAATTTTGGGGAAAATCACACAAATTCTTTAATATCTCAAGAAATCTTGCATGGATTTATCCCAAAATCAAGTTGATGGAAGATCATGGATAGGGTTGTCATGTTCCAGAAAATGGTGGCGCCACCTATTATTCTTTACTTGTTTTCATGCCGTTTAATACCCCCAAAATTGCCATCTTAGTGTACTGTGAGCATTATAAGTCAAAAACTGATGGACAGATTTCTTTTATATTATGCATATACATAGGTATGGGTTATTGGATGATGTTTATTTAAATTGGGGTCATGAACTTTCCTATGATAGTGGCCTTGACCTTGAATATTGCCATATATGGTGAAAATCACACACCTCTTATGATATCTCCAGTGTTGATAGCCATATGGATTTCAAACATGACTTATGTATGGCCCACCACTAAAGTATGAACCCTATAGGTTCTAGGGTCATGAGGTCAAAGGTCAAGGTCACTGGACTGGCATTTTAAAAGATACTGTGGATGCATTTTAAGCCAAACTTTCATCCCAGGTCTTCCATCTTGAATATATAGCTCACTTGCCAATAGTGGATGATCCATATAAATTTTGGGGTCTCAAGGTCAAAGGTCAAGGCCACAGGAGCTATCTGTCCAAAAATTAGTTTCTGGATGATAATTCCTGCTTTTATTGATGTATTGATTTCAAATTTGACTTATATATGTCCCATTGAAAAAGCAAAACTCCAATTGATTTTGGGGTCATGAGGTCAAAGGTCAAGGTCACAGGACACATCTTTAAAAAGATTGTGGATGCATTTTCAGCCAAACATTTCATCTCAGACCTTTCATCTTGCACATATAAGTCATCTGCCAATAGAGGAAGACCCCTATCAGTTTTGAGGTCACGAGGTCAAAGGTGAAGGTCACAGGAGCCATATGTCCAAAAATTAGTTTCTGGATGATAATTCCTGCTTTTATTGATGTATGGATTTCAAACTAGACTTGTATATGTCCCATTGGAAAAGCAAGACCCAAATTGATTTTGGGGTCATGAGGTAAAAAGGTCAAGGTCACAGGACACATCTTTCAAAAGATGTGGATGCATTTTAAGCCAAACTTTCATCCCAGGTCTTCCATCTTGAATATATAGCTCACTTGCCAATAGTGGATAATCCATATAAATTTTGGGGTCACAAGGTCAAAGGTCAAGGCCACAGGAGCTATCTGTCCAAAAATTGGTTTCTGGATGATAATTCCTTCTTTTATTGATGTATGGATTTCATACTTGACTTGTATTTGACCCATTGGAAAAGCAAGACCCGAATTGATTTTGGGGTCATGAGGTCAAAGGTCAAGGTCACAGGAAACCTCTTAAAAAAAGGTTGTTAATGCAATTTCAGCCAAATAATTCATCTCAGATCTTTCATCTTGCACATTTAGTTCACCTACTAAGAGTGGAAGACCCCTATCAATTTTGAGGTCACAAGGTCAAAGGTGAAGGTCACAGGAGCCATCTGTCCAAAAATTAGTTTCTGGATGATAATTCCTTCTTTTATTGATGTATGGATTTCAAACTTGACTTGTATATGTCCCATTGGAAAAGCAAGACCTGAATTGATTTTGGGGTCATGAGGTCAAAGGTCAGGGTCACAGGACACATCTTTAAAAAGATGTGGATGCATTTTCAGCCACACATTTCATCTCAGATCTTTCATCTTGCACATATAGCTCACCTGCCAAGAGAGGAAGAACCCTATCAATTTTGAGGTCACAAGGTCAAAGGTGAAGGTCACAGGAGCCATCTGTCCAAAAATTAGTTTCTGGATGATAATTCCTTCTTTTATTGATGTATGGATTTCAAACTTGACTTGTATTTGACCCATTGGAAAAGCAAGACCCGAATTGATTTTGGGGTCATGAGGTCAAAGGTCAAGGTCACAGGACACATCTTTATAAAGATTGTGGATGCATTTTCAGCCAAACATTTCATCTCAGATCTTTCATCTTGCACATATAGTTCACCTGCCAAGAGTGAAAAGCCCCTATCAATTTTGAGGTCACAAGGTCAAAGGTGAAGGTCACAGGAGCCATCTGTCCAAAAATTAGTTTCTGGATGATAATTCCTGCTTTTATTGATGTATGGTTTTCAAACTTGACTTGTATATGTCCCATTGGAAAAGCAAGACCAAAATTAATTTTGGGGTCATGAGGTCAAAGGTCAAGATCAAAGGACACATCTTTAAAAAGATGTGGATGCATTTTCAGCCAAACATTTCATCTCAGATCTTCCATCTTGCACATATAGTTCTCCTGCCAAGAGAGGAAGAAAACTATCAATTTAAGGTCACAAGGTCAAAGGTGAAGGTCACAGGAGCCACCTGTAAAAAAAATTAGTTTCTGGATGATCATTCCTGCTTTATTGATGTATAGATTTCAAACTTGACTTGCATATGTCCCATTTGAAAAGCAAGACCCAAATTGATTTTGGGGTCATGAGGTCAAAGATCAAGGTCACAGGACACATCTTTAAAAAGGTCAAGGTCACAGGACCAACATCTTCAACAAGATTGTGGATTGTTAGATTGAAGAAACAATAAATATGCCAAGTGTCAGTATATGCTGCTAAAAAGGGGGGTCTGTTCTTAAAGGGGGGGGGCCTACTATGTCTGGGGATACCCTGGCAACTGCAGTGCCAAGAAATGTCTAGTTGTCTCTGTTCTTGGTGAATTTAATTATCAGGTTCGGCAAGATTTCTCCAATCATCTGTGAACTGTCCAAGTGTTAGTATCCTATGATCAAAATTTGAGATATGGGTGTGGTTCCAAAAAAGTGTTATGCTGGTCTAAACTTTGTTATTCCATGTCCCCTCACCACCAAACTCTCTCTGCAGATAACTCCTGCCTTGATGCTTTCCTTAGATTACTTCAGTGTCACATCCCCATGCACCATACAGGTTTATTTAGAACTCCCATTTTCTCAAAACTGCTCACAGGGCTGCCATTTTGTTTACTCATGAAAACTGGGATGTCACGGTGACAAGTGACACCATTCAGGGTTAGTTTGGATCAGTTACGTCAATATGGACGGGTCATATTAAATTCAGTCATTTTTCCTTTTACAAAGTAGTAACATGCTATATATTTATTTTCTTGTTTATACCTATGTCTCTTGCTAGTTGACATTTAACAGAACATATTGTGACCCAAACACATGCTCAAGCAAAAGGTGTATACTAGAAAATGACCTTAGCCAAGCCAGTATGATTGAACAACTAGTCTTTATGCACCTCTGTTTTATCATATTTTCAGAGCATCAGGTACTGTCTCATTAGCGTCAGAGCACGGGGGAGACAAGGTGGTCGCCATTAAGGTGATGGACCTGGACAACCAGCCCAAAAAGGAACTGATCATTACCGAGATCGAAGTGATGCGAGACAATCAGCATGAGAACATTGTTAACTACATGGAGTGTTTCTTGGTGGATCACGAACTCTGGGTGGTAATGGAGTACCTGGAGGGAGGTGCCCTGACCGACGTGGTCACAGAGACGGTGCTTAACGAGGGTCAGATCGCCGGCATCTGTATGCATTGCCTCAAAGCGCTGGCTTTCCTCCACGACAAGGATATCATTCACAGGGACATCAAGAGTGATAACGTCCTCCTGGGAATGGGTGGGGAAGTCAAACTGACAGATTTTGGATTTTGTGCTCAGATCACTCCAGAACAAAACAAACGCAACACCATGGTGGGGACACCATATTGGATGGCTCCAGAAGTAGTGACGAGGTAAGCTGTCAGAAAATGTTCATGTTGATATTATGACCTACATTATCATCTGAAGTAATTCTGCACTCTTGTAGTTGTTTTAACCTGCCCCTTTTTGTCCTGTTTCTTGTCTGTTATTCAGCTTAGACAATCCATGAAAATACTGTTATTAAGAGACTACTCCATGAGTGGAGTAACAACCTGGATATATGAAAATGAGAACCATACTAGTCAATAACTGCCACAGAATCACACCACCAAAATAATACCCTAAAAATAATCCTGCTGTTTTCAACAAAATATGCACACATGGCTTTCAAGACTTTATTTTAGTTCATATTATGATATCTAAGAAAAACAGAATCTTAAAAAAAAACAGTTACACATGTAAGCAACTTAATTTTAGAATACCAATGTATAAGAATTAACAGACCATTCAGTTTTGTTAACTGAATGTACAGTTTTATCTCAGTTTCTAGGATAGCATAGAAAATAACCTTCAATTTCCGACTCTGCTAAAATTGTTTATATCACACTAACCAAGTTTATTTTCAAATCTTAGTGTCTACCAGGAAATATTTTCTTAAATTCTTTACCTTTCTTTCTGCTTTATATTAACTCTCATCACACCAGTCCTCTAAAGTACTCTTATTTATCTAATTTGTGGTTCACTTCATCTTCATTCTTCAGTTTGATTTAATTTAAAGATTTTCAGTAGATATAATTCTTCTGACCTGAAAAATGAATTTGTATCATATGAAAAAAAAAAACGAGGAATGCATTACTCTTTAAAAAAAATTAAAAGTAATGGTTTAAATCTGTTCTTCCAGAATTATAAGCTAAATGTAATTTATGAACATGAAAATAAGTTCGTGTTCAAGGCCATCCTTGAAAATCAGATTAGAGTTGATAAATCTGCCTCACAGTATATTTGAGCTTTGCATGTTGGTCAAGCATGTCCAACTTTATTTAGAAGATATTATGTGTGTAACACAATATTTAAATATATTGTATTTAATAATTTTTATGACTTTTGTGTGTTGGTCCAACATGTCCCAATTTTATTCAGATGATATTCCATGTGTAACACAATGTTCTTTATCCACTCCTATTAATAGGAGCTGGTGACCCGGGTTCAACCCCCAGCGTGGCTGTGAGAGTTGGTTGTAGTTGCCCATCCAAGGCCGGTGGTTTTCTCCGGGTTCTCTGGTTTCCTCAACCTATAAAATCCTAAGAACACCAAAATCTGAGCCATGGGGAGTGCCGCAATTAGTTATAATAACTATTTGTACAATCCATGTAAAATAAATAAGTTTATATTAATAACATGAAACCAAAACCCCTGCTTGTAACATAATGCTCCATAAAGCATGGTCCAGACAGAAAGGGTGGCCTGGTTCACTAAGGTTAAAGTTAGCATGTCTTGTCAAATTACAGAAACAACACATTAATAAAACATAAGACGAACAACAGTCTGTTTATCAGTATCTGATAATGTCTGTCATTCCACAGCAGTTTAGTAGTTATGGTTTATCTGGGTGCAATCTCGTGCAAATCCTTGTCCACCGACTTGTTTGGATAAATAATGCTATACCCCATTTCAATGTTCCTTATTATTACTGTTAATTAAAAACAACGCTCTGGGTATAGCCCATTTCAATTTTAGAATTACTGAGATTTGAATATTAAGTTGCATTCATTCAGTACCGATTTCAGACACTACACTCTGTAAGTGCTACATATGTGATTATTTTATCTTTATGATTTATGTAATGGTTTCTTTTTCAGAAAACACTACGGCAACAAAGTTGATATTTGGAGTCTGGGGATCATGGTATTGGAAATGTTGGATGGGGAACCCCCGTATCTAAACGAAACCCCACTGAGAGCATTGTATCTCATAGCCACCAATGGCAAACCAGATATAAAGAACAAAGCTAATTATTCTCGGGAAATGGTGGATTTTCTGGATCGATGCCTGGAAGTGGACATTGATAAGAGAGCTACTGCTGTTGAACTCCTCAAACACCCATTCCTCAAGAAGGCCGTGAACCTATCAAGCTTAAAGCAGAACATTATTGCTGCCAAGGAAGCCACTGGTACACTTTAGGTGTGAGGTCATGTAGGTCATAGGTCAAGGTCATGTAGGGTTCATCCTGTCTATATTCTCTGCACATGTAAGTTGTGTGTAAAACATTGTATAGACAAGTCCAGCCTTGTACAGTAAGTGCTGTTACAGTCATTCTTTATGTATATTTATAACATACCCCACCAAAACTTAACAAATTCTCATTAACTTTATCAAAAATGTCTACATGCTTTAATGCTTAAAATGCTTCTATATTTTTATATACATTCTATCAAAGATTGTTGTACATGGTGAATTGTGTGGTGATATGAGGTGGTTTCAAAGACTTCAGCTCTTATTTAAGAGTCTGTGTTCTTGTTTAGATTTTATAGTAAATGTTACTATAATAATTTAATCACATGAATGATTGTGGTGAGAGTGTTCAATACAATGAGACTTAATATCTGTTTCATGTTATGATAGATTATGATATAATAAAAATTGTACTTATTGACACCTTTTAAGTTTACATATTTCCATGACAAAAGAAAAAATTATGTTCTAAACATTTTTTGAAGATATTATAAATAAGCAGCATTGCTCTCCTTCCACAGTGCTCTTGTTATATATTACACAATGCTTGCACAATAGTGTTTGCCCTGTGCCAATGCTTTGGCGCAGTATACAGCGAATTCTCCCTATGCAGTCATTGGTTGAGTGGAGTGAGATAACAGAAGGAATAATTAACAAGTGCACTGCATAAAGAGAACAAAGCAGCCAAAGAAGCGTTATTTTCACACCAAATTCCTCTTAGTCTTGTACATCTCAATTTAAAGCAAGATGATTCTGCTGAGGTGACTTGTTCAGATCCTTGTTATGTCTAGTTCAGGCTATACTTCCAGTATCTATATCACAGGATCCTCACCAAAATGTACTTAAAATAACAAGAAAACTTTCCTGCTAAATAACCTGGATGTATAAGATTTTTTGTTCTAAACCACATTTCCCAGAAATCAGTATTAATTTGTAGCATAAGTTGAGTATCATGGATCAGAAGTAACGAACAGAAGATTATACCCATCTCCAACCTTCAGACTGAGTCACATAATCCAAGTTCTTACATGTATATCGGATTTACAGAACTAAATTTGGCTTTCACAGAATAAACTCACATTAAAGTCATTTACTGCATTTATGCTTTATCTAGAGTGCTTGAATGATGACCATGATTGGCAGCTGGACTTGCATTGGTCTGTTTAAAGTACACAAACCCGTGTTGTAAAATTCCCCTTTGTCAGTGGCTGTTCATCAGGAATTTAACAATGAGAGTATTAATATTGTGAAATGTTAATAGGGTACATGTGTGAACTTTGCTGCTCTGTTAAATCAGGTTTTCATCAATAGTAAGAGTTTCATTCCAATCAGTGCAATAAAATAAGGTCTCTTACAGCACAGAATCAGCTTAAGGTTACTTGTATATTTACTGTATCTGTATATTGGGATAACAAGTAGTAGGATGTAGTCAAATTCTGCACAGTTTATTTGTGTTCTTTACCAGCATTCATTTTGTATTTTCATTTGTGTATATGATAAAGTCATAGTTTAACAAGCTTGTGTTTTGGTTGCTGTTCCTTCCGTGAATGTATCTATATTTTGCATTAAAGGTTAAAAACATAAAACTGAGGGGTGTTTTCGTTCTCCATACATGTTCCTGTTCCTGCTCACAAAAATGATGCAAACAGGGACATGTTCCTGTTCTGATACCAAAACGCCCATGGTGGTGTAACCAACTCCATGTGTTGGTTACATTTTGCTTGAACAAAGAACAGGAACATGTTAGTGTTGGTGAGCAAAAAATGGTCTCTGTTCATGAACAGAGATATGAACAGGAACATGTTCCTGGAATGAAAACACCCCCCAGGTGTTTCAGGAAGTGAAAGCAGAATTTTTCTGACAAAACTGACTCTGACAGACTTACCCAGTTTTCCATTACAATTTAACAATTTAATCCTTGTGAAGGATCCTTCCCATTGAGATAGTGCCTGTTTGGTGATTATTTTTTCATCCAAATCAATCTACATGGCATATTGTTTACTTTCATTGTAGTTAATTGTCATTATTTTACTGCAACATTTTTGGATGAGTAAATCTCTTTTTATCCATAATATTACAAAATATAATCGAGTGCATCATTGAGGATTTGATAAAAATTCTGTTGTATCTCTTACAAATATGATTTAAATTCTTAATTTTCCAATTTTTTTTTTTTTTTTTTTAGCTCAGCTGACTTTTAGTCATGCTGGGCTATAGCGATGGGTCTTTGTCCGTCGTCCTTCCGTCTGTCCGGCCGTCCGTTAGCAGGGCACAAATTGTAACCGTAGGGGCTATGGCCATGAACCCTATGCAGTCTTAGAGGTTCTAAAAAGATCTCCTTGCAAACCTGAAATTAGGTCACTGCGACCTATATTCTCGAAGTTATGGGGTGTGTTTGCACCCCCCAGAAATAATTCTTTTAGCCAAATTTTTCATCCCAAACCTTCCATCTTTCACACAAAGCTCACCTACCAACAGGAGAAGAACCATAATTATTCTGAGGTCACAAGGTCAAAGGTCAAGGTCACAAAACCAACTTCTTTGAAAAGCCTGTGGATACATTTTAAGCCAAACCTTTCATCCCAATTCTTTGATCTTTCACATACAGCTCACCTACTAAGTGGGAGAAGAATCCTATAGATGTTGAGGTCACAATGTCAAAGGTCAGGGTCACAGGATCCACTTCTTAGAAAAGGTTGTGGACACATTTCAAGCTAGACCTTTCATTCCAAACCTTTCAGCACTGATATCGCTTCTCTGCCAACAGGGGAAAAGACCTGTTGACTTTGAGGTCAAAGGTCAAGTTCACAGCACCCTCTTCTTGCGTGGAGTCATTTTCAGGCAAACTTTTCAACCTATACTTTCCATCTGTCATATATGGCTTACCTACCAATAGGGGAAGAAGCCTATTGATGTTGAGTTCCAAAGGTCAGGGTCACAATATTGTTCTAAATGCTTGTGAACATATTTCAAGTGAAACTGTTCAACCCAAACCTTCAGTCTTTCACATATGTCACATCTATGCATCACTGAATGTGATTCAAACTTCATATTTATGGGTCTTTTTGCATGAAGAAATAACTTATTGATTTTGAGGTCAGCTGGTCAGGAGGTTAAAGGTTGCAGGTCTAAGTTATTCACTCATTGGTTGTCAAGTAATTACACCCGGCCAGATGTAAGTGGTTAGTAGTTACCCATCATTTAGAAAGAATCCAGTTGATATGTGGGCAAAAGGCCAAGGTCATAGGTCAGGGATGTTCACAATAACTTATTTTGTAGACCATCTCTATTTTTCTTTTACATATAACCATTGGTTATGGTACATCTCACTGTGTGGCTGTAACTGTGAGTGATGCTGGTGACTTATGACTCTCTTTTGTATCAGCCTGTTAAGTGATAAGGCTGAGTGATAAATACCTCGTTACTGCATAACAAAAACACTGTTGCCCGAATGCTTCAGCCAGGCATTAAGACTGTGAGAGTATAGTATTAAGGTTTAGCTACTGATTTATAAGATGATGGGAACATTTTGCAGTTTATTTTATGGAATCATAGCAATAAACTTAGTTTCCTAGATATCTGAATATTTTTATATAAATCACCAGATATAAAAGCAAATGTTTGTTCTCCTAATATGTGGATGTGTACCTGGATTTAGGATGTTTTTTTTTATTACAAGACCTTTAGTCATGCTTTCTGCATTTCTTTTCTTTCAGGTTTTGCAGTTTACCTACCCTGCTGATCCCATTGAAAAACAGAGTGATAATAAAAAATGTTGGACTTACACTTTTTTACATTTGCATATCTATAAATCTAATATAAAGACCTGAAAATGCCTTTTGTATTGTTTTGGACATTCATTACTGTAACATCCTTTGGAGAATTTGCTACAAGTTTGGTCTCATATTGGAGGATGTGTGATATCAAATGTCAGACTTGTCAGAAATCAATTATGTCTGCCAGTTAGCAACCTTAGAAATCCTTCTGTCAGTGCAGTTTCAGTGATTTTTAGCTCAGCTGACTTTCAGTCATGCTGTGCTATAGAGATGGGTCTTTGTCCGTCGTCCTTCCGTCTGTCCGTCCGGCCAGCTGTCCGGCCGTTAGCAGGGCACAAATTGTAACTGTAAGTGCTAGATACATGAACCCTATGCAGTCTTAGAGGTTCTAAAAAGATCTTGCAGATCTGAAATTAGGTCACTGTGACCTATATTCTCTGAGTTACGGGGTGTGTTTGCACCTCCCAGAATTAATTCTTATAGCCAAAATAATCATCCCAAACCTTACATGTCAATAACAAACCTTTTGATATTTAGGTCTTAGGGTCAAAGGTCAATGTCACAGGACCAGCTTCTTGAAAAAAGTTGTGGATACATATCAAGTCAGACTTTTCATCCCAAATCTTTCATCTTCCAAGTATGGTCAGATACCATATGGTATACCATCAGGCTTTAAATACAGGTCATGCTTGTCAGCTGAGCGTCATGACCCATGGGTCACTTGTGTTTTTTTTTTTTAATGGGCAAAACAATGCTCATATTCAAACCAGGTGGTTTGTGCAAGCCCCTAGTCCCATCACTTATCCACTGTCCTGTGTCAATCTGTTGCTGGGGGGGTGGAGCTTTGTATAGTTGTTTTGTACAGTTATTAGAAAACCCCTCAGAATGACCTGTAACATTACATTGAGTCATTTAAATTAAATCCCAGTTTCATGTTATACTACCTTTTCCAAGACTAGTGTGCATTGCATCAGATTAGTGGCTGTTACTGTTAAATAGCATGTTACCAGGGACCTTGAATGTCTTCATTTGACATGGAATTTTGTGAACTACACCCTATTTTCTCAAATTAAAAATACATGTATATGTGGTACATACTTGGTACATGTATTAGGTTCACGCCTGAAGCTGTCCCTTGCAATATGACTTTAACAACAAACTTTCTAGTTTAAAAAAAATGTGTTCAGGGGATGATGGAACACAATGTTATTATATAATAAATTTACCTGCCAAGGCTTGATTTAGAATTAAATAAACTGATAAAACGAGGAAAGTTATATGTACATTTAATGCTTATCAATAACACTGCAAACACATGGTACCAATAAAATATCAGGACATCTGTTCAGCATACATCGGCAAGCAAATATACAATATATTTGTATGATCATGTGACTAACTTATTAAACTTTTTCCAACCGCACAGACACATATGTTACTATATATTAAACTGGTCTGTCAATGGATGTAAATGTTCAGATTATACTCATCTGTGAATGTAAATAAAGTGGAGTTTATAATAACATTTTGTGGTTATTTCATTCTAAGAGAGTTTTGAAACATTTGTGCTGATGAAATTTGAACTGAAAAAAAAAATCTGTTCATTCCATATAATAAAACGTTTATTGTATTAAATACTGCTTCTTGGGATTTTATTAGAGGATTGGTTGACGACATTGAAAGAAAAAGTGCTGTACTGTTATAAGGTGTGACTATTTCTTACCAAGCTGACAAGACTGTTCTTATGTCAGCAGTGACACCTGGTGGCAGACCTATGAATTTAAAACTTTAATAAATGTGGAAAAATGCAGCTTTTCAAATAAATATAATTTGAGATATATTCCACTGTGATATTTACATAGATGCTTTCATTTTCCATTAAGCGAGGCTCTCATTCCATAACAAGAGACCATGCTATAACCAAGATGCTATGTGAGCTATTTCATGAATTCTTCACAAGCTAGCATATGTGATGGTGCTGAAATCATAACTGCCAGTTAAATCTAAGATAACATAGGTAAATAATACACAGAAGTCAGAATTGTTCACATGCAGTATAAAGCAGTGAAAAGTTGATAAATTTACAAGGTTTATATGATTGGCCACATTCATTATGACTTTGTGACATTGCAAGACTTTTGATCTGAAAATAGCAACAATTGTTTTTTAAAGTGCATACAGGGAGCACACCTGTGTCATTTGATTGGTTCAACTGCCTTGTTCATAGTCCATTAAACGGCAGACAGAGTGGTCTGATAGAGCAAGGTCTTACTCAGTGCAGCTTGGTCAGAGTCTTGCTTAAAGAAAGATGACAAATACACCTGTATATGTATACTTAATTTCACCCTTTTCATTTACTACTGCCTTATGAGGTACATCCCTGTTGCAAGGATCCAGACAAGGAAGTAAGATACATTTTAAAATACATAACATACTGTTATAATACATAACATACTGTTATATATCTACTCTATGCTAAGTGCCTTTTCACTGTGAACAGAGACATAACTTTTCAAAATTGTAAATAAATGATATACTTAGGAACTTTGTGTCCTTGCCCAGGTAGATCTCAGCAGTGCTGACTACAGATTCATGGTTAGTAACCATGTAATATATGATAGGTTAGTGATTGTTTCTTTTGTAGTTCTCTGTGCAGAGAAAATTGGTAATCTATTATTGCTGGCATTCTGTGAAGTGACTTTATCCAACTGTTTTATGTAAACTTTCTCTCCCCCTTCCCTCTTTCTCTTTCACACAGATGTCACAACAGTACCTGGTGATAGCCTCTCTGCTTGAGCAGTCTGAGCAAAGCTGTAACTCCACAAGTTATTTTGTACATATGAAGCAATGACGACTTTTCAGGTTAAATTTATGGTTCAGGATTTGTTTGCATTTTACCTTAGGTGTCATAATTTTTTTTTTTTTTTGCTAGATCTAGATTAGTTTGGGTTGACAGAACCATTTATTACTGCTGGCCTGGTCATGATATGAGCCTTCTTTGGTTTGAATCACAATTTTATAGTATCACTCTGTGTCCTAGTATAAAGAGATTATTAACAAAACTGGGGATAAGTGACCTTGACCTTTAACATTCATACTGTTATCATTTGAGCAATAACAATGAATCGTTGCACAGTACAAGCCATGCTGCGATACTCCATTCTCAATACGATGCACAGTACAAGCCATGCTGCGATACTCCATTCTCAATACGATGCACAGTACAAGACATGCTGCGATACTCCATTCTCAATACGATGCACAGTACAAGACATGCTGCGATACTCCATTCTCAATACGATGCACAGTACAAGCCATGCTGCGATACTCCATTCTCAATACGATGCACAGTACAAGACATGCTGCGATACTCCATTCTCAATACGATGCACAGTACAAGACATGCTGCGATACTCCATTCTCAATACGATGCACAGTACAAGACATGCTGCGATACTCCATTCTCAATACGATGCACAGTACAAGCCATGCTGCGATACTCCATTCTCAATACGATGCACAGTACAAGACATGCTGCGATACTCCATTCTCAATACGATGCACAGTACAAGACATGCTGCGATACTCCATTCTCAATACGATGCACAGTACAAGACATGCTGCGATACTCCATTCTCAATACGATGCACAGTACAAGACATGCTGCGATACTCCATTCTCAATACGTTGCACAGTACAAGACATGCTGCGATACTCCATTCTCAATACCATGCACAGTACAAGACATGCTGCGATACTCCATTCTCAATACCATGCACAGTACAAGCCATGCTGCGATACTCCATTCTCAATACGATGCACAGTACAAGACATGCTGCGATACTCCATTCTCAATACCATGCACAGTACAAGACATGCTGCGATACTCCATTCTCAATACGATGCACAGTACAAGCCATGCTGCGATACTCCATTCTCAATACGATGCACAGTACAAGCCATGCTGCGATACTCCATTCTCAATACCATGCACAGTACAAGACATGCTGCGATACTCCATTCTCAATACGATGCACAGTACAAGACATGCTGCGATACTCCATTCTCAATACGATGCACTCTATATACTTTGGTTACCTTCATATTTGCGAGGCTGAAATTTTGTCATTTCTTCAAATTGAATGTTTCACGAGGGTTTCACTTTCGCAATCGCACCAGAACATACACATTTTAGTACAACAGTATTTGCATGTATAATAAAATAAAAATAGATTGACAATACCTCACTTGTTACAGTCATTGTATTATGACCTGTGTCACACTTGATCACCGCATGTCTTGACAATTATTATTGCATGTTTGCAGTAGCTGGATCCGATACTATCCACCTAACAGGTTGGATTTACAACCATGTTTCAAGAGATGTGATAACTTATCAATTTGTGCAGGTGCATTATTCCGTCTCGTTTATTCTAGTTATTGGGGCATCTTATTCCCCCAAGGGTTCATATCACAAAATTGAAATCCTTGTGATAAAAAGACAGTATATTAATAGTATTACCTAGCAGAGTTCAGGTTCAAACTCATAGCTCTTCTCTCTTTCTGGAGTAAAATCACATTTCACCATGCTATCACCTCCAGGCTTCAGAAATATTTGATTGTGTGGCAGTTAGTCAATCAAATGCTGATTAACCAATTTCTGGCCAGTTAAACCATGCCTTGCATGTCCTGTACCTATGACTATAAATAAATGCAGAGTGTTGCTTGTTAAATGTCATATTCTCTGCTGAATGGTCATATATCACTAATATTGTTAAATACAGGGATATCTGAAACAGAAATAATACATGATTTTGTATTGGGATGTATCGATGCACTGGTAAATTGTTACAGCCCTTGATATCAGTGGCCTTCATCATTAACAGTATGTGGTTACAAGGAATCAAATATAGAAAGCCATAACACTATAATCAAATAGACCTCTTTTAACCAGTTTTCCCCTCCCAGGCATGTATGAAAAAAAATGTTCAGCTGACTGGTAAATACTACAAGGAATTTTGGATACAGTAACCTTACATATGTAACATATTTGTGACTGATCCTAACAATTTATCATGGGAAAAGGAAAGGATTGAGCTTCATGAGACTATTGGAATACCAATAGATACCTTTATACAGTTTATGTGTATGCTTTTATAAAGCTGTGTATAATTGTACATATATAGTTATACTTGAGTAAAAGTTCTAAATTTTATTTTCATGAAGTACAGAATCCTTGAAAGATAGAAGTGGATATTTTTTTTTTTATTATTCATGCTTAACTGAACATCATCAGCCAAGTCAGACTTAATTTATCCATGACAGGCCTGAAATGAAGGTTGCAGAGCAAATAGCTGTAATAATATTCCAATCAAGTTAAATATTACAAGTGTCTTCATTTACAAGATGTAAAAACCATTACATGTTTCAACATTGTGCTTGGATGATTGTAATATATAAACCTCCAGAAACTACTGTAAATTCTCCTATTGAGGCAAAGCAATAATTATGATGTAGCAATAATTACTTTGCAGAAATAAAAGTTCTGTATCATCAACCTGGTGTGAGTTTTCTGTTATAGCCAGATGTAAAAGAATGGATTTTGTTCAGGCTTTTACTATTTTGTATTTATTACTATTAAGTAATGTCAAAATGCAGACACAAAAATATGTAACATATACTTTATTAACAACTTTAATCAACATATGATACACTGTGTGGTACCTTTGCTATGAATAAGCTTTTTTTGTTTGAAAGCCAATATAAATATTATCAAGTCCATATAAATGTTTCTACAAAAGGCATGAGAAGTTGAAATAGCAGAATATCTTGATTGTACATACATGTTTTCAACATGTGGAACCAAAAAGATCTAGCCATCTGGAGAAATGTTAATATAAATTAGTGGCCCATGTTACAATTATCAAGGAAAACTGAAAATTTATCAGAAAAACACATCCACCCATGACACAGCCATGCTTGATCATAGAATTATCACATTCCTTTGATGAAGTCCACAAAAGGCACTTGATTTGCACTGAAAGATCTCCTGCATCCTTTTTACAATGTTTTCTATGCTACACAGATTAAATTTATTAAGTTTTTCATACCTCCACTAGGAGGAGAAGGTATGTGTTTTCCTTGGATCATCGGTTAGTAACTTTGGCTGATTTTGATGAATTCTTGAGTGTTAGTGCAATACTAAAGGTATGATCCATTTTAGGTAATATGGATCACCATTTTATTTTTTTTCCATTGTAACACAAGGTGTCTCAAGGTCCAAGCCACCCATTTATATGAATTAGGGCCTCCCTTGTTCTGCCATCCACTAGCAGAACATATGCATATACACATCACTGGCAGAGGTTGGAAGGCCTCGGCTTCTTGATCTTATTTGATATGAATTCCTGCCAGAGCCATTAATAATCATATTAATTTTTGCTTGAGATGCAGCTAACAATATCAGTCCTCTTGCTCTGATTTATCAAGCCAGCCTTAGAAAACCCCCACTTTAATCATTTACAAGAAGATAAAGGTCGACTAAGCTGATTTATCTTGTGATCTTTCAGGTAAAAAAAAATACTCAAAATTCAACTGCTATTACAGCAGTAACAGCACAATGTATAACCATTGTTCCAATGTACTGTCTGAGGGTTTCATCTTAAATTTCATGTTGTTATGCTCACTGGATACTGTTTAGTATACTGTCATCATTGTTCTTTTGCATAGTACTCGTTAAAGTTGACCTGTAACACCAGCTCCTGTAGATGTGGCTGGTAGCCTCGAGCTGTCAGCTTGGACACCACTGTAAACAAAAACAGCACCAATCCTTCAGAATAAATAAAAAATCAAGACGAAAAAACATCACTTGAATGATTTTAAAGATCATCAGTAAAACATGATTCAAAACAAACTGTAATTTCATGGATTCAGTTACTTAAAGATTAGTATACTCTTGTATAATCATGTATACTTTATAAAGACAACTTGCACATGAAAGTCAAGTCTTGTCTACTGATCAGTTTATGAAATTAAACAATTGAAATAAAACTATCATGTTTGGATCAAATTATTTGCCAATATCTGAAGCAAGTTCATGGAATTTGCATCCCTTTCTTGCAACTGGTCTATGACATTACACCTATATCAGTGACATATATACTACTAATCAACTGCCTGCAGAATCAAATTTTTGCTGCTTATCTAAATTAAAGTGGGCAATATTTTAGTAACTGGGGTTATCATTAAGAAAGATGTGTAGTGCAGTTTTGTT
Source organism: Sipunculus nudus (assembly GCA_026874595.1). Classification (NCBI taxonomy): domain Eukaryota; kingdom Metazoa; phylum Annelida; class Sipuncula; order Golfingiida; family Sipunculidae; genus Sipunculus; species Sipunculus nudus. Next base: position 17,772,112 of record CM049306.1, on the reverse strand, counting down.
TACATACATTCAGCCAGACCATGAAAATCCAAGCCAATCTTTTTCTAAAAGGCACCAATTGCAGGCTTGCAGAAAAAAAAATGAAATAGTTTGAACAGTAACTGTTGGGGGGGGGGGGGAGTGATAAACAGCACAGAGATAGACAAATGGACATGACCTAAACAGTGGCCCTATTCTAAAGTTGGAGTAGGAGTTTATTACTTTTCATTTGTTAAATTATGCAAGCAGATTTAAATTCCAACCAATATGGGCCCATGTCTGAAAAATACTCTATAACTTACCACTTCTACTAATTTTTTTTTTTTATATTAAGGGATTTTTGTTAGTATTCTTTGATATAAAAGAAAGGCTGACATTATGACTAAGCTGAGCCCCACCAAGGAACAGATTCTTGATGTAATTATTGATTTGCTGTGTCACAGTGAAATATGTATTTAAATTTTATTAATACACATGCATTTAGAGTACCTTGCAGGCCATCCAACTTGATTAATCATTTGTTCCATCATAACGATATCAGCATCACAAAACTCTCCCTATGTAATAACTAGAATATCAGCAAAAGCTGACAAAAGCCCTCAGCCAAAAGAACAGTGTTTAGAGGTGGTAACAGTAACAAGTACTAAATATCTGTTCTCACATGGATGTTTATCTGTACATGTCACAGTTATAAATTTTAAAATGGAGAGGTATGTACCATGATTCATAACAATCCACCAAATGCTTCCTGAAAAATAAGCTTCTAAGTTTTATTCTATTATAAGCTCTGTGACCTTGAAAAGTAGGTCAAGGTCACCCATCTTCGAAAATGAACGAGATTTTTGTCGATATACATCTTCACCAAAGAAATAAAATTCCTATTGTGAATCCTTTTAGAGATATCCTGCTCACAAGGCCAAAGTTAAAAAATCCAAGAAAAATTCAATAAAAAATCAGAAATTGCAGGTGGTGCCCCCAAACTTGTGCAGCAGGTACAGACTATCAGTCCCAATAATCATAGTAAGTTTTGTGAAAATCCACCAAATGGTTCCTGAGTAATAAGCATCTAAGTGTTTTTCTATAATCAGCTCTAAAATGTAGAAAAATAGGTCAAGGTCACCCATCTTCGAACTTGACCGAGATTTTGTCGATATACATCTTTACCGAGGAAATAAAATTCTGACGGTGAATCCTTTTCAAGATATCCCGCTCACAAGGTAAAAGTTAACGGACGCCGGACGGACAGACAGCTTGGGTGACAACAATAGCCCATCAGCCTAAGGGCTGAGGGCTAAAAAAGTACCTTTGAGGAGGAAGACCGAGTAGTTCTTGAACAGTTGGTATGTATGGAGCATCTCCCTGTATGCTGGATGTTTGACATCTCCAGTCTCCTCATCCGGTTCCCATGGTTGTGACAGCAGTTGCAGACGGAGTTTGAGGATGAGGCTGAAGATACTCTGGATAATTTTCATGACCGGTTCTGCCTTCTTGTTCAGGAGACATCTGCAGCACACAGTGATTGATATCTTACTGTCCTAATATAAGTATACTATACTCAGTATATTTGATAACTACTGTGCATTATCTGAACTTTAAGTATGGGTGAAATATTACAAGACCATGTTAATTTTTAGCACAGGTGTACGCTCTTTACACAGCGCTTACTTCCTATAGGCCTACTTCCTATATCGTAAGCGCTGTTTGTTATGACCTCGTATCCTGAATTGCAACACGAGAGGGGAGCACTGTATTTTTGTCTAATCAGATGAGACCTTGTGCTGGAAGACAGAGCCAAGCGAGGAATACACGGAGCCAATCATGTTTATTTCGTTTTGAGTGACAGCTCATTGCCCCACTTAACGGTCTGAACAGGCCACAGGCTCAGAGAGAATTGCCCCTGACGTGGTTTGCTTAGGGCCGTGGGCACATAGGATGCCCGACCGGTGAGCTGTAATTCAAACGAAACATAACAACAAAGGCTGCGTGCACACCTCGCTGGCAGGTTTCAGTTCTGCAGACAACAGATACATGTCTACGCTAACACAGTCATAATGTCATAATCGAATCAGTCGATGATGCAAGAATACAGAGGGAGCAATTAAAATTCAACCGTAAACTGACATAAAGCGGCGCTTGAAGCGCAGCTATGGGCGGAGCCAGGATGCCGGTCGAGTGTTTGTTTATTGGCATCTGGTTGGCTGCTTGTCACATCATACGCACATTTCTTTCCGTGGACAATGAACCGCCCTCTGGTGTAAATATATCATAAACGGTCAAAGCTGGCAGCATGAAAATCAGTTGCTTCTTTAGAAGCTCAAGATTTCCGCTGCCTTGGGAGCATAGCACAGGTGCAGCAAAATGATTATCAGTATCCATAAAGTTATGGCTGGCTACTGAGAGTTATTTTACTGCTATTGGAATTCTTGATAAAATAGCCATATTTTATGTAATAAGAAAGTCTGTAAATCTGTTAAAATAACAGGGGTACCACACTGTCCTTATGAAACTGACCAAAGGGCTGCAATTAACTGGGCAAAAATATAAAGACAGACTGATAAATTGGTAAAATGTTCCCACATCATATAGACTAAGATTAATCAGGAAATTTGTTCATTACTGTAAATTTGAAATTTAATATTGATCCTCCCAAGTCCTGCATATCTACCTTTGTCATTATAATTTCAGCAAAATGGACGTTTCTGACCTGCAAGTTTCGGACTAGGACATTTTAAAACCAGAATATGGGTAGTCGACAAGCCACTATGTGTATCCGCAGAAATCAGTATGGGACGGGTGAAGAGAGGCATGGATTAAGTGGCAAGGGGAATAGAGCGTGGTGTGTTGCATATTAGCATGGATGTCTGCAGCTTAAACGTGAATGTAGGTGGTGCCACCTGTCATAAAATCGAGAAAATTGTCCAGGATGTAAAAACCTGCAAAATTTCAGGTGGATAAGTCAAACCACTGCCGAGATATGAGTGATTTTATCCCAAGGCAGATCAACAGATGGATGCTGTGCATAAGTGGTTGCAGGTGGCGCCAAGAGCTATGTGAGATCTATACACATGCAAAATTTTGGCCTAATCGGTCAAACGGTTCCGGAGATATGAGCTTGGATGTCTGCAGAGTAAATGTGAATGTAGGTGGCGACACCTGTCATAAAATCGAGAAAGCTGTCAAGGATGTAAAATACCTGCAAAATTTCAGGTGGATAAGTCAAACCACTGCTGAGATATGAGTGATATTAACCTAAGGCAGATGAACAGATGGATGCTGTGCATAAATGATTGCAGGTGGCACCATCAGTTTTGCCTATGATGAAGAGCTATGTGAGATCTATACACATGCAAAATTTTGGCCTAATCGGTCAAATGGTTCCCCAGATATGAGCTTGGATGTCTGCAGAGTAAATGTGAATGTAGGTGGCGACACCTGTCATAAAATCGAGAAAGCTGTCAAGGATGTAAAATACCTGCAAAATTTCAGGTGGATAAGTCAAACCACTGCTGAGATATGAGTGATTTTAACCTAAGGCAGATGAACAGATGGATGCTGTGCATAAATGGTTGCAGGTGGCACCACCAGTTTTGCCTATGGTGAAGAGCTATGTGAGATCTATACACATGCAAAATTTTGGCCTAATTGGTCAAACGGTTCCCAAGATATGAGCTTGGATGTCTGCAGAGTAAATGTGAATGTAGGTGGCGCCACCTGTCATAAAGTCGAGAAAGCTGTCCAGGATGTATAAACCTGCAAAATTTCAGGTGGATAAGTCAAACCACTGCTGAGATATGAGTAATATTATCCCAAAGCAGATGAACAGATGGACACTGTGCAAAAATGGTTGCAGGTGGCGCCACCATTTTTAGTGTATGTTATAAAGCTATCAAAGGGCTACATTTGTGCAAAATTTTTAGCCTGATCGGTCAAACGGTTCCCGAGATATGTGGGTTTATGAGTGGAAACAGACGCACAAATGGACACTGGGCAGCAAGGAAAGGTCAGAGGTCAACCAAAAATGAAGGCGCAGCAGTTCACATGTGACCTGATGATAAACCCGATTTGCTTAAAATGCAAACCAAGTTTTTTCAAACAGTTGAAAGATATAGTTCCAATAATCTGGGAATTCTGCATCTAAACATTGTATCCAGACGTCTAGACGCTGTGTCCAGACGTCTAGACATTGTCTAGACACCCCCCCCCCCCCCCCCCCCGAGCCAGGTCAGTTGCCATGGTGATGTCTGGACCCCACCTGTTTGTACTGAGTGACCTCTTGACTTTGCTGCATGAAGTCAAATCTGTTTTCAAATACAGAAAGCCTTTTTCAATTGGCTACAATGCTTTTTTAAAACTGTATTTACCCAATCTATTCTTATAAAACTGGCAGAACCCTACCATAGAATAATTCTTGTAAAGTTTAAACCAATCAGCTGAACTGTTTCATCATAAGTCAGTGTATAAGCTAGAAGAGTTTAAAATTACATTTTCGCTTGTAAAAAACACATCAATGTAGGTGGCGCCACCAATACCTCAAAATCAGATATGACATATGTGACAAACATTGGTATAAAATTTGGTCATTATAGCTCTAGCCGTTTCTGAGATTTTAATTTTAGTGTGCTTTTTTGGACAGATGACTAAGTTCAACCTCCTGTAACTCGGCCAAAAATCTCCAAACTGGAGCCATTCGAACAAACTTGAGAGAGATTGTTCCAGAGATCATTTCTGTGAAATATTGGATGATTTGGCTGGACAGTTTCAGAGAAGAAGATTTTTAAAGGTTTTTAAGCTTTTTCTCTATAAAATCTAAATTAATGCAGATACCCAATAATAAGCTCCGGGGCACCAAGTTTCACATGTGACGAATTCTTACATGTAATTTGGAGCTGCTAGCTCCGACAGTTTCTGACTTACAGCCATGGACGGCGGAAAGCCAGCCCTGGATGGCGGACGGCTGACTACGGACGGACGGCGCTGCGCCATCGCATAAGCTCACAGGTTCGCTAAAAAATTTAAGGAACATTTTATTATTTTTTTTTAATCTATTCCTGTCACAAAAAGTGATCATCTCAAACCTTGACAGAGCCCAAAATTGGTCATATCAAACCTTGACAGAGCCATCAGTTATCATATCAAAACTTGACAGAGCCATCAGTAGTCATATTTATTATACCCTGACAGGGCCATCAGTTTTCATATCAAAGCTTGACAGAGCCTTCAGTTATCATATCAAACCTTGACAGAGCCATCAGTTTTCATATCAAACCTTGACAGAGCCATCAGCAATCATATCATACCTTGACAGAGCTAACAGTGATCATACCATCTTGACACAGCCATTAGCAATCATATCAAACCTAGACACAGCCATCAGTAATAAAATTAAACCCTGACAGAGCCATCAGTAATCATATCAAACCTTGACAGAGCCAACAGTAATCATAACATGTGACCCATGGGTCATGACGCTCAGCTGACTGGGAAGAGATTCACAAAAGGAAATTTTATCATCAGAATGGTAGATACCCATTCAACTGAAGCATCAAACAGATTAACCAACAGGCCAAGATTTAGTCTGTATTTATATATCTGAAAAATAGAGAAAAAATGTGTAAACTTTAAAAACTAGAATACGGGTAGCCGACAAGTGACTACGTGTATCTGCCAAAATCAGAGTGAAGTGAGGCATGGATTGAGTGGCAAGGGGAAACAGAGTGAGGTATGTTGCATATTAGCATGGATGTCTGCAGCCTAAATGTGTATGTAGGTTGTGCAACCTACCACAAATCCAGAAAGCTGTCCAAGTTGTATACATATGCAAAATTTTAGGCAGAAAAGTCAAACCACTACATGGATATGTGTGATTTTAGCCCATGGCAGACAAACAGACAGACGCTGTGCAAAAATGGTTGCAGTTTTGTGTATGATAAAGACCTATGTGAGATCTAAACACAAGCACAATTTTGGCCCAATCGGTCAAATGGTTCCTGAGATATTAGCTTGGATGTGTGCAGCGTTAACTAGAATGTAGGTGGCGCCACCTGTCATAAAATCAAGAAAGCTATCCAGGATGTATAAACCTGCAAAATTTTAGGCAGTTATGTCAAACCACTACAGAGAAATGAGTGATTTTAGGCCTCGGCAGACCAACAGACAGACGCTGTGCAAAATGTGCAAAAATGGTTGCAGGTGGCCCCTCCAGTTTTGTGTATGATAAAGACCTATGTGAGATCTATACACATGCAAAATTTTGGCCCAATCGTTCAAACGGTTCCCGAGATATGAGCTTGGATGTCATCAGCGTGAACGTGAATGTAGGTGGTGCCACCTGTCATAAAATCAAGAAAGCTATCCAGGATGTATAAAACTGCAAAATTTTAGGCAGATATGTCAAACCACTGCCGAGATATGAGTGACATTATTGCACGGCAGACAAACAGACAGACGCTGTGCAAAAATGGTTGCAGGTGGCGCCACCAGTTTAGCGTATGATAAAGAGCTATGTTAGATCTATATACATGCAAAATTTTGGCCCGATCAGTCAAACGGTTCCCGAAATATGAGCTTGGATGTCATCAGAGTGAATGAGAATGTAGGTGGCGCCACCTGTCATAAAATCAAGAAAGCTATCCAGGATGTATACGCATGCCGAATTTCAGGTGAATTAGTCAATTCACTGCAGAGATATGAGTGATTTTAACCAAAGGCAGATGAACAGATGGACACTGTGCAAACATGGTTACAGGTGGCGCCACCATTTTTGTGTATGTTATAGAGCTATCCAAGGGCTACATTAGTATAAATTTTATTTCCTGATCAGTCAAACGGTTCCCGAGATATGAGCTTGGAAAGCTGATAAAATCAAGTCCCAGAGGAGCTCTCTGGAAACGAACGCGGCAACGGCGGAGGAACCCGGTCAAAAACATAGTATCCACAAAACTTCGTTTTGGCGGGTACAAAAATACAGGTGGCTCCACCAGTCTGCAGAAACTAATAAAAACACTTACAAACATCAATATCCATGCGAAGAATCATGGTGATCTCCCCATTAGTTGTTCAGATACTTCAGCTTTTGTATCAAATTGTCCATTATTCTGAGGGATACTTCGGAGTCCTATAGCTTGAAGGATATGGGTAACAGAGACCTAATTTTAAGTTTCCACAGGCACTTTTCATGGGCCTTCTTGCATGACAAGAATGAAGATTCTAGGTCCAGTTGTTGCGATTTGTACCCTGTTGACAGATAACCACATCTTTAAAGGTATCAAAAAAAGAGAAAAAAAATCGTAAAAATTTGAAAAAAATAGAGATGGCGCACCCAGTCTGCAGAAACTGATGGAACAGGTCATGATCAATATGTATGCCGAAAATCATGACTTAGTGTTGTAGTTATTGAGATACTGCAGTTTTTGTATCAAATTTTCCATTATTCTGGGGGGTAATTTGGAGCCATACAGCTTAAAGAATATGGGTAACAGAGACCTAATTTCAGGTTTCCATGGAGACTTTTCATGGGTCTCCCTGTGTGTCAAGAATGAAGATTCTAGGTCCAGTTTTAATGATTTGTGCCCTGTTAACAGATGTTCATAACTTTAAAGGTCTCAAAAATAGAGAAAAAATTCGTAAAAAAACCCGAACAAATACAGGTGGTGCCACCAGTCTGCAGAAACTGATGAAACACTCCATGATCAATATCCATGAAAACAATTATGGTGATCTCTGCATTAGTTGTTCAGACACTTCAGCTTTTGTATCAAATTTTCCATTATTCTAAGCTGTACTTTGGAGTGCCATAGCTCAAAGGATATGGGTAACAGAGACCTAATTTCAGGTGTCCATGGAGACTTATCATGGGTCTCCCTGTGTGTCAACAATGAAGATTCTAGGTCCAGTCCTTACGATTTGTACCCTGTTGACAGATAACTACATCCTGAAAGGTCTCGAAAATAGAGAAAAAAAAATTGTGAAAATTTGAAAAATACAGGTGGCACCACCAGTCTGCAGGTACTGATGAAACACCTCTTGATCAATATGTATGCCAAAAATCATGACCATCAGTGTTGTAGTTATTGAGATTTTGCAGTTTGTTTTTATCAAATTTTCCATTCTTCTGGGGGGTTATTGGGAGCCCCCATAGCTCAAAGGATATGGGTAACAGAGACCTTATTTCAGGTTTCCATGCAGACTTTTTATGGACCTCTCAGTGTGTCAAGAATGAAGATTCTAGGTCCAGTCTTTATGATTTGTGCCCTGTTAACAGCTGTTCACATTTTTAAATTCGTAAAAAATCGAAAAATTCAGGTGGCGCCACCAGTCTGCAGGAGGTGATGGAACATCTCATGATCAATACGTATGCCAAAAATCATGACCATCAGTCAAGTAGTTAATGAGATATTGAAGTTTTTGTATGAAATTTTTTACTTTTCTGGGGGGTACTTTGTTCACATTTTTAAATTCGTAAAAAATCGAAAAATACAGGTGGCGCCACCAGTCTACAGGAAGTGATGGAACATCTCATGATCAATATGTATGCCAAAAATCATGACCATCAGTCAAGTAGTTAATGAGATATTGAAGTTTTGGTATGAAATTTTTGACTTTTCTGGGGGGTACTTTGGGGCCCCATAGCTCGAAGGATATGGGTAACAGAGATCTAATTTCTGGTTTCCAAGGAGATTTTTCATGGACCTCTCAGAATCCCAAGATACAAGGTTCTAGGTTCAGCGGTTACGATTTGCACCTGGTTATTGAACGGACATACGGACAGACGGACGACAGACAAAGAGTGATCGCTATAGCTCATATGACTTTCAGTCAGCTGAGCTAAAAAACCATGACAGAGCCATTAACATTCAAGTCATACCTTGACAGAGCCATCAGTAATCATATCAAACCTTGACATAGCCATTGGCATTCATTTCAAACCTAGACACAGCTATATGTAATCAAATTAAACCCTAACAGAGCCATCAGTAATCATATCAAACCTTGACAGAGCCCACAGTAATCATCAAACCCTGACACAGCCATATGTAATCATATCACACCTTGACAGAGTCACTGGTAATCATATCAAATAATTATCAAAACTCGACAGAGCCGTGAGCAATCATTTTAGTTCTTTTCAGAGATACAACCTACTCCTGTTTTATGTATTTTACAAACAACATCTAATTTTATTTATAATAATTGTTTACAGACTGAATTGTCCCACAAACCGCTTACAAGTGACATGTATCCTTTCAGCATGATGTGTTCTAGACCCACCTGAACAAGGATTTATTTAGATATTCCATGTGTCGATCATGAAGGTCATCGAGGCTCTTTACGTTGTTATCTAAACTCTGCTGGAACTCGTGCCACGTGACATTGATGACCTGGTTGGTGATGTAGTCCTGCATCACACGGACCAGATGCTCCATCTCATGTCTGTAATACAATAAAACTATATTAACCTTTCTTATCAAGTAAATGGATATTCAATGGATATTATTAAGGATATACACTGATATAACCAAAATGAACAATATGTTATTCCCCAGACATCTAGATTTAACCTTTTCAATATAATGTGTGTAATATAATCAAGAACCTAATGCTGTCTTTTTCACCTGAGTTTTGATCCTAGTATTTTATTCCTTGTGGTGACTGTCAAAACAACATATCCTTAAAATGTCTATTATTTATTATATTTGTTTATTAATTTATTCCAGTTCTTCATCCTAAGAGCACTATCCTGTAAAATTATACCATTAATATAAGAAATCTGAAACAATACTTAGATAAAAATTTTTGGTATAAATGCAGTATAAATGACGGACATCCTGAAGCTGCTTTTCTGTGGCTTAATCTCCTGATCTGCGGGGGTTTCTGTAGTAAAATATTTTTATTTCACATGAAAACTGGCTGGGCAGGCTGGCAGCTACTAATGGGCCGTCCCTGGTTACCATGGCAGATCTTCAACCCACTTGTGAAAGCAGGGCTTTGATTGGCCAACCAGTCGGCCATACATATACCTCAGGGATAGGTTAGTTTTTTCAGGGCATTTATAGGGAGTCAGAATATGGTGCGATTTCAGGAATGTCGTTTGTGAAAATTTCTTCCATGGTAGTTCCCGTGACATGCACCCAATGTCTAATGAAGGCTGTCAGTATCAACATACAGTGATAGCCAACAAGGTGTAAATTATCTATCAGGGAGGTCTCCTTTACTCTTGTAATATCTGCCTTATCAAAAAGATGAAAAAAGCAGGAAGAAAAAAAAGGTCTGGTGATCTGCTACAAGCTCCCTAGGTTGCTTATATGGCACTTCTACCAAATTTTAAAGGGTCCTAATCACCTGTCTGACCTTTATATACTAAAGGTAATCCCTTGGAGCTTTTATACATGGGACCCATGGGTCACGGCGCTCAGCTGATCATGATTGGACTATAAATGTATCACCATTGTTATACTATATTGAGCAGAAAAAGCTTATGAATATCATGGTCATGTTGGGCTTTTATAAAGGAATATAATGTAATATATGAGTAAATGATATATGAAATAATCTGACTGATGGATTAATATGGAGTAAAATATAGTGGTTTATTTTTTATTTATTTGGGAGGGGTCGATATAAACAATTTATTTGAGCAAATATGAATGCAATGACAGTATACTAAGCAGTGGTATAATGATGATAAGGCTATTTGTTGAAGGATCTATAGTGTATGGAAAACTGCAAGATTTCAATTTGACAGATACAAGGTTATGATTAACTATGCTGATGAGGGGATTTATGAATTTGTGACTGTATGACATGATATCTTGACAAGATCAGTCTTGACAAGGTACATTATTTTGATGACCCTCACATCTACATATTACACAATATTGACATAATTTCTGGCATGTACATAGGTACCTATGGAAAAATGGTCAACAGCACTGAACCACCTAGAAGGTTAAAATATTAAAAATATGATGAAATGTAGATAAAGTTTGAGAGGAAGAGGTAATTTGGGCCATGGTTGGTTTATATGATTGAAGAAAATGTTGCAAATAATATTTGAGATCCGACCATGCCTTTCCATTGGTTACATTTTTGTTAAGCTGTTGACAGTTCAACAGTTTACACATTTGTCTGATGAGATCCAATTTATTTTGTAAACCCTTTTTATCAATTTTATGATATGTATACAGTTGCCATAACGTCCCCACTCCACAGGTGCAATGACTTGATGGGGGGGGGGGGGGGGGGTAATGTGTTATGATCAGACTTACAACGCCTCTGTCTCTCTGTAGATATTTTCTTTAATTATTAAATTTTATGCTATAGCCATAGAACTATTGTTCACAGTGCCAAGGAGCAAAGCCTCAGTGGGATGAAGAAGGGGATGGCGAGAGTTACAACACCCTTGCATATACATACAGGATATGAAATTTAATTCAACAGTGCTTATAAAAAAAAGTTTATTCATGAACATTAGATATTTAAAACAGGCAGAAAGATGGAGAAACAGAGCAAACCATTTTTTTCTCATTCTACTGAGCCAATAAAAAATTAACAATATTTGCATTTATTCCTTTTTTCATTACATAATTTTTATCCAGGTTTACGAATGTTACTATAAATTTACAGTATAACATACATGTGATTGTGAATATTTCAGTTGATTCACATTTCTAAATTGCATCAACATTTATAGCTAATGTATCTAGTTTATAGTACCTGTCAACAGAATGGGATGGAGGGAGGAAGGGAAGCAATAAGGGTGAGAGAGAGAGAGAGAGAGAGAGAGAGAGAGAGAGAGAGAGAGAGAGAGAGAGAGAGAGAAAGAGAAAGATGGAGAGAGAAAGAGAAAAAGCAGAGGAGAGAGAGAGAGAGAGAAAGAGATAGAGAGAGCTGGACTGCCAGAGAGAGAGAGAGAAAGAGAGAGAGAAAGAGAGGCTCTCTGGTAATTACTGCCTGACCCAGCCTGACCCAGACACTCACAGTGGCAGTAGGTCAGACCTGAAGGTGTTATGTAACTGCCCAGTACACTGCATTTATACTGACCTGATGTAAACAATGAAGACTTGGTACCTGGAAACTTAAATAAAATCTACAGTTTTTGATCAATTAGTTTCAAATTTCAGATTTTAACAGATGAAATGCTAATGTGTACATGCTGTGAAAATTAAATCCACAGCACTAACAGGAAAAATTTAAATATTCTTTTAAGGATCAAAAGACCCAATATATTATACCAGGAGCAAACTGGAGTTGGGAATGTTTAATTTTATGAACTGAAATAAAGGATCAGCAATACAAATTTTGATTATTTAGCCAGTATCATGTAACAACTGATACAACCATGAGTTATAAGTCAAACAAATTAAAATCTTTAATGAGCACTCTGATGAACATTCACACTTTCATTGCAATACATCACTTTGTGGACACAATTAAATGTGCACTTTAATCATTGTAACCCTGGTGGTACAATACAAAATCTAAAATGTAGCATAGCCAAAATTAAATAAAATACAGAAAATTATAACATTCATCTAGTTTATGCACCAGCTGGGGGGGGGGGGGGGAGTGCAGGGCAGAGGGGAGGCCTGCTAGTAGTGGCCAAGCTAAGCCAAGGCAAGCTGCCAGGGGTGGGTTACATAATGCAAGTGAAGACTGTATTACTTGGTGGGCCAGATGTAAACAACACTTGACATGGTGTATGAAAACTTGAATATAAGCTACTCTTTTCAACAATTCCTTTGAAATTTCAGGTTTTAAAAGATTAAATCCCTATGTATATATGCTGTGAAAATTAAATCAACAGTGCTTACAGGGAAAAAACGTGCCATTGCCAAAGTTGGACAAAATTTAAGGTATTGATTTTTTATTTATGCTTATAACTTGAAAAATTTGCAAAATTCAGATCTAATTTTGGGTAAACAATTGAATCTTGATTAAATAAAGTTATATTCCTGAAAAAAAGTCTCCAGCATCAGCAATTCTCATGTTAAGTGAGCAAATATATTTCCTGATTTTTAAGAAACTGCATTATATTTGGGCCCATAACTTCAAAATAATACCCAATACTAACCTAATTTTTGGCATGTATGGAAAATGTATGGAAAAATATGAATACTAAATATGATCAAAAACAGAACAGTGGTTTTGATATTAGGCAGCTTTGAAGTGTAACAATGGCTGTTTTATGGAAAACAGAGGTTTTTCCTTAATATCTAAAAGGAACGACGTCCTAATGACCCAATTCTCGGTATGGTAGGAGATTTTGGGGAAATCTATTGGTATGCAGAATTTTGGATTCATAGGTCCAACGGTTTTAAAACGTGCCCTGTTAAATGCCGGACGGACGACGGACAAAGGACCACGACTATAGCTCAGATGACTTATAGTCAGCTGAGCTAAAAAATAGGCCAGAAAACGTGGGTATCACTACACACAGGCTGTTTATTTTGTTTATATGAACTTGTTTATAATATGTGGGGCCCACCAAAATAATCAAAACAAATTCAAAAAGGGCATCTGGCAGCAAGTCAGAAAAGCCAGAGCTTTGCAAATGGCGTTTTGCAACAAGTGACCTTTTACCTCCACATATATGCAACCTACCACCTTAGGTTACATATTTTTCTCATTGTCAACATTGCTGTGTTTACAAACATGAAGTTGATTCACAAGTTCATATGTCCTTCATGAAGGTCTTATAAGAACTTTTCACAACCAAAATTACCCTTAGATCATTAATATATACACAGAGGAAGCCAGCAATCCCATAAATTCTTTTTCAAAAGGTGGGTGAATGGGCACCTTTAAGTTGTTGGAATCAATCTGACTGTCACTTGTAGGGGACCAAGACAATATTCCTTAAATTTGCAGCATTAGCTTTAACAGAACTTACTTGATGAGGTAAAGTTGACGAACTTGACTGGCAGTTGAAGCCTTGTGAATCACAGCTGAAATTACAGTAATTTACAAATTTAGTTTAAATACTCATTATAATTCACAAAAAAATAACCTTCAATCGTTATATGAGAAGCAATTTACTCATAGCATCTAATATTATTGAATAATAATAATTACTGATTAACTAGCCTCAAATCAAAAGAAACTGATAATCAGGCATCTGATGGTCTAAATCTGTATCCAGTTATCTCTGAATTAAAGATAACTGAGCAAAGATAGAAGATGTAAATATAACAGTGAACTAAATCTGACTTTAGATTACTTGTTCTATTACACATTTCACTTGAGTTTCCAAATAATAAACATGTATCATAAACTTTTACGAGTTCTTTTAAGTTTACAGAAAGTTAATTTAACCTCCCAACAGTTCATTTGATCCAAATAACCTCGTCTACTAATGTAGCATTTATTCTATCAACTGATACTGTTTCATATGATTTTATAATAAACTAAGGAGAAACTGGATGAATAACTGACTGCCTGAGTGATGAATTAACTCATCTACTGAAGTATCATAAAATCTTTTGGCTGATACTGTAAAATCTATTTAACAATGTAACAATTCTTTACTGCCTTAATGGGCTTTACCATCTCGTTTGAGTTGATGCCAGATATCCTTGACCACCCAAACAATCCACTTGATCTGCATCATGAAGGAGAATACCTTACTGTACTTCAACAGACTCCCGTCTGTGATGACAATGTTCAGCGGCCAGTCCACCTGACAGAAACATATCATCTTGTTATAGGATGGTAGAAAGATATCATGCAGTCACAACATCATCACAATCTGTTAGCCGCATTATACACATTATGAAAGACTCAAAATCTGCAAGAATATTATGGAACAGACCTCCACCTGTGATGATGGAGTTCAACAGAAAGTCCTCCTGATGGTAACTCAAGATACATACCAGGATATCATAGTTATCAGCCCAACAGTCTTTTTAAGCCACATTTCTGAATCTTTTGATAATATTGATAAGAAAAATGAATGAATGATAACAATATCACTCATTAAGAAATATTACATCAGTATTCATTTTTGGTTAATTAAAAAGCTTATTTTTTATTTAATCATTGTTTGCATATATTTGGTAAAATGAAGACAGCAAAACATATTTTGAAACCCAAATCATATAACCAGTTTGTCTGACAATGTCTACATAAAAATGACATATCACTGTGTGCATGTAAATAACTGAATACCACATCCATACAATTAAGCAATGATTGCAATCCTGAGAAACCTAGACAGCTTTTAGCATTGCAGAAAACAAACTCAGGTACATGTCTAGTCATAGTAATTAGGCATTTTATGTAATAATTGCTGTCACAACTGTACACCAAAGACAGCATGCCCACTTCATTCTGAACTAGATGTGGTCGGACAACGGTCCTGAGAGGGCCCCGCATTTCTGCAAGTGCTGGACTAGTTTACATATGGATGAAAAATTAAGTTAAATTTGAAAAATATGACTAACAGAAACAGGTTTTTATCCATATGCATGAGAGAAAAAATCCTACTTGATCAAATGATATTAAAGAAGATATGTCTGAAATAATGTGAGCAAATAGAAAATCACCGAATGTAATCTGTTAGCCATATTTGATTTTTTGCCAGTCTGTAATTCAATAGGTCTGGAGCTCTCATTGGCACCAATGATCCCTGTGAAATTGGGAAAGCTGCAGTAGGTTGTTGTTAAGTTATTGTGTGCAAAAAAAAAACAGCCATCGGGCTGTGGCGGCCATAATGGAATTCCAACAGGTCTGTAATTCAACAGGTCTGGATCCCTTATAGGTACCAATCATCCCTGTGAATTTGAGAAAGCTGCAGTAGATTGTTGTTGAGTTTTCGCGAGCGAAAGAAACTCAGCGATTAGGCTGTGGTGGCCATATAGGAATTCCAACAAGTCTGTAATTTGATAGGTCTGGAGCCCTCATAGGTACCAATCATCCCTGTGAATTTGATTTAAGCTGCAGTATGTTGTTTTTGAGTTATCGTGCGCGTAAGAAAATTAGTGATTGGGCTTAGACAGCCATATTGGAATTCCGACAAGTCTGTAATTCAATAGGTCTGAAAGCCCTCGTAGGTACCAATTAACCCTGTGAATTTGGGAAAGCTGCAGTATGTTGTTGTTTAGTTATCGCGTGTGAAAGGAAATCAGCGATTGGGCTGTGGCGGCCATATTAGAATTCCGACAAGTCTGTAATTCAATAGGTCTGGAGCCCTCATAGGTACCAATCATCTCTGTGAATTCAGGAAAGCTGCAGTATTTTGTTGTTGAGTTATCGCGCGCAAGAGAAAATCAGCGATTTGGCTGTGGCGGCCATATTGGAATTCCAACAAGTCTGTAATTCAATAGGTCTGGAGCCCTCATAGATACCAATCAACCCTGTTAATTTGGGAAAGCTGCAATAAGTTGTTGTTGAGTTATTGCACGCAAAAGAAAATGTCACTGAGAGAAGGACAGACGGACGGAAGGCGGACTGACACGGTGATCACTATGGGGCACCCGCTTATCAAGCGGGGCCCTAATTAATAACTACATAATATATTTATTTACCTTGTATGTCAACAGCAAACAGTCAAAGGCATCCACAGCTAAAACACATAACACAACAAAGGTATCAGTCAACAATGCAGGTTGATATATGAAATTACAATTTAAAAAAAAATTCCAATTCTAAATTTATTCTATCTGTTAACATGCAAATAAAACCATCTTTCCCTTACTAGGTGTAGCTTCCATAGTCCTGTATCACAACTTCACAAAAACCCCATCCCCCCCCCCCCCCCCCCACCACAGCTCATGCCCAGGGTTGTCTGCATCCAGCACTGAAGTGGAACATCTGGTTCTACCAGCTATCAGATCAGGCCGGCAGACATATCCAGGCCTAATGTAGCCAACATTTTGCTAAAATTTTCAGGTGAGAACTATGAAATGCAGCATGCTTTGCCTTCCTGCAGCAATATATAATGCTTGTCCCTAAAAAAAATATCTATTAACCCCCCCCCCCTAGAATTGCTCCTGAACAGCACACTAGTACATTTAGGAGATGAGCAACAGTGTAAGCATCACTTTCATGCAGGAATCTGAGGATTATTAGTTATGTTTGTGATACCACCAGCATCCAGTTTGTGACCATAGCTGCCAGAGAATATAATATTTTAAAATCTTAGCAGCTGATAACTTATTACAAAAACTTTTTTGGGCTATGTTGGATTTCTTCCTGTGTCTTGAGCTGGGTTCGAATCCTGAACATTGACCTCTGAACTTTATTATATCCCTTTGGCAAAGTCTATCATGTGATTCTTTATTACTTTTACTGAGTGACACTTACCATGATGTTTGACTGTATCTGGGAAGTACTTGAGAGCAAAACTGAGATTCTTAGCCAGAGCATCATCAGAGTGAATAGAAGCACCCAAAGCTCTCCGTATTACTTCATTTAAGAAGACTGGATTGAAGATTTCAGCAGGGTCATTCTTATAAGCAAGCTGGAAGCACCAAGTGTGATAGACGGTTAGGTTACTAATGCAGTTTATCTTCACTTATAAAAAAAAAATAACTGTGCAAATGAATTCAATCATAATACACACCATACTACTTGTAAGTTATAATACTTGTAGCATAATATTATACATTCACTCAATATAAATGATATTTTATATAATCATTTTGCATAGTCTCCACAAGTGAGATATTGGACTCCATATTTTTGTTGCATATTTATTATTCTAACTTGTATAAGATTCAGAGAATATTCCAACAATTGGACATTTAGTGTCATAAGGGATCAGTGTCCAACTGTCAAATCGGACAGACAAACCTCAAGTAAAAACATTAAATGTACGTAAAAATTAAAAAAGATGCTTAAGATGAGTTCGTTTGTGACACTGAAAACAATATTTTGAAAATGGAAATATTTACACACTTAATTGCCCAGAAATGTCAATGAAATGTGTATTACAAAAATTGATATTATTTTTTATTTCTGTAAAATCAACCTTTTTCAGGGGGGAGGGGGGAGAAATACAACCATTAATAACAATGTACAAAGCATTCTCACCTCTCAGAACACTAGTTTATAAATTGAAGGTGAAGTTAGAGCAGCAGTTTGGATAACATTATGGAAAATTTGAAACAGTGTTCAAATACTCTTCTCAGACAGTCCTGAAAACCGAATAATTCACTTTTATATAAATAGAGCCATGGATAAAACAAATATGTGGTTGTGCTAAACTAAAAAGGATTAGGAATATCAAATTTTAAAGAAAAACAGTTAAAGAGTTATTTTGATATTTAATACACTGATATTTTACTAACTCGTTCACAAAGAAGATCTCCCAACAACTGTCCAAATTCCCCATTTTCCAGGAACATGTAGCTCCGTAATGCATCAAAATGTTCCTGAATCCGGAGGTCCCCAAAGTAGTAATTGAGGATGCACTGGTTCACCAGTCTGATCCTGTAATGTCAGATATCATAAAATAAATACTTAAACTTCTTGCATTCAAAATTATAATTTAGCAAAAAAAAACAGCAGACTGAATTATTACTTAGGACACTGAAAACATCTAGCTTTGTGATCTTTCAGAAAAAAAAGAAAGAAAATTCAAGAAAGCAGTCAGAAGAAACTAATAAAAAGACTTAATGGTCAATATCCATGCAAAGAAACATGGTGGTCTCTGGATTAGTTGTTCAGATACTTCAGCTTTTGTATCAAATTTTCCAGTTTTCTGAGGGATACTTTGGAGTCCTATAGCATGGAGGATATGGGTAACAGAGACCTAATTTCAGGTCAGTTATTGAGATACTGGAGTTTTTGTATCAAATTTTTCATTATTCTGGGGGTATTTTGGAGCCATACAGCTTCATGGATATGGGTAACAGAGACCTAATTTCAGGTTTCCATGGAGATTTTTCATGGGTCTCCCTGTGTGTAAAGAATGAAGATTCTAGGTCAAGTTGTTATGATTTGTGCCCTGTTAACAGATGTTCATATCTTTAAAGGTCTCAAAAATAGAGAAAAAAATTTGAAAAAAGCCCAATCAAATACATGTGGTGCCACCAGGCTGCAGAAACTGATGGAACATGCCATGATCAATATCCATGCAAACAATTATGGTGATCTCTGCATTAGTTGTTCAGATACTTCCGCTTTTGTATCAACTTTTCCATTATTCTGAGCTGTACTTTGGAGTGCCATAGCTCAAAGGATATGGGTAACAGACACCTGATTTCAGGTTTCCATGGAGACTTTTCATAGGCCTCTCAGAATATAAAGAATAAATATTCTCGGTCCAGTCGTTACAATTTGAACCCTGTTGACAGATAACTACATCCTTAAAGTTCTCAAAAATAGAGAAAAAAATTGTAAAAATTTGAAAAACACAGGAGGCGCCACCAGTCTGCAGAAACTGATGAAACATCTCATGATCAATATGTATGCCAAAAATCATGACAATCAGTGATGTAGTTAATCAGATACTGAAGTTTTTTTATGAAATTTTTTACTATTCTTGGGGGTACTTTGGGGCCAAAAGCTCGCAGGATATGGGTAACAGAGACTTAATTTCTGGTTTCTATGGAGCCTTTTCATAGGTCTCTCAGAATGTCAAGAATGAAGATTCTAGGTCCAGTCTTCACGATTTGTGCCCTGTTAACAGATGTCCACATTTTTAAAGGTCTCAAAAATAGAGAAAAAAATTTGTAAAAAATCGAAAAATACAGGTGGCGCCACCAGTCTGCAGGAACTGATGGAACATCTCATGATCAATATGTATGCCAACAAGTGACCCATGGGTCATGACGCTCAGCTGAATGGGAAGAGATTTGCAATAGGAAATTTTATCATCTGAATGGTAGTATATAACCATTCAACTGAAGCATCAAACGGATTAACCAACAGGCTGAGATTTTGACTGTTTTAATATATCTCAAAAATAGAGAAAAAAATGCGTAAACTTTAAAAAAATACAGGTGGCTCCACCAGTCTGCAGAAACTAATAAAAACACTTAATGCTCAATATCCATGCAAAGAAGCATGGTGGATTCTGGATTAGTTGTTCAGATACTTCAGCTTTTGTATCAAATTTTCCATTGTTCTGAGGGATACTTTGGGGTCCTATAGCTTGAAGGATATGGGTAACAGAGACTTAATTTCAGGATTCCACAGAGTCTTTTCATGGGCCTCCTTGCATGACAAGAATGAAGATTCTAGGTCCAGTTGTTACAATTTGTACCCTGTTGACAGATAACCACATCTTTAAAGGTCTAAAAAATAGAGAAAATAATTCGTAAAAATTTGAAAAAAAAATAGAGATGGCGCACCCATTGTGCTGAAACTGATGGAACATGTCATGATCAATATGTATGCCAAAAATCATGAGCATCAGTGTTGTAGTTATTGAGATACTGGAGTTTTGTATCAAATTTTTCATTTTTCTGGGGGGTATTTTGGAGCCATACAGCTTAAAGAATATGGGTAACAGAGACCTAATTTCAGGTTTCCATGGAGATTTTTCATGGGTCTCACTGTGTGTAAAGAATGAAGATTCTAGGTCAAGTTGTTATGATTTGTGCCATGTTAACAGATGTTCATATCTTTAAAGGTCTCAAAAATAGAGAAAAAATTCGAAAAAAAGCCTGAACAAATACATGTGGTGCCACCAGGCTGCAGAAACTGATAAAACACTCCATGATCAATATCAATACAAACAATTATGGAGATCTCTGCATTAGTTGTTCAGAAACTTCCGCTTTTGTATCAACTTTTCCATTATTCTGAGCTGTACTTTGGAGTGCCATAGCTCAAAGGATATGGGTAACAGGAACCTAATTTCCATGGATTCTTTTCATAGGAGTCCCTGTGTGTCAAGAATGAAGATTCTAGGTCCAATCTGAACCCTGTTGACAGATAACTACATCTTTTAAGGTCTCAAAAATAGAAAAAAAATTGTAAAAATTTGAAAAATATAGGTGGCGCCACCAGTCTGCAGAAACTAAAGAAACATCTCATGATCAATATGTATGCCAAAAATCATGACCATCAGTGATGTAGTTAATCAGATAATGAAGTTTTTTCATGAAATTTTTGACTATTCTGGGGGGTACTTTTGGGCCCCATAGCTGGAAGGATATTGGTAACAGAGACCTAATTTCTGGTTTCCATGGAGACTTTTTATAGGTCTCTCAAAATGTCAAGAATGAAGATTCTATGTCCAGTCTTTACAATTTGTGCCCTATTAACAGATGTACACATTTTTAAAGGTCTCAAAAATAGAGAAAACAATTCATAAAAAATCAAAAATACAGGTGGCGCCACCAGTCTGCAGAAACTGAAAAAACATCTCATGTTCAATATGTATGCCAAAAATCATGACCATTAGTGATGTAGTTAATGAGATATTGAAGTTTTTGTATGAAATTTTTGACTATTCTGGGGGGTACTTTGGGGCCCCATAGCTCAAAGGATATGGGTAACAGAGACCTAATTTCTGGTTTCCATGGAGACTTTTCATAGGTCTCTCAGAATTTCAAGAATTAAGATTCTAGGTCCAGTCTTTACGATATGTGCCCTGTTAACAGATGTTCGCATTTTTAAGGGTCTCAAAAATAGAGAAAACAATTTGTAAAAAATCGAAAAATAAAGGTGGCGCCACCAGTCTGCAGAAACTAATGAAACATCTCATGATCAATATGTATGCCAAAAATCATGACCATCAGTGATGTAGTTAATGAGATATTGAAGTTTTTGTATGAAATTTTGACTATTCTGGGGGGTACTTTGGGGCCCCGTAGCTCGAAAGGATATGGGTAACAGGGACCTAATTTCTGGTTTCCATGGAGACTTTTCATAGGTCTCTCAGAATGTCAAGAATGAAGATTCTAGGTTCAGTCTTTACGATTTGTGCCCTGTTAATATATGTTCACATTTTTAAAGGTCTCAAAATAGAGAAAAAAATTCTTAAAAAATAAAAATGGGTACAAGAGACCTAATTTCTGGTTTCCAAGGAGATTTTTCATGGACCTCTCAGAATGTCAAGTTACAAGATTCTAGGTACAGCGGTTACGATTTGTGCCTGGTTAAAGGTCAGACAGACGGACGACGGACAAAGAGTGATCGCTATAGCTCAGCATGACTGAAAGTCGGCTGAGCTAAAAATCAATTGAATGTTTACACTTTTCTGACTCTTTAAATCAAATGTCAGCTTCATGCAGTCTGGTACAAGTGACAGGCTTATTGACACAAATGACAAAAATATCAGCTGACTTATCTGAAGAATTTTTGGTACATCTCAATAGATTTCTCAGGGATTATTCTACGTGTGTGTATCAAATAAAACCATGCCTGTCTGAATGTATAACTAGGTTAATGAGAGCAAGTCCCAGCACCAGATGTAGGTATGTTGTTCGTTCAGAAGGTACCCCTTTTCGACTCACATGCCCGATCAGTTAGAAGTTTCTAGGTCAAACTGCTATGACTTGTGTCCATCTGACTTGTAGGGTACTCATAAATCATGCTGTTTCACACAGCTCACAGAATATAGGTCCAGGTGACCTTATTTTGGATGACTAAGAAGACATTAAATACCACCCTTTATATTAGGAAAGACATTTCTAGAGGCTACAGTTCAAATCTGTGACCTGTCTGACTGTCAGGGTGCATATTAGAGAATAAAGGTGACCTAATATCAGGATTCAAAGGAGACTTGCCTAACAGTTACAATGTGTCCTGTCTGACTGTCTGGTTGTTTGGAATTTTTTTTTTTAGCCAGTCGCTCGCAGAATATAGGTCATTATGACCTAGTTTAAGTTTCTAAGAAAATTTGCCCAGAAACTCACTGAATGTTGCGTTAGAAGATTCTAGGCTTAACAGATACAATTTGAGCCCATCTGACTTTCAGTGCTTAAATCATGTTTTTCCCCATAGCTCCAAGAATATAGGTCATAGTGACTTAATTTCATGTTTTACAGTAATTTATCCATGAACTCACAGAATATCACATATGAAGATTCTAGGCCAAATGGATACAAACTGTGCCCTGTCTGACTCTCTGGGTGCTCAAAATCATGTTTTCAGCCATTAGCTCGCAGAATATAGGTCACCATGACTTTATTTCAGGTTTCTCAGGAGATTTGCCTAGGACGTCCAAGGATGTGCAATTAAAAGTTTCTAGATCTAACAGTTACGGTAACTGACCAGGCTGCTTCATTTGAAGGTCTCAGAAATAGAGAAGAAAATGCGTAAAATTTAGAAAAAAATACAGGTGGCCCCACCAGTCTTCTGGAATTGATGAAATACTATTTGATCAATATGCATGGGAAATATCATGGCAATCAAGCATAAGTTATTGAGAAAATGGAGTTTTTATATCAAATTTTTAATTATTCTGGGGGGGGGGGGGGGTTAATTCTGAGCCACATAGTATGGAGGATATAGGTCACAATGACCTAATTTCATGTTTCTAAGGAGATTTTTTATGGACTTCCATGGATTCAGTTAGAAGTTTCTAGGTCCAGCGGTTATGATTTGTGCCCTGTTAACAGACGGACAGAGGATAACAGACAAACAAACAGTGATCGCTATCTATAGCTCAGTTGACTTTCAGTCAGCTATGCTAAAAACAATCAATGATCAGAACAATGAAACACAAATGTTGTCTGTATACTCACTGTGCTCTGACAGGGGCGTGTACTGACTGCTGTAGCAGGGCAGGGAGAGGTACATGTTCATGTGTCCAGCAGTCAGTCTGATCAACGTCGTCCTGAGGCAGGCTGCGAGTATCCACCACCTGACGAGACATCAGGTCCACCATGGGGTCATCACCTGTCAATATATACATCTTAAGTTGGGGGAAGAAAATTTCCTTGTTCCATTATTTATCTTTTTTCATTACATAGAAGAATCATTTGTTTACAAGATCATTTATATTTAAGTCTAATGTGATAAATTACTCAACTGTAAAGTTTTTTTATGACATGATTTTTAATACAGCAAATAAACACCATTAAATAAACAGCATCATTTACTTGAGAATATTATACAAGAAAACCTCGAAATTACGACCACCATTAGGACATAGATAAAGTGATTGCATTTTCAAGGTAGTAATGTGAGCAAGGTCTTATATAAAAAGTGAAAAAGAATCGGGACCCGTAAAAAAAGTGGTTGTTGCTTTGAGGTGGTTGCTTGAACAAGCTTGTTGCTAGGCGAGGTTTCACTGTATAATATCATATAAAATAATATAATAATATAACACAATATAATAAAATATAAAATGAATAAAGCTTACCAAACATATCAAAGTTATCTGTGTATTTTTCTACTTCTGATTCATGCCATAGATCAAACTCTGGACGTTCCTCAAACACCTCTGTCGGATCATCTGATTCTGGTCTCTGTCCAAACCTGTCTCCATACAAAAGTTTCTGCACGGTGGAATCAGCGCTGTGACCATGCACATTCTGCTGTCGGAACCTCATCATTCGTATTTTGTCGACATCTTGGTACTCTGATTCTGTGGACACGTGCATGCCACTCTGCATTTTGATCATCGGTTTATAAGTCTTTTGTGCCTGACTTTCCATATTAACAGACTTCCCTACTACCTTCCTTACACGAGGTTTTATCTCAAAGCTTCTCCAATCAGACTCTAAAGATGCATGCATATCTTCCCTTTTCTTCAGTTTTGGAAGTTGTATATCATAGTCACCTCTGGACACTTGTGAAACATGACCAAAAAGGCTGCGCTTTTTTACAACCCACTCAGCACCTTTAGACTCTATTGATGAATGTCTATCAGCAAAATGTTTCAAATGTGGGATCTTGACCACTCCTGGTTCGTCTGATTCTTTCTGTGCATTTCTATGCTGAAATGTCCTCAGATGGACTTTTTCTTCAGCGCTTTCTGTTTCAGTGCTAGCAGTCATGTGAGTGCTCAGTTTTATGTGTATTTTGTCTGGTTGTTCCTCTGTTTCCTGAGTGACATGCACCCCTTGAACACCTTTCACTTGGGCCTTTGAATCTATCTCCTCACTCTCCTTTGTAATGTGTGCTCCCTCAATATGTTTAACTGTAGACTTCATATCTGTTTCTTCTGATGACAGCTTACTTGGGTGAGCTCCAGTGACCATCTTTATTGTTGTTTTTGATGGAGATATATCCAGTTCTGAAACTGCTTCACCATCCTTGGTTTCTTGATTTTGTTCTGGATGTAGAGTTGCTGACTCTGCTTCATCCTTTTGCTCTACTAGCTGTACATCATAAACACATCTAGGACCATCATCTTCTGATAATCCTTTCTGGGCCCACCCTGGTAGACTCTCAGAAGAACCAAAATCAAGACCAAAAGCAGGAACTAATCCTCTCTTAAGCTCCCTCTGAGCCCACTGTGGAAGTTCTGCTTCTTTCAATTCTGCATCCTCACCAACTGCTTCAGTTGGACCAGTCACTTGAGCCCAAGTTGGCAACACATCTTTCGTATCCTCAGGGATTGTCTCTCTCTGAATTCTATCATCTGTAATTGGTGCAGTGTCTTTCTGAGTTCCATCATCAATAATGTCACTTCCTGTAAAGTAAGGGTCATCACTTTCTTTTGTTCCAGCTTCCTCCACTGATTTTTCTGTCAGTTCACTCCTCAATAAATTTTCATTCTCTTGCAGAAAGTTCATCCTCTGCTCATCCAGCTTGTGTCTTCGGACCTTCCATAGTGCTCTCTCTTCCCTCCGAGTAGCCTCAGCAGTCAGCCCTGCATAGTACTCAATCAGCTGTTGTCTAAAACAGAGTTATATTTATATTATATATCCACAACCCACAAACTGACAGAACACTATTAGTTAGGAGGCATTGTTAAACTTGCTTTCAATCTTTCAAACTGCTGTGCCATTTGTTTTGTAGCTAATGAGGGTTCAAATAACTATCCCATCTTGTGTGCATTTGTTTGAACCTTTATAGCGGCAGACCCAATCATTTGGATGGCATTGTTTATCATATTGGAAAGAGGCTGGTTATGTTACTTAGGTTTTATCAAATTGTCACCTCTTTTTGTTGTAGTTCAAGTTTGTTTTAAATAAACTAGTAAAAATCTAAATGCACCAGCAAGAATTTGGACAAAGTTCTGGTAGCTCAGTGTTTTGCCAGTTACAATTGGGTGCAAATGAAGTAATGGTTGTAAAGGTTGGCAAAAGTAGAGTCCCACAATAACATATATTATAAGATATAATACTGATGCACCGGTTTCCTCAGAAGTTATTCAAAGAAGATAAATGTAATCAACATATTTAAAGTCCAGGTGTATACAGTTCTACATGTTTAAAATATATGAACCTATACATATGAATCATATAATAATGAATGATATTACTTTAAAGCTGCTGAGACAGGCACATCTGTAAGATCCTTTCAAATAGAGTTCTATAGGTTTCAACTTAATAATCTTTGAATAATATCTACAATTATCACTGAATTTAAAATTTACTACATTTGAAATTAAAGAATTAAAAGTATCAAACAATATGATATCCAATGATTTTCCATCCAGAATAGAATTAGATGAATCTGATAGGTTAATTAGAGGATGATGTCTCTATTTTACCAAACACCAAAGTCTAGTATTGTGAAAATGATTATTATGTTACCTGGTTTGTTCCTCCAGGTCTGCTTCCACTTTAGCCTCCAGGATCTCCTGTTTGTTCTTGGATTCTATCCACACCTTGTCTGCCTCTCTCTCACTCTCCTGCTCTGAGGCACGTCTCTGTAATACCAAACATGGACTATGTCATCTGCTTACTACCATAATTCATCTACTGGTAACCAAAATACTGGTAACATAGGTCTGTATTAAGAAGGGTTATCAGTATGAAGTAAGAAGTGTTAAATTTTATTTAAGACAATAACTGTATAAGGCTTGTTTTTTATATAATTCCTAGTTTGTAAATTATCTGTAAATTGAATATTACTTAAGGCACATATACAGACAAATGGTGCACCCTTTTAAGTGAATAGCACTTTTGTGCTTGATTTACAACTCAAATAAATTCCCTTTTGTGCAGTTAATCTTTTAACCATTTATTTTCATTTTTCAGGACAAAAATAATATATAAACCAAAAAACAGTCCTTAAAAAGACCCTTAATTATCTCAGTTCAATGTTCAGCTTAATCATAAATTTGGTAAACCAAAAAGAGTACTAAAGAGTAAATGTGGTTTCTGTGGAGATTATGTGCTTACCCGCAAATCTGCCTCCATTTGTGCTTTCAGCTCCTTGAACTCCTTTCTCTTTTTGGTGTCCTGTGCTTCCCGCCTTGCCTGAATGTTGGCTATAAAGCAGAATAAGACATACAGTGATTTCTATATGATCCTTACTGACTTAATATATAAACAGGGAAAACATTGTGTGGGGTTTTAATAAACAATTTCTGTTTTGTTTATTGGTAATTTCAAGGGACAAGCTTGTGCAATCAGATTACAGGAAACAATTAAACATAAAATCATAGTATGTTTTATGTTTCTTTAATTGCAAAGACATTATTAAAACAATATTTCTAGAAATGACAGCTGTGACTGCCTATATGTAAACCACATATTAAGACTATGAAAACTGTCAAGTTAATTAATATTAGTGAAGGTAACTGGATTTTTTTCATTTGGTATATTCAACAACATTTTGTTAGTCTTCTCTACAATTTATGGGAACAACACGGACACAAAAAAATAAATTTTCAGTGCATTGAGCAGACTAACCTTGAATCCTCTGTGTTTCCTTCATACTGATCTCTATAGCAGCTTTCAGCAATGCCTGCCTGGCCTCCTCCGCCTCTTGCTTCATTTGAGCCCTACAAAAAATGTCACTCAGTTATCTGTAACAGTCAACCACATCTCTTAACCTGCAGTAAAATACATATTTTAACGCCAGCAGAAAATAAGCCTGCTTCAATAAATACAAAGCAAGTTACAAATAATCTAATTTCTAAGCTGCATTGTGATTTGCTTTAATGATACTTAATTATTTCTCATTCGGGGTCCATTTTCAAATAGTTAAAACTTTTACCTGGACAGTGTATGTTGCCTTGATACACTCAGCATGTGACCTAGGTAACTCTGACTCCTCCTGTCAATCACATCAAGCTCCTCCTCTGAATATGTAATGAGCACCTGAGGGATTTCATATGGAGTAGAAAACAGGAAATGCTGCAAAGAGAAGATTAGAAGGATAGTAACCAGATATCTCTAACATGTTTTGTCAATCACATTTAGCTCCTTTGCTAAATTTTTATGTAGCATCTCATTTACCTTAATTTTTTAGTAAAATAAAGGATATGGTCACAACCTATAAATGAGTATGATAGATTTGTGTATTTTAAAAGCAATCACTGCACAAACACAGAACATAAATTCTCGGAGCAAGTACTGCTTGCAAAAAAAAGGTTTGATCCCATTAAAATTATAATTATTCAGCCCCACCATACTACGCTGTACTAATTACATTTCCTCTTCCTTCTTGAGAAACATACAAGCATCTTACGAGAATTTTTGACTGAGAAGTGGTTTATATGAGGATGTTCTCCATCAGATTTCAGGCCCATCAACATCCAATATGGACACCAGGCATACATCTTGGAATTATCAATTATCAACAATTAAGGACCTTTTACTGTACAAATAATTTATAGTTCACTTCTGTTATGCGTTTAAGCTCACCTGAGGACAGCATGTTTTTAGCAAGTTAATGCTTTTTCCACAGGTGTAGATATCATGGGCCAGGTCTTGAAGTAAGGTAGGTACCTTGTCTGTGACATCTCCAGCCATCACATAGCCCTGTACCCAGTACTGGCGATCTGTAACAGAACATGTAAGTATCCTCAACGTATCTTACAGTTACAGAGCCTTGTACACAGTACTGGTGATCTGTAAAAGAATATGTATGTATCCTTAACATATCTAGCAGTCACACAGCCCCGTACCAAGTACTGGCAATCTGTAACAGAATATGTAAGTATCCTCGACATATCTAGCATTCACAAAGCCCTGCACCCTGTACTTGCCATCTGTAACAGAAAATGTAAGTATCCTCAACATATCTAGCAGTCATACGAGCCCTGCAGCCAGTACTCGCTCTGTAACATAATATGTAAGTATCCTCAACATATCCAGCAGTCACAGAGCCCTGTGTCCAGTACTGGTGATCTATAACATAATATGTAAGTATCCTCAATATATCCAGCAGTCACAGAGCCCTGTGCCCAGTACTGGCCATCTGTAACATAATATGGTAGTATCCTCAACATATCTATCAGTCACAAAGCCCTGCACCCAGTACAGGTGATCTATAACATAATATGTAAGTATCCTGAACATATCTAGCAGTCACATAGCCCTGTACCCAGTACTGGTGATCTGTAACAAAATACATAAGTATCCTGAACATATCTAGCAGTCACAGAGCCCTGTACCCAGTATTGGTGATCTGTAGCAGAATATGTAAGCATCCTCAAAATATCAAGCCATCCCCATGCCCTGCGCCCAGTCTGGCAATCTGTAACAGAATGTATTATATTATTTTATATTACATTATATTATATTATATTATATCACAACACATTACATTATATTACATTATATTGTACTACAATTCTGCAGCCATTCTGAAGAAAAGGGAATGTTTTTCCTAAAATGTTACTGACTGTCCATGATGTGTGTGGATGAGGGAATGATTTACACTTTCGCATTACAAATGACCAATAAGTGACTATTTCTTGGTTCATTCAATGGACAAACATCAAGTCTGGTTACGTCAGGTATACAATCAAAAGGTTACTGTCACCCACCTCTGAAGTTGAGGAATTCATCTCTGACCTGAATCATGAACTCATTGTAGGGATCAGAGAAGGTGCCATAAAACAACCACTCCTGGACAAACCTGGAATCATAATGATGCATGATAACTCATACACACTGAACTTGCTTGATATATATAACAACATGATATATACTCTAGCAATGGTTTAGACCATAAGGTTGAATAATGTCAAACTATGCCCTGTTCTTGAGGGTAACACATAAAAGTGGAAGCCACTCTGGCAGTTTGTCTGGAATCCTCTCATAGTGCAATCTAAAAACAAGGGACCCATGGGTCACAGCGCTCAGCTGTTATATATGATAAAAAATATGATTTGGGAATGAGGCACATGCTGGTTTTGTGTGGTAATAAATATAAGCTTTATTATGAGTTGTAGGTGTTTAGCTTATATATGATTTGGATAGTTTCTTTGGAGACAGGGAAGAGGATTGATTTCATTTATTTTATTAACAAATGGAGTGCTATTGTCACACAGATTTTGACTTGGCCATATAACTTATAAGCAGCACATATAATAAAAGAGTTTAACTATTTATTAAAATTTAATAACAAATATTGTGCCAATATAATTTTTATTTTAAAAAATAATAAGAAAATCATATGATTTTTTTTAAATAAAATATAACTGAAATGATTATTAAAATAATATTATAGAATATATTCATGAATGCATTCATGAATACATTTTGAAAGTATCTGCACTGGTATTCAAATACTTTCATTTTTACCTGAATTCCCATTCTTATGCAATAACATTTTTTAATGCAGTACAAATTCATATTCAAATACATTTGCAAAGCATTCGCACCATGTCTAGTATTTATTCAGTTTTAGCCAAACAATGATGTTGAGAATCCAGAATATACAAAATTCACAAATTTAGATAATAATCATAAGTACCTGGTTTTATGGCTTTTATTTATATTAAAAAACATAAATGTAGTATATTCACTTTGGACTACTTTCACATCAATCTACACACTAGACACAGTAGGAATCTAGATTAATATTATCAACTGCATCTTTGTCTATCATTAATTTCCTTCATATGATCCCTAATGATTAGTAATGAATAATATGAACCTTTTTACCATAGGTGACTGCATAGTGTTATTTGAAATAACACTGACATTGACATTCTATCCATCCATACAAGATTCTTACATCATCAGTAACTGCAAGTTAATTTCCTGTTACTCATCAACTAACAAATTCCTTTTCTATTAATTTTTCTTTAACTTGTTATTAAAAACCATAAAATTTATAGTTTATTGTTAATGTGTTTTTCAAAACAACTACTAGATGAGTTGGGTTGGACACCTGGATCAACTGTGGCTGGGCATTAGCTGCCTGGCTGCCCCAGTGTATGCCTCGCCTCAAGCGTGCATAATTTGCTGAAAGGTCAACAAGGTCAACATACAGGTGACTGAAGAGGGGCTGGATAGAGCCTAGGTCTGACATGGTCTCATAAAAACATTAATAAAAGCTACAATTTTAGGCCAATTTCTTTCAGCTTTCTAAACTACAAAGCTGAAACCATTATGTGTGCATCATATAAAAATTATATCAACAGTGCTCTCAGGAAACAAACGTGCCATGGTCAAAGTTGGGCAAAATTTAAGGTACTAATTTTATAATTATACTAATAACTCATAAAATTTGAACAAGTGGCCCATGGGCCATGACGCTCAGCTGAATTCAAGGAATGTTGAACAATGAGCAAAATGACTGCCAGATTGCAAACAAATCATGAATTTTGTGAAAAGTCCTTAGAAATGGGTTTCAGTGGGCTTTTGGACAGATGACAACTTCATTTGAAGGTCTCATAAATACCAAAAAAAAATGCGTAAAAATTTGAAAAAAATACAGGTAGAGCCACTAGTCTGCAGGAACTGATGGAACACTGCATGATCAATATATATCCAAAGAATCATGGCTATCAAGGCATTAGTTATTCAGATACTGGAGCTTTTGTTTGTATCAAATTTTTAATTATTCTTGGGGGTATTTATGAGCCCTATAGCTCGGAGAATATGGGTAACAGAATGCAAGTTACATAATGCAAGTGAAGGCTGTACTACTAGGTGGGCTAGATGTAAACAACACTTGACATGGTGTATGAAAACATGAATAAAAGCTATTCTTTCCAATCAATTTCTTTGAAATTTCAGATTTTAAAAGATTAAATCCTTATGTATATATGCTGTGAAAATTAAATCAACAGTGCCAAAGTTGGACAAAATTTTAGGTATTGATTTTTTATTTATGTTAATAACTTGAAAAATTTGCAAAATTCAGATCTAATTTTGGGTAAACAATTGAATCTTGATTAAATAAAGTTATATTCCTGAAAAAAAGTCTCTAGGTTCAGCAATTCTCATGTTAGATGAGTAAATATATTTCCTGATTTTTAAAAAATTTGCATTATGTTTTGGCCCATAACTTCAAAATAATACCCAATACTGACCTAATTTTTGGTATGTTCATAGAAAATGTATGAAAGAATGTGAATACTAAATACAATCAAAAACAGATCAGTGGTTTTGATATTAGGCAGCCTTGAAGTGTAACAATGGCTTTTTTTTTATGGAAAACAGAGTTTTTTTTCCTTAATATCTCGAAGGAACGAAGTCCTAATGACCCAATTTTCGGTATTTTGGGGACATCTAAAATTATGCCAACAGCCTGGGGAGCATAGAGATGTGCACTGAATGACCTACAGTCATCAAAGTGGACTGCTTGACAATGTAAGGGAATACAACAAGAGCGACCAAAAAAATTCATTAACTAGCCTAATTTTGCAGCATTTATTTTCAAATTTCAGATTTTAACAGATAAAATCCTTATGTATACATGCTGTGAAAATTAAATCCACAGTACTTACAGGAAAAAATCGTGCCGTGGCCAAATTTGGGCAAAATTTAAGGTACAAATTTTATATTTTTGCCAATATTTAAAAAAATTTAACAGATTTTGATCTAATTTTTGGTATACAATTAAATTTTGATTAATTAAAGTTGTATTACTGGAAAAAGGTCCCTACCTTTAACACTTTTGGTCCTAAGTGACCAAATATCTTCCTGATTTTTTTACAAAGTCCATTATGTTTGGGCCCATAACTTTTTTAAATTATATAATACTGACTTAATATCTTGCATGTACATAGGAACTATATAGAGGAATATTTATGGTAAATATGAAGAAAACCAGATGAGTGGTTTTGATATTAGGCAGTCCTGAAGTGTGAAAATAGATTTCTAATAAAAAATTGAGGTTTTTCCTTAATATCTCGAAGGAACAAAGTCCTATTGACCCAATTTTCGGCATGGTAGGAGATTTTGGGGACATCTAACTGTATGCCGAATTTCAGATTCATAGGTCCAACTGTGTTGAAACGTGCCCGTCTAACGGACGGACATCCGGACAGACAGACGGACGGACAGACAGACGGATGGACGACGGACTATGGACCACGGCTATAGCACAGATGATTTATAGTCAGCTGAGCTAAAAAAATTCGTAAAAATTGAAAAAAAATACAGATGGCGCCACCAGTTTGCAGGAACTGATGGAACATCCCATGATCAATATTCATGCAAAAAAATAATCAACTCAGTGGTTATTCAGATACTTGAGCTTTTGTACCAAATTTTGCATTATTCTGGGGGGTACTTCGGAGCCCCATAGCTCCAAGGATATGGCTAACAGAGACCTAATTTCAGGTTTTTCAAGGAGATTTTTCATGGACCTCCCTGGATATTAAGTTTGAAGATTCCAGGTCCAGTGGTTACGATTTGTGCCCTGTTAACAGATGACAGTTTCATTGAGGTCTGAAAAAAAGAGAAAAAAATTTGTAAAAATTTGAAAAAATACAGGTGGCACCACCAGTCTACAGGAAGTGATGGAACATCCCATGAATAATATTCATGCAAAGAATCTTGGTGATCAATGCAGTGGTTATTTAGATACTTGAGCTTTTGTATCAAATTTTGCATTATTCTGGGGGATACTTCAGAGCCCCATGGCTCTAAAGTTTTGGGTAACAGAGACCTAATTTTCAGTTTCCAAGAAGACTTTTCATTGGCCTCTCTGCATGTCAAGTAAGAAGATTATAGGTCCAGCCGTTATGATTTGTGCCCTGTTATCAGATGACCGTATCTTTTAAGGTATCAAAAATAGAGAAAGAAAATTGTAAAATATAGAAAAAATACAGGTGGGGCCACCAGTCTGCAGAAACCGATGAAATACTCCATGATTAATATCCATGCAAAAAATCATGGTGATCAATGGGTTAGTTGTTCAGATATTTGAGTTTTTGTATCAAAATTTTCATTATTCTTGGGGGTACTTCAGAGCCCCATAGCTTGAAGAATCTGGGTAACAGAGACCTAATTCCAGGTTTCCAAGGAGACTTTTCATGGGCCTCCCCGCATGTCAAGATAGAAGATTCTAGGTCCAGTTGTTACGATTTGTGCCCTGTTAACAGATGACTGCATCTTTTAAGATCTCAAAAATAGAGAAAAAAAATCGTAAAAAATCGAAAAATACAGTTGGCGCCACCAGTCTGCAGAAACTGATGGAACATCTCATGATTAATATGTATGCTAAAAATCATGACCATCAGTGACGTAGTTAATGAGATATTGAAGTTTTTGTATGAAATTTTTGACTATTCTGGGGGGTACTTTGGGGCCCCATAGCTCAAAGGATATGGGTAACACAGACCTAATTTCTGGTTTCCATGGAGACTTTTCATAGGTCTCTCAGAATATCAAGAATGAAGATTCCAGGTCCAGTGGTTACGATTTGTGCCCTGCTAACAGATGTCCAAATTTTTAAAGGTCCCAAAAATAGAGAAAAAAATTTGTAAAAAATCGAAAAATACAGGTGGCGCCACCAGTCTGCAGAAACTGATGAAACATCTCATGATTAATAAGTATGCCAAAAATCATGACCATCAGTGATGTAGTTAATGAGATATTGAAGTTTTTGTATGAAATTTTTGACTATTCTGGGGGGTACTATGGGGCCCCATAGCTCGAAGGATATGGGTAATAGAGACCTAATTTCTGGTTTCCAAGGAGACTTTTCATAGGTCTCTCAGAATGTCAAGAATGAAGATTCTAGGTCCAGTCTTTACGATTTGTGCCCTGTTAACAGATGTCCACATTTTTAAAGGTCTCAAAAATAGAGAAAAAAATTCGTAAAAAATCGAAAAATACAGGTGGCACCTCCAGTCTGCAGGAACTGATGGAACATCTCATGATCAATATGTATGCCAAAAATCATGATTATCAGTGATGTAGCTAATGAGATATTGAAGTTTTTGTATGAAATTTTTTACTATTCTGGGGGGTACTTTGGAGCCCCATAGCTAGAAGGATATGGGTAACAGAGACCTAATTTCTGGTTTCCATGGAGACTTTTCATAGGTCTCTCAGAATTTCAAGAATTAAGATTCTAGGTCCAGTCTTTACGATATGTGCCCTGTTAACAGATGTTCGCATTTTTAAAAGTCTCAAAAATAGAGAAAACAATTTGTAAAAAATCGAAAAATAAAGGTGGCGCCACCAGTCTGCAGAAACTAATGAAACATCTCATGATCAATATGTATGCCAAAAATCATGACCATCAGTGATGTAGTTAATGAGATATTGAAGTTTTTGTATGAAATTTTGACTATTCTGGGGGGTACTTTGGACCTCTCTAGATGTAAAGTTAGAAGATTCCAGGTCCAGTGGTTAGATTTGTGCCCTGTTAACGGACAGACAGCCGGATGGCCTGATGGCCGGACGGCCGACGGACAAAGAGTGATAGCTATAGCTCAGATGACTTACAGTCAGCTGAGCTAAAAATTCAGAACTAATTTTGGGTATTCGATTGAATCTTGATTAAATAATGTTACATCCCTGACAAAAAATCTCTAGCTTCAGCAATCCTCTTGTTAAGGGAGTAAATATATTTCTTGATTTTTTTTAAAAAGTTCATTATGTTTGGGCCTATAACTAAAAACAATTACGCAATACTGACATCATTTCTGGCATGTGTATAGCAAACATATAGAAATATATGTATATTATATTTGATCAAAGTCAGATCAGTGGTTTTGATATTAGGCAGTCTTAAAGTGTAACAATGGGTTTTTAATGGAAAAATGAAGTTTTTCATTAAAATCTCGAAGGAATTGAGTCCAAGGGACCAAATTCTTGGCACAGTAGGGGATCTTGGAGACATCTAACTGTATGCCCAATTTAATGAACTTACAGCTGAAGCTGGGGAGCTGAGCTCCAGCCAACTGCGTAACACTAGCTTGATGTAAACAATATGTGATATGGTGCTTGAAAACTTGAATTAAATCTACAGTTTTTGATCAACTGGTTTCAAATTTTTGGTGTTATCAGTTAAAATGCTAACAAAAACATGCTTTGAAAATTATATCCACAGCAGTTACAGGAAAAAAATGTGCCATGGTCAAAGTTGGGCAAAATTAAAGGTACCAATTTTTTATTTTTGCTAATATTTTTAAAAATTTAAAAGATTTTGATCTAATTTTGGATATACAATTTAATTTTGATTAATAAAAGTTATATTACTAGAAAAGTGCTTAGCTTTAACAAGTTTTGTGTTAAGTGATCAAATTTCTTTCCTGATTATTTACAAAATGCATTATGTTTGGGCCCATAACTTTTTTAAACTAGATATTTCTTGGCACCGCAGGTGCCATAGTATCGCCAGACAATTAATCCCCCCCCCTTTAAGAATAGGCCCCCCATCTTCAGCAACAATTAATATCAGACCACACTCATAGAAAAGGTCATTCTCATAGAAAAGGTCATGATCCAAATTTCAATATACATCATCCCCTAACCCATGTCTATGTATATGCAAGAAATCTGTCCATTAGTTTTTGACTTATAATGCTCACAGTACTGTTAAGTGGCAATGATGGGGTATTAAACGGCACGAAAACAAGTAAAAGAATAACAGGTGGCACCACCTGTTTCCCGTACATGACAACACTATCCAAGATCTTCGTTCAAGTTGATTTTTGGACCAATCAATGCATCCCTTATTGAGAAATTAATGATTTTGTGTGATTTTCACCATATATGGCAATATTCAAGGTCAAGGCCACTCATTGGAAAGGTCATGACCCCTATTCATATAAACATTATCCTATAACCCATATCCATGTATATGCATAATATGAAAGAAATTTGTCCATTAGTTTTTGACTTATAATGCTCACAGTACTGATAAATGGCAAAGATGGGGTATTAAACGGCACAAAACAAGTAAAAGAATAACAGGTGGCGCCACCTGTTTCCGGTACATGACAATACTTTCCAAGATCTTCGAACATGTTGAATTTTGGACCAATGCATGCATCCCTTATTGAGATATTAATGATTTTGTGTAATTTTCACCATATATGGCAATATTCAAGGTCAAGGCCACTCTAATAGGTAAGGTCATGACCCCAATTTATATATACATTATCCCATAACCCATGTCTATGTATATGCATAATATGAAAGAAATCTGTCCATTAGTTTTTGACTTATAATGCTCACATCTTATAAATGTACTGTTAAGTGGCAATGATGGGGTATTAAACGGCACGAAAACAAGTAAAAGAATAACAGGTGGTGCCACCTGTTTCCGGTACATGACATTACTATCCAAGATCTTCGGTCAAGTTGATTTTTGGACCAATGCATGCATCCCTTATTGAGAAATTAATGATTTTGTGTGATTTTCACCATATATGGCAATATTCAAGGTCAAGGCCACTCTCATAGGAAAGGTCATGACCCCAATTCAAATAAACATCATCCTATAAACCCATATCTATGTATTTGCATAATATGAAAGAAATCTGTCCATTAGTTTTTGACTTATAATGCTCACAGTACTGTCAAGAAGCAATTTTGGGGATATTAAACGGCATGAAAACAAGTAAAGAATAATAGGTGGTGCCACCAGTTTCTGGAACATGAAACCCTATCCATGATCTTCGATCAACTTGATTTTGGGATCAATCCATGCAAGTTTTCTTGAGATATTTAAGAATTTGTGTGATTTTCCCCAAAAATTGAACCTATTCAAGGTCAAGGTCACTCTCCTAGTTGAGGTCATGACCTCATTTTAAATAGGCGTCGTCCTCTCACCCATATCTATACATATACCAAGTTTGGTAAAGATCCGTGAACTATTTTTTGAGTTATTGTGTCCAAAAGAAATCTCTGCGGCGGCGGCGGCGGCGGCGCGACTGTGACTAAACCATAGTATCTCCAGACTATGTCTGGCGATACAATTATATAATACAGACCTAATTTCTGGCATGTACATAGGAACTATATAGAGGATTATTTATGGTAAATATCAGGAAAACTGGTGACTGGTTTTGATATTTGGCAGTCCTAAAGTGTGAAAATAGGATTTTAATAAAAATTGAGGTTTTTCCTTAATTTCTCAAAGTAGCAAAGACCCAGTTTTCAGCTTGGTAGGAGATCTTGGGGACATCTAACATTATGCCAAATTTTGGAGTCCTAGGTCTTACAGTTTTGAAACGTGCCACACCTACGAACAGACGGACGGTAGGACTACGGACAATGGACCACGACTATAGCTCAGATGACTTTAAGCTAAAAACCAATATTCCATAAACTGTTCCAACAGGATAATCATATTAATGCAGGGTCCCCACACAGCTTAAGGCTTTAAACTCCAATAACGCCCGCCAGGGCGCGCGTTTGTCACGGGCCTGTAGTTCAAAGGCGCCCGCCCGGGCGCGCTAAAGCCCATTTTACATACCCGTAATTGGGGCAAGTTTTGGGGGTGAAATGTCTATTGTCATCCATCATATTTGTACTTAAATGAAAGAGAAAAACGTCAAGTGTTGTTCTAACATGTGACCAAATCCAAACTGGCGCGAACGCAGACTTGTTGGAAAAATATAAAAATGATTGACTTTCACTCACGTGGCCTTGTTACGTGGGCCCTGGTAACATGTCGGCTGCGAGAGTAAAATCAGACTCCTACGCTAAATTCATCAGATATCGGTAAATTACCAAATGTTGGCAATCAATCCTGGTGACAAAATCAAGTGCAGTGTGTTTACAGATTTAACTTCCGTTAAACATTTCCAAGATCATATATTATCCCCTTTTTTATTGGTTTAACTTGTGACCAATGATCGCCGTCCGACTGACTGACGCGTCTGACAGACACCACGCACGTGATCTGCGTGACCTCCTTACTGTGTCATGTACTGGTACTGGAAAACCATTTTTAACCGATATCATATAATAAAATGAGTATTTATTTAAAATATTAACATATTTTCTTAACTAAAAAATCGAAGATACTGTCATATATCATGTCGTATATATATGTGATGTCTGATTGTTTACTAGTGATCATTTCTGTGCCAAACATTTTATGTACAATCGTAATCGGGCACAAGAACTGTCAATCATTCTAAGAGGCTTTTTGGATTGAAAATAAAATTAATACCGTCTTAAATTAGAAACAGCCAGATATTATAGAGATATAGTTAAGTTTCCAGTGTAAAATATAAAGATAACTTTATACTCCATGAAATATTGAAGTAATTATTTTACGACGTACGTGGAACTGTACGCCTATACACCCAGATCCTTGAATATGTAAAACAAGACAGTAAGTGACTTATACGCTTGAACAAATATGTATTAATACGGTTTTAACACATACTGAATAGATTTTACAAATTTTTATATGTGTAGTACTTCCTTTATATGTATAGGCTACATGTGTACGTGCACGTGTGCGCGCTTTTGTGTGTGTGTGTGTGTGTATATATAGGCCTATGTGCGTATTATAATTTTCATTAGTGATTGATAAAAGCACCAGTAGTTGTCACTGCCAGTGAAACAGATTTTGGGCGGAGCTGCAAAACATCTTTAAATATATATGGCACATAGCAAACTAAATTTTAAAAATATAACCTATTATTTTATGAATTGAAGTAAATAATTTTTTTTGTTTGTAATACGTTTGCCTATAACAGGCTATTCATTGTTGTAAGGAATAGTACTGCGTCATAAATGTTTGTACCTTTTAAACATAAAATCTGATCACTAATACCAGAACTTATAACTCCTTTTTATATTTCATCCATGAAAGTTTCTCAAATCGGGTTCATTCGCCGCCTATATTCATAAAAAAATACATAACGTATACCGCAGACTGCATATATATCGCATATACCGTACGTGCACCCGGTATAAACGCCGCTTTATATTGTTATCGCTCTCAAAACCCAGTCAACGCTTGCATGCATGGCCCAGGGATTAAATATGGAAAATGTGTCGTGGTCATGATAATCCTTTAAAGTCATACGGCGGAGTCAGTCTCAGTCATGATACATGCAAGAAAATGAATAAAATGCATTCGCCAATCTTAAATTAGAAGCTATAGCGTATATATATAGTGACGGTGACACAGTGAAAGTAAAATATTAAGACCAAAGATGCGGACTTTCGATATGCATGCGCATGGTGTATTCAAAATGACGATCGAGAAACCATGCAGGTGGACAAATTAGACTGAAATCTAATTGTACCTTTCCATTGCTGTAAAATAAGATTTAAAAGACGCAGGTATACAAATATATCTACATTGCAAAATGTTTGATGGCTTTGTCTCAAACTTGCCCCTTTCGAAGACCTAAAATACCACAGGGTGTCGGCTTCTATTTTTACCCACCGACCTTGTCATTTTCACGTTTGATTGACAGTTTTATTAGCACAAGGAAATTTTCCTATCACACAGAAGATTTTAGCGGAAAGACAGCACACAACATGTGGCCAACCAGACGGGGATTCGGAGTGAAAATTACTAATTTAAATTGGCATCAATTACATTAATCATCAAAGGATAATGACATCATTTACAATGTTCGGGAACCGAACGACATGTATAATTGCCAGGTGTAGGTCATGGTCCGCGTCTCTACAGCTGACGGGACTGGTGAATACAAAATAAATAAATAAACAAACACCCAAGAGATCATAACTTATTAGAAGTTTTTGGAACATTCCAGGTGCTTCTTACGAATTATTGAATTGTTGCTGCATATTGTTTTATAATTAACTGGAACTCTGCCTCTCCGTGAAATCACCATGCACCTTGCAGCCTGGGGAGACCGCATGCTTTCCTGCTAAAGCTGAAGTTTCATCAGCAGTGCATGATTTCTGACTATATGAGGGCCTAAATGTACAAAGTTGCATACGGAGGTTACCAGATTAGCTATATGATTTGAAGTTAGGTCTCGTGTATACATCTAGTTAACCAAGGAATTGTGCATCTCAAAATTATAAAATAAATTTCCTACTTTTCTTCAAGTGAAGTTGAATTAAATAAATGTAATTATATATTATATTTCCATTTTATATTAATTTCATATGACGTAATTATGCTTCATTTAAATGTCACTGAAATAAAGTGCAAATTGAAGACCTGGATAAGTAAGTGCATGAAGATATGTAAGCCTACGTGCAATTTTCCTCTAATATACCAGAATGTACTGCTATGAAATCATAGTAACTAGGCATGATTTTGATAAGCATTGTTGGACTTACGTAGGCCTATATATTTGAATAACTTAACATACATTAAAATGTACTGTGAAAACATGTTTCTTTGGTGTTACTTCAAAGTTTAGTATCGTTTTCTCACGTTTATAAACTTTGGTATTATGTGCATTATCCCCAATAGCACATTTTAAAAACACCTTTTCAACAATAAAAAATATTGATTTTCCGTTATTTTATATTCTTGTTAATAACGATTTGTTTACATTAATGTGCATAGGCCTATTTATTATATATATGTAATAAATTATTGTTCCACTAGTACTACCAGTGTTTTCATTGTTTCTGATCCCTGCGGGAAAGAATCGATTCTAATGCATACATATTGCATGACGTGAGAGGATGTTTCCAGGTAACTCCCCCCCCCCCCCCCCCCACCACCCCCACAAAAAAAAAGAATAATCAGACCGCCAGTCGGCACAGCATCTCATGATGCTTCTTATAATAAACACGCCAGACTCAGTCACGTGAACCATGTCCATTTAAAACACGCCAGACCCAGTCACGTGAACCTTGCTGATGTAAAAGTAGATACGATTGGGTGAGAAAAGTTTGCAGCGTCAGTGCGTCACCGCTGGCTGAGGGATGACGCGGTAAAATTTGATCGTTCAGGAAAAAAAACCCAAACAGACGTGTCGTCTTGCATCTTAATTGTCCAGTAAATGTTTTATTTATTTTTATTTTTCCGTTATATTGACTAGATAGGATAATTCTGTGACTAAAGTCTGCAAAACCGCCTCGTTAATGTACCTTGTGTGCTACATATTGCTAAATTCACTCATTATCGCTCAATCACCGTCAGCCGCGGAGGGGCGGTTACTTCAAAAGAAATTGCATGGATACCCTCAATTAAGAAAATAAGAGTTTTCACAAGTGCAAGACATATTTGTTTTGATTTTTTATTTCAAATTTTAGTACATTCGCACTGTTTCGAATGGGAAAGATTTGGATATATCAACGTTTATTTAGGCTAATCGTTGATCGAACCAAGTGCACACCTGTTTACCTGTCGCACCTGGATTTTTACAAGTGCAGTTAAACGCGACAGACCAACTAAACAGCAATTTTATTATTGCATGAAATGTTAACAAACAGGGTAGACATATTTTTCCAGATTTTATTTTAAAATCAGTCGGCGATTTGTTTTTGCCTGCACATGTAAAAATATATTAATTTGACATAAAAAGGTATATTACAGGTAACCAGATAATTAGTGCATTTCACACCCATAAATTATATATTTTGCACATTGGACAAAAGTAAATAGTTTTTATTGCAATGTCCCTTATAACAAGTATAATATATAATTTAAATTAAAAAAATGAGAATTTACCTTTATTTACCTGATCTTAACTGTGCAGGTGAATAAACTTTTACAGGTAGAAATTGGCAAAATTGAAATCCACAAGTCTCGTGGCTGTGCAGTTAATTAAAAGATAGTTTCTGCATATTGTTTTAACTCCTTCAAAAATTTCCTCTCCACTTTTAAAATAAAAAGTTGTCTTTATATTCTGTACTTACAAAGGTAATTAAATCTGTTTAAGATCAAAGGTATCATTTCAGGTAACCCAATAAATAGTGCAGTTAGTACCTATAATTCATAAATTTTACACATGGCACTCAAAATTAAGTTGTATGTTTTTTTTCTCCCTTATTACATGTATAAAATATATACTTCATTAAAAAAATAATTTACCTGTATTTACCTGAACTCACCTGTACAGGTGAGTATGTTTTTATGTGTAACCGTAACCAAAATTATCAATTTATGTTTTACATGTCTGAAAAATCAAAATATAATGGTTTTACACAGTTGACACTTGTTTATCCATATTCTTCTCAGCCACTTTTCAGCATGATTTTGTCACTGCCACAGGTAATTAGATCAGTTGAAGAACAAAGGTACTATTCACATAGGTAACTTAATTACTGTATTAAAAGCACCTGTTCTTATATCAAAATGAATTATACAGTCCATAAATAGAGAAGGTATTAATTTATAGTAACTATATTGATGAACAAGGTGTTTGCTAACATATTCAGAAAAAAAAAATAATTTACCTTTACTTACCTGTACAGGTAAACATATGTGTTATATGTTAATAATCATAGAATGTGCTCTTTGGGTCAGCAAGCTTTTCAGGTGAAAAAT
This sequence comes from Sipunculus nudus, assembly GCA_026874595.1. Taxonomy (NCBI): domain Eukaryota; kingdom Metazoa; phylum Annelida; class Sipuncula; order Golfingiida; family Sipunculidae; genus Sipunculus; species Sipunculus nudus. Next base: position 17,728,522 of record CM049306.1, on the reverse strand, counting down.
ATTTGATTTCCACAGAAAAATCTAATTTACTTGCACATTCTGGTTCGTTGGTGGTTCCCTTTCCAGTATTAAACCAAATCATTTACCTTTTTCTTACCATTAATTAATAATTACCTTAGAGTGAAAAAAAATCCTTACATTTCCCTTTTTTTATCAAAGGGTTAATGGGTTACCTGAACAGGATGAAAGGGGTCATTTTGGTGATATACCAGTGAGTGGAAATACAGTTAGTACAGATTTACCTGTTTTTACCTGTATATACCTTAGTTACATACATATCAAACCAGGTATATAGAAAATAAATAAAATAACATGATGGACATATACCTGACAGTAAAAGCTGAAAATTTCACAAAGATACCTTTAACGGTTACTGAGTTAATGTCTCTTATATAGATTCATGTCAAAATGTGGAAAAAATGCAAAATAAATCTGAACAGTAGGAGTGTGACAATCCACAGGCTAATCTGAAGGGTTAAAGCCTTGTTACACAGGAAAAATTATCAGTACAACACTCACCTTAAGTAAGGGTTACAGCTGAGCCTCAGCAAGGTAAAGATATCAGGAAAATACAGGGTCACCACACAGCTTAATGGCTTGTCACACAGGAAACAACATCAGTACAACACCACTTTAAGTAAGGGTTACAGATGAGCCTCAGCAAGGTAAGGATAACAGGATATTGCAGGGTCCCCATACAGCTTAATGCCTTGTAACACAGGAAACAACATCAGTACAACACTCACCTTAAGTAAGGGTTAAAGCTGAGCCTCAGCAAGGTAAGGATAACAGGATATTGCAGGGTCCCCACACAGCTTAATGCCTTGTAAGTTGTAACACAGGTAACAACATCAGTACAACACTCACCTTAAGTAAGGGTTACAGATGAGCCTTAGCGAGGTTAGAATAACAGGATAATACAGGGTCCATACACAATTTAATGCCTTGCAACACAGGAAACAACATCAGTACAAGACTCACCTTAAGTAAGGGTTACAGATGAGCCTTAGCGAGGTTAGAATAACAGGATAACACAGGGTCCATACACAATTTAATGCCTTGCAACACAGAAAACAACATCAGTACAACACTCACCTTAAGTAAGGGTTACAGATGAGCCTTAGCGAGGTTGGAATAACAGGATAATACAGGGTCCATACACAATTTAATGCCTTGCAACACAGGAAACAACATCAGTACAACACTCACCTTAAGTAAGGGTTACAGATGAGCCTTAGCGAGGTTAGAATAACAGGATAATACAGGGTCCATACACAATTTAATGCCTTGCAACACAGGAAACAACATCAGTACAACACTCACCTTAAGTACGGGTTACAGCTGAGCCTCAGCAAGGTAAGGATAACAGGATAATGCAGGGTTCCAACACAGCTTAATGCCTCATTATACAGGAAAGACATCAAAGGCACTCCCTGAGATGAAACATTTTTGAGAAAATTAACACATAATTAAGTTATTCAACATTTTATGGAACGCATATATGGAAATCAATACTTATACTCACCAAAACACATAACACAGTGTTGTATATGTATTAGGTTTCAAGATTTTTTTATTCAAATGAACAGTGAATTTTCTTAAAAGACTTTGAACTTTTAACTGAAAGAATATCACTTGTACTACATACTTCACACAGATCCCTAACATTAAATCCACATACAAAACTGAATAGTTCCATGCATGCAATACTGTGTATACCTTTGTAAATGATTTTGTACACTGAGAGAAAAAGTCTGGAGAGAAGTATAATGGACCAATTCAATGTAAAAATTTAAATAAAAAAGTAAAATCACTTAAATTTTGCTTATTTTAAAAAACCTCATTATTATTACAATCCAGGTGTGTGTTCATATAAACATATGTACATAACTATGCACTTAACCATACTACATGTACTATGCACTTAACCATACTGCATGTACTGGCACTTACTGTTGGAAATTCTTGCCTGTCTTCTCCTTGTGTGGCATCAGAGGTCAACATGCAGAGATTCCCCAGGTGTCTGCACACAAAAAGTAAATTCTGAAACTCTATGCTATATACCCTGTTACTACACTTAAGTTTTCCTCATTGGAGCCAAAGATATAAAACTAGATAACCTGAAACTGGAAATCATAACATTAGTTATGGGCTCACTCATGCTAGGAATACATTAGTATCAGTTTTGCCCATTTGACTGTGAAGATGTTAGAATGGTACCTTGAAAATTGCAAAGAAAGTTTTTATGGGGAAAGAAATATTTTTGTCCTTTTTCACAATTGAATGCCTACAAGTATAATGTCTCTCAAAATAAACCAGACCAACCAGTAATGTTTCCATATTTTCTTACAACACTCCACGTGTGAAAAGGAATATCTTAACTCAGCATACTGTTTTGTAAATTTCTGACATACATACACAATTCTCAACCCAAAGTTTTGTGATTCAGTTACCATGGGGATGGGATGTATGTTTGGTTTTACATTCAAATGTATTCTTTTTTCCTTGGTGTTAATCCCTTACTTGCAGCTTAATGACATTTTAAGACTAGATATTTCTTGGCACTGCAGGTGTCATAGTATCGCCAGCCAAATATCCCCCCCACCTTTAAGAAAAGTCCACCCATCTTCAACAGCATATATTGACATTTGGCAAGCGACTATGGTTTCTTCCATCTATCAACTTGAGAAACAATATTTTTCACCAAATATGGGGCCAATAAAGAGAATCACTATGATGAAAAGGGGATAAATTTATACTATAAAAATGGTAAGGTAGGTGGCGCCACCTGTCTGTTTGATGAGAAAACTCTCCATGATGGATGTACATGCCGTGTTGGAACCAACACATTGAAGGACTCCTCAGGTATAAGCAATTTTCATCTAAATCAAATATACAAGTGGACGTCATGCCAAAACGATTGAAGATGGTGCCACCAGTCTTGCATACAAGATGGAGGAGTCCAAGATCTATGGATATGCACAATTTCAGTCCAATTGGGCAAACCACTCCTCAGAAAAGGACATTAATTTATTCTACAAAAATGGGAAGGTAGGTGGCGCCACATGTCTGGTTTACGATAAAAATTTCAAAGATGAATAGACATGTCAAATTTCAGACCAATACCTTGGACCACTCCAGAGATCTGAGCAATTTTCACCCAAAGCACATGTACAGATGGACGCCACGGCAAACAATTGCAGATGGCGCAACCAATCTTGAATACAAGATGGAGGTATCCAAGATCAATGTACATGCACAATTTCAGCCCAATCTGTCAAAAACTTTTAGACTTAAATGCTCATAGTGGCAATGATGGGGTATTTAAAGGCACGAAAACAAGAGAAAGACAGAAGGTGGTGCCACCTGTCTTCCGCAAAAGACAAAGCTATCCAAGATCTTCAGTCAATTTGATTTTTGGACCAATGCATGCATCTCTTCTTAAGATATTTATGATTTAGGGTGATTTTCACCATATATGGCAATATTCAAGGTCAAGGTCACTCTCCTATGAAGGTCATGACCCCATTTTAAATAGGCTTCGTCCTCGAACCCATATCTATGCACATGTCATCCGTAAAATATTTTTATTGGACGGCGCGACTGTGCCTAAACCCCCCATTCCCTCCCTGTGAATGGTGGTTTTGTTAGTGAACTGTTGTGAGCTTTTCTGTATTAATGAGAATTTTCTCTGTTAAAGTTTATACGCCAGTGTAAGCCAACCGAAAAATTTCCCTTTATTGGGCCCATTATCGCCCATCCCGCCTCACTCCCTGGTCTGTAGGTCACACTTTCGTTTCCTGTAATCACTTTTTTGATGGTGTACGGATGAGAACTGGGAGGGAGAGCTGTTTGTAATACAGAAAAGCTCACAACAGTTTACTAAACAAGGCCTACAGGCCTAATGCAAACCTGTGCATATGGATATACACCAGGTATAACGCTTCAATGCTGAACCACTACATTTCATATATATGAACAATGCAAGTACTAAATATTTTGAACAAGAAACAATACACAACATCACTGCTGAAATTCTAGCATGGGTGCACACAACACAAAAATTATTGTAGGTGGCACCACCAGTCTTGTATACGACAAAGCTATATGACATGTATAATAATTTCAGGCTGATATATCAAATTCCTCCGTAGAATTAAGCAGGCACATACACTTTGCAAAAGTCATTGTAGATGGTGACACCTGTCTTGTGAACGAGAAAGCCATTAAAGACACATAGACAGGTCAGAATATCAGGCCAATACATCAAACTTACCTTGAGTCTGATGCACGGGGCTGACCAGGCTTAGGTGAGAAAGGCTGTTGCCCCGAGTGTACTGTGACAAATTACTGGCTCAGGGTACTGCACTGAGTGAACTCTTGACCTGCACCTGGCTAGACTGAGTGAACTTTTGAAATGTACCTGGCTGCACTGAGTGAACTCTTGACCTGTTGCATAATCTGACACAGTTGGCAGTCTGCCAAAGCTATAAATAAATCCAGGCTGACCTTTAGCCTATTGCCAAATCTAAAATGGTAGCCACACAATTGCATAAGCTCACAGATTGGCTCCATATGCAGCCCTGAGGGGCATGACACCCATGAGGTGATCACATGATACTCAGGAGGTGATCACATGCTACCCATGAGGTGATCACATGCTACCCATGAGATGATCACATGCTGCCCATGAGGTGATCACATACCTTGTGCTTGGCTGCACTGATTGAACTGTTGACCTATATTTGGCTGCACTGAATGAACTCTTGATCTGTTGCCAAATCTGAAACAGTAGGCAGTTTCTCAACCTATTCAAGAAACAAACGCAATCTTGGCCTGTTATGTAACTCTGCTAATATTTATCCAACACAAACCATTTGAACAAACTTGAGAAGGCTCGCCTCTGGGATCATTTCTGTAAAATCTTGAACAATTTGGCTGGACTGTTTACAAGAAGAAGACTTTTAAAGTTTTTTTCAGCTTTTTCCCTGTAAAATCTAAGTAAATGCAGATAGCAAAAATAAGCTGAATCCATCAACATTTGATATGTGACTGATAACTGCATAACATTTGGGGATGGTAGCTCCTGCTATTCCTGAGAAATTATGAGTTAGTGTACAGATGATATGTAATATCATAAATCTACACTTTTTAAAAGCTTTTAAAAAACATTCTTGTCAATATTTTCCATAGATATTCTGAAATCTAAATGTCTAGAGGCATGATGTAATGGATGCTCATAAACTGGTGCTAGGCTACATGTATCTGCTTCACACAGCTAACATTTATGGTAAAATGACTCAATTCAATCTTTATAATTCAGCAAAAATTCATTTTTTGGAACCATAAAAGACAATTATTATTAGAATGATTCAGGGAATTATTCTTGCAAAATATTAAACAAACTGGCCTCAGTATCATCAGTTGAAAAACGTTTTGTAGGTTTATAACTCATATGGGAAAATACAGCAAAATGGCAAAGTTCAGCTTCCCATAACTCAGCCAAAAATCATTGAACCAAAACCATTTGAACAAACTTGAATTATCAACTTCTAAGGATAATTAATGTGTGAGATTTAAGAATTTGGCCCCGTGGTTTTTGAGAAGAAGATTTTTGTAGCCATTTAGCTAACATGGGCTGTTATGGCATATGACTAAATTCAGCTTCCTATAACTCGGCCAAAAGTCACTGAACTGAGACCATTTGAAACAAGGGACCCATGGGTCACGGCGCTCAGCTGATCATGATTAGACTATAAATGTTTCTCCACTAAGATACTATATCAAGTCGATAAAGCTTATGAATATCATGGACATGTTGGGCTATTATAAAGGAATTTAATGTAATATGTGAGTAAATGATAAATGAAATTACCTGACTGATGGATTAATAGAGTCAAATATAGTGGTTTATTTTTTATTTATTTAGGAGGGGTTGAAAATTGTGATATATTTGAGCAAATATGAATGCAATGACAGCAGTAAGAAGCAGTAGTAGAATGATGATAAGGCTATTTGTTGAAGGATCTAAAGTGTATGGTAGTCTACAAGCTTTCAATTTGACAGATATGATGTTATGATTAACTATGCTGATGAAGTGATTCATGAATTTGTGACTGTATGACACAATATCTCTTTAGTCTTGACAAGGTACATTATTGTGATGCCCACTATGTCTACATATTACACAATACTGACATGATTTCTGGCATGTACATAGGTACCTATGGACGAATAGTTATACAAAATATTAAAGTATGAATATATCTGATTCATCTTGTTCTTGCTTACTGAGGCTGACTTTGGGATGGGGTTCGGAGAAGGGAAAAGTGAGGGCAGCATGAAGGTGGATGTAGAAATATTCTATTGTAATGTTTTTCATTTATATAAGAATATGAAAAGCTAAGAGGAAAGGGGCCCTCCTACTTGGTTACAGTAAAGTTCTAAATATATGATTGCAATTAATACTCTGACAAGACTGTCATAAAGAAAAACAGTTAAAATGTTTTGAGATACTGTGATGCATATGAAAATTTACAGATGGACAGGCAAGTTGACAGAATGGACTAATACCTTTATTTCACTTTCAAGGGAATAATGCATTTAAGTTTATATATAATCCTATTTTTTTTAAACATATCCACTTTTTCCATTAAGAAGTTTATATCTGAATCATTCTTTTATTTACAGGTTTTATAAATTTTTAATAAAAAAACCTGAAAATATAAGTTAAAATATTAGAATTGTTGCAAAAGTTGCAATCATTTTATATACAGAGTAAAAACTGAAACTATAAGTTAAAATATTAGAATTGTTGCAAAAGTTGCAATCATCATATATCCAGAGTGTAGCTCATATTGGGTCATATTATGCATACACATATATTTTATTATTTTTAAATCATAAATGTTTAAACTGAATTTAAAAGAAAATAATGCCACAACATGGCATCTACAAGAATATTCCTTGAATCACTATTAAAAAGTTTTGCACACTGGAGTTTTCAGTACATGATTAATTTTATTCACCAAAATAAAATAAAAGATTCAGTAAATTTGATAAAATAAAACATCTTTTCAAATAAAGTAAACACACTGTTGGTTGAATGAGGGACAAACAATATCATTGTGCTAATTACTATCCCAGTTTTAATTTATTACTGGAATTAATATTCAATTTCACACCTGGTGAAGTTTTTACTCCTCTGAAGTAAGGAATTACTTATCTCATGAACATCCACACTTTCATAGCAATACACCACTTTGTGGACACAATTAAATGTACACTTTAATCACTGTAACCCTGGTGGTAAAATACAAAATCTAAAATGTAGCATAGCCTAGAATAAGAATGAATCAAATACAGAAAATAATAACATTCATCTAGTTTATGCACCTGCTGGGGGGGGGGAGTGCAGGGCAGAGGGGAAGCCTGCTGGTAGTGGCCAAGCTGACCCAAGGCAAGCTGCCTGGGGTGGGTTACATTATGCAAGTGAAGGCTGTACTACTAGGTGGGCTAGATGTAAACAACACTTGACATGGTGTATGAAAACATGAATAAAAGCTATTCTTTCCAATCAATTTCTTTGAAATTTCAGATTTTAAAAGATTAAATCCTTATGTATATATGCTGTGAAAATTAAATCAACAGTGCCAAAGTTGGACAAAAATTTAAGGTATTGATTTTTTATTTATGCTTATAACTTGAAAAATTTGCAAAATTCAGATCTAATTTTGGGTAAACACTTGAATCTGGATTTAATAAAGTTATATTCCTGAATAAAAGTCTCTAGGTTCAGCAATTCTCATATTAGGTGAGTAAATATATTTCCTGATTTTTTTTAAAATTGCATTATGTTTTGCCCCATAACTTCAAAATAATACCCAATACTGACCTAATTTTTGGTATGTTCGTAGAAAATGTATGAAAGAAAGTGAATACTAAATACAATCAAAAACGAACAGTGGTTTTGATATTAGGCAGCCTTGAAGTGTAACAATGGCTTTTTTTTATGGAAAACGGAGGTTTTTTTCCGTAATATCTCGAAGGAACAAAGTCCTAATGACCAAATTTTTGGTATGGTAGGAGATTTTGGGGACATCTAAAATTATGCCAACAGCCTGGGGAGCATAGAGATGTGCACTGAATGACCTACAGTCATCAAAGTGGACTGCTTGACAATGTAAGGGAATACAACAAGAGCCTCCAAAAAAATTCAATAACTAGCCTAATTTTGCAGCTTTTATTTTCAAATTTCAGATTTTAACAGATTAAATCCTTATGTATACATGCTGTGAAAATTAAATCCACAGTACTTACAGGGAAAAAATGTGCCATGGCCAAAGTTGGGCAAAATTTAAGGTACCAATTTTATATTTTTGCCAATATTTAAAAAAATTTACCAGATTTTGATCTAATTTTTGGTATACAATTTAATTTCGATTAATTAAAGTTGTATAACTGGAAAACAGTCCCTACCTTTAACACTTTTGGTCTTAAGTGACCAAATATCTTCCTGATTTTTTTACAAAGTCCATTATGTTTGGGCCCATAACTTTTTTAAATTATATAATACTGACTTAATATCTGGCATGTACATAGAAACTATATAGAGGAATATTTATGGTAAATATGAAGAAAACCAGATGAGTGGTTTTGATATAAGGCAGTCCTTATAGATTTCTAATAAAAAATTGAGGTTTTTCCTTAATATCTCGAAGGAACGAAGTCCTATTGACCCAATTTTTGGCATGGTAGGAGATTTTAGGGACATCTAACTGTATGCCCAATTTCAGATTCGTAGGTCCAACAGTGTCGAAACGTGCCAGTCTTACAGACGGACATCCAGACGGCACGACGGACAGACAGACGGACGGACGTCGGACAATGGACCACAACTATAGCTCAGATGACTTATAGTCAGCTGAGCTAAAAACCTGAATTATCAACATCTAAGGATAATTAATGTGTGAGATTTAAGAATTTGGCCCAGTGGTTTTTGAGAAGTAGATTTTTGTAGCCACTTAGCTAAAATGGGCTGTTATGGCATCTGACTAAATTCAGCTTCCCATAACTTAGCCAAAAGTCACTGAACTGAGACCATTTGAACAAACTTAATAGCAATTCCCTAGGATCATTTCTGTTCGATATTAAACAATGTGGCCATTTTGTTTCAGAGAAGAAGTTATTTGTAGCTGTCAGTATGATACAGGCACTGATGACCCCTGATAAAAAAGGCCGATGCAGGTGGCGCCACCAATACCTCAATTTTAGATATGACTCATGTGACCAACATTGGCATAAAATTTGGTGATGATAGCTCAAGCCATTTCTGAGATTGTAATTTTAGTATGCTTTTTTGGACAGATGACTAAGTTCAACTTCCTGTAACTCGGCCACAAACACCGAACTTACACCATTCGAACAAACTTGAGAGAGATTGTTCCAGGAATCATTTCTATAAAATATTGGACAATTTGGCTGAACAGATTCAGAGAAGAAGATTTTTTAAGCTTTTTTTAGCTTTTTCCCTATAAAATCTAAGAAAATGCAGTTAGCCAAAAAATTAGCAAAATCCGATAGAGTTTTTTAGATGACTAATTTTATGCATAAAATTTTGTGATGCTAATTCTTGCCGTTTTCAAGATAGTATGGGTTAACGTACAGACAACAGACGCCGGACGACGCCACACCATCGCATTAGCTCACAGGTTCGCTAAAAAACCACCATTCACAGGGAGGAAATGGGGGGGTTTTATTACGTAAACATAATTGTGAGCTCTTTCTGTAGTAATGAGAATAAAGCAGATAAACCTTGGGGAGGGGAGACCTACCTAGAATCAGCAGGAACAAGAAGAACCCCACAGGAGCAAAGGTGGAGGTGAAGACGGAGTCAAAGGAACTGAAGAGGACTTGGAAGATGACCTGGAGAATGTGAAGACATCACCCGCAGCAACAACAGGGCCCAAGGTGGAAAGGCCCGATTCGTGCAGTTTGACATCTGGCAGATAAAACCGGGTGAAGGTGGATGAAGATTTCCAAAAACCTTCTGAACAAATTGGTTAGGTGAAATCTCAGATAAATGGGCAAAGGAGGTAGAGATTGCCTGGACGTCATGAGCTATGACATGAAGTTGGTCTGAGGTCAAAGGTCAATCAGATTCATATGCAGACATGATAGTAGCTTTGAGCCATGCACTAATATCTTTGTGAGAAGTAGTGATTTTCATGGAAATGAACAACTTCTTGCCCCCCCCCCCCCCCCCCCCCCGAATAGAACTGATAGCTTGAAGATAAGATCATAAAGCATGTACCTGGCAATTAGGGGCCCCAAACCGGTACTGGCCAGTAGGGAGGACCGGAACATGCAAAGGCAACGGAGGATCAACAAAATTTTGGTTCTTCTTATAGAAGTCAGGAGGGAAATGTTCATTCAATAGAAGGAAGGGGGAACTGGAAAGTGGCGGACAATACATTGGCCACAAATTGTGTGAAGGTCGAATTGGCAACTAGATCATGAAGCTCAGAGGGGCTACTGTAAGACGCAAGAGTGAGGAGAAAAACCGTTTTCAGCGACAATTTAAATATATGAGCCAAGCGAAGAGGCTCATATGGCGGGTCACATAGAAGATGTAAAACCACATCCAGACGCCAGGAAGTGGATAGAGAGCAAGGACAAGAAGACCACACCCTAACCCCAATGAGAAAGGCAGTCGCGTGCGGATGGTGCATGTAGAACATGATAGGGACCCAGCGGACAGAAGACAGACAACAGGAAGGGACGAGAGCCGCTGAGTGAGGTAGAGGACAAGTGGTTGCCATGGAGGAAATAACAAATAATTTGAAGACCGCCGTAACTGATGGATCATCAGCCGCGAGACTGTCCGAGACGCCGAGAACAGGACACGCATTGAGCAGTTGCTGCAGCGGGAGACATAGGGCGAACAAAGGTAGGGTTCCCGAAGGAGTGAGGGAGACCAGAAACACCCAGTACATTGATATAAGCAATCCCCAGGGAACTGCTGTCTTAAAGAGAATATGACGGTCTAGTTAGGGCGGGGATCAGTGAGCGATCGCGCGAGGAAAGAAACTCTCTGGAGAAGGGGACGTCCTGTAGTAGAAAGGGAAGTGTAAGCCAGGGTAGGAGAACGGACCAGGTGAGATGAAACGGAAGCACCTTGGTACAATCTGACCCTACGCGGACAAGGGTCTGAACCCAAAAGATTGACAAAACAGGCCGGAGATAGAGGTGGCCCAGAGGAAAAAGAACAATACGTATTGGAGCGATGAGTGAGCAAAATCACGTGTAAAGGAAGTGATCCCTGGCATGAAGGGGAGCACTTGAGAACAATCAGCTGTATGAACCAGTCTATCTGGCAGAGACGGGAGAACGGAAAGGTCCGTCGCACAGGTAGGGCCAGGGAGGTTGTGGACAAGCAGTGAAAGGATCCACGGGGCCACAATGGTCCCCAATGGAAGAGCGTATAACTGAGAGACGTGGGACCCATAAACAAACCGAATATACGGTTGGGAGGACGGACGGAGCACGGCAGGAAATAGAAACGCTCAAGCAAGCCCGCTGCCCAGATGGAGCTCCGCATGAACATAGCACATGTGGAACAGCGGTGGTGTAAAGTACGAACGGAGGATTCTCAAACAATGATGGAGCTCCACATCCCGGGAAGACAACTGACCAGGGGAAGAAACCCCGGACCGTCAGGGGAAGTCATCTTTTCCTGATGAACAGGTCGCATCCCGTGAAACAACCCGTAGTGAATGTACAGTGTTGTTATCCTTCAGTGTTATATATATATATTGACATATATATAATATATATATATATATATCTAAATATAAACATATTTAGTTTACATGGAGTGTACAAATAGTGACGATAACTAAATGAGGCACGCTCCATGGCTCAGATGGGGGCGGTCGGCCGACCAGAAAGGTGGAGGAAACCAGAGAAACTGGAGAAAACCAGCTGCGGACAGAAACAACAACCCACTCTCAAAGCCACGCCGGGGATCAAACCCGGGTCGCCAGCAGAGAGAGCCGAACGTTTAACCCCTCAACTGTCCAGGCCCCAGTCGGGTCTGCTCTGATGGTGGCAGAGGCCGTCATAGGCCAGCAGACGCCCAAGAGGTGCGGCAGAGTGAGCCCGGGAGGATCGCTCCGCGGGCCACAAGGAGGGGAGCTGTGTGCATCTGAGTGATACGATCAGAACGTTCAACGCCGCGATCGAACAATGGAGGGGCAGTCCCCAAAAGAAGCGAGCCAAGGATGGGTCAGGAAATGTGTCCGACAATGCATAAGGAGTGAGGTTCGGCAGGAGGGTACGGACTGAAGGCAAACAGCGGAAACGGCGGAGTAAAATAAAGATCACCATAATCATGAGTTCCCCCAGCCAGAGAATGGGCAGGCACAGGAACCCAGGCCGACCAAGCCATGGATGACCCTAGGACCAGCATGAGAGGGCCGGGGAATGTACATCCAGCCCACGCGGCCAGACAAACCTGGAACCGGCCGGTTTCCTGGGCCCGGGCGGACTGGGCCTCCTGGCATAACCGGCCGCCCTGGTTCCAGAGCGGCCAGGGGACAGGGAAGCCAGTCCGTGTGTGGAAGACTACCAGATATCAATGATATAGGTATGTTCCAGAGAGACCGACCCGGACGTGACTGCCCAGAGGTCAGTAAGGAGATAGGCAGGCGGACGGCCAAGACCCGAAGGATCGGCCAGCAGAATGTCAGTGACAGGCGCTGAAGCCGAGTGCAGGGACTTACCTTCACCAAAAGGCTGAATAAGGCTGCCCGAGTCGCATATGTGGAGAGGGGACCGCAGCCAGGGCCCATAAAGGGTACCAGACGAGTGAAACATGGCGCCCGGTAACCCGGCCCCACAGGGAATCCCAGGGGCAAGGTCGAGTGGAATCAGGCGGAACCGCAGCAACCTGATCAGCCCCTGTGACGGCGGTATGATGGTCCCTGCAGAGAGTGACGATCAGACAGGGAATGCCATGCAAACAGGCAGCGCGGATGCAGGATTCTGGAGTGGTGTGGGAATCAAGTGAAACCCGAGGCGACAGAAGCAGCAGGTTGATGCTGGAGTCGCAAAATCGACGGGCCATCCGGACGAGACTCCTGGAGAAGTCGGGTCATCCCGTCCATCTGGGCAGACCGCCTAGAATGCCCGGGCAAGAGTACTGACCGCTGGTCCGGGACCAGGGCAGGGTCAGCAGCTGTTATAGAAACATGAGCAGCCGGTGACCGGTGACCGGTCAGGAACAGGAGTCAAACCCAGATGCTCAGGAACAGCAGGATTCGCTGAAAAGGTGAAACAGGGTGCCGGTAAGAACCGGAACCAGAACAGGAGCGAACCCGGACGTACAGGAACAGCAGGGGACGCTGAAAAGTTGAAACAGGGAGCTGGCCGGATGGGGAACCGGAATGGCCGGAACCAGGAACAGGAGTCAAACCCGGACGTACTGGAACAACAGGGGACACTGAAAGGTGAATCAAGGAGCCTGCTGGACCGGGAGACCGGAACATCCTGGAAAAACCAGCGAAGAGCCGGAGCAGACACGAGCAGCAGCGGACACAATGGAGAAAGGACCGGAGGCTCTAGAGCCCTCGCTGGAATGAAGAAGGGACGGACGTAGACGAATCATCTTAGCCAGACAAGTAAATAAATATGGGTAAACGGAGTAAACCGGAGACCTGTTCGGGTGACCAAAGTCACTCATTGTCTACCGTTTACATGATAAGGTAATAAGGATTATACAGCTGAACAATAGGTGACCGCAAGTCAGATGGGTGCGGTAACCAAGGAAGGTCCCCCCCCCCCCCCCCACAAGGATACCCGAGGACAACCGGTGAACTGGGTCCAAGAACAATGGAATAAAGTCAATTGATCAATAACCAAGCTTGACATGTAGAACACGGGTCCATGGAACTTTAACAAGCGGTAATCGGGAGTAATAGGAACACAGGGGAGTGAGTAACAAAAGGAATTAAGACTCACAGGCGGTGCAATATGTGGGACTCTCCAAGGCCGGAAGGGAAAAAGAATCACAACTTACAGTTCAGTTGGCAAACCTGACAGTACAAACCAAAACAGTGGACGAAACACGCAGAGTGTGTTTACATGTCCATCATGGCGGAATGCCAGAAGAAAAAGTGATTACAGGAAACAGAAGTGTGACCTAGATACATGAGAACGAGGCGGGATGGGCGATAATGGGCCAAATAAGGGAAAATTTACAGAAACAGCTCACAATTATGTTTACGTAATAAAACCATAGTATCTCTAGACTTTTGTCTGGCGATACAGTTAATAGCTCTGCACATTGTGCACAGCCATATTGTCACAACGGATGGAAACCCATTGCAGTGCAGTTTTCAGTATGAACAGTGTCATAACTAAATATACCTTGTAGGAACAAGGTTTATGTCCCCAAAACTATTATGATATTGAAGGTTCTACTGTATATGTCAAAAGTCCTTACACTTTTAATTACGAAAATTAATCTTAATTTATAGTGTAAAATAAAATTTGTGTAAACAACTTGCCAACCCTATATAAGACATCTCCTTACCTCAGCTGCTGCATCACTGAGCTCACCACCAGATGGAGCTGCAGCATGGTTTTCTTTGGGGTGACGGACAGGATGGATGCCACATAGTACTGCATGTATTTTCTTAATCCACCCTTAAAAGCCTGGAACACCAAGCCTTGGTTGTAGAAGGAGTCCAAGACAGAAGGTTTGCTGAATTCAAGCAGTTTCCAGTAGATTGACCCACACTCTAGAAAATCTTGACAGAGACTAGTGGTGACCTCTGGTGTAATTCCCGATACATGAAGACCAGGCCTGATCCCAAAATTATGTTTTTCCTGAAAGGAAAAGTACATATATATGATATTCTAAATGAATGTTACATGTATAAATAATGCGGGTTCAAGGTCACATGGTCTCCATGTAGGGTCATCATCTGGCATTTCATGCTTATGTAAAATACTGATGATGTCACAGTGAAAGTTATATCACACAGTTTAGGGCTGAACATTAAAGAAAGAGTTTCATTGTCCATATCATCCCTCTGTCTCTGAGTAACTGTCAACATGAATCCACTCAAGAAGGCTGATACAGGCATGTGCCAGGCTGATATAACTTGTACAATCCTGCAGCATTAGGGACCAAATTAGTTATAATAAGTCTTACAAAGCACAGATTCCCATCCATATGGATCACTCAACGTGCTGAAATAAAATCAGTAAAATAAAAAGTTAAAAACTACTCTGTAAATTAACAAGTGACCCAGGGGTCATGACGCTCAGCTGACCAGGAAGACATTGACAAAAGTAATTTTATCATCTGAATGTCAAATTTGAATGAAATACTTTTATCAAACTTGACCTTTTGTATAAAATCATCCAATATTCATTGGGGTACTATGGAGCTCTGTAGCATGAAGGATATGGGTAACAGACACCTATTTTCAAGGTTTACAAGATGACTTTTCAGGGGTCTCCCAGCATGTCAAAAAATAAAATTCTAGGTCCAGTTATTATGATTTGTGCCCTGTTAACAAATCCAAATGTTTATTCTGGGGGGGTATTTCAAAGCCGCAGAGGATGAAGGATATGGGTAACAGAAATGTAATTTCAGGTGCACAAGGAGACTTTTCAGGGGCCTCCCAGCATATCAAGAAAGGAGATTCTAGGTCAAGTCATTATAATTTGTGCTCTGTTAACAGATGACCAAATCTTTATTCTGGGGAGTACTTCGGAGCCCCAGAGCATGAAGGATATGGGTAACAGGGACCTTATTTCGGGTTTCCATGTAGACCTTTTATGGGCTTCCCTGGAGGTGAGGACAGAAGATTCTAGGTCCAGTCATTATGATTTGTGCCCTGTTAATATATGACCAAATCTTTATTCTGGGGGCACTTCAGAGCCCCATAGCTCACAGAATATGGGTAACAGGGACCTTATTTCAGGTTTCCATGTAGACCTTTTATGGGCTTCCCTGGAGGTGAGGACAGAAGATTCTAGGTCCAGTCATTATGATTTGTGCCCTGTTTACAGATGACCAAATGTTTAAAGATCACAAAAGTAGAGAAAAAAATCGTAAAAAATAAAAAAAATATAGGTGGCGCCACCAATCTCCAGAAATTGATGAAACACTCCATGATCAATACCCATGCAAAGAATCATGGTGATTAATGCATTAGTTGTTCAGATACTTGAGCTTTTGTATTAAATTTTGCATTATTCTGGGGGGTACTTCAGAACCCCATAGCTCGAAGAATATAGGTCACAGTGACCTAATTTCAGGTTTACAAGGAGAATTTCCATAGACCTCCCAGGATTTCAAGTAAGAAGATTCCCGGTCTAGTGGTTACGATTTGTGCCTTGTTAACAGACAGACGCCTGGATGGCCGGACGGACGACGGACAAAAGGTGATCCCTACAGCTCAGATGACTTTCAGTCAGCTGAGCTAAAAATTGAAAAAATACAGGTGGCGCCACCAGAATGCAGAAACTGATGAAACATTTCATGATCAATATCCATGCAAAGAATCATGGTGATCAATATAATAATTGTTCAGATACTTGAGCTTTTGTATCAAATTTTCCATTATTCTGGGGGGTACTTCGGAGCCCCATAGCTCAGAGGTTATGGGTAACAGAGACCTAATTTCAAGTTTTTAAGGAAACTTTTCATGGGCCTCTCAGCATGTCAAGAGAGAAGATTCGAGGTCCAGTTGTTACGATTTGTGCCATGTTAACAGATGACCGCATCTTATGAGGTCTCAAAAATAGAGAAAAAAATTCATAAAAATAAAAAAAATACAGGTGGCCCCACCATATTGCAGAAACTGATGACACATTCCATGATCAATATCCATGCAAAGAATCATGGTGATCACTGCAATAGTTGTTTAGATACTTGAGCTTTTGTATCAAATTGTCCATTATTCTGAGGGATAATTCAGAGTCCTATAGCTTGAAGGATATGGGTAACAGAGACCTAATTTCAAGTTTCCACAGGCACTCTTCATGGGCCTCCTTGCATGACAAGAATGAAGTTTCTAGGTCCAGTTGTTGCAATTTGTACCCTCTTGATAGATAACATAGGTGGCGCCACCAGTCTGCAGGAACTGATGGAACATCTCATAATCAATATGTATGCCAAAAATCATGACCATCAGTGATGTAGTTATTGAGATATTGAAGTTTTTGTATGAAATTTTTGACTACTCTGGGGGGGTACTTTGGGGCCCCATAGCTCGAAGGATATGGGTAACAGACACCTAGTTTCTGGTTTCCATGGAGACTTTTCAAAGGTCTTCTAGTGTGTTGAGAATGAAGATTCTAGGTCCAGTCGTTACTATTTGTGCCATGCTAACAGATGACAGCATCCTTAAAGGTCTCAAAAATAGAGGAAAAAATCGTAAAAAATCGAACGATACAGGTGGTGCCACCAGTCTGCAGGAACAGATGACACATCTCATGATCAATAGTTATGCCACAAATCATGCATATCATTCAAGTAGTTAATGAGATATTGAAGTTTTTGTATGAAAATTTTTACTTTTCTTGGGGGTACTTTAGGGCTCCATAGCTCGAAGAATATGGGTAACAGAGACCTAATTTTGGTTTCCATGGAGACTTTTCATAAGTCTCTCAGTGTGTTGAGAATGAAGATTCTAGGTCCAGTCGTTATGATTTGTGCCACGTTAACAGATGACAGCATCCTTAGAGGTCTCAAAAATAGAGGAAAAAATCGTAAAAAATCAAACAATACAGGTGGCGCCACAAGTCTGCAGGAACTGATGGAACATTTCATAACCAATATGTATGCCAAAAATCATGACCATCAGTGATGTAGTTATTGAGATACTGAAGTTTTTGTATGAAATTTTTGACTACTCGGGGGGGGGGGGGGGGGGGGGAACTTTGGGGCCCCATAGCTCAAAGGATATGGTTAACAGAGACCTAATTTCTGGTTTCCAAGGATATTTTTCATGGACCTCTCAGTGTGTCAAGAATGAAGATTCTAGGTCCAGTCGTTACGATTTGTGCCTTGTTAACAGATGTTTACATTTTGAAAGGTCTCAAAATAGAGAAAAAAATTCGTAAAACTGAACGATACAGGTGGCGCCACCAGTCTGCAGGAAGTGATGGAACATCTCATGATCAATATGTATGACAAAAATCATGACCATCAGTCAAGTATTTAATGAGATATTGAAGTTTTTGTTTGAAATTTTTTACTTTTCTGGGGGGTAGTTTGGGGCCCCATAGCTGGAAGGATATGGGTAACAGAGACCTAATTTCTGGTTTCCATGGAGACTTTTCATAGGTCTCTCAGTGTGTCAAGAATGAAGATTCTAGGTCTAGTCTTTACGATTTGTGCCTTGTTAACAGATGTTCACATTTTTAAAGATCTCAAAAATAGAGAAAACAAGGGACCTATGGGTCACGACGCTCAGCTGTTATATATGATAAAAAAATATTATTTAGAAATGAGGCACATGCTGGTTTTGTGGGGTAATAAATATAAGCTGTATTATGAGTTGTTGTTGTTTAGCTTATGTATGATTTTGATAGTACCTTTGGAGACAGGGAAGAGGATTGATTTCATTTATTTTATTAACAAATGGAGTACTACTGTCACACAGATTTTGACTTGGCCATATAACTTATAAGCAGAACATATAATATAAGAGTTTAACTATTTATTAAAAAAATTACAAATATTGTCCCAAATATAATTTTTATTAAAAATAATAAGAGAATCATATGATTTTTTAAAATGAAATATAACTGATATGATTATTAAAATAATATTAAAGAATATATTCATGAATGCATTCATGAATACATTTTGAAAGTATTTGCACGAGTATTCATATACTTTCATTTTTACCTGAATTCTCGTTCTTTATGCAAGAAATTTTATAATGGAGTACATAATCATATTCGTATTTAAATACAATTACAAAGTATTCGCACCATGTCTGGTATTTATTCAGTTTTCACCAAACAATGATGTTGAGAATCCAGAATATACAAATTTCACACATTTAAATAATGATCATAAGTACCTGGTTTTATGGCTTTTATTTATATTAAAAAATAACTGTAAAAAATTCATTTTGGACTAATTTCACATCAATGTACACACTCGACACAGTAGGAATCTAGATTAATATTATCAACTGCATCTTTGTCTATCATTAATTTCCTTCATATAATCCTTAATGATTAGTAATGAATAATATGATTTACTTCTTTATCATTAAAAATGAACTGAAAAATGCCATAGGTGACTGCATGGTGTTATTTGGAATATGTGACATTCTACCCATCGATACAAGATTCTTATATCATCAGTAACTGCAAGTTAATTTCCTGTTATTATAAACTAACAAATTCCTTTTCTATTTTTCTTTAATTTGTTATTAAAAACCAATAAAAATTTATTAATTTATTGTTATGTTGTTGGTTAAAACTACTAGATGAGTTGGGTTGAACACCTGGATCAACTGTGGCTGGCCATAAGCTGCCTGGATTCTCCCCTCAAGCGTGCATAATTGATAAAAGGTCAACAAGGTCAACATACAGGTGACTCAAGAGGGGCTGGAGAGAGCCAAAGTCTGACAGGGTCTCATAAAAAACATTAATAAAAGCTACAATATTTTGCCAATTTCTTTCAGCTTTCTAAACTAAAAAGCTGAAATCCTTATGTGTGCATGATATGAAAATTATATCAACAGTGCTCACGGGAAACAAACGTGCCTTGGTCACAGTTGGGCAAAATTTAAGGTACTAATTTTATATTTATACTAATAACTTATAAAATTTGAAAAATTCAGAACTAATTTTGGGTATTCAATTGAATCTTGATTAAATAATGTTACATCCCTGACAAAAAAAAATCTCTAGCTTCAGCAATGCCCTTGTTAAGGGAGTAAATATATTTCTTGATTTTTTACAAAGTGCATTATGTTTGGGCCCATAACTTAAAAAAAATACACAATACTGACATCATTTCTGGCATGTGCATAGTGAATGTATAGAAAAATTTGTATATTATATATGATCAAAGTCAGATCAGTGATTTTGATATTAGGCAGTCTTAAAGTGTAACATTGGGTTTTTAATGGAAAAATGAAGTTTTTCATTGATATCTCAAAGAAATTAAGTCCTAGTGACCAAATTCTTGGCATGGTAGGGGATTTTGGAGAAATCTAACTGTATGCTAAATTTAAGGAACTTAGAGCTGAAGCTCAGGAGCTGGGCTCTAGCAAACTGCATAACACTAGCAATATGTGACATGGTGCTTGAAAACTTGAATAAAATCTACAGTTTTTGATCAACTGGTTTCAAATTTTTGGTGTTAACAGTTGAAATGCTAACAAAAACATGCTGTGAAAATTAAATCCACAGCAGTTACAGCAAAAAAAACGTGCCATGGTCAAAGTTGGGCAAAATTTAAGGTACCAATTTTTTATTTTTGCTAATATTTTTAAAAATTTAAAAGATTTTGATCTAATTTTGGGTATAAAATTTAATTTTGATTAATAAAAGTAATATTACTGGAAAAAAAGTGCTTAGCTTTAACAAGTTTTGTGTTAAGTGATAAAATTTCTTTCCTGATTATTTACAAAATGCATTATGTTTGGGCCCATAACTTTTTTAAATTAAATAATACAGACCTAATTTCTGGCATGTACATAGGAATTATATAGAGGATTATTTATAGGAAATATGAGGAAAAACAGATGAGTGGTTTTGATATTAGGTAGTCCTAAAGAGTGAAAATAGGTTTTTAATAAAAAATTGAGGTTTTTCCTTAATTTCTCAAAGGAATGAAGTCGCAAAGATCCAGTTTTCGGCTTGGTAGGAGATCTTGGGGACATCTAACATTATGCTGAATTTTGGATTCCTAGGTCTTACGGTTTCAAAACGTGCCACATCTACGGACGGACGGACGGACGGACGGACAGACGGACGGACGACGGACAATGGACCCTGACTATAGCTCAGATGACTTATAGTCAGCTGAGCTAAAAATTCATAAAAAATCGAAAAATATAGGTGGCGCCACCAGTCTTCAGGAACTAATGGAACCTCTCATGATCAATATGTATGCCAAAAATCATGACCATCAGTCAAGTAGTTAATGAGATATTGAAGTTTTTGTATGAAATTTTGGACTTTTCTGGGGGGGTACTTTGGGGCCCCATAGCTCAAAGGATATGGGTAACAGAGACCTAATTTCTGGTTTCCAAGGAGATTTTTCATGGACCTCCCAGGATGTCAAGTAAGAAGATTCCAGTTCTAGCGGTTACGATTTGTGCCTGGTTAATGGACAGACAGACAGACAGACAGACAGACGGACGACGGACAAAGAGTGATCGCTATAGCTCAGATGACTTTCAGTCAGCTGAGCTAATAAGATATAGGTTTCATTTTGAATTGACAAATCATATTTGACAAAGGCTGTCAAGAAAATCTTCGAAATCAAGGACCTCCTAACTTTTCCCTGAGAATCCTAAAACCTACAAAATTTCCTCACTGAAAGTACTGGGAATCAATATATTTTGTGCCATAAAGCCTGTCATGATACTGAAAATGAACATACCTGATTAAATGCAAAACTTTCTGAGGGCAGACCAATCAGCAGGTTAAGAGTGTCCTTCACCAGCTGACCTTCGCTCACAGTAACTCGTCTCTGGGTTTGGAATGCAGGGTCGAGCAAGGAAAGTATCTTCATGTGTCTGTCATATAGCTCATCAATAACTTCAGGTCCAGACTCAGTCAGGAAGCGAAGAACTGGGCCTTGTTTTGGCCTGCAAAATTTGTATCCATACATCCAACAATGATGGGGATTTGGGTTCAACCTGCACTGTATATGCAAAGTTACTGTTTATAACTGATTGTATGGGTGTTCAACTGAAGAACAGCATCATTTACTATAATGATGGAATGTGACAGTTTTCATGACCTTAAACAAAAAATTCCAGATCGTTTCCTCCTATGACTTTGTGTGTCTAAGACCAAACTGTGGTTGCTGTGATCCATTAAATTCATACTAATTTATCAACAGATAGAGCGCATAAATGAAAGACATATTTAGAAAGACTGCAAAAAAGATTTGATAATTTTTCATGTTTTGAAAATTTCTCAAAAATCATGTCTTTTTCAGGGTGAGGGATGCCTGTAAATCTTCACACAAATCCCAGCATGTGCAGTGTGATTTTTTTGGGTTGTCAATTAAACAGCATCCAGACTCTATGAAGCCAATTTGTGATATAATTTCACAAAATAACATCACATCTGTTATGTTGTTAGTTGAGAGACATTGGTAGGTCAGTCATTTTGATGAACATGCAAATATATTTGGAATCTGATTTACATTTGGAATACTTATAAACTAACATAAATTAAAACCTGATTAACATCTGCACCACTCATAAGCCAACAAAGGCCAACATGAATTAAACTTTTTTTAAATTGCTCAAAACATGACAAGATGATCCACTTTCATGTTAAGAAGACTGACTATACGCTGAATTTCATATCAGGACTTACTTTCCTCTGTTACTCCAGGCATAGCACCTTGGTTTGCCAGACTTCATTAGTTCCACTGCTTCCTCCCAGATGGCACTGTCATCAGTGTTATCTGAACTGACCGAGATGCTGCTGTCTTGGGATAAAGTTTGTTCCGCAAAGCCTTCATCACATGAAGACTGTAAATATATTTATATCACAATTTAATTATATTTGTTTACTACAAACCCAAAGAAATACAAACATAACTGATATTCAAAGCAAGGTATTATTAAGAATGCTACAATTATCACAATACAAACTGAGTACAAGGTAGTTTCATCATAAAAAGAAATCTCATGGGAGCTTGTCTATCAGTGAGAAAAATCAATGTAAAATACATAAATATATTCAGATGTCACAGTCTTGTAATTTTATACTGTTGTCCCAATTAGTGAGTTATATCAATCACTGGTTGTTTTTCTATATAATCAATTAAACTAATTGCAACTTAATGTAACTGATCATTAACAAATATCATATGGTATGCACAGAAGTGGTTTAAGCTATCAAGAGCAAAACAAGAAATAAAGAATTAATAATCTATCATCAGTTGCTTTTGTCTTAAAACCATTGAACATCATTTGAAAACAACACCTAACATCATAATTTAGATTTATATCTGAAATGAGAATATGTAAGACCCCATTCTCACTGTCCCAACACGTCTTAGAGAGCATTGCCTTTCAATACATGAAACCACTTACCTCATATAGTTTTGGCACTTTGATTACTGGAGCCCTGAGAAAAGTACAAATGAATAATTTCATTTCAATAGTCAGTTCTACAATGAAGTGCCAACTGAAATTTGGCATTTTTTTTTAATACCAAATGATAAGTTGCAATGAAGGAATGAGGCAAAGCCCTAATCAACTAGAATGAAACCAAAACCCTATCTTTAGTAATGCAAAAAAATAATCAATATATGAGAAAACAGTATTTTAACAACATCTCAGTCCCATTGATGAAGGTCAAGGTTACTGGTCTCATGCTCAATCAACTACATTTAAAAGCTACTGATTGGCTGTTTAGTGTCCTAAATATTCTTATTATAAATGTTAATTTCAATGTGAGGCTTGAAAGTGGAAACCCATGGCAAACACCATGTGACTTAGGGAGAAGGTTCAGAAGTTTGTAACATATAAATATTGACTTTATCATTTTGTCCATCATACAAAATAGTGTCATATTGTGTGATCAATTTTAAGTTTGAGAAAATAATCATCAGCAGGCACCCACTAGTGAAATCTACTTTAAACAAGATATCTAATTAGCAGTATGGAATGCTCAAAAACTTACACCAATTGGTAAAATAACTTTATTAAAGAATTTTGTCTTATCACAGTTGATATACCATCTTTCAGTTCTACCTACACCCAGTCAATCATTTATGAAACAAATTGAGAGATGTATGCCGTATTTATGCGTGTATAAGACGACCCCATGTATAAGACGACCCCCATATGTTGAGCCTCAAATTTTGGTTCAAATTATTTTTCAGAATCTTAAGTTGGAGCTGCCAGCTACTGAGGATCACTTTGTCACTTTAACACTGATGACTGAAATGGGGTTTTATAATTTTTGATTCTTAGAATGGTCAGTGGTGTATTTTTATGTTGCTACAAGTGAAAACAGGAAAGTAATATAGAAAGGTATGGAGCAGACCAAAACGGAATTAATTAAACTTATCAAAGAATGAGTATTATACAACAATTCAAATTAATATCATAAGAGACATCAAAGGGTCAATTTTAGGGCCCTAATTTGGGTAATAAATTATTATCCAGGAGATGGCACCCACTAAGAATTAATTTGTCAAGAGAATGTGCATTACAGGGCATTGACACCTTCCTCTTTAATAAAAGATAAATTTATTTCAAAGAAATGTCAGTCTTCTGCATAATTTGAAGGAGAACACCCCAAACACCCACTGCATATCAGCATCCACATCCACAAGTGGCTTAAGGTAGACATGTGACAGTGCATGAAACCAAGGCTTCCATGATGCTCCACTTTACAAGGCTTCCTCATTCATTATTCTGTGTTAATCTTAAACTATCGAAAATTACATTTTCCTGGCCCGTCCACAACCATGTCACAGTCACCAAATTTTTCCACAAAATATATCACGTTTGCATAAACGACGTCGGTCAGGTTCGAATGTATTCTGTTGTACCAGTGAGGTAGGAAAAATGTAATTAGGTAATGACCCAGCAGGACTTTCGTGAACTACTTTATTATTTGACATTTAACTGTGTGCAAGTTCAATGCTACCTTGTAGAAACCTGGGTTTCCATTCAGTTACTCTTTAATAGATCATTTCCAAAGAGGATATACGCACCAAATCTGGGGCTTCATTATAAAATTGTAAGGAAATTTGTAATATTTATATCACGCGGAAACTCGGTCCCTTTCTTGAACTTTGTTGACACGTTATAATATATTCATTTCTTGACGTAGTCCAATAATACAAGCTTGACAAAGACTGAATTTCACGTCACCTGAGGAAAGGCCGCTTCAAATTTATAATTATAACGCGCTACTAGTTGTATTGTAATCGAAGTGCCATGTGTGAGTCTCCGTGTATGTCAGTGTGCAAGCCAGCTGACAACTTCATTCACTGGACTCGTGAACATTTTACGCGGTAAATACGGCACCATATGAAAAAATCATCCTTGTATTAATATGCATATTACGTGCTACTGAATGGCATTAGCAAGTTCCCAGCATCCCTTGCGCAAGAGCTGTACTCTCGGATCTTGAGTACATGGGTGAGCCCCACAAGCTGATAGCGGCATCAACAATTATATCACTGCGTACCTGTTTAAAGTGAATTGCAAAGATATTTTTGATAAAATATACTTTAAAACATATATTTTTATGATTGGGAATTCTGTTTCGGTCTGTCAGTTCCGTGATTCCGTCTGCGATTGCGGGAAATCACTGTCAGAAGGGCTTTCATATATCGATTCTGTTAAAATTCCTATGTCAATGCAGCAAGGGCAAACCTTTTCTTATCAATTATTTAACTATGTGCGCATGTAAATCTGATGTATAAATGATAAATTTAAACAAAATCAAAGCACTGTAATATTTTTTATTGAGTGTACATTACCACCATATGCACATGATCACCAATATGCACGCGTCCAGGTCGATCGACGTAATAATGCTGATATACGTAAATTATCCTTGGCAGCCCTAAGGACGCTGAAAAACTTGTACCCGTGTATAAGACAGCCCCCCCCCCCCCCATCTTTGCCAAATATTTTTAGGATAAAATTTGTCGTCCTGTACATGAACAAATACGGTATATAAATTGATTTGGGGAAGACGTAATGACTTAATAAAAAGACAAACTCTAATAGCATCTATTGAAAAAGGAGGCCTGGATATGATTGAGATTTCAATAAAGAATGTAGCTTTAAAATTGGCGTGGATAAAGTGTTTATCAGATAAAAGTCCACAAAATGTCTGGAGGAAAATTTTTTTAGGATTTTTCAAACTAGGAGAATTATCTTTCAGTTGTAATCTAGCACCTAAACATGTAAAATATATAATGAAATATAAACATCCTTTTAGGGAAGAAATTATGCAACACTGGTGCAATTACAGCTTCTATGACCCAGAAACGTATGAAGAAGTTATATCACAATGTATATAGTTTAATTCTCATATAAAAATTAATGATACAATTTTATTTTACAAACGGCTTTTCAGTAAAGGAGTCAAATTTGTAACAGATTTAGTTAAAACAGTACAAGGCACAAATAAGTTTATGAGTCATAAAGAATTTATTAGTAAGTATGAGGTCAAAATAAATTTTTTGAATTATATTAGTTTACTTAAAGCAATTCCATGAAGGTGGAAACAAAACATAGTGAATGAGAACAAAGAAATAATATCACCTAGAAATTTACATAAACTTCTTAATACTGTGTTAACTAATTAGAAAGGAGCAAAATTTATATATGACCAACTGGTGGACCAACATATAGTCCCTCCAGAAAATGCAATTAAAAAATGGAAAGATGATTTTATCACAGTTACAGATATGGATGTGTACCAGGGATTTTCCAAGATATATGGGACCACAATATCAGCTAAGCTACGTATATTTCAATATTACATCCTTCATCGTAGGCTGATTTGAATCCATTTCTCTGTAAGTTAGAAATTATCAATTCAAGTAAATGCACTTTTTATAAAGAGGAAGAAGAAACTTTGGTTCATTTATTCTGGGAATGTTCTTTTACAGCTACACTGTGGTCAGATATTCAGAGTATGCCAATCGAACAAGATTCTAGAGTTATATTATCAAATTTATCCAGTAAAGAATTTCTCTTTAATAATAGTGAACATGACTGGATAAACATGCTCATACTAGCAACCAAAAAATATATATATAATTGTAGATGCTACAAGAAAATACCTACGTATCAGGGCTTTGGTGTGTACATGAAAGATTTACACTTAATAGAACAAAATATAGCAATTAAAAGAGGTAAGATAAATAACTACCACATTAAATGGGATAAACTTTTAAGCATCATAAAGTAGCTTAAGCAAACCTCCATTAAAAAATAAATAAATAAAAAATAATTAATCAAACTAACTAAGTAACTTATTACTATGGGATAAATAGTTTTATTCTGTGTTGTATGTTCTTTTGTGTGATTCTTTTCTTTTTATCTGGTTCCGTCATTCCTAAGGTTAAATTATAGCCAGTGATATGTTTGTTTACATGTTAATGTATTGTTATGTTTATTATGTAATTGTGTAGATGTACATCTATGTTTGTATCGTTTGTGTGTATCCTTATGTACTCTTTTTTTGTTAATAAAAACAAGATATCTAAAATGATCAAAATTAATTAAAGTCTGTCTGCTGGCAGAAGTAATTTACAAATTTATCTTATAATGTTTCACAACTAATGCTTCAATAGATATGCTATGATATGATATAAATTTAGATATATATGATATAACAGGATATGATATGACTCATACGATAAAAAAAAAGTATATGTGAAAAGAGCTTTCTGTTATATATCATTTTACTAGAAGTTTTATCAAATTTAAATTTACAAAAATCACCTCACCTGACATGACAAATTATATACTGAGACAATGTGTAGAAAGAACTAACTTGTCAATGCTGAGAGAAGATAAATCTGGCAGCTCCAGTTTTGTGTTAAGGCTGTCTGTCTTACTTTGTACAAGGGCCTGGAACAGTGTCTCCCTCTTGTGTTTGGTATAGGGATTATCCCCTCCAGCCTACATGTAAAATATGATCAACAGTGACAAGCAGACCTAAAATAGAAAATTTCCTTCTTTGGCTGTATACTGAATACAAAATACCCTGCAATATAAGTAAATAAATCTCAAACTTCAGAATTCATGGTCACTGTGCACAGTTCCTTATACTTACAAGAGTATAAGTAACTTCTTATACAAAATAAACATATTTGAGAATATCCCCACATATTTATCTCTACATGAAAGATGGATAATTGTTAGACTGTCTAGATGTAACATTATGCAATTGGTTTAGGAAAAAATGCAGATGCACAATAGTAATTCTCTTTAAATTTAGCTGCACAAGTTATTAGAAAACAGGCCAAAATCAAACTTCACTGCCTGGTGAGCAGAACTTACATGGTGACTGTTGAATGGGGCACCTGGCAGGCCTTGTCCTGGCTCCATGCTGAACACCTGTACAAATGTCATTAAACACTTTGATTGTACAACCTGTATTATAATTTTTATATGATTATGACTATGTAATATACAAGGGACATCACATGATAGTGTGGTCTTCATGCATGGATATCTCTGAGCATTGTCACACTGTTTGGGGATGCAGTTTCAATATCATTTCATCCAAGGGTTTGCCTCTTGACCCAAATGCACTCAAGCGGCTGGTACAGATCAGGTGCAGGGTTGATACAACCTGTATTAACTTGTAGAAAGGGACAAGGAATCTCTCATATCATATCTCATGGGTCACGGTATCTTATCCTGGTCATAGGAAGTGTGGTTGGTTAATAATAATAAGACAAGGGTGGGTATTGTTATTTATACTCATCTGTGAAAAGGTGATCATAAAGAAGCAGCACTGACAATTCTAAAATGTGTACATTAGAATAAGCAATACAAATTGCTTTATTCCTTGTGGAGGCATTAATGTATTTGGTGCAAGGGTTTCATATATTAATTCAGGTAAAATGTTTAAGTATCCATACATGACTATACAAGTAAATAATGCATATATTGAACCAAATATGTAAATTATCTTCATAACTCATATTTGAAAACTAATAAAGCTGATAATATTATATTAATTACAGATTCACTTGCTATATGCCATCCCTGTTATGACAATATATTACATGATTGTAAAAGCAAATGAAATATGCTGACAGGAGGACGGCATCCATGACTGATTTGGCCAATACAAAATTTTAACTTGTTCCTTTCATAAATTATAAAGTGTGGCAAACTTAATGTAAATTATAATCAGGTGGGTAATTTGACTAGATATCTTGCTACTAACATAAGGGTGAACAACAAAGCTTATCATTATATCTCTGCCATAGGTGCAGCACCAGAATTACTTATAGAGAAGAGTTCCAAAGTGTCATATGTAAATGATGGTGTTCCCCACCTTTGGGTCCAAAGATGCATATTTACTTTCTGGACAACCCACATCTTCAGTCACACCAGGCATCTCAAAGATATGACTGATAAGAAGTAAAACATATTAGAATTATAACATATATTAGTATACTTATAGGCTTTTATATCAGTTGAGACAATATACAGGTCTGTATACAGTCAGAAATTTCTATCCCAAAACAACTGATTAAATCCAATTATCTGTCAGCACAGGTTAACTAGTCAAGAGATGTTCCAGTTTTATTAGAACAGCAGACCAGTTTTAAGACAAACCCATTTAATAACTGAAAGGTTAGGATTATACAGTCCAAGTGTTGACACAATGCTCAATTTCCACAATTCTTGCTACCTTAGGTCCCAGTTCCTTATGTTTTTGACAGAATTAAATGCCATTTTTAGATTATACCAGTTCTTTATATGGGAAAACATACCAATTTGAGATACCTAAATTACCCTTACACTCCCAAGGCAGTGGAAATCTTGCGCTTCTAAAGAAGCAACTGATTTTCAAGCTGTATATGATATATTTAGACACCAGATGGCAATTTGTTGTCCGCTGACAAAAATGTATGATGTGACAAGCAGCCAACCAGATGCGAATAAACAAACACTCGACAGGCATCCTGGCTCTGCCCATAGCTGCGCTTCAAGCACTGCTTGATGACAGTTTATGGTTGAATTTTAATTACTCCCTCTGCATTCTCGCATTATCGACCGATTCGATTATGACATTATGATTGTGTTAGCGTAGCCATGTATCTGTTGTCTGCAGAACTGAAACCAGCCAGCGAGGTGTGCACGCAACCTTTGTTGTTACGTATTGTTTGAATTACAGCTTACCGGCCAGGCATCCTATGTGCCCAAGGCCCTAAGCAAACCACGTCTAGGTCCATTCTCTCTGAGCCTGTGGCCTGTTCAGACAGTTACCAGGGCGATGAGCTGTCACTCAAAACGAAATGAACAACATTGGCTCCATGTATTCCTCACTTGGCTGTGTCTTCCAGCACAAGGACTCATCTGATTGGACAAAAATACAGTGCTCCCTTCTGGTGTAGCAATTCAGGACACGAGGTCATAACAAACAGCGCTTATGATATAGGTAGTAGGCCTATAGGTTGAGCGCTGTGTACAGAGCATAGATTACCCTAAAATTCAATCAATTTAATCAATGATGAAGAAACATGACAAATCACTGGTAGAAACGATTAACTGGCACAACAACCCTACCTACCGTGGATAGTGCATGTAGTAGTGAGAGTTGTCTGGTATTCGTGTTGTATCACCATAACACAATGGTCCTTCAGGCAACACACATGGTGTCTTCTACAGATGAAAATGATAAAAGGTGAAGCATTGTTGTTTGAAAGACAACCAATCAACCAAAATACAGTCAAATAACCTCAACTTCATCCACTGCAAACATTATTCTTTAAAAAAAACTTTCAAATGTTCATATTATGGATTTGTAAAATTTCATAATTAACCAAATATCTAGGAATTTCTAGGTAAAAGGAAAATAAACAATTTTATATCAAACAATTGTAGTGATTATATATTAAGTAGTATCTATGATATCATGTGTAGTGAGACAATAAGAAATTCTCAAAGTGTATGCATATTTAAATTTTGCTGATTTTGGATGTTACTTCTTATTTTTAGATGTTTCATATGATTATAAGACACCAATGTCTGGAACATAATTCAGTGAAAATATTGCAGATATTTGCCAATGTGGACATATTCTTAGCCTAAAAAATAAGATATTCTTTTGTGACTGATATAGTACAAACCTTGTCTGGAAAGACCTGTGGATACAGTTTTGGTGTATGGCCTATAGGTGGCATTGTTTCCTGACCACCTGACCCAGCCAGTGCCACCAGCAGCCTCAACAGAATGTCCACTTCAGCCTTGTCACCTCCTGGAAAATCAAAATCACTTTGTATAAAAGATAATTACACATAAACAACAAGAAGGACTGTAGACCCTAACCTGCTGCCATCTGGGGGTTGAGGTGTGAACTATTATCTAGATTTTGATCATTTTTCGAGGACCAAGATTTTGTACAATACTTTGTGTTAAAGTATCAGATGAAAATGTGTTGTATATTTTTATTACAGACTTAGATAGACAGACAAACACACAGAGCAGATTGTCATATCACCCCAACCCATAGCGTAAAGTAAATTAACATTTGCACAAATTGTCAGTAGTCACTGGAAAGTCTGAGAAAACCAATCAGTATTTGATTTCTACACTGGCATAAGATGATGTTCATCTCCAAGCTCTATGATGGAAAAAAATTAAATATTAAAACAAAAATTTTTATATAATGAACCTGTAACTCTAATTAATCAACAATAAAGAAATGATTAATAAATTATATTATGAACTCACAGAAAGTACATTAATCCTCAATTATAGAACCAAGCAGAGCTGGAAATTTTTTAAATCAAAACACAATGTCACTGACCTGAAACCAATTTGGAAAGCATTTCTTCCAAGCGGTTAGCATCATCAAATCTTCGCTGTGTCCTCAACAAATATGCATAGGCCACTATCTTATCCTTAGAGCTAGGCCACTTAGGTGGTTTCCCAGGATCAGGTTTCCTCCTGCAATTAAGTACATAAATTCTATTTAATAAATATTTCAAAATTGATTTGATATCAAGAAATATCCATAATGAATTTAATGTTTTCAACAGCTTTTTAAATTTTAAATTAACCATATGATATCATATCCACATGTTTAGAGAATAACTTGTTAATACCTAAAGAGATGCAGTAAAATTCTGTTGCATTTCTGCAACTTAATTCTATGTCTCTGTCATAATCAGGGCATTAACCAAACTCCCTAGTAAAAGATCCATGTCCTACTTTTAATTACCTATATGCTAATATTATTTTACCATTTACCTATATGGGAATCCAAGGTGCTCAAAGAGTGTATCATACACTC
Organism: Sipunculus nudus; assembly: GCA_026874595.1. Taxonomy (NCBI): domain Eukaryota; kingdom Metazoa; phylum Annelida; class Sipuncula; order Golfingiida; family Sipunculidae; genus Sipunculus; species Sipunculus nudus. The sequence continues at coordinate 17,696,269 of CM049306.1, read as the reverse complement.
GCTTTTTAAGGGCTTGTAAGGATTTCTGTCGACTTTGGCTTGGCTGCTGCAGGTGTGCCCTGACAGCTGTCCCCAGCTGTATCTCACACAAGTGTTGCAAATCTTCTGTAATGCTCATATTGGATCATCCTTTCATCATCTGAAACAAAATGCATAGAACTTGGTTGTATTAGCTGGATTATAAACAAGCTCAATCAAATATGTAAGAATATAAAGCAAATTCAGGCCAAGCTGGACCTACTACCGGTATAATCTGTCCAACCAAGTGGAATCCATCGGTTGTAATCCGGCGTGAAAGGAAAAGTAAATATGTTTGATTTGGCTGTTATAACAGCCATAAATTATGAATGCAGCATCATTTCAAGCAATAAATTATATCATATATCATTTGAGGTTTCCATCGCAGTAAGTTATAAAGTCAAAATGGCTCATATATTAGATATTCATTCCGTCATTATATGCCACCCTGGTGAGGGTGGCACTGTAGATAATTTGCCTTATAATGTAAAGCCCATGACTGAGATGGCAGAGGCCAACTTCTCAGTCATGGTAAAGGACAAATAAAGAAACAGACCTGCAAACTCTAGATCTGTAGATTCCTAAAAGAGTAGCTGATTACTAATCAATTGGATGCGACTATACAATTAAAGCCTACCGGTCAGGACTCCTTTATCCACAACGGATACACGTTAAATGTTCCAATGATAGATCCATCTTACTCCTCTGTTAATAAATTGTATCCTATAGCCTTTTCACGCATCCTTTAGCCCGAAAAATGTGCAAAATAACCTTTCTTAATGCAACTCAGACCATGGTTATCCCACAAATATTTGGTGTATTTCAAGGATTAGGGTTTACAATTAACCAGCGATCAACCTTGTTCACTTGAGCTATAGTGGCAGGCAGTTAACAAGTGGCAGAGGGTTAATTTTTGAAACAGAGTGCTTCGTGCGACAGGGGTCTGACTTTCGGTGTAACATAGAAATGCAAACCCCCCTGCATTAGTTCCAGGGAGAATATTGCATTAACTTAGTCCATTATTTTAGGTGCTTAGTCATCAGTTATTATCTTTGCTCAATCATCAGTTAATATATTGACATTATTAATGTCTTGTTCCATTGATATTTGTGTGAATAAAGTTGGGGATCATATTACATATTAATCTCCATTGTTCATACTTGATACATCAAATCCTAAAACTGGCAAAAAAAAATCCAATGCTTAAATAAGAAAATGAACTCTAAAAATTAAGACATTTTTCTTTCCTCCATGGACGTTATTATGAACTTATGAGTATTTTCTGATGATCATATATGCGCAAATTATACTAGAACAAAATCATCCCCATCAAGTTCATAAAGTAATTGTCAAAATTAGGCCATCGCCTACATGCTATGAGGAGCTATAAAGCATTTTCTGGTGATTTTATATGCGCAATTAATACCAGAAGGAAATAATCCCGATCACTATCTAATCACTTTGATCTCATTAATAACGGTTGTCTGCAAGGCTTTTCCCGTTAAACTTAATAATGACCGCCGTCGGGTTAATCCCTCTGTCCAAATAACCGGGCATTATCAGCCACGATCCTGGACCCTGGTCGCACTAGTGGACTTGCTTCGTGCGACGGATCACTATAGTCCGTTCCACCAACTGTGAAACACTGTTTTTTCACGTTTTCTTTTCTACCTTGATATATATTTTGTGTTCTTAGAGATACGGTGAATGCCTTGAAAACGACCTAATTTTATAGGAAATCAGTGATAATGTATTAAAACAACTTACATCACGACGCTGAGGTGTTGTTTACTTAATGTAAGAAGTGCATAGCTAACTTGGCCAAACTGAACAGCATTGTATGTTTAACCTTTGCCGTCATAATGGAATGACGTAACCGTGACATCACGGTCATCGTGTGAAATCTCCTGAATACACGTTATGAAGAGGTCAGCAGGTGTCACTGTGTTCAGTAGACCCAGCTAAGCACCGGTATCTTATACTGTATACCGCCCGTCTTTTATCATAGTACACAGAGCCCTGGTCATGGCCAGACAGGCAGTTTCATTCATGTAGCCTGTGGTTCAACTTGTCATTATATACATCCGACATAAAAGGCGTAATTATCCAAAACTAACGCAATTTATATTGCTTATTTTTATCCAAGTATCATATGTGTCTGAAGAACAGTATTCATCATTGTTACCAGACCCTGCGGTAAATCCACTTTGCACTGCCGGGAATCCAGTCTTAAGATGATCTAATACATTTTGTCAAATTGTAATACACACGCGCAGTACCCTGTCATGGGAGGCGATGTAAGCATTATGATTCATGGCAGCACAAACTGTGGGTAACAAAACAAGGATTGCAAATTAAGAAAATGAAAAGCTACCGTCCTTTTAATAGTCATGGTTTTGATTTCACGAAATGAATTGTGATTTTTATATGAATCCTCCATTTGTTTATTAACAAAATTCAAAAGAACTGGTACATTTATAATATATCATTAAGGTGTCTAACCCCTTTTTCAAATATTGGACTGTTCTAACTTCTAGCCAAGCTGAAACATATTGTCCTATGAGGTTCGATCATTTGTTTATACATCACCAATACTTTTCCTGTCATTGTGACCATGTATAAAATTGGGTTGACGCATCTTCACCCTTTGTTTTATGGAAATGTTACTAATTTTGCTCCCAGTTAACTTGATGAACAGGATAATGTGGAACACGTTTTGTTATTTTATACAGAATGAGGATGCCAGGCTTTATTTTCGGACATTTTTTCATGTAATATGCCAACGGCAAGGTGTGTAAATTTTACTAAATAACTAATTCCATAAAATACTCTGATCGGTTACTTTAATTATTATATCTAGAAATAAATGATCAGTAAAATTAAATATGTACCTGTAGATCACATGGAAACATTAAACCCTCAAATTTGGACACCCAGTAAATAGGTAAAATCACTGTTTTCCTTATTATTCTTTGCCTTAGCAGATGAATAAATAATTTTTCCACATACAAAAATTACGGTTGGATTGAATACTGTTGGAATTAAAGGTTCAGGACAATTTATAAGGGCCTGGGGTCATTTTCAGTAGCCTTACCCATATACTGGCTTCTTGCCACCCCTACTTATAATGAACTGGTCGGAATACTTCTGACCGTTCCAGGCGTACTTGCAGTACGATACAGACGATCCCATTTCAAGGTTGGGATCACAGAAGACATTAATTATAATGTTTATTCTGGCCCGTAGATTATGCCTAAATTGAGGCAGAAATAAAATCATGTTTTCTGGTATGTGGACATAATCACTGTATAATTACGTCATATTTAAAAAAGGAAGTGATAATGAATATGTGTTTCCGATATTACCAATAAATTCAGAGCAGGCCTTTAGCAACACCAGAATTTCCTTTTCCATGGAAAATCGTACAAAACAAACCAACGCAAGGCGAATCAAATATTGTGCTTGTGACAGAAGTATTTATGTTAACTTGGCCAGGAAAGGTAATGTATTCAAATGACTGTCACTGAGGAATTGTTTATTTATAATTAACGAAAACAAGAGTTTACTTAAATTAAAAATTTTAACCCCTGTGGAGCTAGAAATTGACATTGGATTGAATGGACTATGATAACTCTGCTCAGAAAGCTGTCAGTGATACATTGTAAAAGGTGTTGGTGCGTGGGGATGTGCCTGGAGAAAATTTAAAGGGCACACACGTGTACCCAAGTTTTGCCGTTTTAACCATTAATTATGTGAATGTTATTAACACTGCTTGTAATCACTGATAAGTTCATAAGGATAGTAATCTTCCATCGATATTTAAATTATGGGTGGTGGTGGTGGAATAAACACTTGTATTGTGTCACTGTTATAAGCACATTCGGACGATACATGGTTGTTTTGTGATGAAAACCGACACCTTTTAAGCCGAGATGTTGCAGTTATTCTTGATGTAAATGTATCAGGTTTTTTCAAACTTAAAAAAATCTCCTATGACTCTGAAACAGTGTATCAAAGGGAGAGAGCAGTGGTGCCATTCATCATTCATGTACAATCATATGATATAACAGGGGCTACATACATATATTAATGATAGTAACATGCTAGCTGCTATTATTGTTTGACCAACTCACATCGCCAGACAGCGGAATTCTATCTCCTGCAAAATGGAACATGGCTTATGACGTCACGCGTGTGCGAGGCAGAATTCTGTCAGTTGATTCATCTCGGGTATGTGGCATTTTTCCTGTCAGAAAATTAGGTGGTGTTCTCAATTACCTCTGTACCAAAAATCTCTGTTCGTTCTCAATTCTTTTAAAAATGATCGTGAAAAAACAGTGTTTCACGGTTGGTGGAACGGACTGTAGTGCACTGAAGCGTAACTGGTCACATGGGGGGGTTGCAGGAAGAGGCCTTCTTCCTGCGACCCTCCGGTGGTAGGAAGGACGGCAATTTTCGAATGTATACATCATTTTTTATGCAAGCTTTTAACTCTTCTAGTCTAGAATAATGAAAATAGAGGAAAATGTAAGGAAGCAAAAGCAGACCTATTATCCAGATACATGTTGTGTTGATAGGAAGTCACAGATGGTTTGGGAATGTCTTTCTATTATCGCCCTTTCTTTTATGACAGTACCCAGTAGATACCGTGCTTCTTTTCCGATAAAGCATCAGTCTTAATTTTACGCTCTGGACACTATTGGTCCACTCAACCTTACAGAACCTTTTACCTCGTTTTTTCTGGCCAAAGACCACAAATATAGGCGTGATTTTCACAGGGACGTCACCGTCAAAACTTCAAGCACCGCGCCTTCTTGTTGCTAACTTGTTTCAGAAGGGTGTCGCGTAATTTAATTCCACAGAATAAAAATGGAAAAGGTGTGAATTTCCGAGTTTGCACGAAAAAAAATTACTAAAAATAGATTGGAGTTTTTCAATGAATTATAGAATTAATTTTAATAATAATAATTATTATAATAATAATTATATTAATAAAATTATATTAATTATATTAATCATTATAATACTAATAATAAAATTGATATGATGTTTTATATAATTATTTAGTAATTATAAGTCTTAGTTTTGACAAACTACCTTGATTCATTTAGCTTTAAAATATATATTATAATAAATTTAGCCATAATGATAAAACATATATATATACTCTCTCTCTTTATATATATATATATATATATATATATACACACACACACACACACACATATATATATATATATATATTAGTGGTAGGAATTAGTTTTAAAATCATAATCGATGACTGAAAAATAAAAATGCTCGATAATCGATTATTAATCGATTATTTTAGTATTTTATATATATACATATATAACATTTTGAAATCTGCTGTGCACTAGTACCAAAAATATTGAGATAGTCTGATATGTACATCGCAGGCCCGGCGAAAGCATATTCATATTTGACAGGTAGATACAGACAGATGCATACGCTATACATGAAGCCGTTCAAACCGAGTCCAGAAGCGGATCGGGGGGGGGGGGGGTCCAGGGGGTCCACCACCCCCCCCCCCCCCTTTCCATCAGAAACAACGTTTTATAAGGGCCCACCCCCCACTTTCCAGACCTGGTTACCTTTTTTTAGGGTTTCATTAGTGTTCCTTGGTTGGACCCCCCCCCCCCCCCCACTTTTTTCCTATATCCTGGATCCGCCCCTGGAGTCTGGGACCATCTCTCCCTACCTCGATTATTCATTCAGAATAAATATGTGACTTAATGCCATCTTAATTTAACATAACTTGAAAATCAAGGGGGATGTGACCATGAACTACCTGATAATAATGGTAAAGTATTGCTGTTGTTATAGCAACGAGTCTTGAAGATCTGATGCAGGATATTGTTACGCCGGGGGGGGGGGGGGATAAGGAACATTTCAAGACATTCATCGCTCGGCAACTCTGTAACAGGTACATGAAAGATCTCATGCAGACCATATATGTCCAGTCGTAATTATCTCCATTATGGTAATAAATAATGTTACTTTTTAGGGAACTTCTGAGATTCTTAGTAAACATTTTGCAATAGGTAAGTCTTTAGAACGATCAATCAGTGAATTAAAACCAAATTTTATTTAACTCACTTTATCACCAACATAGTTTTAAATTAAAATCATATCATTTAATGAACCAAAGATCTTTAAAACAGAAATTCAACGGCATGTGCGCCAAAGTTTTAGCACAGATTTTGGTTTCACATAAGGTACGGCAACCGATATGATAAATTCCCGAAACATTTTAAATATTTAAAACCCTACACTGGAGCACTTTTAACATGGTTAACACCTGATATCAACTATGGTTCCACCTCTCTCTTGAAGATCTTGCAATGTTTACGTTCAAGAACTTTGAATACCTGACATATTTAAACTATTGTCACGGCTACGGATTCTTCATTTAAACCGAATTAATTACACGTTGACATGTTTGACAAAAGTGATATATAATTAAACATCTTTCGTATACTTTAAAGGAGCCCAATCGCGTGAAAAAGCCCAGAAAACGTGGATATCACCGCACACAGGCTGCTTATTTTGTTTATATCAACGTGTTTATAATTTGTGGGGGCCCGCCAAATAATTAAAACAAATTCAGCAGAGGCAGCAAGTCAGATAAGCCAGAGCTTTGAAAATGGCGTTTAGCAACAAGTGACCTTTCAACCTCCGCATAAATGCATCCTACCTACCACCACAGATTACATGTTTTTTCCCGTTTGTCATCATTGCTGTTTTTATTGATAAACAAGTTCATACATACATCACAAAGGCCTTATAAGAACTGTTCTCAACCAATTAAAATTACCCTCAGATAATTAATAGATACACAGACGAATTCTTATTCAAAAGGTAGATGAATATAGGCACACTTAGGAAGACTGACGGAAGTTTAGTAGGTGTAGAGGTATTTGATATGAAATATATTTTTGGTGTGATTTCAAATATATTACCTTTGAGAGAATTTATGGTTATAGGCAGGTGGTCAGCTAAGTAAAACTAGCCTAAAATTGGACCATTTAGACTGCACACACCCCTACCCTTTACTGTGATTTGTGCAACTTCCTTGCCGACGGGAACCAAGAGTATTATAATAACTAGAATTCGGGTAGTCGACAAGCGTCTACGTGTAGCAACCGAAACCAGTGGGACGGGTGAAGTTAGGCATTGATTGAGTGGCAAGGGGAAATAGAAAGTGGTGTGTTGCATATTAGCATGGACGTCTGCAGCCGAAATGTGTATGTAGGTGGCGCCACCTGCCACAAAATCGAGAAAGCTATCCAAGATGTGTATACATGCAAAATGTTAGGCAGACAAGTCAAACCACTGCCGAGATATGAGTACTTTTGTCCGACGGCAGACAAACAGACGGAGGCTGTGTAAAAATGGTTGCAGATGGCACCATCAGTTTAACATATGATTAAGAGCTATGTGAGATCTATACACATGCAAAATTCAAGGAGGATACGTCAAACCAGTCCAGAGATATAAGCCGGGATATCTGCAGCCTGAACGTGAATGTATGTGGCGCCACCTGCCACAAAATCGAGAAAGCTATCCAAGATGTATATAAATGCAAAATTTTAGGCAGATAAGTCAAACCACTGCCGAGATAGGAGTGATTTTGTCCCACGGCAGATAAACAGACGGACGCTGTGCAAAAATGGTTGCAGATGGCACCACCAGTTTTAAATATGATTAAGAGCTATGTGAGATCTATGCACATGCAAAATTTCAGGAGGATACGTCAAACCAGTCCCGAGATATAAGCCTGGATATCTACAGCCTGAACGTGATTGTAGGTAGCGCCACCTGTCATAAAATCAAGAAAGCTATCCAGGATGAATACACATGCAAAATGTCAGGTGGATAATTCCATTCACTGCAGAGATATGAGTGATTTTATTCCAAGGCAGATGAACAGATGGATTCTGTGCAAAATTGTTGCAGCAGGCGCCACCATTTTTATGTTTGTTATAAAGCTATCCAAGGGTTAATTTTCCAGTCAACTTCGGTTCAATTCCAGGCTATATGCCAGGCTACAATAATGAAAAAATAGGCCTACAGACTGCCCGTAAATATGCAATAAAATTAAGATATGCATATGTACATACACGAGTACTCGAGTCAAAATTTTGGACTCGAGTACTCGGTAAGTTTTACCCGGACACAAGTACTCGAGTACTCCCTGCAGTCCTAGAACATAAATTATCGTTTTTAATCGATTATTAAAAAATGCAATCGATTTAATCGTTTCGAAAGAAAAAAAACTAGCATCGATTTTATCGACCAATCGGCACACCACTAATATATATATAAAATCTGTCCCTCTTTAATTTTACCTTTTAAAAAAAGTTGACAAATTAACAAATGATTATTTGTTAAAAATAACCTGTGGAAATAAGATATAATAAAAAGAGAAATATATGTGTTTTACATGCCATGTTTTTAAACTGATGAGTAAAACCTTTATTCCTTATGATGATTGATGAAAATTATGAAAGATATAGTGTTACTGACCTAAGATAGTGTTTTGAGTAAATTACCAAACTCTGTTTTGGAAGAGTAATTAGTCCTAGTTGATTTACAGAAATGCAATAGAAGTGAGAGTTTATAGCATGAATCCATACTGTCATCTGATTTTTGCACCTCCGTCTTGGTTTATTAACTAGTTTGAGCTCATCAAGCCGCCCCGGCCGCTTCCTATACTTGAAATTTATAGAAACTTTAATTTAATATTAAATTAAAATTTCAATTTCCGAAAGTTCGTTAGATTTCCACCCGCAGGGCGGTAGACGAAGATGCCGTGTGTACTACTTTATCGGTTTAGATTCTTCCTCGGATCCCCGAGTCAGTCTTGGATTACTCTGTCTTGGATTATTCTTATAATCATTTATATTTTTTTAAAGTTGTTTTTTATAATGCCAACTGTCATGTCTATAGCTATACGTGTAAATCTCTGAAGGAATTAAGTAGATCTTATGATCTCGGTAATATCAATAGTAATTTAGTCACCTGGTTTGCTACCCTGGGTTGCTGTAATTAAGTGTTGTTACGAAGACAAATTGCTCAGGGGAAAACATTGGGCCGATCCCGGATTCAAACCCATGTCGGTGGTGCACAAGTCCGGCGTACCTATCGCTTCGCTAGCAAAGCAAGCTCCAAGTGAGACAGTTCGGTCCGTTTTTATGTCACCCCGTAACAGTGTAAATAAATTTGGCCTACTAGCTCAAGCCCTTAACTTGAAGACATAATTAAAACTGAAGGGCCCAAAACCGATAAATCTTGTTGTTCCTTTTTCTTAGCAGACAAGAATTGAAGAATGTGTACTCTATGGACATGAGGGTTTGCTCACATCTAATGTGGGACTGATTAGATAAGTCAGATAAAAAATGCTACTTATTCGTAATAATGAACCGTCACTATATTGTGACGAACACTACTTTATTACCACGTGGCATAATAAATTAATTAATGACTTTTAAGTTCACAAATTTTCCGAAAAAACGACATTTTATGATTTTAGACGATATTGAGACCCTAATACTAAAATATAAAACATGTTTGTATAAACTTACTGAATGGCAATGGATTTAAAAATGAAATCAAAATGGATATATATTATTTATTGTTTGTTGAAATAAATCGGTTAGGAAACATCTGGGCTGGCTGGACATTTTTCTCGAAGTGTTTTAAATATAATGTCAAAGTGATGCTTCCAGCATGTTTTGAAATATATTCTCCTGATTATCTGTTACATAATAATTTCTTGTTAAAATTTCAGGCCGATATGAATAGCCTGGGATAAACTCCAAAGACTGACAAATTACGTGACACAAAGGTTCGTACTGCCATCTGGTGACCATTTTAGTAACTACAGCTGGTGCCAGCATCACGGACGGGGCAGTGGTTTGTTTACATTTGATCCTTACGGAGGCAGACAATCAGTGCCAGACACAAACATACCACTGGCGCTGGTAATAAGTTATGTGATACAGTAATACATTAACCTCTAAATATCCTCACAGTTTCTGCCCACATTTCTTTTTAGAAATTCATTAAAGGTGTCTTCACACTGGTGTAGACACTGGGCTGACCAACAATGGGCAACATTGACATTGATACTATAATGATAGTGATCAACCTTGTAACAGATAGTGTCTTTTGAATGAAAATATTGTCATGCATATTCATATTGTATTTTACTTTTATATTTTGAAATGTTACGGGTGTATATAAAATTTAAAAAGGCCCAGTCACATATAAAGCATGTTGAGTTGACACGACAAATATCTTCTTCCCTTTATTTAAAATAAATCTGTAACCTTCTAAAATATTGCCATGAAACTATTTGCTTACTCCAGTAAATGAGTGTTAAAAACAATTTACCCGGCGCAATAGCAGGTGTCAACATAAACATGGTGCATGGGGCTGTTTGCAGCGCAGAGACACATCACATGTCAATTAATGAGGAGATGCCCTGACTGACTTGGCCCAAAAATGTAATACATGTTTCTGCTGGCTGAAACAATGCGTGCTCCTCATAATTGGACCTGTGGTCAACCGGCCTTGTTATGGTAAACAGACACATTTTTACCAACACAGACGCATAAAAATGCATTAAAAAGCCATATGGGAGGAACTAAGACTGTGGTGGGATGGTTTTGCTGGAAAAACTTTTGTATAAAGCAAAACTTAACTGATAGTGTGAAAGAATGGGCATAATATTACTCCTGATTATGTCCCTTTAAGTCTGTTCATTTGCTAGTCTCCTGGACCAAGCCATGTGCGAAGTGAACAGTTATTGCTTTCACTTCATTTTGTGTGTATGTACATGTCTGCCCCATATCTTATCAAATCGATGTAATTGAAATTTACCATATAGGTTGGTTGTGTGCAAATGTCAAACAAGTTCAAATTTGGTGTAAATCCAAGTGTTAATGACCCCTAAGTGAGTGTTTTATGTGTTTTTAGCGAACCTGTGAGCTTATGCGATGGTGCGGCCTCGTACGTCATGTGTCGTGCGTCCTGCGGCGTGCGTCATCTGTACGTTAACCATAGCTATCTCAAAAACGGCAGGAGCTAGCATCACCAAATTTTTTGCAAATAATCAGTCATCCAAAAAACTAAATCGGATTTTGTTTACTTTTTTTCTAACTTTTTTTTTTTTAGATTTTATAGGGAAAAAGCTAGAAAAGCTTTTAAAAATCTTCTTCTCCGAAACTGTCCAGCCAATTTGTCCAATATTTTACAGAAATGATCCCTGGAACAATCTTTCTCAAGTTTGTTCGAATGGTTCCAGTTCGGAGATTTTTGGCTGAGTTACAGGAGGTTGAACTTTGTTAACTGTTCAAAAAAGCATATTAAAATTTAAATCTCAGAAATGGCTGGAGCTATCATCACCATATTTTATGCCAATGTTGGTCACGTAGGTCATTTTTGAAATTGAGGTATTGGTGCGCCACCTGCATCGGCCTTTTTTGTACAGGGTTGACAGTGCCTGTATCACACTGAGGGCTACAAAAAACTTCTTCTCTGAAACCATATGGCCAAAATGTTTAATATAGCACAGAAATGATCCTAGGGTAGTGCTTTCTGAAGTTTGTTCAAATAGTCTCTTTTCAGTGACTTTTGGAATTTAATCATATGCCATAACTGCCCATTTTAGCTCAGTGGCTACAAAGATCTTCTTCTCAAAAACCACTGGGCCAAATTCTTAAATCTTGCACATTAATTATCCTCAGATGTTGATAATTCAAGTTTGTTCAAATGGTTTTGGTTCAGTGCTTTTTGGCTGAGTTACGGGAAGCTGAACTTAGCCAGTTTGCTGTATCTTCCTATATGAGTTATAAACCTGCAAAACATTTTTCGACTGATGCCACTGAAGCCAGTTTGTTAAATATTTTACAAGAATAATCCCTACCATAATTCTTATAATAATTATCATTAATGGTTCCACATGAATGATTTTTGGCTGAATTATGGAGATTGAATTGAGTCATTTTATCTTATATGTTAGCTGTGTTATGCTGTTACATCTAGCCTGGCACCAGTTTATCAGCATCTATTACATCATTCCACTAGACATTTAGATTTCAGGTTATCTTTAGTTAATATTGACAAGAAAGTTTTTTTTAAAAGCTTTTAAAAATTTTAAATTTATGATTTAAGTTATTCATCATACCAGGCAATGTTACAAACAAGGATATTCAGCTCTCTGTGGCTATATAAAGACAACTGAATGTGGATTATAAATGATTGGTATCCCTACTCAACTTAATTCAAGAATTTGCCATCAGTGAGATATATCTGTATTTTAATTTTGCATTCCGTATGCATCCGTAATAATTTTACATATATTCCTGATTTCTTTTTTATAAAAAGTCAGCTGAAAAGCATTTTGTATTGGAAAAATAAATTTCAAAGTTATTTCAAGTAGGGACCACTTTTGTGTACAGATGGCAGCACTTGGTTTACCATTGGCAGATTGCCAGTGCCTTGATGTTGGCCATTAGCCAAGATGATGTCAGCTCTATAAATAATTTTGGCACAGTGCCAGGATTGGAAGAACTGCAGCCAGGTATAGGTCAAGATTTTACTCAGTGCAGTAGCTGCATTCTATTTATAGCTTTGGCTCACTGCCAACTTTGTCAGATTATGCAACAGGTCAAGAGTTCACTCAGTGCAGCCAGGTACAGGTCAAAAGTTCACTCAGTCTAGCCAGGTGCAGGTCAAGAGTTCACTCAGTGCAGTAGCTTGAGGCAGCAATTTGTCACAGGTCACTCGGGGGCAACTGCCTTACTCACCTAAGCCTTGTCAGCCCAGTGCATCAAACTCTTGGGAAGTTTGATTTATTGGACTGATATTTTGACCTGTCTATGTGTCTTTGATGGTATTCTCATAAGACATGTTGGTATTCTTATAAGACAGGTGGTGCCACCTACATTGACTTTTGCAGTGTATTCGCCTGCTTATTTCTACAGAGGAATTTGATACATCAGCCTAAAATTTGGCATGTTTATACATATCGGGTAGCTTTATAGTGTACAAGGCTGGTGGCGCCACCTACAATAATTTTTGCACAGTGTATGTCCCTGCTTATTTCACAGGAGGGGTTTGACATATCGGTCTGACATTGGGCATATTTATATATCTCTTCGTTGTATATAAGACTGGTGGTGCCAGCTACAATCATTGTATCCGCCAAAACAGAGTTTTGCAGATACTATGATTTCAGTCAGACGCTGACGCTGCCGCCATCGCCGCATAGGTTTCCGGAGAACTTCTTTATAACCACTGGGCAGAATTTTTTAAAATTCAGAATTATTATCAGTCACATGTGAACTAGTGCGCCCTCATTTTTCATTGACCTCTGACCTTTCCTCTGTGCCCAGCATCCATTTGTGCGTCTGTTTCCACACATAAACCCACATATCTCAGGAACCGTTTGACCAATAAGGCTAAAGATTTTGCACAAATGTAGTCCTTGGAAAGCTTTATAACATACACTAAAAATGGTGGCGCCACCTGCAACCATTTTTGCACAGCGTTCATCTGTTCATCTGCCTTGGGATAAAATCACTCATATCTCTGCATTGGTTGGACTTATCCATCTGAAATTTTGCATGTGTTTACATCCTGGACAGCTTTCTAGATTTTATGACAGATGGTGCCACCTACATTCACGTTTAAGCTGCAGACATCCAATCTCATTTCTCGGGAACCGTTTGACCAGTTGGGTCAAAATTTTGCATGTGTTTAGATCTCTCATAGCTCTTTATCATACCCAAACTGGTGGTGCCACATGCAACCATTTTTGCACAGCGTCTATCTGTTCATCTGCCTTGGGATAAAATCACTCATATCTTGGCAGTGGTTTGACTTATCCACCTGATATTTTGCAGGTTTATACATCCTTGACAGCTTTCTTGATTTTTTTACAGGTGGCGCCACCTACATTCAAATTTATGCTGCAGACATCCAAGCTCATATCTCAGGAACCATTTGACCGATTGGGCAAAAATTTTGCATGTTTATAGATCTCACATAGCTCTTTATCATACTCAAAAGTGGTGGCGCCACCTGCAATCATTTTTGCACAGCGTCTGTCTGTTTGTTTGCCGTGGGATATAATCACTCATAATAGGCAGTGGTTTGACATATCAGCCTAATGAAGGTTTATACATCTTGGATAGCTTTCTGGATTTTGTGGCAGGTGGCGCCACCTACATTTATGTATATGCTGCAGACATTCAGGCTTATACCTCAGGACTGGTTTGATATATCCCCCTGAAATTTTGCATATGTGTAGATCTCACATAACTCTTAATCATACACAAAATTGGTGGTGCCACCTGCCACCATTTTTGCACAGGGTCCGTCTGTTTTTCTGCCGTGGGCTAAAATTACCCATATCTCAGTATCGGTTTGACTTATCAGCCTAAAATTCTGCAGGTTTATACATCTTGGATAGCTTTCTGGAATTTTTTGGCAGGTGGCGCCACCTGTTCTTGAAAAGTAATGGTCCAGCATTGAAGCATTATACCTGGTGTAATCTCATTGCACAGGTTTGCATTAGGCCTGTAGGCCTTGTTATAGTACATGTATTATGTTTACACCAGGACATAGCATGTGAGGATAAGGCCATCTTTGGAGTGTGAGTCATGACGTCACAGAGGACAATGACATCACTCCACGTGCTATTTTCCTAAATTCACCAATGTGCATTAAGGGGTGGGGGGGGGGGGGGGGGAGGGCAGCATGGTTGTTGTTCTTTATGTTTATAGCCAAGGACAGCAATACCATGATGTCCAGGGTGTTTTTAAAAATATTTTCAGTTTTAGAGTTCCCAGGAAAAACACAGGCTTAATTAACATACCATGGTACTGACTTTTAACAGGATCTTTTGCACAGGGTTTGCATCCCCATGTTGGCCTTTTTTTTTTTAATTACTTCTGTTTTAAGAATATTTTCCCCTCTTTTTTTTTAAGCTCAGCTAACTATAAGTGTAAGTCATCCAAGGTATAGTGATCATCCTTTTCTGGTTGATCTGCCTTCCTTCTGGCCAGACTTCAGTCAACAAGGTATCTTTTTAAACGCAAGGATAGACAAATCTGAAATTTAGCATACTGTGCATTATCTCTCTCTGCCTTAAAGAAAAGGAAATAAGTTACTATAAAAATTACATCATTTTTAAGAATAAGAGATAAAATATGTTAATATATATTTTAACAAATGTAAACAGAGTTATCTTGTTTAATTTAACAGGGATGACATATACTGTGATATTAGTTTCTAAGATTTGGAGAATAGAGGTAGGCAACATTAAGATTTCTGATGACTAGTACTCCATTGGACGCCCTTGATGTTGCACATTTTTAATTGACTCTAGCATAGCAAGTTCTGTACAAATGTGCAGTTTATAAAATTACATTCCTGAGGTTGTAATGAATAAAGCAAATGTAAATACTTCACATGAAACAATTAGTTGGTTAGATTACTGGGATATAATCTAAATCTTTCTAAGTATTTTCAGCATTTTCCACAAATCACTTCATGGCAAGCATTGATTATGGTCATATATGTAATTTAGTGGATGCCTATGTCACACATGAAAAGGAAAGTTTATTTTGGGGAGCAAACAAATCATACATGTTTTAAATTATTTAATTAATTTTAGTACTTTTCAATACATTATATCATAAAGTTAAAGAGTGCAAGTGGAGGGATTATCCAGCCCTTTTGACAGACCTTATTTCTGCAAATTTTCCTCTGAAAACTCTCCTCCCCCTCCCCCCTTCATTGTTTTCCAAAATCCCTGCTTCACTTATTTAAGCATAGCAAAAAAAGTTTTCCCTATAAAAAGAATAAAAGTTGTCTTCTAAGCCGAATAATCCCAGAGCATATACATAAATATAAATATATATATATATATATATATATATATATTTATTTATGTATGTATGTATATATATATATATATATATACAGACGAGCCCACTTTATGTCATATCGGTAAATAGAAAATCCCGTTTATTGTCACATAAATCTGAAATCCCAAACCATTTCCTATATAGACAATGGTAAATCTGACCGTTTAATATCATGGAATATTGTCATAATCCCTTTTATTGTCATGCTTTGAACCTTCAGCAGTGATACCAGTTCGCAGTTAATATCACATCAAACGCCGAGACGGTGATCAACGAGGCCAAGTGCCTGTGATTGGTCAGGCGTATCAAACGATTGCATCTCCCACCTGTGTGTGGCAGGCAAGTGGAGTGATGCATGCGGGTATACCCCGTCACTTAGCTTATTAACATCTTATAATAACAAGGTAATCCAAATCATTGCGTTTCTTCGTACGTTTACAAGGACGATGTTTTCGATCACATATCATACATAATGAACTCCTGGCCTTTGAAAGGTCGCGATTTACACTTCAGTGACATTTCGCTGAGATGATATGAAGCACGAGCTCTAAATGTTGCTTACGACTGGAAATCCCCTTGAATGGTCTACGGAAATCTGGAGGTTTTGTTAAGCACTGGAGAAGATACCCGGTCCAAAACCTCAATCGCGGCGAAACTTCAGAAAGTTGACAAGGGCATGACGATGCCCGATCCCTGAACAGACCTATCATAAAGACGATCAGGGAAGTTTGGGTCATTAAGATATCGAGAAAATAAGGTGCAATTGTCGGGGAAAGAATTATATCTAGTAAAATAGTTTGACTTCATAACGTTTTAACTGTGCCGCTTGCATATTTCCAGACGTATAACCTCACGACCCATGCAGACGCTACATCATTTTCTGTTGGCAAGTCAGATTTTTGTCAGTTATTGCGGCATGCAACACAAAATTTACAGGAAATAAATTGTCAGGTGTGCATAAACGTAATTTGATATGCCGTTGTACAATAAATATATAAACGTTCCTGTTTCTTTTTTTATTGACTATATATTTAATATCATTTTAGACATAACGCTTCTTCTATTACTTAAAAGGACATTGATGTTTAAGCCCGCATAATATCACATCCCGGTTATTATCATAATTTATGCATGCACCACCGACATGACAATAAGCGGGCTTGACTGTATATATATATATATATATATATATATATATATATATATATATATATATATATATATATAAAAAAGAAATTATTTTGGTTTGCAACAGGTGGAAACCATTTCCAAAAGTTTGTTGAATAGGTTCTTTTGTTTTGAGCTTATGATTGCTAGTTTCTCTGCCAAATACAAGTTGCACTGATGTGAAGAGGTCATGAATGAGTTTTACTGTTTGATTATAGACCAGGTGATAGTGAAACCTCAAATTGTTTCCACCTGTCGCCATGGACCAAGGGCACCCAACCGTTCAAAAATGAAACAATAAAAACCAATATTGCAATTAGTTGAACCGCAGTCACCTGATGAACCGATGAGGTGAAACCGATGGTAGTGATTTAGATTCATCACACACCTTAGTATATTTTATATATATATATATATATTTGTATACATTTCCACTGTAGAGAGATACAGCTCAGAAACACTCAGCTGAAGTAGACCAACCCATGCAGTCATTGCAACATGTACCGGGCATTGTATGACTTCAAAGATTCCGATGCACACGCCTTAAACTTCTCAGCAAATGACCAGTTTACTGTCCTTGACTCCTCCAATGATTACTGGTGGCTTGTTCAGAATGGCTTCGGAGAAGTGGGATATGTCCCGTGTAACTACCTGTCAAAGGATAATGTAAGGAAACTTAAATTATTATTTATGTAGCCTTAATTTGTCACCATGGCTTAAAATTCTTTATTTAAAAAATCTGTAGTTTTATCTTTATATTAGATCTCATGAACAGTTTATCATTTCAAACCTACAGCTGTGTGCTGTCTAACAACCTGTCTAAAAAAAATGTCACCATTTTAACATTTTGAAAAAAATAAGTTATTCTAGGTGTCCAGTAAGAGCAAGCCACTTGAAGTGGACTTTTTTAAGTTACATACAAGTATTTCCAGATCTTTCTGATATGTTATTTGTTTATTTGTATTAATGTCAGTAAAAGGAGTGTAAATTATTCATATAAATTGTTCAATTTGTTCTTGTTAAATGCTTTATTTGTTTTAACCTAGTAGTGTCTTAAGATTTGATTGTTATTACTTTAGGCCAGCAATAATTAAGAATCTGCTACTGATGTGACCCAAATTTACATTTAGTATTTTTATGTATTTTGTGTCTCCAATGATTTTTAATATTGAATTCTAGGTGATTGTATTTGTTGTATTTCATACTTTTATTTAGGATGGTGCTGATTTTGTATACTAGGTGGCTTATTCTGAGGTGCTGCGGTCCATTGATAGGGCTATAGAAACCATTCACTTTGCTGCCAGCAGTGCTGGAGGTAGCTACACCCATCAGCAGAGAGAAAACTTACAGTAAGTGGCTTCAAAATGTCCCTGTTCTGTAACACTGTCCCCACCATCTTTTCTATATGAAAATATTATATCATAGTTTTGTCAGCCTTTATGTGAGAGTTTAACTTGATATTGCATGAGAGAGCTCAGCTTTGTGACAAGTTTATGACCCTTTATGAGTCTTTCCTTTTATGTGATAGACATAATGCATCCTTGTTTACTTTAAGTGAACCGATGACCTTTTGCGATGGCGCTGAGTAGTCCTTCCGCTGTTATCCGTACCTCAACCCATGCAATCTCAAAAATGGTTGGAGTTAGCATCACCAAATTTTATGCAAAAAACCAGTCATCTAAAAAATTTACTTTTTTTGCTATTTGCATAAACTGAGATTTTATAAGGAAAAAAGGCTAAAAAAATACCTTTGAAAATCTTCTCTGAAATCATTCAGCCAAATGGTTTAATACTTCACAGAAATGATCCCAGAGAAAAAGCTCTCTCAAGTTTGTTCAAATAGTTTGGGTTTGATGAATTTTGGCAGAGTTACAGGAATTTGAACTTAGTCATTTGGCCATTATATCATACTTACATAAAAATCTCAGAATTGACAGGAGCTAGCATCACCAATTTTTTGCAAATGTTGGTCACGTGACTCATATTTGAAATTGCAGTTTTTGAGGGGTTACATCAACCTGTTTTTACAGGCAACATTCTCATAATTTTAGCCTCTTTAGTTTAAAAATGGTTTTTGATGAAACTGTCAAGCTGAATCATTTAATTTTTCACAAGAAATATCCTAGGGTAGGGTTCTTTCAATTGCATAAGAAAAGATTTGGTTTACTTTTGGTAGAGTCATAGAAAGCTGCATGAAATTGGTCTTGTGGCCATTAGTAAGCCTATTTCAAACTGAGGACTGCAATACTCCTTTTTCTGCAAAACTGTTGTTTCACCTTCTACAATATTGCACCAAAATGATTCTCAGGAGGCCTTTGTTCAAGTTTACATTAATGATTGTTTGCAGAATTATTTGACCTTTAACAATGAAAGGACTACATCTTTTATTATTCTAAACATTTAGATCAAACAATCTTATGGATATGTCAGCTTGAAAAAAAACATTTTAGCCAAAGTCTTTCAGAATGTGTAAAAAGATGTTACTTACAGGCCAAGATTGTGTCTGTATCTATAAATAGCTTTGCAGACTGCCAACTATTTCAGATTTGGCAACAGGCCAATGGTCAGTCTGGATCTATTTATAGCTTTAGCAGACTGCCTACTGTGTCAGATTATGCAACAGGTCAAGAGATCACACAGTGGACCCAGGTACAGATCAAGACTTTACTCAGTTCAGCCAGGTGCAGGTCAAGAGTTCACTCAGTGCAGTAGCTGGTGCCAGCAATTCGTTCCAATTCACTAGGGGCAACTGCCTTTCTCACATAAGCCTGGTTAGCCCAGTGCACCTGACTCAAGAGAAGTTTGATGTATTGGCCTGATGTTTTGACCTGTCCATGAGTCTTTTATGGCTTTCTCATACACTATACTAATGTCGCCACCTACAATGACTTTTGCACAGTGAATATACCTGCTTATTTCTTAGGAGGGATTTGATATGTCAGCGTGAAATTAGCCAAGCCAATGAAGGTATACGCTCATCGAGCAGCTACAGGTTGCTGCGGTCAAGACCTCAGCCCTGTGCGCTCCTTAAGCATGTTCTCTGAGCCAACAGTTGCAGTTCCACGCCAAGCCAAGCAGGGAGCCGCAAAGGCCGCCATCGTCCATCCCGAGCAGGTGACCTTTTAAGAAAGCTACAGCATCCAAAGCCACAAAGCCAGAAGCAACCCACATTCCCTCTACCGATCCCAGCAGTGGAGACCCAGCCATGCCATTGGAGAGCCGAACTCGATCTTGTGAACGACACTGTTTCGAGACCCATCGCCATTGTACTTGCAGTTTCAGCCATTTGGGCTGTATTTCACCGGGTTTCCCAGTTATGCAAGTTTTAGCAAGTTTTTTCCTCATCGGCAGGCCTGATATTAGGCATACATACATTTGGATAGCTTTGTCATATACAAGACTGATGGTACCACCTACAATAATTTTTGCACTGTGTATGCTCCTGCTTATTTCTCAAGAGTGGTTTATCAAATCAGCCTGAAATTATGCGTGTCCATACATCTTGGATAATTTTGTGGTATACAAAACCTGTTGTGCCACCTACAATTGCTTTTGGTTTCATGCATCTGTGCACATAGACCGAGAGTGGTTTGAAGATTCTTCCTGTAATTTTGCAGATAAATTTGCTGAAAAATTGGTGCTTATACTAAGGTTCAAAATGTTTAGTACCTGAATTGTACATGTACATGCCACACATGTACATGAAAAGTAACGGTTAAGCATGGAAACATTTAATGTGATATATATCCCATTGCACAGGTTTGCATTAGGCCTGTAGGCCTTGTTTTTAAACCAGTTTTTATTAGCTCAGCTGACTATAAGTCATCTGAGCTATAGTCGTGGTCCTTTGTCCCTCGTCCGTCTGTCCTGCAGTCCGGCCGGCCATCCGTTAACAGGGCACGTTTTAAAAGCGTTGGACCTACGAATCCAAAACTGTGCATACCATTAGATGTCTCCAAAATCTCCTACCATACCGAAAATTGGGTCATTAGGACTTTGTTCCTTCAAGATATTAAGGAAAAACTTCTGTTTTCCATAAAAAAAGCCATATTTACACTTCAAGGCTGCCTAATATCAAAACCACTGATCTGTTTTTGATCATATTTAGTATTCATATACTTCCATAGATTTTCTATGAATATACCAAAAATTAGGTCAGTATTGTGTATAATTTTGAAGTTATGGGCCCAAATATAATGCAATTTTTAAAAAATCAGGAAATATGTTTACTCACCTAACATGAGAATTGCTGAAACTGGAGACATTTTTTCAGGAATATAACTTTATTTAATCAAGATTCATTTGTTTACCCAAAATTAGATCTGAATTTTGCAAATTTGTCAAGTTATTAGCATAAATTAAAAATCAGTACCTTAAATTTTGTCCAACTTTGGCAATGGCATGTTTTTTCCCTGTTAGCACTGTCGATATAATTTTCACAACATACATACATAAGGATTTAATCTTTTAAAATCTGAAATTTCAAAGGAATTGATTGAAAAGAGCAGCTTTTATTCAGGATTCCATACACTATGTCAAGTGTTGTTTACATCTAGCCCACCTAGTAGTACAGCCTTCACTTGCATTATGTAACCCACCCCAGGCAGCTTGCCTTGGCTCAGCTTGGCCACTACTAGCAGGCTTCCCCTCTGCCCTGCACTCGCCCCCCCCCCCCCCAGATGGTGCATTAACTAGATGAATGTTATAATTTTCTGAATTTTATTTTATTCTTGGCTATGCTACATTTTAGATTTTGTATGTACCACCAGGGTTACAGTGATTTAAGTGCGTATTTAATTGTGTCCACAAAGTGGTGTATTGCTATGAAAGTGTGGATGTTCATCAGATAAGTAATTCCTTACTTCAGAAGAGTAAAAACGTCCCCAGGTGTGAAATTGAATATTAATTCCAGTAATAAATATGAGATAGTAATTAGCACAATGATATTGTTTGTTCCTCATTCAACCAACAGTGTGTATACTTTATTTGAAAAGATGTTTTTATTTTATCAAATTTACTGAATATTTTATTTCATTTCAATGAATAAAATTAAGCATGTACTGAAAACTCCAATGTGCAAAACTTGTTAATAGTGATTCAAGGAATAATCTTGTAGATGCCATGTTGTGGCATTATTTTCTTTTAAATTCAGTTTAAACATTTGTGTTTTTAAAATAATAAAATAGATGTGTATGCATAATATGACCCAATATGAGCCACACTCTGGATATATAATGATTGCAACTTAGAATTCTAATATTTTAACTTATATTTTCAGGTTTTTTTATTACAAATTTATAAAACTTGTAAATAAAAAAATGAATCTGATAAAAACTATTAATGGAAAAAGTGGATATGCTAAAAAAATAGACTTATATATAAACTTAAATGCATTATTCTCTTGAAAGTGAAATAAAGGTATTAGTCCATTCTGTCCACTTGCCTGTCCATCTGTAAATTTTTCATATGCATCACATTATCTCAAAACTGTTACTGTTTTTCTTCATGACAGTCTTGTCAGAGTATTAGTTTGCAATCATATATTTAGAACTTTACTATAACCAAGTAGGAGGGCCAGTTTCCTCTCAGCTTCTCATATGCTTATATAAATGAAAAACATGACAATAGAATATTTTCATATTTTTGCATTTGGTAAAAATTTCAAACTTCAGCTGAGCGCTGTGACCCATGGGTCCCTTGTTATGTATGTATTGTGAATTAAGAAAGGGTTCTTGCCAAGGTTTCAGGATATAAGGGCATCATTGATCCCATATTTTCCTAGTTAAGCATATGGTGAGGTACTACTTGGGTCTCTAGGCCCTTGTTTTTTATTTCCTTCAAATACTTTAAGGCCATACCAAGCTTAATGGGTCACCGGTCAAGGTTGACTCGTGTGGCATATGGAGTTGCTTGTGTCTGTCAGAGTTAGACAAGAATTAACTGTTCCTATATGTGTCTCAGCTTGCATAAAATCCCAAGATATTCTACACAGAGCATAAAACATAGCAAATCTAGTAAAATAATTGTATTTATCAAGTATTACAAATAAGCAAGCACCTACAAGTGCCATTTACTTATCCATATTACAATCCAGTTGGGTTATACATATAAGTATGAATGACAATCAGCACCAATTTTTCACTGAGTGTGAGAAATACATTCAAATACACATCTCTTTCTTTGTATTACAAGTTCATCCACAGCAGCACCTATCACATGTTAATAGTCACCTTTGTGTTTGTGATGTTAACACTGCTTCGTGAAGAGTACACTGCAGTGACACTGCTTCATGGAGAGTACACTGCAATGACATTGCTTCATGAAGAGTACACTGCAATGACATTGCTTCATGAAGAGTACACTGCAATGACATTGCTTCATGAAGAGTACACTGCAATGACATTGCTTCATGAAAAGTACACTGCAATGACATTGCTTCATGAAGAGTACACTGCAGTGACACTGCTTCATGAAGAGTACACTGCAATGACATTGCTTCATGAAGAGTACACTGCAATGACATTGCTTCATGAAGAGTACATTGCAGTGACACTGCTTCATGAAGAGTACACTACAATGACATTGCTTCATGAAGAGTTCACTGCAATGACACTGCTTCATGAAGAGTACACTGCAGTGACACTGCTTCATGAAGAGTACACTGCAGTGACACTGCTTCATGAAGAGTACACTGCAATGACATTGCTTCATGAAGAGTACACTGCAATGACACTGCTTCATGAAGATTACACTGCAATGACATTGCTTCATGAAGAGTACACTGCAATGACATTGCTTCATGAAGAGTACACTGCAGTGACACTGCTTCATGGAGAGTACACTGCAATGACATTGCTTCATGAAGAGTACACTGCAATGACATTGCTTCACGAAGAGTACACTGCAGTGACACTGCTTCATGGAGAGTACACTGCAATGACATTGCTTCATGAAGAGTACACTGCAGATCTAATGCACAACACACTCTCTGCTGCTTATATAGTTTATGCATCTCTGCTTGTGATCACCACTGATCACTAAACTGATCGCTAAACCAGTCCTGGTGACTTACATATCAAAAGACAAGCTATACTGTGTCACACATGATATATATATATATATATATATATATATATATATATATATATATATATATATATATATATATATATATCAAGTTTTCAGTGTGGAGGCACTTTATACATAAAAGTTCAACTAATATAATTCCATCCAGGTCTTTCATTACATACACTGTTAAGCAGTTTCTGTATCTGCCAAGTGTGAGCCAATCATATACTGTAGCCCACTGTGCCCAATGTAGCAAACTAGCAACACACAGCAGTACCAGTTATGAAATGAGAGTGTGGCATAGATTTATCAGATAAATCTTCTGTTAACATGTGGCTGGCTCTCTTGGCATTGTCTTTAGACAGTAATAGAAGCATATGCCGTGCCACTGTACTTGACTGTTAGACACAAATTTATGACACACTACAATTGGACTTTTTTTTAGGCTGAATTTTGATAAACCTTTTTAAGGCTGAATTTTGATAAACCTCACCCTTCAGTTTTAAGTAGTTTACTTATCAATTGGAAATGAGAAATCAACTTA
Organism: Sipunculus nudus; assembly: GCA_026874595.1. Classification (NCBI taxonomy): domain Eukaryota; kingdom Metazoa; phylum Annelida; class Sipuncula; order Golfingiida; family Sipunculidae; genus Sipunculus; species Sipunculus nudus. The sequence continues at coordinate 17,671,513 of CM049306.1, read as the reverse complement.
TGTTAGCACTAATGTAATGACAAATCATAATTTACTTGCATTACTCATAGTATCTTTGGAAACCCCAGCCCTGGTATTTCCAAGGAAATACAATGTACATAATAGACAGATTATTTTGGCTGCTCTGACTATCAGCCAATCACAGTAAATTTAAGGTTACTCAACCCTCTCAATATTTTGCTAGGAAATCCATGATTGGCCAAAAGAATCAGCATCAGGTCTGGTTACAGCACCATAGTTATGTGTTTGTCACAGTTTGAATCTCATGATTGGGTGGCACAGCAGCTCTGGTACCCACTATGGATGGCTCTATGGATAACTCTTCTATTTCTGTAACTTTACTGGTACAAGGGCATATATTTCTAATTGTATTGAGCACCTGTTTGTAGCTGCTGTGGACATAGATTAAAGGATTAATGATACAGTGAACTAGTGCTAGTGTACTTGCCAAGGCTTGTACTACTGGATTTTTCAAAGCCATTCCCATTGCTGAGCATATGACCAGGGGGACAAACCCAATAATGTATGTTGCACAGATAAGAACTGTTGTCTTTGTAATATCTAGCTCTCGTTTTCTTCTTCGCTTAGCCTGAGGATTTTGATGCGATTCAGTTTGATGTGTGATCATTTTACGATTTTGTCTCCGTACCGTGATGTAGATATGTAAGTAACAAGTAATCATCACCACAAGTGGTATACCAATAGTGAAGGAATACACTAAGTTCCTGTACAAGATGCTGTGCTTTCCAACAAATGTGCATGCATGCGAAATGGCATTGAAACCAAATTCAGCTCCAATTTTGAGTGACGGAGGTAACAGTATCAGTGTGATGATTATCCAGGCTATAATTGTTATAATAAGATAGGCTTGTGTGGCTTCTATCCTGCTGGCCATATCAGTGTGCACAATTTTCATATATCTATGCACAGTCAACATGAGCAGATTAAATATGGTAGTCCCCTGGACAAAGAAAAAGGCAAATGCATAGAGCCGGCAAGTCACAACACCAAGCACTCGCTCACTAGCTTTTATCGCAATTTGTAGAGGAAGTATTAGCAAACACAGACTCAAGTTCAAACCCAGCAAAACTATGATGAATTTTTCATGCCAAGAGAATTTCTTCCTCTTTCTTTTTATGATAAGTATAGCACCCATGTTTAATATAAAACCAAATACCAGCAATAGAACTGCCCCTGTCAGTTCAATTATTCGTCCAATTTTCCTCTGCTGTGCATGCCAGGTTTCCTCTGCTGTCTGCCCTGTCGTATTGTTCATATTGTTCACTATTGACTACTTTTTGTGTTGTAGAGTATTTAACTGTATCAAGTGCTCTTTGTAGTACCCACAGACAGTGCTGGCATTAAGAATGCAGTATCTTCTTGTGTCTTCAGATTTTTCCTTTATCACAAAAAAAATATAAAAGATGATCCAAATAACCCATTTTCCATATGGATCATCCCATATCCAGATTTCATAGATTATCAAAAACTTTGGCTGTTGAACTGCAGAACTCTGTCTGATAGAGATACTGTAGTACTCTAGTTGTTGAAGACCCTGTTAAAATGTGTTTATTAAAGTCACTAGAATTCTTAAAGACACTGTAGTACTCTAGTTGTTGGAGACACTGTAGTACTCTAGTTGTTAGAGACTCTGTATTACTCTAGTTTTTGGAGACCCTGTTAAAAAGTGTTTATTAAAGTCACTAGAATTCTAGTACTTAAAGACACTGTAGTACTCTAGTTTTTGGAGACACTGTAGTACTCTAGTTATTGGAGATACTGTAGTACTCTAGTTGTTTGAGACACTGTAATACTCTCGCTGGTGGAGACACTGTAGTGCTCTAGTTGATGGAGACTCAGTAGTACTCTAAATGTTGCAGACACTGTAGTACTCAGTTGATGCTGACACTGTAATACTCTAGTTGATGGAGACACTGTAGTACTCTAGTTGTTGGAGACACTGTAGTACTCTAGTAGATGGAGAAACTGTAGTAATCTAGTTGATGGAGATACTGCAGGGACTTCATTGTCCATGTAGGAGTCTAAGCATGGCGGATATCTGAAACAAACAGCATCAGTATTATTAGGGGTGTGTTAACCACCGGCATCATGAGCACTTGCTAAAATTAGTTTCTGTTATTTGTTACAAAGACAAATTTTTTTCAGGGGAAAACATATTGGGCTGATCTTGGATTTGAACCCATAAGGATGGCACACAATTCTGGCGTACCAACTGCTTTGCTAGCAAAGCAAGCTTCACTAACGAGACAGTTCGGTCTGCTTTAATGTCATCCCGTAACACAACCCCTCTTAAGAGCATTCTGCTATCAGAACAAGATTAATTATCATAGGAGTCACACTTTAGTGAGCTTATTCCCTGGGCCACAAAGTTTGCCATCACGTTTAAGGGTCCCCATTTGTTACAAAGACAAATTGCTCATGGAAAAAATATTGGGTTGATCCCGGATTCGAACCCATGTTGGTGGCGCACAAGTCCGGCGTACCAACTGCTTCGCTAGCAAAGCAAGCTTCACTAACGAGACAGTTCAGTCAACTTTTATGTCACCCCGTAACATATTCTAATGTTAGCTGTATGAACTAAACTCACTTGAACTACATAAGTTTAATTTTCTCTTTTAGTGGAATTAGAGGTTTATTTAATTTTTCTTTCATAGTATATCTTGGTACAGTAAACAGCTTGTGTAGATAACAGGTTCGGCACTTAGAATCTTATCCAAACCAAAGGCAGATCAGGAATTCATTATTAAATAATTTCATGTATTATAATTACTTTAAGTAAAAAATATATGTAATGTTTAAAGAGAAACATTTTAGACAGTAATGTGTAAAACTTTGAAACATCCCGTGGCTATCCTGCACCTTAGAGATAATCTTCCCTGTGATAATAGGACTTAAATGTCCTCAGCCCCTGTTGTAAGTTGAGAACATCTAACAACACTTCCCTTTGGAGGCTTACTGCCTTTTGAGTTGCTGGTTTTTCTATTGGTGCAATCACCTACTTTTATCAAGGTAATACTTGCTTAGTGAACTTGTTAAGTGTGAGGTATTTTGTGGAGCACTTTTGTGTGGGATTAATCTGTTGTGGCCAATAATTAGATGGATTTGTATAAAGTGAAGCTGCTATAGTTGAGTATTTTGAAGATAAAAGGAAACATTCTATTGTGTAATCTTAAAAGGCATCAGATAAGCTAATTAAAAGGCATTAAACTATTGAAATATATCTCGTAGGAATGAAAAACTGGATAAATTTGTAGCACACTGCAGAGCCTGCTAAGCCCAAGTAATACCAGTTAGAGCAGTATTACAAACAAACAGTAACAAAGCCAGCTGATTTACTGAGTGAGCCAGACAGCCATACCATCAGAGCTAAGTGGATAAAATTATCCTTCTTAAAAAAAGATGAAAAGAAAACTAGATTGATCCGGTAAAGCATCCTGATTATGTGTTTTCAGTCCAGGGATTGATCCTGAAGATCAGATCTGTGAAAATCTAGGACATTTTGAATCCCATAACTTTTGAAGTATTAGATATCTTTTCCTCAAAGTTGACTTACCAGTGGTTTCTTTCAAGACTTCAGACAAGTTGGAAAATTAGGGACTTTGACCTTGATATTTAAGGTAAAATCTGTGGAAAATTTTGAAATACCACCTGTCTTCCTCAGATTTGATACACAGTAATTTCATCCAAGGTCTTTAACAGGTTAAAAAAAATAAAATTTTGACTTTCTAAGTCACCTTTAGAGATACAACATAGTTTTTCCTTCCAGTTTTATACACCAAGTTCAACTGTTTAAACAAAGTTCTCAGAGAAGTTCAAAGTTTGTGACCTTGATCTTTAAGGTCAACCCTGTTAAAATATGTGATTTCTGTAAATACTGGATATTTTGCAATTGCTTATTTTCCCCTAGCAACAAAGTCTTTTCGTCCGTCATTCCATAAGTCCGGCTAGAATTGCCTTGTGGATCAATTTTAAGCCAAACCATTTCACCTAAACCTTTCATCTTTCACATATGGCTCCCCTACATCTAGATGAAGACCTTTAGACAGATTTTGAGATCACAGGGTCAAAGGTCAAGGCTATGTTCCGGACAGACAGACAGATGGTATGACTTGTGTAATAAATCCCATATGATTATTTTCCCATGCGAGGGGATGTTCAGCTTTGTGGTGCCCTTGTATTTTCCTCAAATTTGGTCCATTGGGTGGGGAGAGACATATTGGTCTTTGTGACTGTAGTAACAAAGGCTGCCAAAGCTACTGAATGCATATACTCCCCAAATCATTTCTTGAAGTTCATGACCTTGTCATCAAGGATTTTATTAGAGCAATTATAAAGGAAGAAGTTGAGCAAGGCATTGTCAGGGTGCCAGACTTGTTTTCAAAACCCATCTGGACCACTCTTTGTTTTAAAACTTCCCAACCACGGTTTGTACCACAAGGGAACATCCTTTTTCCAGGATATGAATGGGTGCTGGTCATGCACAGCACACAATGTAGAATGATCAATTGACCTATCCACCACAGCCAAATTGCTCCGCCCTTTTAACTTATTACAATAAGCCCCTAAAACGCTCCTACACATATAGACTTCCATTCCCGTTGTAGCGAGAACTTATTGTAACATAATAATGACGTCACAAAGGGTGATGGAGCATGACGTTGTATTAACTGACGTCATCAACTTGTATCACCTGACCATTGTTTACTATATCGCAGTCATATATGAACTGTGTAGCAATATATATTGGATTATATGTCCAATACGAATTATGTTCCAGGTAAGACATTATTATTCACTCGGTAGTCAGAGGAATGGTTCCCGCAACCTATAGCCCAGAAACTTTTTATACTGTCTCCTTCGTATAATAAAATATCCCGGAAAACATGTCGACATAGGTACTGGTAGTATTTACAGACTACACATGTTCTGTTTGACAGAGCTCTGTCAAATTATGCAAAATTTTGTTTTTGCCAGATGATTGAAGCTTTACAATGTTTAAGATCACCTGATTGTTGCTCCTTAGTCCCATGCTTATGTTTATTCATTGAATGAATATGCGTATTAGGTTGCATAGAGTTTATGGATAGGTCAATTACTTGGTACCTTATGACCTCTGCCTGGATTGCTTCCTCCTCTGAGAGAAAGGATGAACAGGCACCAAAAAAAAAATCAGATTTGGAAACTTTAAATTCTGATGGGACTAGTTTTGGCTCAGGTAGCATCTGAATATCATGAAGCAGCCAAGTGCAGTACTAAAGTAAAGGTTGGTTTTCAAGGTTTGTGACAACTCATAATTGTAACTTGAATTTTGAAACAGTTGCCTCTGGTTTAAAAATGTTACGTCAGTGTTTTTAAGTATTTAGTCTTAAAGATATTGTGAAAGGTGATCTAGATAAAAATGTCAGCCAAAAACAAATATAGATGAGATACATTCTTTATGTACATTTAAATTAACATGATTTTGTATAATTTTATATAACAAACACAGTTCTGTGTACCATTAACAGTTTCATTCTTTCCTTCATGACTCCCAAGTTCTAAGACAGTTTTATTGTGCATTAAGCTTTTGAATTCTTGTTTGTTAAATATACAGTTTTGTTTAGTATAGTCAAGTTTTTAGCTCAGCTGACTTTCAGTCATGCTGGGCTATAGCGATGGGTCTTTGTCCGGCGTTCTTCCGTCTGTCCGTCCGTTAGCAGGGCACAAATCGTAACCGTAGGGGCTAGGGCCATGAACCCTATGCAGTCTTAGAGATTCTAAAAAGATCTCCTTGCAAACCTGAAATTAGGTCACTGCGACCTATATTCTCGAAGTTATGGGGTGTGTTTGCACCCCCCAGAAATAATTCTTTTAGCCAAAATTTTCATCCCAAACCTTCCATCTTTCACATACAGCTCACCTACCAACAGGGGAAGAACCATAATTATTTTGAGGTCACAAGGTCAAAGGTCAAGGTCACAGAACCAACTTCTTTGAAAAACCTCAGGATGCATTTTAAGCCAAACCTTTCATCCCAATTCTTTGATCTTTCACATATAGCTCACCTACTAAGTGGGAGAAGAATCCGATAGATGTTGAGGTCACAAGGTCAAATGTCAGGGTCACAGGATCCACTTCTTTGAAAAGGTTGTGGACACATTTCAAGCTAGACCTTTCATTCCAAACCTTTCAGCACTGATATCGCTTCTCTGCCAACAGGGGAAAAGACCTGTTGATTTTGAGGTCAAAGGTCAAGTTCACAGCACCCTCTTCTTGCGTGGAGTCATTTTAAGGCAAACTTTTCAATCTATACTTTCCATCTGTCATATATGGCTTGCCTACCAATAGGAGAAGAAGCCTATTGATGTTGAGTTCAAAAGGTCAAAGGTCAAGGTCACAATATTGTTCTAAATGCTTGTGAACATATTTCAAGTGAAACTGTTCAACCCAAACCTTCAGTTTTTCACATATGCCACATCTATGCATCACTGAATTTGATTCAAACTTCATATTTATGGGTATTTTTGCATGAAGAAATAATTAATTGATTTTGAGGTCAGCTGGTCAGGAGGTTAAAGGTTGCAGGTCTAAGTTATTCACTCATTGGTTGCCAAGTAATTACACCCGGCCAGATGTAAGTGGTAAGTAGTTACCCATCATTTAGAAAGAATCCAGTTGATATGTGGGCAAAAGGCCAAGGTCATAGGTCAGGGATGTTCACAATAACTTATTTTGTAGACCATATCTATTTTTCTTGTTTTCGTGTATATATAACCATGGCACTCACAACTGGTACATCTCACTATATGTGCTCATAATTGTCAGTGACACTTGTGATATATGACTCCCTTTTGTATCAGCTCATGGAGTGATAAGGATATATCATTAGTGCATAACAAAAACACTGTTGCCGGCATGCTTTGGCCAGGCATTAAGACCAAGAGAGTTTAGTGTTAAGGTTTAGCTACTGATTTATAAAATGATGGGAACATTTTGCAGCTTATTTCATGGAATCATAGCAATAAACTTAGTTTTCTAGATATCTGAATATTATTATACAAATCATCAGATATACCAGCAAGTGTTTGTTCTGATAATATGTGGGTCTTTACCTGGATTTTAGAATGGCTTTATTTGATTACAAGACTCTTAGTGATGCTTTCTGCATTTCTTTTCTTTTAGGTTTTGCAGTTTACCTACCCTGCTGACCCCATTGAATAGCAAGCTGATAATTAAATCAAATTGGACTTGCACTTTTTACATTTGCATGTTCATAAATCTGATATGAGAGCTCTCCAACCTGATCATACCTTTTGAATTGTTTTGGACATTCATAACTGTTACATTCTTTGAAGCAATTGCTTCAAGTTAAGTGTCTTATTAGAGGATGTGTGATATCAAATGTCAGACTTGTCAGAAAACCATTATGTCTGCCAGGTAGCCATTTTAGAAATCCTTTTGCCAGGGCAGTTTCTGTGATTTTTTTATGATGTTTGGTCCCTTTTAGAGGATGTTTGTTGTTCAATTTCTGGCCTGTCAGAATCCAATATGGCCACCAGGAAGCCATCTTTAAATTCCTTTAGAACATATTATCTCAAGAACTATTAAAGTGAATGCAGTGGGATGTATATTAATGTTATATTGCATTGGGTCAAAGATTTCTTAATAAATATGACCATCATTTATGAAAGCTCAGTACAGTTGGCTTGTATTGAATAAAAATTAATATGGAAGCACCCGTTTCACAATAATTCTTGCATGGATTTCCTTGATCTTTTGCTATATTTTGATCTTAAATGTGGCCTGTGTGGTATTCCTTTTGAGACTGACAGGTATCGAGCAAGCTGTGGGATTAGTTCCTGATAGCTCAACAACCATACATTTTGCCTCAGACCATCATTGTATCCCCAGACAAAGTCGGGATACTATGGTTTCATGACGGTCCCCCCGCTGCCGCCGCAGAAAAACCTTGTGAGTGGGATAACTCAAAAAATATTTCACTGATGTTTTTCAAACTTTACATTTGTATAGACAAGGTAAGAGGACGAAGCCTATTTAAAATGGGGTCATGACCTATGCTAGGAGAATGACCTTGACCTTGAATAGGTCCATTATTGTATCGCCAGACATAGTCTGGAGATACTATGGTTTAGGCACGGTCGCGCCGCCGCCGCCGCAGAGATTTCTTTTGGACACAATAACTCAAAAAATATTTCACGGATCTTTACCAAACTTGGTATATGTATAGATATGGGTGAGAGGACGACGCCTATTTAAAATGAGGTCATGACCTCAACTAGGAGAGTGACCTTGACCTTGAAAAGGTTCAATTTTAGGGAAAATCACACAAATTCTTAAATATCTCAAGAAAACTTGCATGGATTGATCCCAAAATCAAGTTGATCGAAGATCATGGATAGGGTTGTCATGTTCCAGAAACTGGTGGCGCCACCTATTATTCTTTACTTGTTTTCATGCCGTTTAATATCCCCAAAATTGCTACTTGACAGTACTGTGAGCATTATAAGTCAAAAACTAATGGACAGATTTCTTTCATATTATGCAAATACATAGATATGGGTTATGGGATGATGTTTATTTAAATTGGGGTCATGACCTTTCCTATGAGAGTGGCCTTGACCTTGAATATTGCCATATATGGTGAAAATCACACAAAATCATTAATATCTCAATAAGGGATGTATGCATTGGTCCAAAAATCAACATGTTTGAAGATCTTGGAAAGTATTGTCATGTACCGGAAACAGGTGGCGCCACCTGTTATTCTTTTACTTGTTTTGTGCCGTTTAATACCCCATCATTGCCACTTAACAGTACATTTATAACCTGTGAGCATTATAAGTCAAAAACTAATGGACAGATTTCTTTCATATTATGCATATACATAGACATGGGTTTTGGGATAATGTATATATAAATTGGGGTCATGACCTTTCCTATTAGAGTGGCCTTGACCTTGAATATTGCCATATATGGTGAAAATCACACAAAATCATTAATATCTCAATAAGGGATGCATGCATTGGTCCAAAAATCAACATGTTTGAAGATCTTGGAAAGTATTGTCATGTACCGGAAACAGGTGGCGCCACCTGTTATTCTTTTACTTGTTTTGTGCCGTTTAATACCCCATCATTGCCATTTATCAGTACTGTGAGCATTATAAGTCAAAAACTAATGGACAGATTTCTTGCATATACATAGACATGGGTTAGGGGATGATGTATATTGAAATTTGGATCATGACCTTTTCTATGAGAATGACCTTTTCTATGAGTGTGGTCTGATATTAATTGTTGCTGAAGATGGGGGGCCTATTTTTAAAGGGGGGGGGGGATTAATTGTCTGGCGATACTATGGCACCTGTGGTGCCAAGAAATATCTAGTTGCTGAAAATAATACAAATTCTTAAATATCTCAAGTAAGCTTGCATGGACTGGTCTAAAAATTAAGGTGACTGAAGATCTTGGATAGCCTTGTGATATACCGGAAACTGGTGGCGCCACCTATTATCCTTTTCTTGTTTTTACGCCTTTTAATACCCCATAATTCCCACTTGACAGTACTGTAAGCATTATAAGTCAAAAACTAATGGACAGATTTCTTTCATATTATGCACATGAAGAGAGATGGGCTATGGGATGAGGTCTGTTTACATTTGGGTCATGACTTTTACCATGAGAGTGGCCTTGACCTTTAATGTGTCCATATTTGGTGAAAATCACACACCTCTTTTGATATCTCCAGTGTTGATAGCCATATGGATTTCAAACGTGACTTATGTATGGCCCACTACTAAAGTAAGAACTCTATAGGTTCTAGGGTCATGAGGTCTAAGTTCAAGGTCACTGGACTTGCATCTTACAAGATACTGTGGATGCATTTTAAGCCAAACTTTCAAGGTCTTTCATCTTGAATATATAGCTCACTTGCCAATAGTGGATGATCCATATCAATTTTGGGGTCACAAGAACAAAGGTCAAGGCCACAGGAGCTAAATGTAAAAAAAATAGTTTTTGGATGATAATTCCTGCTTTTATTGATGTATTGATTTGAAACTTGACTTATATATGTCCCATTGAAAAAGCAAGACTCCAATTGATTTTGGGGTCATGAGGTCAAAGGTCAAGGTCACAGGACACATCTTTAAAAAGATAGTGGATGCATTTTCAGCCAAACATTTCATCTCAGACCTTTCATCTTGCACATATAGATCACTTGCCAAGAGTGGAAGACCCCTATCAATTTTGAGGTCACAAGGTCAAAGGTGAAAGTCACAGGAGCCATCTGTCCAAAAATTAGTTTCTGGATGATAATTCCTGCTTTTATTGATGTATAGATTTCAAACTTGACTTATATATGTCTCATTGAAAAAGCAAGACCCCAATTGATTTTTGGGTCATGAGGTCAAAGGTCAAGGTCACAGGACCAACATCTTCAAAAAGATTGTGGATTGTTAGATGGAAGAAACAATAATTGCTTGCCAAGTGTCAGTATATGCTGCTAAAAATGGGGGCCTATTCTTAAATGGGGGGGCCTACTGTGTCTGGGGATACTCTGGCACCTGCGGTGCCAAGAAATATCTAGTTCGCTCTGTTTTAACCAGACATACATGATAAGAATTTATGGCATTGTAGAAAGTTTAAACAAAATTGGCATATAGGTTCTGCAACAATTTTACTAGTTGTGAATCGCAGCCCATGATGTCGCAGGTCATGCTTGGCAGCTGAGCGTCATGACCCATGGGTCACTTGTTATTAAATTAGGTCACTGGCCCTGACTTTTCTTCTTTAAGTATTCTGTGATGTTTGGAACTCTTGTTTAACTTGTCAGCATTACACTACAGTACACCACCCTACAAGAATCTAAACAACAATACACCACACTACAATACCCCATACTACAGTAAACACAGGTGTCATTGCTTGAAAATTATCTTAATATACAAACTGCTGTACTTCCAATTGGCCAAGGATTATGAAATAAAAATCAAATTTAAATTAAATTGTGCTTGTGATAAATAGTGTTCTGATACAATGTGCTTTGAAAGAAAATACTAATATAAAATAGTATTAATATCATATTTTGTAATTAAGTTTGATGTTTTCAGTTGTATGTTACATGAAATATTACTTTTTGAAATAAAGTCAGTCAAAGAAATACACCTTGTTATGAAAAAATAAACGGATGAAATAGAATATAAACTGACATACCACCTGCCTGTGGGGACAGAAAACCATGTATTGATTCACTGCAGTACAGTGCATTATCTTTTAATACCGAACCAGAGAAGCAGTGTTGACTTACCTGATATGATATTCTGTCATGTATCCAAACACCTGATCCTCAGTGACTGCAATAAGGGGACTAAAGTATGCAAGGTAACAGCAGCAAATTTATCAACCAATCAGGCAACAGCATGTAGCAATACAACCAATCAGGATGCAGTATCAATCATTGCATCTACTTTGGGGAAACCAGGTGCTTGCTGTTTCAAACCCGAGAATTATAGGCCACATGACTGGATTTTTCAGTTTATCTTTAGAATCATTCTTCACAGTTTTATCATGTATTATTGATCAGTGTGAAAGACTTGCTGATCTTGAACATGTGAATATATTCTAAAAATTATGGTTGAACTTTAATACATGGTTGTGGTTATATTATTTTTAACTTTTATCAGGATTATCTGTGGTGGACCTTCTTTCCTTTATATGCATTTTAAACTAGCTGATGCCATAAATTTGGTATTCATACACATGCCACTTTAGCACCTTCCTGTCAGGTGTCAGGGCCCTACATTTTTACAGTGATATCCGTGTTGTTTCAGGTGTGAACCTTAGCCAGCCACCAACTGGTTTAGAAAATAGAAATATTGGATAGTCATCAAAACCTCCCAAAGGGATTTGCTGTAACAGTCACCGTCAAACAGTGAAATATATCCACCCATAGCCCCCATCCCTCCTCCCCCCCACGACAACACCACAAAAAAGGGCCCTGTCCTATATTAGAAAGCAGACCTCCATGATGTGTTCCCAGATTTTAAGAGTTTGGATGAAGCTCCAGCATTTATATACATCTGTTTAACTCATGTTTTATCCCAAGTTACCAGCTCAGTAGTCAGACATACTTACCACTCACTCACTGGGAATGGGAACTTCTGTGATCTAAGGGGTAGAGCACAGGACTCAAAGCCAGAGATTGTGAGATCAAACCTAACCTGAGGAGAGGTTAGATTCCTAATGGTCTGCTCCCACCCTGGTTAGTGCATGCTCAGTTGGCTAAATGGGAAGATTGTGCCCCATGGTCTTGTTTGACTCACAAACAAGTGCACCTTTAATGGTTACCTCAGTGGTATGTCCAGCAAAGATGTTACACACTCAGGACCACAGGTGCGGTTCCAAAAGCATTTTAACTAATTTTACTTATAAAGAAATCATTCATTACATGCATGCAGAGCCAAAAGGGGCCATTCTGAATTATAGTTTCCCGGTAACAGGATCACTTACCTGTATAAGTCATTAAAAATAAGTAGTTGAACATGAACAGATATATTTATTGTAAATATATCTGTTCATGGAAACCAGAAATCATTTCACTGTGACCTTTATCCTGTGAGATACACCAAAGAAATATGATTTCAAGTACTTAAAAGTCAAACTCCACTGACTCATTGACTGTTCAAGGCCATTGAACAATAATTCAGATTTTGACCTAAATATTTAATTTATGCCCTGTCAGCATGCAAAATTTGAAAAAAAAAATGCCTGTTCTGGTCATTAAACATGTTACTTTAAGATTTGATATTTCACCAAAAATATTGACCTATTATGGGTTACAATGATTAATGCATTGTTGTGTAACACCTTGGCGGGCTGCCAGAAGTGAGTTCGGGCCCAGGGAAAAAAAAGGGGGGGGGGATGTCAAGCAGTCTTACTTTCTTACACACATTCACACATTAATACTGCAAAACCAATGGCTACACGATAGCTGTTTAATACACAAATATAAACTTACAAAAGGTTGCCGCTGCTTGTTGAGCAGGTGCTTACGTTGTCGGTGAAGTCACAAGAATGATGTGCCCGCTGGTTAATTCCTATTGTAAAGGTACTCCCCATGGAAACAGTCGGAAACTTACAGACAGACTCTCCTGATGCCAGACTGACACCTCCTTAAATAGCCTAAAGACCGAGCAGATACCGCCCAGGCGGTATCCGCTAGCACTAGACCCCCCACAGCAGAGTCCGCCTAGCCAAAGCTGACCAAGTGCACTGGCTGACTTTCGCCCAGGCGGTATCCGCTAGCACTAGACCCCCCACAGCAGAGTCCGCCTAGTCAAAGCTGACCAAGTGCACTGGCTGACTTTCGCTGGCCGGGCGCTCCATCCTCGACTCTGTTACGTAAGAACTGGCCCTGCAGGGCAGCACCGGCTACAGCGCTGGGACCTGCATAGTTCTGGGGCCGTGTACGTTACAGTTGCCATGAAATTAACTTTAACATTTAATACATCTTGGAAAGCTTCATGTTTTTTATGAGACAAAATATACTGTTCTTCAGAAATATGATTAATAATTCTGAATACAAGGCCAAATGTCATGACAGTCAGCTGAGCATCAAGACCCATGGGTCACTTGATTTTCCTTTGTTATCCTTTTAATTGACATACAAGGTATGTATTTAAACATTTTATTGTTCACACTCAAGTTAAATAGTTTCTGACAAAACAAAATATGTTCTATTTTTTACTGATATTTTTATAGATATAATGTTCAGAAACATTCTACCTAAGCATGGGAATGCCCTGGAATGACCCAGAATACCACCTTGTTCCCAGAAATAAATACCCTTCTTTATGATAAATTATAGTATTCTGTCCATTGCTGTGACGGGGTATTCTAGTGTTTAGGTAGGCATATTTAGAAAAATTCAGAACAGAAAACATCAATATAAACATAAATAACATGTATACTGTGTGAAAAGAATAACAAGATCAGTATTGCTGATAATACATACATCATGATTGAGAGGGGAGAAATGTGTGAACCCCGCTTTGTTTGTAATGAATAATTAGTTTGTTCATTCAAAGATTATATGGATAGATAGCAGCTTATAGATCTTATGATAAAAACTCAATGGTTGCCATTTACACAGATAGATACAAAGTTTATTTATACTTGTATTGTTTGTAACAAAAAGAAATGTAAGCCTTGCTTCTGTAATAATAAATACAAATTTTTTATGTGCTGCAGAAGCATTAAGATCTTTGTTAATTACCTAAATCCATTACTGAATGCTGTGAAACAAAAATAAATTTAAGGTTTTTCTCACCATTAAATATGTGCCTATACTTTGGTTTTCTCAACCTAGGTTAAAAGGAAAGGCATGGCCTAAATATCTGATAATATTCTAAATATTGCAGGTCCTTTTCATGTTGGTCTTTATATTCATGAATACCCAACTGAAACAAAAACAGCACTAATTTTATTATGAGATATTTGAGCCATGCTAATTTTACTTTCCCTTTATGTTAGATCGTGAACCCAGTCCATATTACAATTACAGACTCCAATCCAGTCATGTTAACTTCAAACTAAAAAAAATGTTGGCTGTCTTGTCTAGTCAGATTTTTTTAACTGGACCAGCCAAATTAAGGATCCTATAATCTTTGCTTACCTATATTTTAAATAAATTGTAGTTTTATGAAACTGAGAAATTTAGTTATGTCACATATTTATACAAGAAGGTTTCATTCACAATCATTGATATACAAAAGTGATTTACCTATACATTTTTATACAACTTTTCATTATTGTTTGTTAATTTAAGACATTTTTATGGATTAAACTAGAATATGGATAGTCGACAAGCTACTACGTGTATCCGCCAAAATCAGAGTGGGACCGGTGAAGTTAGGCATGGATTGAGTGGCTCGGGGAAATAGACAGGATGCTTTGCATATAAGCATGGATGACTCGAAACCAGAGTGGGACGGATGAAGTGAGGCATTACTTGAGTGGCGAGGGGAAATAAAGAGGGGTGTGTTGCATACAACCATGGACGTCTGCTGCCAATATGTGTATGTAGGTCACTCCACTAGCCACAAAATCCAGAAAATTATCCAAGTTGTATACAAATGCAAATTTTTATGCAGATAAGTCAAA
The DNA here is from genome assembly GCA_026874595.1 of Sipunculus nudus. Lineage (NCBI taxonomy): Eukaryota > Metazoa > Annelida > Sipuncula > Golfingiida > Sipunculidae > Sipunculus > Sipunculus nudus. The sequence goes on along the minus strand of CM049306.1, from coordinate 17,656,331 downwards.
CCACTGCCAAGATATGAATGATTTTATCCCACGGCAGACAAATAGACGGACTTGTGCAAAAAAGATTGTAGGTGGCGCCCCAAGTTTTGTGTATGATAAAGAGCTATGCGAGATCTATAGACATGCAAAATTTCAGGATATGTCATACCAGTCCTGAGATATAAGCCTGGATGTCTGCAGCCTGAACATGAAATTAGGTGGCTCCACCTGTCATCAGATCCAGAAAGCTATCCAAGATGTATATACATGCAAAATTTTAGGCAGAGAAGTCAAACCACTGCCGAGATATGAGTGATTTTGTCCCACAGCGGATCAACAGACAGACCCTGTGCAAAAATGTTTGTAGGTGGCGCCCCAAGTTTTGTCTATGATAAAGAGCTATGTGAGATATATCCACAAGCTAAATTTCAGGAGGATATGTCAAACCAGTCCTGAGATATAAGCCTGAATGTCTGCAGCCTGAACGTGAATGTAGGTGGCGCCACCTGTCATCAAATCCAGAATGCTATTTAGGATGAATACACATGCAAAATTTACTGAATTACAAAATTTACTATTCACTGCAAAGATATGAGTGAGTTTATCCCAAGGCAGAGTAACAGATGGACGCTGTGCAAACATGGTTGCAGGTGGCACAACCATTTTCAATGTATGTTATAAAGCTATCAAAGAGCTACATTTGTGCAAAAATATTTCCTGATTGGTCAAACGAGTCCGAAGATATGTGGATTAATGTGTCAAAACACACACACAGATGGACGCACTGGAGAGAGGAAAGGTCAGAGGTCAACGCAAAATATTTTGGCCCCAGTTCACGTGACCCAATATTCATGTTAAGTTTCTGAAAAATCTGTCCAGTGGTCTCAGAGTTCTATTCCGGGAATGAACCGGAGGTGGTGGCGGGGGCGGCGGAACCCAGTCAAAAACATAATATCCGCAAAACTTCATTTTGGCGGATACAATTGGGCAGTTAATTGTATCCCCAGACTAAGTGGGGGGATACTATGTTTTCATACCGGTCCTGCCGCCACCGCCGCCACATATAAATCTTGTTGGCGTGATAACTCAAAAAATATTTCATGGATCTTTACCAAACTTGGTATATGTATAGATATGGGTGAGAGGACAACACCTATTTAAAATGAGGTCATGACCTTGACTAGGAGAGTGTCCTTGACCTTGAATAGGTCCAATTTTTGGGAAAATCACACAAATTCTTAAATATCTCAAGAAATCTTGCATGGATTGATCCCAAAATCAAATTGATGGAAGATCATGGATAGGGTTGTCATGTTCCAGAAACTGGTGGAGCAACCTATTGTTCTTAACCTGTTTTCGTGCTGTTTAATACCCCCAAAATTGCTACTTGACAGTACTGTGAGCAATATAAGTTAAAAACTAATGGACTGATTTCTTTTATATTATGCATATACATAGATATGGGTTATGGGATGATGTTTATTTAAATTAGGGTCATGACCTTTCCTATGAGAGTGGCCTTTACCTTGAATATTGCCATATATGGTGAAAATCACACAAAATCATTAATATCTCAATAAGGGATGCATGGATTGGTCCAAAAATCAACTTAACCAAAGATCTTGGATAGTAATGTCATGTACCAGAGACAGGTGGCGTTACCTGTTATTCTTTTACTTGTTTTCGTGCCGTTTAATACCCCGTCATTGCTACTTAACAGTACTGTGAGCATTACAAGTCCAAAACTAATGGACAGATTTCTTTCATATTATGCATATACATAGACATTGGTTATGGGATGATGTGTATAAAAATTGGGGTCATAACCTTTCCTATTAGAGTGGCCATGACCTTGAATATTGCCTTATATGGTGAAAATTACACAAAATCATTAATATCTCAATAAGGGATGCATGGGTTGGTCCAAAAATCAACTAGATCAAAGGTCTTGGATATTATTGTCATGTACCGGAAACAGGTGGTGCCACCTGTTATTCTTTTACTTGTTTTTGTGCCGTTTAATACACCATCATTGCTACTTAATAGTACTGTGAGCATAATAAGTCAAATACTAATGGACTGATTTCTTTCATATTATGCATATACATAGATATGGGTTATTGGATGATGTTTATTTAAATTAGGGTCATGACATTTCCTATGAGAGTGGCCTTGACCTTGAATATTGCCATATATGATAAAAAACACACAAAATCATTAATATCTCAATAAGGGATGCATTGATTAGTCCAAAAATCAACTTGACCGAAGATCTTGAATAGTGTTGTCATATACCAGAAACTGACAGCGCCACCTGTTATCCTTTTACTTGTTTTTGTGCTGTTTAACACCCCATCATTGCCACTTAACAGTACTGTGAGCATTGTAAGTCAAAAACAAATGGACAGATTTCTTTCATATTATGCATACACATAGATATGGGTAAGGGGATGATGTATATTGAAATCGGGGTCATGACCTTTTCTATGAGAGTGACCTTTTATATGAGTGTGGTCTGATATTAATTGTTGCTGAAGATGGGGGGCCTGTTCTTAAAGGGGGTGGGATAAATAGTCTGGGGATACTATGGCACCTGCGGTGCCAAGAAATATCTAATTTGGATGATTGAGATTCTCATTATTTAGACTCAAGTACTGAGGGACTAAAAATGGTCTAGTTAAAACTGTGTCAATTTTTTAAGCTCACCAAACTGAAGTTTAGGAGAGCTTATACCATGCCCCCTGTGGCAGCAGCGCATCTGTAGATACCCCAAGTTAAATATTTATGCCACGCCATAAAGTGGCCGGGCCGTGTAGTTTTCCCCATCCTCCTTCTGTCATTCCAAAATCCAAACAGTTGTACAGACTTTTCTTCTCAATCCCTGCAGATATTGGCCTGATTTTTGGTGTGTGGATGGATGATAACCAGTTACAGATCAAGTTCGTGTTTCATCCTACTTTTGACGGTATGGCGGCTCCTGAACATAGAAAATTTCATGAATAAAAAGGAAAATTTCATGATAAATGCACTTGAAGAGACGTTTGTTTTCAATGCCTTTTTTGCAGGGCCTGTAGATAATAACTTGACTTTTGGTGTGCGGTTGGCTTTTGACCAGTTACAGATCGAGTACACTGATTAACAGTGATAATACCAAGCACAGCTGTTAAAACTTCCCCATATTTTAATATAAGAGTTAGGAGTTAGGAATCCCTCCTTATGATTTGGCAGTGAAAGGTCAAGGTCACCCCATTGTTCATGAACAAGTCAGGTTAAAGTTTTCTAGTGAGGCCCTTTGCTCCATTGCTAATGAAGATATTTCAATTAAACCTAGTACACTGATGAACAGTGATAATACCTATCACAGCTAATAGCATTTTCCCCATATTTTAATATTTTGGCCAGTAATTAGCACTTAACGAACAAATTTGTACAGATCCCAACTCAGCACAGGTTAAAGTTTTCGGATTACTCTTTATAACTCAACAACCACTCACCCTATTGTTTTAATTTTTCATGTATGTTTTTTATTGGGGGGGGGGGGGATAGGAATCATTCATTTAATTTTGGGGTTAAAGGTCAAGGTCACACATCACCTTTGTTCATGATAACATCAGGTTTAAGCTTTTTGTTAGGATTATTGCTCCATTACTAATGAAGATATTTTGTTAAACTGATACTGATGTTTTGTGACATTACCAATAGATTAACTAGGTCAAGTTTTATTATTGGCAAAATCCACACATATTTTAAGTGATCAGAGGTCACCAAGCTACTCTATGGTGTCGGTGCGATAACTTAGCAGGAAATAATAGATTTTCCTGAAACTCAGTAGAAATATTAACCAGTTTAATATCTGATCTATATTTAATTCCCAGCAAAATCCACACATATTCAATGAGGTCAGAGGTCAACAGCCTATTTTTTGTGTCACTGCTATCACATAACAGGAAATAATTGATTTGCATGAAACTCAGAAATATTAATCAGTATAATATCTCACATAAGTTTGATTCCTGCCTAAGTTTATGCATATTTGATGAGGTCAGAGGTAACAAGAAATATGACGGGCGTATTCTTTCATTTCTGAATGCCACGTACTGGTGAGTTCTGTTGTCCTCAGACGACTTGTTCCATGTCATGTCAGATAAAGAATTTGGGTGATGATAAATTATTGGGATCCAAGATGGAAATTTGTATGTTACGTTACACCTTAATTATTTTTTTAAATGTCATTAACATCTGATGGTTGTTACCACGTAACAGTATAACTAATAAAATAACAGTCTGATGAGGAACATTTAAGGTCTTCATTATTAATTATGGTCACACCCCTTTTGCCTCTCAGTGCCCCCTGGTGTGCATTCAGTGAAATAACCAATGAGTCAGACATTAATACTTGATCATTACCTTGTACATGCTCATAAAATAAGATGGTTAGCAGTATAAATACTATGAAGAACTTAAATGTAATTAAAACTTCTCCTTCTTTTGTAAATTAACATGTAAATTATTTCCTTGAAAATAAGAAGGCTATGAGAGGCCAAAGTGGTATTTGCCATATTCAGCAATGATCATGTTCCAAATTACCTCATTTTACAATTTACAAGAGTTTTTGTCATAGATATCAACATTAACATATCATGCGAGAAATTAAAAATGTATGTGTCTCGGCCTGAGGAGAGGTCCTCTTTGATCATGTTATTGTGGTTCTATACTCAGGCTGTTACCTTTATCACTATATCAGGCGTGAGACTAATCAGTACGGAAAGGGCTAGGTTGATGATATCAGATGAACAGGATAACCAGAACTGTAGGTACTGGTGATGAATGGATGCTCTCACGTAGCTCCGGGAACCAGTTTGTTAATCCTTACTAATAGCATCCCCACCCAAGTGAGGTCATATGGAAGAACAAATCAGTTGTGTAATAACATTTCCTGGGAAATATATTAGCATTATGATTTTATTCACGAGAAAAATACAGTGATGTTGGGTGTTAATAAGGTGTAGATGCTGTTAACTTAATATCTGATAAATGTAATGATCAGACTCAATTAAATGGGGTACATATAGTAGTACTCATGCAATATTTATGTTTCCCCCCTCCAGGGGAGACGTTATTTTCAGTGCCATGGTCTGTGTTTGTTTGTTGTTGTCATTGTCTGTAGGATTCTCTTGTGAACGCAATAACTTATGAAGGGCTGCATATTTTCCTCCAAAATTTTAAACACTTATTGTTTCTACCAGTATCTCGGACAAGTATGAAACCCAGTGACCTTGACCTTAATTTTCAAGGTCCAATCTGCCGGAATGTACAATTTTTGTGAACCTTATAATTTTTGAAGTACTTATCATTTTTTCCTCAAATTTGGTACACCAATTGTTCCTACCAAGTTCTCGGATGAGTTTAAAACCTGATGACTTCAAGATCAAATTGGACAAATTATAGTTATTGTCATGTGAACACAATAACTTTTGAAGGGCTGCATATTTTACTCCAACATTTTAAACATTCATTGTTCCTACCAAAATCGCAGAGGAGTTTGAAATCCAGTGAACTTGACCTTGATCTTCAAGGTCAAATTAATACAATTCTAAGATGATTGTGTACCCAATACACTGGAAGTACTGACAATTTTTATCTAGCATTGATCTTGTCCATGACCCTCAAGGTCAAATCTGCTGAAATCTAGAATTATTATTTTGAGAATGTGCATATTTTACCCCTAATGTTTTGGGATGGCCTATAAGGGGGAGACATATATCTGTTTTTGCTCTGCAAAAATAAAGCTATTCCATTTGACTTTGTGTTATGTCATATTAGTGCACTGGTGCATCATTACCTACCTACCGGTAGTATCTAAATAGCAATGACAACAAAAATGAAAAAAAATTCTAAATACCATTTAATTGAACAATATTAAATTAATTACTAATAAATCTGATAACAGAATAATAATAATAATATTAACAAAAACATAAACTACTTTATGTAAAAAGAATGCTATGAAATAATGCCATAGACTGATTAAAGTAAATTCTCATATTTCCTGGAAAATTATGGTAAAAGTAAATTAACAGATTGTCTGAAAGAAATATCAATTAATTTTAACACTATTTTGAGTGTAAATTAGATTGTGATCAAATAGAATGAAAAATGGCGTGTTTACTGGTCGGGTATATCACTTACCAAGAAAGATTCTCTACTGTTTTAAGACATATTTTGAGCCTAAGGGAGCATTTATCTCTGCCTGAAAATGCTTCAAACAGATTTATAGACAGCATGATTGAGTATTTTATTACATAAAAATATTATATATAGCAGTTGGAAAGAACTAGTGATGAAATTTTGATAGGATTTTGTAGGATCTATAACTATTTTTAAAAAAGGAGGGATATGCATTCAATATTAAGATTCATCTTTATTATTACTGAATGGCTTAATTTGTGCTGTCACACTAATATTTCTATGCCATGATCATGGATTTAAGGCCACAAAAGGTAATACAAAGTTGAGGCTTCTAAACAATGATTTTAGGTGTTGGTGGTTTGACTATGACTGGGTATTAGAAAAAAAATACATCAGCTTCTATGTGATAGTCTTTAAAGTAGAATGGTAATTAAATAGCTACCCAACTGAGCATGATAACTAATTATGTGTGTAAGATGTTTTTTATAGAGATGATATTAATGGTAAAGGTCAAATGCATCAGATTTTACTGTCTATCAGAAAACTGTATATTCAAACAGTCATGGTTGCGTGGCTACCACATAAACATTACAGCTTCCAGCTAAAGCACAATTACTTGAATCAATGTCTTTTCCATCACACGCGCATCATCAGTCTGTTACATCACACCAAGTTTAGACAGATCTTGTTTGAAGGAATTGTTAAGAAAAAATTAATGATCACAGGAGAGACCCTGTAAATAGTGTGGTATTTTTAACCTGCCAGACCATGTTGGTTTCATAGCAACCAGTGGTACACCATCATCTCAGAGTGCTTGTTTGTATTAACTTGTAAAAGCTTTTAACAATTATTTTTAAAGCTACATTCAGTTTTGATAAAGCTACTTAAACATGTCAGCACATCTTCATATTAGAGGGATCTATTTTTCTCAAGGATATTTTTAGCTTAGCTGACTTTTAGATACACTAAGCTACAGTGATGGTTCTTTGTCTGTCGAGACAAGTAGCATATAGAATGGAGACCGAACTCCTGGTCTGGCCCTGTCAAATGTTGCTGAAGAGGGCCATGAAACTTGCATGTCAAAGGCACAGAAAGATGCCACTGATAAAGTTGATGCAGTGCCAGAATTGTGCCTTGAGCATAATTTTGGACCAGGGATAAGGTTTTTTAGCTCAGCTGACTGAAAGTCATCTGAGCTATAGCGATCACTCTTTGTCCGTCATCCGTCTGTCCGTCTGTCCGTCCGTTAACCAGGCACAAATCGTAACCGCTGGACCTAGAACCTTGTAACTTGGGATTCTGAGAGGTCCATAAAAAATCTCCTTGGAAACCAGAAATTAGGTCTCTGTTACCCATATCCTTCGAGCTATGTGGCCCCAAAGTACCCCCCAGAAAAGTCAAAAATTTCATACAAAAACTTCAATATCTCATAAACTACTTGACTGATGGTCATGATTTTTGGCATACATATTGATCATGAGATGTTACATCACTTCCTGCAGACTGGTGGCGCCACCTGTATTTTTCGATTTTTTACGAATTTTTTTCTCTATTTTTGAGACCTTTAAAAATGTGAACATCTGTTAACAAGGCACAAATCATAAAGACTGGACTTAGAATCTTAATTCTTGACACATTGAGAGGTCCATGAAAAATCTCCTTGGAAACCAGAAATTAGGTCTCTGTTACCCATATCCTTCGAGCTATGGGGCCCCAAAGTACCCCCCAGAATAGTAAAAAATTTCATACAAAAACTTCAATATTTCAATAACTACATCACTGATGGTCTTCATTTTTGGCATACATATTGATCATGAGATGTTCGATCAGTTCCTGCAGACTGGTGGCGCCACCTGTACTGTTTGATTTTTTACGATTTTTTCCTCTATTTTTGAGACCTTTGAGGATGCTGTCATCTGTTAGCGTGGCACAAATCGTAATGACTGGACCTAGAATCTTCATTCTTGTCATGCAAGGAGGCCCATGAAAGGTGCCTGTGGAAACTTGAAATTAGGTCTCTGTTACCCATATCCTTCAAGCTATAGGACTCCGAAGTATCCCTCAGAATAATGGACAATTTGATACAAAAACTGAAGTATCTGAACAACTAATGCAGAGATCACCATGATTTTTTGCATGGATATTGACCATTAAGTGTTTTTATTAGTTTCTGCAGACTGGTGGAGCCACCTGTATTTTTGTATCCGCCAAAACGAAGTTTTGCGGATACTATGTTTTTGACCGAGTTCCTCCACCGCGGCGGCGTTCGTTTCCAGAGAGCTCCTCGGAGACTAATGGACCGATTTTTCCCAAACTTACACCTATTATTGGGTCACATGTGAACTGGTGCCTAACCAATTTGCGTTGACCTCTGACCTTTCCTCTCTATCCAGTGTCCATTTGTGGGCCTGTTTCCACTCATAAACCCTCATATCTCGGGAACCGTTTGACCGATCAGGAAATAAAATTGATACAAATGTAGCCCTTGGATTGCTTTATAACATACACAAAAAATGGTGGCGCCACCTGTAACCATGTTTGCACAGTGTCCATCTGTTCATCTGCCTTTGGTTAAAATCACTCATATCTCTGCAGTGAATTGACTGATTCACCTGAAATTCGTCATGCGTATACATCCAGGATAGCTTTCTTGATTTTATGACAGGTGGCGCCACCTACGTTCACGTTCACGCTGATGACATCCAAGCTTATATCTTGGGAACCGTTTGACCGATCAGGAAATAAAATTTATACAAATGTAGCCCTTTGATAGCTCTGTAACATACACAAAAAATGGTGGCGCCACCTGTAACAATGTTTGCACAGCGTCTGTCTGTTAGTCTGCCGTGGCCTAAAATCACTCATTTCTCTGTAGTGGTTCGACATAACTGCCTAAAATTTTGCAGGTTTATACATCGTGGACAGCTTTCTTGATTTTATGACAGGTGGCGCCACCTACATTCTAGTTAACGCTGCACACATCCAAGCTCATATCTCAGGAACCATTTGACCGATTGGGCCAAAATTGTGCATGTGTTTAGATCTCACATAGGTCTTTATCATACACAAAACTGGAGGGGTTACCTGCAAAGATTTTTGCACAGTGTTTGTCTGTTTGTCTGCCATGGGCAAAAATCGCTCATATACATGTAGTGGTTTGACTTTTCTGCCTAAAATTTTGCAGGTGTATACATCTTGGACAGCTTTCTGGATTTGTGGTAGGTGGCACAACCTACATACACATTTAGGCTGCAGACATCCATGCTAATATGCAACATACCTCACTCTATTTCCCCTTGCCACTCAATCCATGCCTCACTATACGATTTTGGCAGATACATGTAGTCACGTGTCGGTTACCCGTATTCTAGTTTTAAAAGTTTACACATTTTTCTCTATTTTTGAGATATATAAATACAGACTAAATCTTGGCCTGTTGGTTAATCTGTTTGATGCTTCATTTGAATGGGTATATACTACCATTCTGATGATAAAATTTCCTTTTGCGAATCTCTTCCCAGTCAGCTGAGCGTCATGACCCATGGGTCACTTGTTTGTCAGTTAAGTTAGGTTTTCCTTATATTAGTCTTGAGCATTTAATGTAATTATTGGAACGTTCTTAAGATAACACATTATGTTTTCATATAGACGTCAAGTACTTTGCCTACATGTGTGAAACCATGTAGGCAAGACACCTGAGCCATTGCTATGCAGTGGTAAACATGGCTGATAATATGAGAATAATAATATCAGTGATGCAGTGCTGCAGCTGGCAAGGGCTCATAGAAAGTCATTCAAACATGGGCGACATAAAATTGTGGCATCCAGAGGAATATAATAAAGCAAAGCTGATAATTAATCAGTTTGCTGAGCCTAAATCGTAACCTTTAGACCTCAAAAATTTTTGTTTAATATCCTGGTAAAATCTTTTTGATAACCTGAAATTAGGTCACAGTAACCATAATTCTGCAAGCTACTATGCAAAAACATCCATTTGAGTACCATTAAGGCAAGGCTTTTTACCAGTTAGTGTTTAAAGTGTTGCATGTTTCCTCAAATTGAATATACAGATTGCATCAACCAGTTTTTCTGAGAAATTCAGAGACTGGTGAGATTTAAGTTACCATACCTTCAGAAATTAAGGATTTCTTGTGAACACCAGGACTTTAAAGTTTTCTTTTTTTTATCAAATTTTATTCACATATTGTTTCAACAATGTCTCGGAATAGTTTGAAAACTGGTGACATTGACCTTGATCTTCAGAGTCACTTCAGTTAAAATATAGGATTTGGAGCCCTATAATTTCAAAGTATTGCATTTTTCCCTCAGATTGGGTTCACAGGGTGTTTGTACCAGTTTCTCAAAGGAGTATGGTGTATCAAATCTGAAGACAAATATATGCAGCACTTCAACGTTGTGGGTTTAACAAGACACCCAACTCCTGAGGCCGTGAAACCTTAAATTTCAGCCCAAAACTCCAAGAATAGGCCACATTGACCTTACCTAAAGTTTTACAGATTTCCCCCAAGACCCCTAGGATAATAATTTGAAGCATCAAGGTGGAATGTTTATATTTTTTGGCCTGTTAATGGAAGACTGGACAGGCAGACTGAGAAATAGACTGATGACAGACAAGGGGTTATAACTGACTTGAAATCTGCTTGAGAAATCATGGGGAAGTAGTCACTGGTCTCCGCCTACACTTAGAATGATTAGGGGCATTTCATTATGGATTAAACCTTCCCCTTGAAGAAACCAGCCCCTGTTCTACAGATACTATTAAAGTATCAGCTATGTGTAAGAGTAAATTCACCTTCAGGGTGTTTATTCTCATAGGCCTGTCCATTGATTGAAAGTATCTATGCTAACAAACTCTGATAGGTTATTTTATGTCTCTAAAAGATTATAAAGTTGTTCTGAATGATTTTTTTTGTACGGACATGGTCTCTAAAGCACTTAGTATGCAGCACAGGAACAATAGTCTGTGTCGATATTCCCTATCATCTGTATTACTCGTAAAAGAGGCTGTTGTGGTTGCTATTACCCAAAACTTGCCTTGGTGTTGAATAGCAAAATCCATGCAAGACCGGAAGTATTTTAGTGATTGTAGTTGTATGATATCAAATCCTGTTGGTTGCTTAGCAACCACGAGTATGTTGGCCTATCAGCATAAACTGATGAATGTTCAAAATAGAATTTGTGTGTTTAGTTTAAAAGTTTTGTAAGTGGTGATATCAGTCTTTGTCCAACAACTGTCTTGCTTCAAATTTACTACTAAATTTTAATTAATCCATACATTTGAGACTGGGAAAATTCAGTCTTGATATTTTTTTATGAAATCCAAAATTGAATCAGAATGATCTATTTTATTTTTGGAACTTGATGTATAAGCATACATTTGCTTAATTTGAACTTTTTCTCCATCCAGTCAATTGATTACTAGAAAACTGATTATCCTTTCAATTAGCCTTGGATTAATATTATTTCTCTCTGCTTTCACTTCTGTCTTTATGTTTGTTCTGTCTGCTTTACAGAAAATTGGTGAAGCACCGGGAGGTCATGGCAAAAGAGAGCAAGGTACAGAGGTCAAACAGCGTACCTAAGCAGCCCAAGCGCCAGGCACCAGGGCCACCTGACAGGCAAGCAGGGGTTGCTAGGAACCGCCACACTGTCCATGGTCAGTATCTTTACATTGCCACTTCTACACTGGAATCAGTGGCATTTTAGATCACCAGGATTAGTTGTAATTACATTGATAACACAAGTGGAATACTATATTTAATCCACAAAAACAACAGCATTTATTGAAAAGTGTTTCAGTCCCCAGCAATGTTCACATATGTACAAACACAAAGGATACTTTTTACTATCCAGGCATTCAGTGATGGGACTATTTTAATGGTAATGAATTGATAACATCTATAAGTGATGATTTTTTTTGGTGAAGCTGATATTTAATCGCAAATAATGATATGATTGATGAAACATTATAAACAAGGTGTCTGGGTAGTTTTTCGACTATCTAGATACCTTACCAGGATCTCCTTAAGTAAGCTCTCCTGTTTGTTGTGCACAGTGTCATGCTTCAGTAACACAGGTTCACCCAGTCAGTTGCTGAAAAAAGCTGGCCCTAATTCCTGTGAATGGAGCAGTCTATCAGTGTGGAATTGCCCTGGGTCACAATGGTTTATAATGCTCTGAATTAAAGATATATTATGATGATTTAGATACCTCAAAACTTTAATTGATTGTTCCTTGGGTGTTAAACTAAACATACACAAAAAAATTCCATCAATATCTGTTTATAACTGTTTGTGTAAAATTACTAACAGACAAATCAACCAACTAAAGAACCAAGGGGAAACCATAATACTTTCCTTGCAGTATATTTAAACTATATTTAAAACAGTGATCAAAATTTGTTGCTTAAAGATAAATCCTGGATAATCAGAGGTATCATTTATAAATAGATATTTCCTGTAATAATCCATAGTATTGAGTACATTTTGGCCTGAACACTTTATTCATTCAAATGAAAGCCATATAATTCATAAAATGCTTTTCCTTGTTTATCCATTGCAGGGATAACATTTGTCAGATTGATTTATCCAAAGTATTGGGGTAACTAATAAACATTTATTTTCTAATTTCTCCTTAACAATGATTACATAAAATGTGTTTAAAATAAAGGAACAATAAAGATCATATGATTATTATACCATTTAAAATATCATTTTTGAATGAATCAATATATATGTTAACTGATACATTTTTTCCCTCATGATCATACTATTGCCATAAAATAACCTTAAATATTATCGTGAATGTTTAAGTGCATTCATAAATATTTATTGATATAATATTCATTTGCATAAAAAAAGGAATTAAATATATGATTATTATATAACATTTAAAATATCCTTTTTTAATGTATCAATGTATATGTTTACTGATACAATCTTTTAACAGAAAGGCATATTTCCTGTTAATAGCCATTAATATTAGTGCATGATTATTATATTTTTGTAGTTTTCAAAGTTTTATTAAACAAAATCTTCTCTTGTCACTGGTTCACTCTATTCTGTTTTCACAGTTTGCTTCTTTACAAAAACTGCCTGAATATAATATTATTATACATATGGTTACATTAATACACTTAAAATCATAATAACAAAAGGTAATTTTCTGGTAATAATATTGATCTGTCTTAAACGTCCTCCCTTGCAAAAAGGCCTGTCCGAAATGTCCTAGTTCAGAATGTCCTAGTCCAAAACGTCCTAGTCCAAAACGTCTGTGTCCAAAACGTCTGTGTCCAAAACGTCTGTGTCCAAAACGTCTGTGTCCAAAACGTCCGTCCACCTTATATCAAATCTTCCATCCACTGGCCTCCAGTAAGTTTAACTCTGCACCACCTGTAACACACTATCTTAAATATCAATGGTAATATCCATTCTACTCTATCTTACATTTGGTAACTTTTACGGATACCTTTATCCTCATTCAACAGACAGTGCCACCAACAGGCCATGGACCTATCCTTTAAAAAAAATAAACAGATCAATCAAAGTTTAGGAAATGGGTTTTGTGCATGAGTTTTGTTAAGATGTGTCATATCTAATCCTTGTCAAATGTAAAAGATATATTTGGAATTTACTGTCTCACTTGGAAAATATTTCACTGCTATTTTAAATAACTATAGGTCTCCACCCTTTCAGGTTTACTAAGTTTAAACATAGAAATCTGTGCATTGGCTGACTTCCTGCTAGGGATAATAACAGAACCATAAGCCAGGTACTTGATTAATTATCTACATAAGAAAATTGTTAAAATGTCCAGTTTCCAGTTCTGAGGCAATGCACATTAAGGATGATCTATATCATTAAATGAATATGGGTGGTAGCTGTGTAACTGCTGGAGTGCTTGGTCTCTGATAGCTGTTGTTCAGAACTCAGAGTTAATCTCTCTTAATTAACACTCTCTACCTGGGTGTCAGACACAGCCTGGCTGCTGTCTACCCAGTGGTGTAAATTAAGACTGGATTATGAGCCATCTGTTTCAGGTGCCCTTACAACACTAAAACCCTTATGTTGGATTATTGAACACCCAGGAAATAAAGTAAGGAACTTGTTGTACATTGACCTGACATTTATCCATCATGAACTCCGGTCAGTGTACCGTAATTTAAAAATAGATACCATTTATATCTATATTATAATTGACGGTGGTACCACTCGACTTTTGTCATGCAACCTCTGTGGTGATGCCTATGAAATGCCTAATTTGGTTAAATGTTGCCAAGTGTGTCCCTAAGGGGTTGGGGTTTTCTCCATATTTTCCCATAAATATAAATCATATTCATACTGAGGATATAAATAGTCATGGAAATGATATCGGATATAATCATATATATATATATATATATTTGTCATGAAAATCATAAGATTTATGGTTGTTTTAGCCTTTCATTAAGTTTCAAACATTCAGACATACATAATTCTTACCTGACAATGACTTTTTGTCCCCTGCTTCCTTGGAAGGAATGGGGAACATTGATTTGGGTTTGTCTGTGCATCTGTCTGTCTGTCTGTCCGTCTGTCAGGTTTTCATTTCTGTGTGATAACTTTCCTAAATTTTATCCAATTTCATTCAGATTTGGGTCAGTGATTGCTCTCATGCTTACCTTGGTTGGAATTGGTTTTGGAGTGTCTGTCTCACAAGATAATAATACAATATGATATTTTGTTTTTTTATATAATGAATCAGCACATTTAGTTTCACTAATCACCAACTGGTGTTGCTGGCAATGGACATAAAATACATGAATTTTTGCAGTAACTGCCAGGTGCTGCCATCTTTTGAGCATGGTTAAACTATTTGTACCTACAACATACTTTAAAATCTTCCTAGACCTGGAGGTGAAAGCTGGGGACATAAATTTCTTTAAATTGCTTGTTTTATTCATATATATTCATATACACACACATACATAGACACCTTTAGGCAATTCTTATTGGTCATTTGTTGGTCATGACCATTCATATAAATGAATAAGGACTGCAAACACTCATATAATGTCCAGATACTACTTAAGATTCCATGCCAGATGCTCCACTTTCATTTACACAACTGTCAGTTACACCACTTTCAGATGCCCGACATGCCATATGTGCGACAAAGCTATAAATAGTATAATAAGCCATATGGAGTTATATTTCCGTTTGGTTATAGTGAATCTGTATCACACGGCCTCTTCAACATTTTATTGAATGCCTTATATTATTGCAACAAAATACAAGCAAAGAAACCCTTTCCATTTTGAGCAATATGGTTTAGTCATGACATGCGCAGTTGATGATTTTATTACATCACAGTTATAACAAGTGCGGATGTTTAACGGATCATATTCCTTTTATTTAGTTCATTAACAATAGAGCGTCTAGCACTTTCCCTTTGATGCTCAAAGACCAAACCTGGTGGGGTTTTCCAAGTCATCTAAGTCATTGTGGTGAGTGGTTTCCTGTTAATCAGTGACATATCATTGATAACCATATGATATTTAACATATTCTTTTAAATAATGCTTGATATGGCATAAATAAAATCAGGTATCAAATATGACCACATTATTAATGAAAACAACACCTGTCATTCACACCTATTTCCTTAATACGTCAACATACAATTTTACAATTATCACTTAGTGTAGCACACTTTTATACTCTTATAGTCAAAGGCCCTGAAAAGTAACAAAAGAGTTAGAATTGAGTCTTTAGTCCTGACTTAAATAATTCAACAGACATTTCATCTGTGTTTCTAAGGTTCCAAGGTAAAGCATTCCAAAGCCTAGGAGCTACCTGTACAAAACAACCTTGTAGAGTTAAAGACATATTATGCCTGGCAGGGATCTGTACCTTGCCAGCTGTGGCTTACCTTAACCATTTATTTTAATTTAAGAGCTTAAATAAGATATTCAGGTGCTGCTCCCTTAATACACCTAAAAGTTAATACTAGAATCTTATATTTAATTCTGTATGGAATTTTCAGCCAGTGAAGGGCTTTCAGCCAGGGCGTGATGTGGTCATACTTTCTTAGACCTGTTTCAAGGCGAGCACACATATTCTGAATACACTGCAAACGGTTCATTTCCTTCTGGGATGCACCAACGAGTAGACTGTTGCATTAATCGACTCTACTCATGACTTATGCTTGAGCTAAAACTTTCCTTGTTACACAGTCGTTTTAACATGATATATGAGGAGGAGCATACTTTATTTATATGCTCTCTACCACTGAGTGTACTACCCATATAAAAACCAAGGTTTCTTTCACATTAAGTTGCCTGGATTATATCATCACCAATCTTAACTCTAAGATTCTGCATTTTCTTAAGATTAAATTTGGTACCAGCCATAATAACTTAAGTCTTGTCTTCATTCAGTTCAAGTCTGTTTTCCCTCGTCCATGATCCTATGGATAATATACACACTTCTAATTTAGAAACAGTCTCATGAATTTTTAGCGAACCTGTGAGCTTATGCGATGGTGCGGTGTCGTGTGTCGTGCGTCGTATGTCGTGCGTCGTGCATCGTCTGTACGTTAACCATAGCTATCTCAAAAATTTTTTTGCAAATTAAAAAATCTCACCAAATTTTTTGCAAATAATCAGTCATCCAAAAAACTATATCGGATTTTGTTTATTTTTTTCTAACTGCATTTTCTTAGATTTTATAGGGAAAACGCTAAAAAAGCTTTAAAAATCTTCTTCTCCAAAACTGTCCAGCCAAATTGTCCAATATTTCACAGAAATTATTCTTGGAACAATCTTTCTCAAGTTTGTTCGAATGGTTCCAGTTCAGAGATTTTTGGCTGAGTTACAGGAGGTTGAACTTTGTTAATTGTGCAAAAAAGCATATTAAAATTTAAATGTCAGAAACGGCTGGAGCTTTCATCACCAAATTTTATGCCAATGTTGGTCACATAGGTCATATCTGAAATTGAGGTATTGGTGGTGCCACCTGCATCAGCCTTTTTTGTACAGGGTCATCAGTGTCTGTATCCCACTGAGGGCTACAAAAAACTTCTTCTCTGAAACCATATGGCCAGAATGTTTAATATTGCACAGAAATGATCCTAGGGTAGTGCTTTCTTGAGTTTGTTCAAATGGTCTCTTTTCAGTGACTTTTGTCTAAGTTATGGGAAGCTGAATTTAGTTATATGCCAAAACAGCCGATTTGAGCTCAGTGGCTACAAAGATCTTCTTCTCAAAAACCACAGGGCCAAATTCTTAAATCTCACACATTAATTATCCTCAGATGTTGATAATTCAAGTTTGTTCAAATGGTTTTGGTTCAGTGCTTTTTGGCTGAGTTACAGGAAGCTGAACATAGCCAGATTGCTGTATCTTCCTATATGAGTTATAAACCTGCGAAACATTTTTCGACTGATGAGACTGAAGCCAGTTTGTTAAATATTTTACAAGAATAATCCCTACAATAATTCTTATAATAATTGTCATTAATGGTTCCACATGAATGATTTTTTGCTGAATTATGGAGATTAAATTGAGTAATTTTACCATATATGTTATGCTGTTGTATCTAGCCTGGCACCAGTTTATCAGCATCTATTACATCATGCCACTAGACATTTAGATTTCAGGTTATCTTTGGTAAATATTGACAAGAAAGTTTTTTTAAAAGCTTTTAAAAAATTTAGAATTTTGATTTAAGTTATTCATCATACCAGGCAATGTCACAATCATGGATATTCAGCTCTCTGTGGCTATATAAAGACAACTGTACATGGATTATAAATTATTGGTATCCCTACTCAACTTAATTCAAGAATTTGCCATCAGTGAGATATATCTGTATTTTAATTTTGCATTCAGTATGCATCTGTAATAATTTTACATATATTCCTGATTTCTTTTTTATAAAAAGTCAGCTGAAAAGCATTTTGTATTGGGAAAATAAATTTCTGCCCAGTGCCCATTGTCCCATCATTGTATCCGCCAAAACAGAGTTTTGCGGATACTATGTTTTCAGTTGGACGCCTACGCTGCCGCCATCGCCGCATAGGTTTCCGGAGAACTCCTCCATAACCACTGGGCAGAATTTTTTAAAATTAGGAATTATGATCGGTCACATGTGGACTGCTGCGCCCTCTTTCTGGTTGACCTCTGACCTTTCCTCTCTGCCCAGCATCCATTTGTGCGTCTGTTTCCACACATAAACCTTTTGACCGATAAGGCTAAAGATTTTGCCCAAATGTAGCCCTTGGAAAGTTTATAACATACACTAAAAATGGTGGCGCCACCTGCAACCATTTTTGCACAGCATCCATCTGTTCATCTGCCTTTGGATAAAATCACTCATATCTCTGCAGTGGTTTGACTTAACCACCTGATATTTTGAAGGTTTATACATCCTTGACAGCTTTCTTGATTTTATGACAGGTGGCGCCACCTACATTCAAATTTACCCTGCAGACTTCCAAGCTCATATCTCAGGAACCATTTGACCGATTGGGCATAAATTTTGCATGTTTATAGACCTCACATAGCTCTTTATCATACGCAAAAGCGATGGCGCCCCCTGCAAACATTTTTGCACAGCATTCGTCTGTTTGTTTGCCGTGAGATAAAATCACTCATATCTCGGCAGTGGTTTGACATATCTGCCTATAATTTTGCAGGTTTATACATCTTGGATAGCTTTCTGGATTTTGTGGCTGGTGGCACCACCTACATTTATGTATATGCTGCAGACATTCAGGCCTTTATCTCAGGACTGAGATCCCTCTGAAATTTTGCATGTGTATAGATCTCACAGAGCTCTTATTCATACACAAAATTGGTGGTGCCACCTGCCACCATTTTTGCACAGCGTCCGTTTAGTGTTTAGTACTTGCATTGTTCATATACATGTTACACATGTTCTTGAAAAGTAATGGTCCAGCATTGAAGCATTATACCTTGTGTAATCTTGTTGCACAGGTTCGCATTAGGCCTGTTGGCCTTGTTATTTTGTCCTTGGGATCAAATGAGCAGTATAACTGCTGATCGTCCGCGTTACCATGAAAGTTTACATCATATTTCCTGCAGATATCCCCTAGGGGAGTGATGAAAAGAGTAAAAAGAAAAGGGCCCAGAATTGACCCTGTGGTATTCTGTACTTAATAAACTCCTTTGATGAAAACAATCCGTTTATAACCACTTTTTGTTTTCTACTAGTAAGTTATGACCTCATCCATGAGAGAACAGTACCTGAAACTCCAAAGGGATATTTCAGACGATTAAGCAACAAGTCATGAATCACCATGTCAAAAGCGGCTGATACGTCCAGCATAATAAGACAGACCACTCTTCCTGTATCTGCTTCCTGGTAAACATTGTTCATCACATCCAAGAGAGCCGTCTCAGTACTCCTATTCCTGGTATATGCTGATTGATATTTCTCCATGTTTCCAGTTTTCTTGGCATGCGATACAATCTGATAACAGGCCGCTTTTTCAATTATTTTTCCAAGAAATGGTAAATTTGAGACAGGTCTAAAATTTATGTGTTCATTAGTGTTTAATCCAGCCATCTTCAGAAGAGGTGGCACTATAGCTACTTTGAGATCTTCAGGGAACACTCCTTCACTCGATGGTTTATTGAGTGTTAGACAAATAATAGGAATTACATCCTCAAGATTTGATTTAAGGAGATGAGTAGGAAACAGGTCCAGCTCACAGCTCTTAGTAGCAAGGCGAGGAGTTATGGTTGCAAAACAGTAAAATTTTTATCTGAGTACTATATTCCACCTCAATGTAGAGGTGGTCATCAACTCCTGTTGGCAGACTGTTTAGTAAATTCATGAGTTTCTCAATTTTTTCACTAACGAACACATTGAAATTTTAGCAGGGTTTTATTGACGAGTATAGAAGGCTGGACAATATGGCACATTATAAGTATTGCCCTTGATAAATTTTATCTTAATGAAAGATAATTCTTAGTGTTTCTTAAGAAAAGGATACTACTTTAGCTTTTATTGTATTTTCATTAACACTTGCAGTGTATTTATTCTTGTCCAGATGAGGGACTCCATCATGCATGGTGATAATCGCGCGTGACGTGACTAAACCATGTCGCTCAAAATTGAAAGGGTTCCTTTGCTTGTATTTTGTTGCAATAATATACCACATTTTAAAAAATGTTGAAGATGCCATGTGGAACAGATTAACGAATACTATAACCAAAATGAAATATAACTTCATATGGCTTATTATAGCTTTGTTGCGCACATGGCATGTCGTGCAACTGGAATTTGGCACATTTGAAAGTGGCATAACTGACATTCACGCAAATGAAAGTGTCACATCTGGCATGACACCCTCCTTAATGCAAAATACATAAATTGATGTAAATTTGTGACATTAATTTTGCTATACCTCTCTTATACAGTTCACTGTTTTATATTAAGGACGTTTTTATGTTAAACAATATATGCTGTAGGATATGTTTTGATTTGTATGCAGCAAATGAGCGCCAAGGAAATTATAATTTTGTTATGTCTCTGTGGCACAATTCATTGTTTCATATTGGAACTTTTTATTTTAAAGATTATGCTGTGGGACATGTTTAAATGTTTAAGTGGCAAATGAGTGCCAAGGTAAATATTTGTGAATCTGCTGAAAATAATAAACCACATTTTTCATTAATGGAAGGATTACAGATACAGATATGTCATGTTTAGAAATTAGTGCTAGACCACTTGCTAGACAAGTCATTTTATCCATTGAAACCACTCATATCATTCGCTGTGCAATAAAAGAATAATTGCATAGTAATTCCTGTCTGAATGCTCCTTCTTTAATTCAGACTTAACATTATAGCTAAATGTGTACAATGCCATGTAATACATTACTCTTTACATCATACAGACATTTTTCAGGGTTTTTCAATTAAAAAAAAAAATTAATTTCTTTGGGTCTATAGTCCGTTTCATCCCCTAATGTCCACTTGTTTTTTGCTATGAATACTTTTATTAGTTACATTTCAAGGGAAACAATTAAAGTATAGAGGAGAGGATTACAGGACCTATTTTCAACAGGGTAACTAAGTTCCTACCTTATGCCTTATTTGAGTAACAGAATTTTCTGAAAATATGAGAAATCAGTCTACATTCTACAACATATCAGACCCACTTATGGTGGTCAAGGTCATTGGTCACATGCAAAAACAGGCTCAACTGACAGCTCCTGATTGGATGATCTCATGTAAACACTCATGGGACACTTCATATCTGCCAGATCATGATAAAGAGACTAAAATGTTGCGAAGCATAAATGGGGGATTTCTTGTAAAATTTGTAACTGCCATATTAGGTTGTCACTTCCATACATTGTTTTTTTTGGAAAATATTGAAAAATATAGACTTTTAAGTAAATCATCTACAAAAAACAGGTGGACAGTAGGTGGTGAAATGGTCTATAGTAAAATTTCTTCCATGCTCCCAGCTGTTAGGTAGAAAATTTTGCTATTTTCAAGCACTGTATGTATCTGGTGATAGTCAAGATCAAAAGTAGTTTTGAATTTTTTTATAAGGACACTGTTTTCTTTGAAATTAACACCTTGCACAGATACCTTACAGTTTGGGAAAATTATGGTTAGTGGATATTTCTAAATCTGTACTAAAGAACATGTTCAGTATATAATGTACAAATATCCATTATGTTGCGAATATTTCCTTAATTTATGTTATAGTTTGTTTTCAATTCCTCTTCAGTAAACATTTACACTGTTATCAGTATAATCTGCTTGTTCCATATGTAATAAAAATCAAAAGTTTGCTGCATATCTAAAACTTGTAAAAGGAATTCAGTCCACCTGTGTCCTCAATGTTCTCTGAAACCGCATTGCGTATGACACTGTGCCATACCTCATTTTAAAGGTTATTGTCCTTGCAGTGACATAGGCGATATGAAAATGAATAATTTTTAGCTCAGCTGACTATAGGTCATCCTAGCTTTAATCATGGTCCTTTGTCCTTCGTCTTGCCGGCTGGCCATTAACAGGGCACATTTTAAACCTTTGGACCTATGAATCCAAAATTTTGGCATACAGTTAGATGTCCCCAAAATCTCCTACCATACTATATATAGGGTCACCAGGATTATGTTCCTTCGAGATATTAAGGAAAAACCTCTGTTTTCCATAAAAAAAGCAATTGTTACTCTTCAAGGTTGCCTAATATCAAAACCATTGATATTTTTTTTATCATATTTAGTATGCATATTCTTCCATACATTTCCATGTACTTTCCAAATATTAGGTCAGTATTGTGTATTGTTTTGAAGTGATAGGCCCAAACATAATGCATTTTTTTTTTTAAATTGGGAAATAAAATTACTCACTCTACATGAGATTTGCTGAAGCTGGAGACTTTTTCAGTTATATAACTTCATTTGATCAATATTCAATTGTTTACCAAAAGTTAGATCTGAATTTTGCAATTTTTCAAAGTTTCGTCCATATTTGGCCACAGCACGTTTTTCCCCTGTAAGCACTGTTGATTAAATTTTCACAGCATATATACACAAGTATTTAATCTTTTAAAATCTTAATTTTAAAGAAATTGATTGATAAGGGTAGCTTTTATTCAAGTTTTCATACACCATGTCAAGTGTTGTTTACATCAAGCCCACCTAGTAGTACAGCCTTCACCTGTGTTATATAACCCACTCCAGGCAGCTTGCCTTGACTCAGCCTGGCCACTACTGGCAGGCTTCCTCTCTGCCATGCTCCCCCCCCCCCCCCAAAAGTTAGTGCATAAACTAGATGAATGTTATAATTTTCTGTGATTGCAACTTAGAATTCTGATAGTTTAACTTATATTTTCAGGATTTTTTATACCAAATTTACAAAACTTGTTAATAAAAAAAATGAATCTGATAAAACCTATAAATGGAAAAAGTTGATATGCCAAAAATATAGGCTTTAATATAATCTTAAATGCATTATTTCCTTGAAAGTGAAATAGGGGTATCAATCCATTCTGTACACTTCTGTACACAAATTTTTCATATTTATCACAGTATCCCAAAACCTTTACTGTTTTTCTTCATGACAGTCTTGTCAGAGTTTTAGTTTTGCAATCATATATTTAGAACTTTACTATAACCAAGGGAGGGTCCTTTTCCATTTAGTCTCTCATTTGCTTATATTATATGAAAACATTACAATAGAATATTTTGCATATTTTGCATTTGCTGAAATTTCAAACTTCAGCTGAGCACCGTGACCCATGGGTCCCTTGTTAATGTACCTATAATTTTGAGTGATTTACCTATTTTCACTGACTTGAGCGGAGGTTAGACCCAGCACAGCCATATATACTGCCTTAGAAAATGACCAGAATGCATGCATAGTGGTCACTCAACCTCAAACACACAATTAAGGACTATTCTTCATATGAATAACTCTTGCTTTTAGTGAGGGATTTGAGCATGTCTGGCCTTACATTTGACCCAGGCTCACACCTGTGGTCAGTAAAAGTGAAAAACACATGTTACTCGTCTTATGAAATGGAGGGTTCAACCCAGGAGAATAAATGACAAAACATAATTCAAGGTCCCAATTTCAGGAATAGGGTGGGGTGGTAGCGGGGGTTTCAGACCTCAAAATTGGTCTTATACAATGAAAAAAAGTTTGTGGCAGCTAAAAATTGGATACAGACCCTCTACATGGAGTCCCATTGGGTCCACTAAAGCTACTTACAAGGTATGCATATTTCTGTTTCTTTCTTCAGGAACAGTTTCCTTGTAACTTATATTTAATAAATCATTCATGTGTTCCTCATATCATTCTATTTCTTATATGTCAAAAGATAGAATCCAGTCAACTTTAATCTTGTAACCTTTTAACTTTAAGAATAAAAAATGAGCCAACTTTTACATCTCAGTTAATAATATGTCCCCAACCTGGGTAAAAAGCCCTGTATACTGGGTTTATCAGCTAGTATGATATTAATAGGTTTTAAAACAATGAGTATTTTGAAGATTTAGTTTTTGTATGGTATCCACAGAAAGTTTAAAAAATCAGAATTAAGTAAACTTTGTGTCACATTTTATTTTACTGTTATCTAAGACATTAAAGCCCACCACTCCCTGCTCAGATCATCCAAGGAATAAAACACTTACTGCAAAATAAACTAGTGAGGTGAAGAGCTGAGCCACATACTTGGCCATCAATTATACAAATACTGGGTGACACATTATGTAGAGTCAGTTATCAGATAAATAATGGTATGTTCCCGATTCTTCACATTTACAACTTTCAGTGTCTGGTTATTTGGATAAACCTGTTTCCACAACCTTAATTTGTCAAGTGCGTGTTCAGTTGCAGGCTTTGTAATTTGGTGCTTAAATCATCGCAGGATCTAGATTTTAAAGGTTTAATAGTTAAACACTGGAAAAATCCCTACAGTATTTGTAGGTATTGATTTCTGTCACTACAGGATAGCATTACACTGCTCATATGGTACTAATGGATTTAAATGGAACTTCCATAGTTGTCATTATATTTAACCATTTAGGGACTTGTGTGAATGTATTACTTAAACCTTGAAACAATGTCATTGGGACATAGATTGAGGACACTCCAAACATAGCATGACTTTTACAGATGTTTAGATGTCAGTTTCCCTGTTTGTATAATAAAAAATACTGTGGTTTATGTAAATGCAGCCCTTTGATGTGACTTTTAGATCAGTTGACTGAAAGTTGCCCAAGTTATATGTAGGCTTGGGCTTTTGTCTGTCATCCAGTCTCTGGGTTGTATGGTCTAGTTTCTTTCTGTTAACAGGGCACAAATCATAACTGCTTGAACTCAAAAACCTCTAACTTGACATTCAGGCAGGTACTGAGGAAATATCCTTGGAAACCTGAAATTAGGTCACATGTTGTTACATATATTCTGCAAGCCCTTTGGCAAAAACTTGATTGGAACTCTCTCAAAGACTCTTTATGGGGTTGATAGGTTGCTGAACATAATTTTGCATTGGATCATAAAATTTAAATAATATGCTTTATATACACATATAAGAATATCAGCATGTAATGTTTGAAAACAACTGGACCAATATTCCATGAGTTTGGTTGATAGCAGTATTTGAAGATATGAATGTAATTAGGCGTATGCATGCAGACTTAATGTTATCTCTGTTGCTAAATATTTCTGGAACGGTTGTAACTATCAGCTCCTAATATTGATCCATTCATATGGATCATGTGACTGGTATACATGTGTATAAGATATAGATGGCACTAGTTGTGTTGACCTGGTTTCTGTAAGCCAAATGTCACATTTTCCCAGGTAATTCAGAAAATTTAGCACTTTAGCGTTCATTTCAGTGTCAGCTGTTCATTAGAGAAATGGTAGTTAACTGAATATGAATTGCTACTGCAGGAACTGCAGAGGCTATGATCACCAGATTTTATGGGCATATTGATCAAATTTGATATGCAGACAGGTTCTGGTAAACTCTTGCAAACCCCAAATTAAGTCACATTGACCTATATTTATGTATTATGACCTTCAGTAGTGTTTTTTTTTTTTACAATATTTATTCAAAAAGATGATACACACGTACATATACATACATGGCATAACAAAATAAGCGATATACATAAATTAGTACAGGTACAGACAAAAGTGCATATTTTAGTCTTTCATATTCTTCTGAATGTAATGTTTGTTAAGAATAAAGGAAAATGTTTGTTGAGAACAGTTCATCAACACCCTCCGCTTGTTCACCAATACCTTTCTAAATGACAAATAGAGTACACATGAAAGTGAGCTCTTTACATGAGACATATGCACTTAAAAAAAAAATTAAATAAACACTAGAACAAGACACATACATCGTGGTTAGAATTACGTTGAGATTATGTCCATAATTTGTGACCATTTTTCCATATGTACATTCAGTTTTCCCTTCCTGAAGGCCAAGAGATATTCGATGTTATACACCTCTTTTAGCTTGAACTTTATAATTTCTAACAAATTAGGGTTATCAGTTTCCCTTTTAAGGAATCCTACATATTTGAAAATGAGAAAAATTGTATTATTAAGCCTACTGTTACTACTATCCGGCAACTGACCATACATAATATTTGATTTTGTAAACTCCGGTAAAATATAGCTTGTACTTTCAATCCACTTTTTCAACCTGATATAAAGGTTTTTTGTTGTATGACAATAATAGAACAGATGACTTACTGACTCATTGTAAATAAAACAATAACTACATCTTGGGCTGTCTATCAATTTCCATTTAAAAAGATTCTTATTTACAGGAAGATAATTGTTAATAATCTTAAATTGAAATTCACGTAGATAAGTATCAAGAGTACATTGATAGACATTTTCATAAACATTGTGCCAATTGCTATATCCAATATCACCAAGTATAGTACTATTTGTCGGTACCTGATAAATTGTATTGATAAGTGCCTTGTACACCGAACGACTGTTCAGTTTTGACAAATCTAAAATATTATCAGGCACCATATCTGAAACAAGTCCATCTTTTATTTTTCTTTTCCATTCCTTCGGTATTGCACTAATAAGGCTGTTCCATTGAAGACACAATAAATCCTTTCAAGTAACTGAATAATCCTTAACAATTTGTTCCACTGTTTTAAAGTTACTATCACAATCTAACATGTCATTAATATATTGAACATTCATTTTAAATAGAGTAGGATTAAACACAGAATACCCATCAATCAATATGTTTCGATTATTCCAAATAAATTGACATCTGACATCCTTCTCTTTTAATGTACATTTCCAATATAAAATCCATTCCTTAAAGCAAGATATATAAAATGGTGCACAATCCTTTGAAAGACAGTTGATATCAAAGTCTTTATGAATGCATTGTAATCCACCTACATTACTACACATTGCATTCAAGAGAATTTTAACAGTTCCATTAAACTTGTTTAATAAATTAACTACCCAAATTACTCGTTGGGTCTTGTATCTCATCTCTATGTTTGGTAATTTTAATCCTCCATCTTCATACATACCCACTGCTGTACTAAATTTCACCTTAGCTCGTTTGTTTTTCCAAGTGAATCTGTTAATTATTTCTTGAACCTCTTGCATAAATCCCTTTGGGGGGGTCGAGCATATTCATAATATACAGTATTTTAGAAACTGCTAATGATCTTACTACCTCTAATCTGCCATATATAGTTAATTGTCTTCCTCTCCACAGATTTAGAACATTCTTCAAATTTGACAAAGCCCTATAAAAATTAAGCTCATATGATAATTTATCATTATATGTAAAGTGCACCCCTAATATCTTCATAGAACTATGAACTAAATTTATCCAGTTTAAATTAAATGGATCATCTGCTTTATTTTTCCATTTGCCAATCCATGACACTTCCGATTTCCCCACATTCATCTTCAGTGATGAAAATTTAGCATATATATCAAAAATGGTCATGACTCTTCGCAGTGAATTTAAATCCTTTAAAAACAGAGTAATATCATCCGCATACATACACATTTTTATTTCTATATTCTTTATCTTTATTCCTTTTACCTCCATATTACATTGGATTAAGGCTCCTAAAATTTCTACAGACATGATAAATAAGTAGGGGGCCAGGGGGTCTCCCTGCCGTGTTCCTCTGGTCAGTGTAAAATAAGTTGTACTGAATCCATTGTTAACCACAGTACTCTGGACATTGTTATGTAACAGTTTAACCCACTTAATGAAAGACTGACCAAAGCCATACTTTTCTAAAACCGCAAACATGAATTCATGGCTTAAATTATCAAATGCAGACTCAAGATCTGCCCCAAACATAATACCTTCCATATTCTGGGTATCTGAATAATATAACACATCAGAAATCAAACGTAAAGGCTCACCAATGAATCTATTTTTCACAAATGCACTCTGATCAGTATGGATAATGTGCGGTAACAAACCAATTATTCTCTGAACTAGAATTTTACTAATTATTTTGACATCAACATTGAGAAGACTAATTGGCCGCCATGATTTTATCAACCTTGCATCCTTACCGTTTTTCTCCAAGAGAGTTAAAACAGCCTGACCCTGACTAACACTTAATTTTCCTTTGTCATATGCGGCATTTATACTGTTTACCAACATATCACCAATCAATGGGAAAAATCCAACATAAAATTCTTTTGTCAAACCATCATTACCTGGCACTTTATTATTTTTCATATTTTTTAGAGCTTTCAAAACCTCACATTTTTTTTATGATACCCTCACAACTCTTAGCTTCTGTTTCTGCAATGTTTGGGAGATTAATATTTCTAAAATAATTTTTACAATCACTTTCAGTCAACAGCGAGGTTTTCAAGTATTTATTACTATAGAATCTCCGTAAGTTATATAGAATGTCAGATTGTTTTGTGATTTCTTCATCATTAATTAAAAGCTTTCGGACAACAGATTTACATTTATTTTTGCTTTTCCAAATTAAGAAAATATTTCGAGTTTTTTTCTGCTTGTTCTACCCACTGTACTCTAGAACGTATAATAATTCCTCTGGTTATCTGATCATACATTTCTTCTAGCTTTGATTTAGCCTCGGTATATCTTGAATTGTTCTGTAATGATTGTTGATCAAGATTATATTCCAGGAATTTTACCTTTTCTTCTAATTCTCTTAACTTTGATTTAAAACTAAATGCTTTTTGTTTACTGTATTGTATAGTGAATTCCTTTATTTTATATTTAATATACTCCCATAACATGTGCGCATCATGTCTCAATTCATAATTTCCGCTCCATTTTTCTATATTTTCTTCTATTTGTTTAATATAATCCTTATCTTCAATCAACAAATTATTGAACTTCCAAAATGAAGGGCCATGACGCTCATGTGAATGTGAAATCAAACGAAGGATTACAGCAGAATGATCTGTTCCGACTGCTGGAATTATGTTACAAGTCTTGGTAAAGGACTGAAGGGATGAAGATATCAGAAAAAAATCCAAACGTCTTTGTACCAGTGGACAAGTTGTACGCCATGTAAATCTTTTAATCATCTCATTTCTTATGCGCCATATATCACACAAATTAAACTGTGCCATGGATGACAAAATAATATTGATAGACTTCTTTTTAAAATTATATATATTCCCTCCACTACCATCTAAATCTGTAAAATGGAAGTTAAAATCACCACCCCATATAACTTGAGTGTCATTATCTATATCAAATGCGCATATTTGTTCCAGAACCTTCTGATAAAAATTAACTTGCTGTGACTCTGTATTTGGAGCATATATGTTTATTAGTAAGAACATATTCCCCTGTATCAGGCAATGAATAATTATGACTCTTCCATTTGGATCAATGTATGTTTTCAATTCTTTAAAATCAATATTATTTCCAATAAGAGTACAAACACCAGCACTTTTAGAAGTACAATTAGAAGAATACATTCTCCCTCTCCATTGATATATCCAGGAATTCATATCTTGATCAGTTGAATGAGTTTCTTGTTAATATGAAATACCTTTGGCCATACCATGCTTATGTAACCAGTTAAATAATTTTCTCCTTTTATGGTAATCACGAATACCTCTGGTATTCAAAGACATAACTGTAAAATCTAAGTTAACGTCACCTACTGACATGAATTAAAGGGTTTTGTATGGTATATGTAGAGTGCACCAGCCACGATGTTTTACACATAAAGCGACAAAACATGCATTATAACATAGCAATATTACAAACATAATTGAGATATAATAATAAACCAACTGAAAGAAGAAAACAACAACCCACTGTCCAATATTAACTTCTGTGGAAGACATCACTAAGTGATTCTCCATACTGAACTCTAAATATTTTGTCATCATCATTTTTTACAAACATTTTACTATCCCAGGTCCAGGCATCTTTTACTCTATCATCCTTCTTTACTCTGTTAAAAAACTTCTGCATGTCACTACACAAATCCTCTGTCAAAACAATGCCTGTGTTCTTGAGTTTTCTCCTCTCTTTCAGAATTCTAGTTTTTTCATCTCTTCTAACAAATCTAACTATTATGCTCCGTTGACTATCTTTCTTGTGTGGTCCTACTCTATGTGCTATGTCAATATCATTTTCATGAATATCTATGTTGAGTTTATCTTTGAAGATTGCCATAGCAACATGTTTTGAGGGGTCATTTTTCTCTATTTCCGGAGCACCAATTATCTTTATATTGGATTTTCTAAGGTATTGCTCTGTATTCACAGAGTGAGCTTTGGCTGTTTGAGCAAGCTGAAGAGATTGTTTACATTTCTGTTCCAAAGCTCTGTTTTCTTCCTTTAGTTTCTCAATAACACCTTCAAGTTTCTGGACAGTAGTTTCCAATGGTTTTACAAATTTATCTTTAATGGTTTGTTCAATCTGAACAGTGACTGTTTCTTTTATCTCTTGGATAATATCCCCTTTAAAAGTATCTAACAGCTCAACCAGCCTGTCTTCAGTAGTGTTAGAATCAGCTGAGGGTCATGGCCTGTGGGCCACTTGTGCTTACTTATTGTAATTCATTATTTATTGACATGGCTTTGTTAAATATATTAATTTATCACATGATTACATGACAGTTTACTAGAGCTGTACCATAAAATATTATCTGTGGACAAAACTTTTGCAGTTGAAACACTGTCAGACAGCCCCTCAAATAAAAGAAGAGTAAACATAGCCACATTCTCAAACAGGCCCAGACTGGGGTAAAACCATTCTGGAAATTTGAGTGAAAAAGAAAATAAAAAACTTTCCAAAGTACAACTTAATACAATAATTTAAATTCTTATCTGTAACAGATATTTTATTTAAACTTAAAAGGCTTAAAGTACACAACACAATATAGTATTCCTTAATTATTTTGCATTACAGTAATGAGCAATCCAAATTAATGTGGTTTAAAATGATGTTGGTCTTGATAACAGTGAATTAACAATCATATAGGTCCGATCATAATAATTGATGAACTCTTCAGTGAGACTGCATCATTTTGAATTAGGCATGTGTAAAATGCTGAAATATAAAAAAAATACAGAAACTCAAACATTTAACTTTATACCTTCTGCCCACTAGGACATTTCCCAGTTTACCATGGCCCTGTGTGTGCCTGATCCCAAATCTTTATGAGATGCATTTGATAGGTTCAAACCCTGCCTGTTCTGCATCGACAAAATGGCAAAATCAATGTTGAACTGTACAGAAGTATTGTTTGCATCAAGAGTAACATGTGGTTTTGTATATATTCAAGAGATCCAAGTTTTGCTGCCACATCAAATATAACGGAATCAAACCCTGCCTGTTCTGCATCGACAAAATGGCAAAATCAATGTTGAACTGTACAGAAGTATTGTTTGCATCAAGAGTAACATGTGGTTTTGTATATATTCAGGAGATCCAAGTTTTGCTGCCACATCAAATAATACAGAACCAAAACCAGACCAAGCCAGCAGACCCACAAATGTACAGCAGCCAGTCACAGAATCAAGGCAGTCCCCTGGTGTTCAGGACCATCACCAGCATGGTGCTCCTCTCAGGTCAAAGTCTTCCAGTGTTCAGGAACAACATCAGCATAATGCAAGGTAAGATTCAAAGAAGATATAACATTTACTCTGATAACTGTGTTTCAAATGGAAATTTGAAAATCCTCCATATAGGTGCTCCTATTCTCCGTTTTGTCACAGATAATATACACATACAGACATGCATAAAGTATACTTAAAGATTATTTGAATAATGTGTGGAAGGCAATACCTTGAACTCCTTAAGGAACAATAAGGCAATAAGGAACTCATTTACAGATATATGGTACAGAATATATATATATATATATATATATATATATATATATATATATATATATATATATATATATATATATATATATATATATATATATATATATATATATATATATATATATATATATATAGTTAAAACTTGTCTAACGGACACCTCACTAAGGCGGACAACTGGCTATAACGGACAAGATAGTTAAGTCCCTTCAAAATTCCCTATATGTTATGTTTAAGAGGAACCTCTGTAAGGCGGACTCCTCACTACTGCGGACAACCGACAGCAGATTTCAACTCAAACCAACATTCTAAGAGTAAATGAACCTGACAAATGCGGACACGGTACGCGGTCTCAGGCGGACACTGATCACTCGCCCCGGGCAACATCAAAGACCACCAGTACTGTTGCTGTTCCCGGGACTGGAACACAAAGGATTATGCAATCTCCAGTTGTTACTTTAATGCGTGTTCGTGCTCATGTCACGGTGTGATGTGCTCATAAGTTAAACACAGCAAATATGAAGCGTTAAACATCGTGTCACTTTATTCCACGGTTGATCATTCACACGTTGCGAAGCTGCATATTTTTCGCTCGACCGCAGGGTCAATAAATTGATTAAACGGCTACCGATTTCCCATGCGTCCCTGATCTCACCACACAATATCTAACTGTAAAATTAGCCACTTTGTTAGAGCAGGCTGTTTGATATTAATTTATCGGTTTTGCTCGGTATATCTCAAACTGATCACTGAAACTCAGTGTCAAACATCTGCTCGCTCCTTAGCTGTTTGTACCGTGCCGCTGTGCACAAGCTCCTTGGGGTTCGTTTAATCTGGGTGGCCTTCAACATTAAAGCAAATCAAACCAAACAACCATCATCCAAAAAAAGTTTATTTTAGGCTAAAGCTACATTCACATATAAAAACGAATGTTCCCAGGTTCGTAGCCATTACAATCTTCGCATTATCAACCTCATCATTATCTTTGAGATTATCGCATTTCGACAGCTGAACTAGGAGAGTTTTAGGCATTGCTGCCAGGTGGCACCACATGTACTCCTGGGCGGGAGCTTATGCTATCTGAAAATGTAAAGCTTATTCGACTATGTGATTCAGCGAAAAAGAGCATACAGGAGTATATGAACATTGTTTTTACGGATGTTTTCATAGACTTTTCTCCTTATATTGTTCACTACTTGAGATAGGTAAAAATAATCACAGTTTGTATATGAATATTGAATGCATGATGTGTGCATGAATATGTTGTACATATACATGAAATCTGATATAATACAATAAACACGTTCTTGCAGCTGTTCGTTGTCTTTATTTATAATCCCTCAGTTATCAACCAAGGTCAACCTGACTAAAGAGGACACCTCACTATTAAGGACAAAATGATTGAGTCCCTTGACTGTCCGCTTTAGACAGGTTTCACTGTATATTATTATAGGAAGATTTCACCTCAGGAAATCTCATTATTCTCTCAGTAGTATCTGTTATTCAGCCAAGATCAGTTAAACAAATACACTGTTGATAAAATACTGTTGTTGACTTCATATTTGTGAGCATAACTAATTTGTGATATTTTTGAAAGGTTAAAAATAAAAGAGAGACAGTAAGTCAGACAGATATGTTGTCAAATGTCATTTGACCACCTTTTTGTCAGGTTCATAAAACATTTTCTGCTAATAAGTGACTTAAAAATGCATGGAATTTTGACCAGTTCTGGAAAAATTAATTTTTAAACATTAGTTAACTTTAAAGCTGGATAGATTCCAGTCACAACTGTAACTATAGGTAAATAAATGTAGAAGGTATATTCATATTTATCAGTAAATTTCATCAGCTCTAAATAGCTCAGTCTAATTTTATTTTGAGAGAAATGAGAGAAACCTTCACCAAAAATTTAAAATATATCCTAATTTCATTCTCACAACTATGGAGTCAGCCACTGTGTGTACCAGTGAATATTTTTGAAGTATGATTGCTAAGTTTTAATTTATATTCTTTGAAACAGAGAAACAGTGTGCAGCAGATGCAAGTCTACAGATGCACAAAAAGTAGAAACAGAAAAATCCTTGCGTATCCCAGAAGGCTTGTGGAGGGATACATTGGAACAGATGAGACGACACACCAAGCTGAGCCATGATATGTCTCAGGTGGCAATCAAAGTGGTGCTGCAGCAGCTGCATGACCAGGTGGACAGTCTGAGGCCAGCAATGGAGGAACTCATAGCCAGCATGGACAAGCTGGAGGTAAGTACAGTAAGTACATGTCCATGTAGACTGTCTGAGGCCAGCAATGGAGGAACTCATAGCCAGCATGGACAAGCTGGAGGAAAGTACAGTAAGTACATGACCATGTGGACAGTCTGAGGCCAGCGATTGGAGGACCTCATAGCCAGCATGGACAAACTTGAGGTAAGTACAGTAAGTACATGACCACATGGACAGTCTGAGGTTAGCGATGGAGGACACGTAGACAGTCTGAGGCCAGCGATCGAGGACCTCATAGCCAGCATGGACAAGCTGGAGGTAAGTACAGTAAGTACATGACCACGTGGACTGAGGTCAGCGATGGAGGAACTCATAGCCAGAATGGACAAGCTGGAGGTAAGTACAGTAAGTACATGACCATATGGACAGTCTGAGGCCAGCGATTGGAGGACCTCATAGCCAGCATGGACAAACTTGAGGTAAGTACAGTAAGTACATGACCACATGGACAGTCTGAGGTTAGCAATGGAGGACATGTAGACAGTCTGAGGCCAGTAATGGAGGACCTCATAGCCAGCATGGACAAACTTGAGGTAAGTACAGTAAGTACATGACCACATGGACAGTCTGAGGTTAGCGATGGAGGACACGTAGACAGTCTGAGGCCAGTAATGGAGGAACTCATAGCCAGCATGGACAAGCTGGAGGTAAGTACAGTAAGTACACGACCACATGGACAGTCTGAGGCCAGTAATGGAGGACCTCATGGCCAGCATGGACAAGCTGGAGCTAAGTACAATTAAATCTTGAAAATATGACCATCATCATTACCTCAATAAAGTGGTCACATTTGTGAGGTGGTCTTTTAAGTAAAGTCTTATATAGAGAGCAAAAAAGATTTGGTAGACATCCCTGATAAGTAGAAATTTGCACTCAGAGAGTGCAGACCTCTGCCGAGGCAGCTCATTACACCCATTTGATACTGTACTTTTTTCCTTAAAAAGATTTCTGGATCAAGATGGTGATCCGGATCACACCTGAAATTTAATCAATTGTTCCTTGTACCATTGCTAAGCTATCCTGAAAATTTCATCAAATCTTTTAATAATTTTTTGAGTAATTTTGCTAACAGACAAAAAATCAACACCAGCAAAAAAATAACTCCCGCCACTTGAGGGAGGTAATGATACTGATAATCAAACTTTTTCCAGACATCTGGTACTTCTGCTCCGGTGTTTGAAGGAAGCCATGATGCTGTGAGATTGAACGTTATCCTGGCTGAGATGGAAGCATGTAAGGATGACTCACAGCAGAGAAGCTGGGCCCTACATGAGGATGAGGCAGTGATCACAGAGTACCTCCAAGAACTGATATCAATATTGGTCAGTTGTCTCTCAGCATTGTATTATATTGTTTTTTAGCTTTGCTGACTGAAAGTCATCTGAACTGCAGTGAGCACCCTGTGTCAGTCAACTAATTATCTATCTGTTGATGGGGCACAAATCATAAATCTTTGACTTGGAAGCTTCTAACTTCAGATCCATTTCAGACTTTTATATTAGGTCACAGTGACCTAATACTTAGAGCTGCAAGGCAAAAACACACTTTTGGGCATCCTGAAAGTCAGAATCTTTTTGTGTTGGTTCATAAAATATAAATGTCTCATGTATGTAAATAGTATCACTGAACAAAATTTGAAAAGAATCAGCCCAGCCAACTCTTTGGAAATGTAACATGAAGTGGTAAATTTTCACTGCAGTTCATCATCTTTAATGGAATTCATAAAAATCTCCAGTATCTCAGTAAGTAGTTTATGGATTTCCATATAATATGCTATGCTTGTTTATCTTGTTACACTCCATTCCAGAATGGAACAATACAGACAGGAAACAGGAATACAAGAACCTAATTTCAGTCAATATGTCTATGATTATCTGAGAATTATTTGCCAAGTCTATTTGGAATCTAGTTTTACTATGTGGTATTACAAATTTACAACCAGAACTTTATTTTTCTCTGCTACACATGAATTATGCAACTTGTTTATAAACTGTGATCACAACTTGTTAGATAACACAACTCCTGTTTATGATAAAACACCCTGCTACTGAACTTTTCTGATTCAAGAAATAACCCTGTTGAGATTTTAGAAATTTCAATCATCAAATTTGGTATTTTCGCACTTAAAGGTTTGCCTTGAAATCTGTCATTTTATGCCGCTTGAACATGCTGTGGTATTTTTCACTTTCTAATCTTAACATAAGAATATTATATGACATATACAGAATATAGAAAACTGTAATTTCAATTCATCTATAGTTCTGTCTTGTGTGCTCCTTTAAACATGCTGTTAAATTGTGTACCCACAGAAAATATCCAGTGTGCAATAGCTTCTTCTTGATTTAACTGAACTAAGCACAACCTCAAAGTTTTTGCAAATACCATGAGTCATTAACAGAATTATATATGTGTTTTACAGAGTAATGCTGACCAAGAACTTTGCAAAAGTATCCTGGCCAAGGACCATTTCAGCGCTGTCCACAATCTTGTTTTGTACTATCAGATGGTAAGATCCTTATCATTAAATTCATTTTAAAACATGAAACACAAGTGATCAGTCACATTTGTGTTTAGACTGTAGAAATCTGTCAAGGTACTGAAAATGAAACAGAAAAAGCCAGTCTGATAAATCTGTATAATAAATCAAGATGGCACCTAACCTTTGTCACACAACTCCTCTGTGGCCAAACCTAGAAAATACCCACTTTGGTCTTCAGTGTTGGGAATGATGCCAAGTGTGTCCTAAGGGGACATTTTCTTAATTCCCATAAATCCTGAGAAATTTGACATTATTTCGCAACAGGTCTGCTGCAGGGTCTTGTGTCAGAAACTACCAGGATGTGGTAGCATGCGCCATCTATTAGACTTGTTATTAAACTGTCTTCAGGTGAAAAATATTGGATGAATAATATGCTAGTTCTGATAAATGAACATAAAAGACTATTTTTATACAGAACAAGTTTTCTATATTGAATCTGATCCATTATGACTGGCAAGGCTGCAGAAGAAAAAGATTGTTGGCACAAGCAGTTCTTTTAGGCCATGAAGATACATTATGCAACAGAGAGAGAGAGAAAGAGAGAGTGAGGGGGAGAGAGCTTTGGTGTGGGGGTTGGAGAAAAATGATTAAAATTATTTGGGATATGCATCTTATCCAGACAAACACCAAAATTCAGTTGGTTGTTCCAGATCCTATCAAGTGTCTATAAGATAATTAACAAATTCTGATTTATTCCAGCAGAAAAATATTATCACTTGAATGAGAAAAATCCCAATCATATGATGTCATGGCATCTTCCAGTGTGTGTAGTATACATATCAGTGTGTGGCACAACATTCATCAATAATCTTCAGGGACAGCAGTTAATCATTTCACATTTCATAAACAGAACTCTCCCTGCAAAGATTAAAATGACAGACTCTCCAGAATTGGACATGACATATTTTTCACTCATGCACAATACTTCTGGTACTCAGTAGAGCGATTACCTCTGCCAAGACAAACCAATCCTTCTGTGTCCACACCTTTATCCAGATAAGCAATGATATTTACATTTGTTCTTCCATGGCCTTTATCCCAATGCTTAACAATCATTTTTGGAAGTTTGTTTAGTACTTCATGCATAATCTTGCAAACAGACAAACAAATATATATACATATGGGAAACATAACCTCATTGGCCAAGGTAAATGCCACCAGTATTTAGCACCATTCACTAACAAGATTAAATGGATTCCTTTATGACAAATAAGTCCCCCTCCATGCTTTTAAGTAAGCATAACTTAATGAAAACATAGAGGCACTATACATATGAAATATATTTGTGGAAATTATTTAGAAAGTATTAATATTTGTTTGACTTACAGGAGACTCGCCTGAGTATCCGTCTGATTTTATTGAAAGTGTTTGGTCTGCTGTGTGGTTTGGATGCCAGGAATATCACAGAACTTCTGACCTCAGTTTTACCTGTGGAACTTGCCAGAGATATGCAAGCAAATTTAGATGGTAGGTATTTATTTTAAAAGTAGCATGTCAAATCAGGAAGGCCAGCTCCTCAATAATGCAAAAGTTTGTTATAAATGGTTAAGTAACCGGATATCAATGAGCAAAAACAGATTGAAAAACCAAGTGGTGATAAGCATATGTGTCGATGGACACAAACGTGTTAAATAATAGATAGCCAAGTCAATGTAACAGTAGAGTTAACATACAAATTACAGAAAACAAAAACTTATATGACCTTGGTATATGGATTACATACAAATCAACAACTGACAGATTTAGCGATTCACTAAATCACTGTGAGGACAAAGCCAAAAAGCCCTGGCAAGCATTGATCCTCAAGTGAATTTTGACATCAGAATACCAAAAAATATTTAATATATATACATAGGAAAGTAGTAAATGCCAGTCAGGCATGATGGTACAGATACTTTATATGGGAAAATCTATATTTTAGCATGATGTACAGAGTGAGACATGCAAACATGCAATCAGTTCACTGGTTATCTATAAGTTTTAGAGGTTACTTTATAACAGTACACTAACCGGGCAGAATTTTGGACAGCTTCAGTGATTGACACAGGCCATTCACCATGGTAACAAAAGAATTTTATATAGGGACGCAAACCATGTGCCAGAGATAGTGTTCAAAGTTGGTGCCCCAGAATGTCATGTGAGAGGAGTCTAGGATATAATGGATAAATGGATATTATTTGTGCCCTGACCGACTGCTTAAAATCATGCTTCTGGCCAGTAGCTTTCAGAATATAGGTCACCATTACCTAATTTCAAATTTTAAAGGAGATTAGCCCAGGAACTAGACCTCATCCATACCCATCTGAAATTGAAGGTACTCAAATCATGATTTTTGCCTCTCATGTGCAGGTTTACAGTGGGATTTGCCAAGATCCCCTGGATGATGTGTCAGAAGATTTTAAGGCTTAAGGATACCAAAGACCTCGCTAGACTTTTCAATATAAGGTTCAAAGGAAAATAGATAAAATTTGTACCTTGTCTGTCTGGATGCTCAAATTCATATATTATTTTTTTTTTGGCCATAATGCATAGAATATAGCCTGTGCACCATGACATAATTTCTGGTTTCCAAAGAAATAAGCCATAACCTGACTGGATGTTGCTTTAGAAGATTCTAGGCCTAATAAATACAATTTGTACCCAGCTTTCATTCAGGGTATTCATATGACACATTTTCCCCTGCAGAATATAGGTCACAGTGACGTATTTTTAGCTCAGCTGACTATAAGTCATCTGAGCTATAATTGTGGTCCTTTGTCCATCATCCATCCATCCATTAACAGGGCACGTTTTGAAACAGTAGGACCCAGGAATCCAAAATTTTGCATTCTGTTAGATGTCCCCAAAATCTCCTACCATACCAAAAATTTGGTCACTAGGACTTTGTTCCTTTGAGATTTTTAGGAAAAACCTCCGTTTTCCATAAAAAAGCCATTGTTACATTTAAAGGCTGCCTAATATCAAAACCACTGATCTGTTTTTAATCCTGTTTAGTATGGGTATTCTGCCATACATTTTCTATGTACACACCAAAAATTGGGTCAGTATTGCATATCGTCATGAAAATATGGGCCCACATATTTTTAAAAACTCAGGAAATATATTTACTCACTTAACATTAGAATTGCTGAGGCTGGAGACTTTTTCAGGGATATAGCTTTATTTTATCTAGATTCATTTTTTTACCCAAATTAGATCTGAATTTTGCAATTTTTTTAAGTTATGAGCATAAATAAAAAATCAATACCTTAAATTTTGGCCACAGCACATTTTTTTCCCTGTAAGCACTGTTGATTTAATTTTCACAGCATATATACATAAAGACTTTATCTTTTAAAATCTGATCTTTTAAAGGAACTGATTGAAAAGAGTAGCTTTTATTCAAGTTCTCTTACACCATGTCAAGTGTTGTTTACATCAAGCCCAACTAGTAGTACAGCCTTCACCTGTGTTATGTGACCTGCTCTAGGTAGCTTGCCTCGTTTCAGCTTGGCCACTACTGGCAGGCTACCCCTCTGTCCCCACCCCACTCCCTAGATGGTGCATAAACAAGATGAATGTTATAATTTTCTGTATTTGATTCATTCTTATTCTAGGCTATGCTACATTTTAGATTTTGTATTGTACCCCCAGGGCTACAATGATTAGAGTGCACATTTAATTGTATCCCCAGACAAAGTCAGGATACTATGGTTTAAGCACAGTTGGGACACCGCCGCCGCAGAGATTTCATTTGGACGCATAACTCAAAAACTATTTTACTGATCTTTACCAAACTTGTGATGTACATAGATATGGGTGAGACAACAAAGCCTATATAAAATGGGGTCATGACCTTTACTAGGAGAGTGACCTTGACCTTGAATAGGCCCATTTTGGGGAAAATCACACAAATTCTTAAATATCTCAAGAAATCTTGCATGGATTGATCCAAAAATCAAATTGACCAAAGATCTTGGATAGTGTTGTCATGTACTGGAAACTGGTGGCGCCAACTGTTATCCTTTTCTTGTTTTCTTGCCTTTTAATACCCCCATCATTTCCTCTTAACAGTACTGTGGCAATAATAAGTCAAAAACTAATGGACAGATTCCTTTCATGTTATGCATATACATAGACATTGGTTATTGGATGATGTATATTTAAATTGGGGTCAGGACCTTTCCTATGAGAGTGGCCTTGACCTTGAATATTGCTACATATGGTGAAAATCACACAAGATCATAAATATCTCAACAAGGAAAGCATGGATTGGTCCAAAAATCAAATTGACCAAAGATCATGGATAGATTTGTCTTCTGCAGAAGACAGGTGGCGCAACCTTCTGTCCTTTTCTTGTTTTCGGGCCTTTTAATTACCCATTATTGCCACTTGACAGTACTGTGAGCATTTCAAGTCTAAAACTATTGGACAGATTGGGCTGAAGTTGTGCATGTCCATTGATCTTGGATACCTCAATCTTGTATTCAATAATGGTGACACTATCTGCAATCGTAATTGTGTGGCATACATCCGTACGTTTGCTTTTGGTGGAAATTGCTCATATCTCCATAGTGGTTCAAGGTATTGGTCTAAAATTTGGCATATCTATCCATCTTGGAAAGTTTTCTCATAGACCAGACAGGTGGCACCACCTTCTTCCCCGTTTTTGTAGAATAACTTAACGCCCTTTTCTGATGAGTGATTTGCCCTATTGGCCTGAAATTGTGCATATAAATAGATCTTGGACTCCTCCATCTAGTACTGGTGGTGCCATCTGCACTCGTTTTGGTGTGGGACCATCTGTACATGTGCTTACAGTGAAAATTGCTCATAACTCCATATTGGATGCTTTATAACATACACTAAAAATGGTGGCACCACCTGCAACCATTTTAGCACAGCAACCATCTGTTTATCTGCCTTGGGATAAAATCTCTCAAATCTCTGCATTGGTTGGACTTATCCACCTGAAATTTTGCATGTGTATACATCCATGGATAGCTTTCTTGATTTTATGACAGGTGGCCCAAGCTACATTCATGTGAACGCTGCAGACATCCAAGCTCATATCTCGGTCACCCTTTGACCGATTGGGCAAAAGATTTG
The DNA here is from genome assembly GCA_026874595.1 of Sipunculus nudus. Classification (NCBI taxonomy): domain Eukaryota; kingdom Metazoa; phylum Annelida; class Sipuncula; order Golfingiida; family Sipunculidae; genus Sipunculus; species Sipunculus nudus. The sequence goes on along the minus strand of CM049306.1, from coordinate 17,614,400 downwards.
CATGTGTATAGATCTCACATAGCTCTTCATCATACGCAAAACTGGTGGCACTACCTGCAACCATTTTTGCACAGCATCCATCTGTTCATATGCCATGGGATAAAATCACTCCTATCTCGGTAGTGGTTTGACTTATACACCTGAAATTTTGCAGGTTTATACATCCTGGACAGCTTTTTTTGATTTTATGACAGGTGGCGCCACCTACATTCACAAAATCTGCAGACATCCAAGCTCCTATCTCAGCAACCGTTTGACCGATTGGGCCAAAATTTTGCATGTGTATAGATCTCACATAGCTCTTTATCATACGCAAACTTGGTGGCGCCTCCTGCAACCATTTTTGCACAACGTCCGTCTGTCTGTCTGTTGTGGGATAAAATCACTCCTATCTCTGCAGTGGTTTGACATATCTGCCTAAAATTTTGCAGGTATATACATCTTGGATAGCTTTCTTGATTTTGTGGCAAGTGGCACCACCTACATTTATCTTTACGCTGCAGACATCCAGGCTTATATCTCAGGACTGGTTTGCTGTATCTTCCTGAATTTTTGCATGTATATAGATGTCACATAGCTCTTAATCATACACAAAACTGGAGGTGCCTACTGCAACCATTTTTGCACAGCATCAATCTGTTTGTCTGACGTGGGATAAATCACTAATATCTCAGTAGTGATTCTTATCTGCATAAAATTTTGCATGTTTATACATCTTGGATAGCTTTCTTGATTTTGTGATAGGTGGCGCCACCTACCTTTATTTTTATGCTGCAGACATTCACACTTATATTTCACAACTGGTTTGACATATCGCCCTGGAATTTTGCATGTGTATAGATCCCACATAGCTCTTGATCATACACAAGATTGATGGTGCCACCTGCCACCATGTTTGTCTGCTGTCAGAAAAATTCACTTATATACAATTAGTGGTTAGAATTCTCCCTAAAATTTTGCTGTCTAGATTTTGTGCTAGGTGGCGCAACCTACCTACAAATTTCAGCTGCAGAAATCCATGCGAATATGCAACACACCTCACTCTATTTTCCTTACCACTCATTCCATGCCTCACTTCACCTTTTGGCGGATACATGTAGTAAATTGTCGACTACCCTTATTCCAGTTTTCTTTTAAATTCAGTTTAATCATTTGTGATTTAAAATAATAAAATATATGTGTATGCATAGTATGACATGATGTGAGCTAAACTGTGGATAAATAATGATTGCAACTCAGATTTCTGATATTCTGTTATACTTGTAAATAAAAAAAAATGAATCTGATAAAAACTATAAATGGAAAAAGTGGAAATGCTAAACCAAATAGGCCAAATATATACTTAAATGCATTATTCCCTTGAAAGTGAAATATAGGTATTATTCCATTCTGTCCACTTGCCTGTCCATCTGTAAATTTTTAGCTCAGCTGACTAAGTCATCTGAGCATAGCGATCACCCTTTGTCAGGCGTCTGTCCGGCCAGCTGTCAGTTAACAGGACACAAATTGTAACCATTAGACCTAGAAACTTCTAACTGTACATCCAGGGAGGTCCTGGGCAAATCTCCTTGGAAACCTGAAACTAGGTCTGTGACCTATATTATGTGACCTATGGGGAAAAGATGTCAGATGGGGACAAATCTTATCTGTGAGGCCTAGAATCTTTTTACACAATTTCCTGCGAGGCCCTGAGCAAATTTCTTTGGAAATCTGATAATAGGTCATGGTGACCTACATTTTGTGACCTTCAAGAAAAAAACCTGATTTTGAGCCTCCTGAATGTCAGATTGGCACACATCATATATGTTTGGCTTAGAATCTTGTAATGCAACATCCTGGGAGGTCCTAGGCAAATCTCCTTGGAAACCTGAAATTAGGTCATAGTGACCTGCATTGGACCTACAGCGCTATAAACAGGATTTTGAGCACCGAGATTGTCAGGCAGAGCACACATTGTATTTGTTAAGCCTAGAATTTTCTTATGTAACATTCTGAGAAATCCTTGGCAAATGTCTGTGGAAAACTTAAATTAGGTCACCATGATCTATATTTTGCTACTTAGCAGAAAGATGTCATATAAGCATCCAGACAGTCAGACACAAATTGTATCCATTAGGCCTAGAATCTTTTAACATTAAAATTCAGGGAGGTCCTAGTTAAGGCTCCTTGGAAACCTGAAATTAGGTCATGGTGACCTATATTGTGTGACGTATGGGCTGAAGAATGGTTTTGTGCACCCAGACAGACAAGGCACAAATTGTATTCATTAGCCCTAGACTCTTCTAACATGACATTCAAGGAAATCCTTGGCAATTCTCCTTGGAAACCTGAAATTGGATCATGGTGACCTATATTCTGCTAGCTATGGACAGAAACATGATTTTGAGCACCCAGACAGACAGGGTACAATGTATCTATCTTCCTTGGAACCCTCTATCGGGATATCCAGGGGGGTCCTTGGCAGGTCTCCTATGAATCTTGAAAATTTTACTTGCTGTCCATTTTTTAGCTCAGCTGACTGTAAGTCAACTGAGGTATAGGAATGGTGCTTTTCCCGTCATACGTCCGGCCGTCCAGTCTTCTGACCGTCCAGTTGTCCGTTAGTAGGGCAAAAATCATAACTGCTGGTCCTAGAAGCTTCTAAGTGAACATCTAGGTAGGTTAATTAAAAATCTCCTTGGACACATGAAATTAGGTCACTGCAGCCTATATCCTTCGAGCTATTGGGCTTGTAAATTCCCCCCAGAATAATCAAAAATATGATACAAAACCTCCAGTATCTTGATAATTAATGCATGGATTGTCATGAAACTTGCCTTTAATATTGACCATGACTAGTTTTGTCAGTTCCCAAAAAGTGGTGGTGCCTCCCATATTTTTCTTCTTTTTATAAATATTTTTCTATTTTTTTTTCTAAAATGACAACAATCAAGTCAGTTTCTCAGCTATGATTCCATCTGGTGTTCAAAACCTGGTGTGTTTATTGATCACAAGTGGATGCCCTATGGTAATCACACTCTCTGTGTGTTTGTTCATCTGTTTGTCTGTCTGTCCATCCGTCCATCCACACAAATTTGTTTCCTGATGATAACTCCAGGTTGGATTGATATGGATTTCAAACATGACTTACACATGGCCCACCACTAAAGAAAGAACCTGTATGATTTTTGGGTCATGAGGTCGAAGGTCAAGGTCACAAGAATCACTTTTTTAAAAGATTATGGCTGCATTTTAAGCCAAGCTTTTCATCCCAAACTTTCCATCTTGCACATTAAGCTGACATGCCATTATAGGGAGAGCATAAATGAATTTCGTGTCACAAGGCCAAGGTCACAGGGGCCATCTATTCGCAAACTAGTTTCCAGATGATAACTCCAGGTAAGTCTGACATATTGGTTTCCAACTTTACTTATATATGGCTCATCACTAAAGTAAGAACCCTGTTGATTTTAGGGTCCAAAGATCAAGGTTACAGGACCCACTTCTTTAAAAGGAATGTGTATGCATTTCAAGCTAAACTTTTCATCACAAACTTTCCATCTTCAAGATATTACTCACCTGCCAGTAGGGGAAGATTCTTTTTTATTTGGGGTCATAGGGTCAAAGGTCAAGATCACAGGGCCCATCCATTCACAAGCTAGTTTATATGGATGATAATTCTGCTTTGGTTAGACAGATTGGCTTCAAACTTGATTTATTAATGACCCACCACTTAAGTAAAAAACATTTAGATTTTCAGGGTCTAGAGGTCAAAGGTGAAGGTCACAGAAGCCATATCACATCCAGGTTACCTGGTCAGAGGTCAAGGTCACTGGACCCACATTTTTTAGAAGATTGTTACAATAATCTAAATGCTGCAAGTTCAAGGATAATATGTTCTCAAATTTTTTGGTCATTGGTTAGGGTCACAGGACCGTCATTCATAAAATTTTTTTTTAAAAATACAGCTGAGCATCGAGACCCATGGGTCCCTAGTTCAACACTGTAACTTTAGCCATAGGCTATTCTCACAGACCGTGGCAATATATAACATTAATAAATTAACATGAGCACCCAGTCAAAATTACCTGAGTGTCATGGCCCATAGGCCACTTGTTCATATGCATCACAGTATCTCAAAACTTTTACTGTTTTTCTTCATGACAGTCTTTTCAGAGTATTAGTTTTGCAGTCATATATTTAGAACTTTACTATAACCAAGAAGGAGGGCCCATTTCCTCTTAGCTTCTCATGTGCTTATATATATGAAAAACATTACAATAGAATATTTTGCATATTTTGCATTTGCTAAAATTTCAAACTTCAGCTGAGCACTGTGACCCATGGGTCCCTTGTTATGTTTCCAAGGACATTTGCCTGGGACCTCCCTGAATGTTATGTTAGAATATTCAAGGCCTAATGGATACAATTTGTGCCCTGTCTGTCAGGGTGCTCAAAATCATTTTTTTCTGCCTAAGCTGCAAAATATAGGTCACCATGACCTAATTTCAGGTTTCCAAAGAGATGTGCCTAAAAACCTCATTGGTTTTTGTCTTAGAAGATTCTGGACTTAACAGACATAATTTGTGCCTATCTGACATTTGTGATGCTCATTTGACATCTTTTTTCTATAGGTTGCAGAATATAGGTCACAATGATAGAAGATTTTAGGGCTAGTGGATACAGTTTGTGCCCCATCTGACTGTCTGGGTGCTCAAAACCATTTTTCCGCCCATAGGTCACAGGATATAGGTCACCATGACCAACTTTTAGGTTTCCATGGACATTTGCCTATGACCTCCCTTAATTTTATGTTAAAAGGTTCTAGGCCAAAAGGATACAATTTGTGCCACATCTGGCTGTCTGGAAGCTCAAAATTTAATTTTTCGGTTCATAGGTGCAATATATAGGTTTCAGTGACCTAATTTAAGGTTTCCTAGGACATTTGCCTAGGACCTCCCTGAATGTTACTTAGTGGATTTTAGGCCTAATTGATACAATTTATGCCATGTCTAACTGTCTTGGTGCTGAAAACTATTTTTCAGCCCATTGGTAACAAAATATAGTTCACTATGACCTTATTTTTGGTTTCCAACTACATTTGCCTTGGACCTCCCTGAATTTTATGTAAGAAGATTTTAGGCCTAATGGATACAATTTGTGCCCTGTCTGACTTTCTGGGTGCTCAAAATCATGTTTAGGCCTGTAGGTTGCAAAAGTACAACATGACATAAATTCACATTTCAAGGAGATTTGCCTAGGACATCCCTGAATTTTATGTTAGAAGATTCTAGGCATAATGGATACAATTTGTGCCCCCTCTGACTGTCTGGGTGTTTATATGACATCATATCCTATAGGTAAAAAAATGTAGGTCATGATGACCTAATTTCAGGTTTCCAAGGACAATTGCAAAGGGCGTCTCTGAATTTACATTAGAAGATTCTAGGCTAAATGGATACAATTTGTGCCCTGTCTGACTTTCTTTGTGCTCAAAATCATGTTTAGGCCTGTAGGTTGCAAAAGAATATAGGTCACAGTGACCTGGTTTCAGGTGTCCTAGAACATTTGCCTAGGAACTCCCTAACTGTCACGTTATCGGATTCTAGGCGTAATGGCCTGTCTGACTGTCTGGGTGCCCAAAATCATGTTTTTTGCCCATAGGTCACCAATTATAGTTCACCAAGACCTAACTTCAGGTTTCCAAGGAGATTTGCCCTTGAAGCACAATTAGAAGTTTCTAGGTCTAACGGTTATGATTTGGACCCTGTTAACAGCTATTTAGTTAAAGTATGACCAATTATTTGTGTAACACAAGAGGGTTGTGAATATATTTAAAAGTTTGCACTGGACTTATTTTAAACTTTATTCTTCTTGAACTGTGTAATACTTTGTGGTAAATTTATTATCTTTCACAGAGGTTGAGAGAGTGACCTTTTCCAGTCTGGTGCTGACAATGATTTTATCTCAGGGAGAAGCTGTGCCTGTCCAGCATTATGGTCAGTATATAATCATTCATGTTCCCTCTGCAATGTGCCATAATGCACAAATCAACTGTTATTAAACCCATATCTGATGAACAGTGAGTTCAAAAGTGGATTTGTCAGGAACATATATATATATATATATATATATATATAGTGAATTCTCTTCAAAACGGGGTTCGTTACAATGGAAGATTCAAGTTACAAACAAATCTCTAGGGAATGGACAAGTGGGAGTTGTAATTTACTTCAATATAACGGAAAACTTGAGTTCTTGATCGAAACAGACTTACATGAAACAAAATGAACCTCGCCCTATACTCAGAACTAGAGTGGCAGTGATCAGGTCCAAGTTGCCACAGTTGTTTGATCTTTGTTAAACCCAGCCGACAAGGACCAGCTAATTTATACATGACAGGGCAGGTTTTTTTTACACCCAGGCCATAGTCAGTGGTTATGTCACCACTGTTTACTCCCTGTCTCAGTTGAGCACTCCCTTGTTCACACCTTGCATACTGCTTGATTAGTTAGTGAGCTCAATGTCAAATTGTTTGATAAATAACCTCGTCAAATACCTCATAATTGAGAATCAAAAGATACCTTTAATTATGTTTAGCCAAAGAATAAAGACAAAATTATCCAGTGCTTGGCAAGTTTGACTGGGAGATTTGATGTGCAGGGCGTCACATGCTGCTGCTTACTGATAACGCCGCAAGTCACAAATGTGATGACTAATGAACATGAAGCTTCCCTTTTTTGCTTCCAAATACCATGAGCCATATCCAGCCCACGGATGCAGGAATCATTGGCAACTTCAAGCTGCATTATCAAAAACAGTTGATATGGCACTACTTGACGTGTGTTGATAAAGAGCAGCCATAGACAGTCGACATCTGTCAGGCTTTGGAGTTCACCAAGAATGCCTGGAAGATGCAGCGATGATCGCCAACTGCTGGAAGCACACTGGCATTTTCCAAGGTGCAACACCAGAAAACCAAGGGGTCCCCAAAGAGAGTGACATTTGATTAGTCCAGGCACTGGAGGTAGCCATAAGGAATCTTGGTACGGAAATGCCACTGGGAGCAGAGCAGTATGCCGTGGTCCATTCAGCTGCAGAAACCAAAGCCAAGTTAGAGGATGCAAGTATTCTGTTGATAGAGCAACAGCGGAGGATGAGGATGAGGATGAGGACATGGATGGAGACGTGAATGATGCATTGTAACATTGTAAACATTGTAAATTTTGCTTTGCTTTGTATACATGTTCATTTTGTAATAAACACGTTTTATTTGATATGAACTTTTTGTTCCTTTCGGATGAATGTTCACATGTGTGCATGTGTGCTTTAATCAATTTTCTGCCATACCACATAAACTGCATACTCCGAAATTTCATTACAACGGAAATTCAATTTACAGAACTAATTCCCATGGAACAAACATGTTCATTATAATGAGATTTCACTGTATATATATATATATATATATATATATATATATATATATATATATATATATATATATATATATATATATAAATATATATATATATATAAAATAAATAAATGCATGAACATTACTGTTTGTCAAAGGCCAGCTTATATTTTAATGATGAAGTCAATATTTATTTTACCAAATTCCAGAACAAAGAATCATGCTTATTTGACTCAGTTTCACTTTATTTGTATTTTTTTCACCAGTGTAATTGGTATTTCCCTCATATTAGCTTGATACAACAGATATGAAGGCACATTCCTGAAGATCAATCATATGTATAGGAACTTCCAACTCAGGTTATTGACCATAAATACAGTCACTATATTTTAAGTGACATTGTTTGCATGATATGCTGTGTATTGATGATGATATATATGCAGTATGCCAGGAACATCACATTGTAATGTGGTCTTCATGCACTTGAGTGGTAGCTTTTCTGTTTCATCCCAGGGCTCTTTGCATATGACACTCAAGCAGGCTAATGTAACCAGAATTAACCAGGCCTAAATACATCCCAGGCATTGTTGGTCATATTATGAGGTCAAGTACTATACAGTGGAACCCCACAATTACGACCACCCTGGGGACTGAGCAAAGTGGTCGTAATTTGGGGGTGGTCGTATTTGTGAAACTCTTTCCGTGGTCGCACATAACACGCTGATATTTAATGTGTATCAGAGTTTATCTATTGCATATCTTTAATGTTATTTATAACAAAATATTTTACTTAGCAGAGGACCCTTATTATGAATGTTTTTTTTTGTGTGTAGTTGAACATATTTATTCATGATAAAAATTAATATACATGTACACATACGTAGTAACTGATGATTAACAAATGCTAACACTAAGGCAATACGATTACAACCTACTGAATGCATATTGAACATAATACGAGTTTGTCATATATTTAGCCTTCCACTTGAGTATATATTTCGTGCACTTGAGTTGTCCCGACACTAAACCGCTGAGCCATTTGGTGCTGACTGCGCGTGGTAACGCCGCCATGATTAACGCCACTTTATCCTTCTAAGAGAGCTCTTTCAGAGGCATGGTTGCCTAACAGCAAGAAATTTAAATGCAAACTTAACAAGTGGAGAAATAAACTGACAACGATCTATCAGAAAAGACAAGTTAATGTGAGGGATTTCCCCCCATGCAAGCTTTATTTATACATTTTACCGACTGCTCAATACTCAGTGTCAGTAAGGTATGAACACATTTAGGGTTAACTAGGTCGTTACTTTTACCGTAGAGGATGGAACGATATGTGATGAGTTGAAGCATAGAGTCTGAGGAGGAACAGCAACCCCACACGTAGGGTAGCTGTAATACAGGTGATCACTGAGGGGCAATTAGCATCTAACCCAAAGTCAGACCGGCTCATTAAGTTATCAGGCCGATGGTTACCCTCTTTGATCTATAACCTACTCCTCAACGAGTCTCAGCGAAGACACCGAGTCAGGAAGATATGAGGGACCAGATTAACACTCAGGTTATGAAACCTTCTTACCTGCTTTGATCTTTTGATATGCCGCCTGTGACAAGACGCAGCCATTGACAATATGTTGTTTCAGTACTTCTCGGCGGTGGTCGCATTAGAGGGGTTGCATTAGCGCTGGGGCCAGGAAATCTGGTCGTAATTCTGAATTCAGGGGTGGTCGTAATTTTGAGTCATTTTTAAACATAAATAAACTAAAAAAAATTCAGGACCAAGCAAAATGGTCGTAATTGTTGGGTGATCGCAATTGTGGGGTGGTCGCAAGGCGGGGTTTCACTGTATCTGTTTAATAACATGCATGGTAAGTTAATACATGGCAGTGGTACATAAAAGTGAACATATCATTTAATTTCAGGGATCTTAAACAAGGACTTTATTCTGTTCCTCCTGGATAAGATTGATGCTCCGCCTCCGGAGGATGCAGATGAGCAGCTTCCTGAGCTCTTCCTTAACCTGATCCTGGCGTATAATCTACACTTTGAACTACCTGCAGAAAGTATTGTAATGAAGGCTCTGCAAGAGAAAGGCACAGCTAAAGGATTCACAGAGAAAGTCATGTTACTGGTTAACAGGGGAGGTAGGTCACCAGTCTACACAATATGAGTGAGGCTAAGGCATGTTACTGGTCAACAGGTAAGGTAGGTCACCAGTCTACACAATATGAGTGAGGCTAAGGTGTGTTACTGGTCAACAGGGGAGGTAGGTCACCAGTCTACACAATATGAGTGAGGCTAAGGTGTGTTACTGGTCAACAGGGGAGGTAGGTCACCAGTCTACACAATATGAGTGAGTCTAAGGCATGGTAGAACCTCCAGTGCAGGGTCGAGTCCACATGTTGACCTAACTTTTGGACAATTTTCAGACACAATTTCAAAATAAAGGGTCTTTTGCAGGGCCTTCCTTACATATGTCAGTATTCTATAACAAGGTTAGCTCAGATGACTGAAAGTCATCTGAGCTATAGCAATCACTCTTTGTCCGTCGTCAATCTGTCTAGCTGTCTGTCCGTCTGTCTGTCATTAACCAGGCTCAAATCATAACCACTGGACCTGTGATCTTCTAACTTGACATCCAGGGAGGTCCATGAAAAATCTCCTTTGAAATCTGAAATAAGGTCTCTGTTACCTTTGAGCTATGAGGCTCCAAAGTACCCCCCAGAATAATGGAAAATTTGATACAAAAGCTCAAGAATCTGAACAACTAATAAATTGATCACCATGATTCTTTGCATGGATATTGATCATGGAGTGTTTCATCAGTTTCTGCAGACTGGTAGCGCCATCTGTACTTTTTCATTTTTTTACGATTTTTTTGTTTCTCTGTTTTTGATACCTTAAAAAGATGCGGTCAACTGATAACAGGGCACAAATCATAACGACTGGACCTAGAATCTTCTTTCTTGATATGCAGGGAGGCCTATGAAAAGTCTCCTTGGAGACCTAAAATTAGGTCTCTGTTACCCAAAACCTTAGAGCTATGGGGCTCTGAAGTATCCCCCAGAATAATGAAAAATATGATACAAAAGCTCAAGTATCTGAACAAATAATGCATTGATCCCCATGATTCTTTGCATGGATATTGATCATGGAGTGTTTCATCAGTTTCTGCAGACTGATGGCGCCACCTATATTTTTTCGATTTTTTTTGCGATTTTTTTTCCTATTTATGATACCTTAAAAGATGCTGTCATCTGTTATCAGGGCACAAATCGTAGCGACTGGACCTAGAATCTTCTATCTTGACATTTCGAGAGGCCAATGAAAAGTCTCCTTGGAAACCTGGAATTAGGTCTCTGTTACCCAGATTCTTCAAGCTATGGGGCTCTGAAGTACCCAACAGAATAATGGAAATTTGATACAAAAACTCAAATATCTGAACAACTAATTCATTGATCACCATGAATCTTTGCATGGATTTTGATCATGGAGTGTTTCATCGGTTTCTGCAGACTGGTGGCCCCACCTGTATTTTTTCATTTTTTTTACATTTTTTTTTTTTTTTCTTTAGTTTTGATACCTTAAAAGATGCGGTTAACTGATAACAGGGCACAAATCATAACGACTGGACCTAGAATCTTCTTTCTTGATATGCAGGGTCCCATGAAAAGTCTTCTTGGAGACCTAAAATTAGGTCTCTGTTACCCAGATTCTTCAAGCTATGGGGCTGTGAAGTATTCCCCAGAATAATGGAAAATTTGATACAAAAGCTCAAGTATCTCAACAACTAATGCATTGGTCATCATGATTCATGGCGCCACCTGTTTTTTTTTAATTTTTTTGTGTGATTTTTTTCTTTGTTTTTGAGACCTTTAAAGATGCAGTCATCCTTTAACAGTGCACAAATCGTAACCTATGGTCCTAGATTCTTCTTACTTGACATCCAGGGAGGTCCATGAAAAGTCTTCTTGGAAACATGAAATTAGGTCCCTGTTACCCATATTCTCCAAGCTATGGGGCTTATAAGCACCCCAAGAATAATTGAAAAGTTGATACCAAAGCAGGGCACAAATCATAACCATTTGACCATAATCTTTTTACTTGACATACTGAGAGTTCCTCAAAAGTTCTCAGAAACTTGAATTGAGGTCACTGTGACCTATATTATCTGAGTTACAGGCCATCTTGGAGTACCCCAGAAATGATGCAAAATACAAAAAAATTGCCAGATTCATCAGGAGCAGCTGGGTGGATTTTCATCAAATTTGATGTGCTTATGGGTGTTGATGAACTTCAGCTAATATGCATGAACTATGATGCCACCTACATTATCTTAATTTGTTGCTGTGCAAGAACATATTGTCAACATGCCAGTCGGCTGAGCGTCATGACCCATGGGTCACTTGTTCTCTATTTGAGTCCTTCAAAGAGGTGGTTGTTTGTTAACAGGTCACAAATTGTAACTGTTGCAACTTGAAAAGTCTAACTTGACATCCAGGGTGGTCCATGCAACATATCCTAAGAAACCATAAATTAGATCTCTGTTACCCATATCCTCCCAGCTTAGCTTCAATTGAATGGGGATACCACCTACAAAATTTGGCATTCAGATGATAAAATTCCTTTTGTGAATGTCTTCTGAGTCAGCCGAGCGTCATGACCCAAAGGTCACTTGTTTTGGTTACTTTTTGGGTGTTGTCAGTGCATGTGCTTTACCTGCCCCGTTTACTAAAGTATAGACTGGCCCAGTCCATGAAATAGTTTTAACTTAATTGTTGCTTCTGACATATATAAATCAAATGTTCCACATTGTATCACACTTAGTATCGGTACCGCCATCTTGCGGCAACTCATATAACTAATTTACCACTATCTGACCCTCTTATTTCATGGACTGGTAATCTTGGCCGGTCCCCGGACTGTCAGCACCACATATCACCACCTTGCTGAACTAAGGTCTTTTCCAGTGATGTCAGGAGTGGTCTTTCGCAGAATCTTTTTCAAAACCAACCTGGTTCATTCAGTAAATGCCTATTCCAGGCTTCCGATTGGCTACTAATATTCCCATTTAATTTGTCTTAATATTTTTAGGCTTTCATTTATGTTGAGTTAGGCGAGACTTTAAAACACTATAACCCTCAGCCTCAGTGTTAACTTTTATCAGACAACCATTCTTGAAAGTGGGCCTGTTTAAACATAGAGTATGCCTAACAAACTCTGGCTCAGCCAATCAGCACAAGATATTCAGGTGCACACGCAACGATCGAGCGCAGTCAAAATGTACTGGCTGACTCAAATGATCAAAATTTGTGAATCGCAATTTGACAGTTAATACATGGATTCAGGCAAATGCTGCCAGTTGCTCTTGTCATCTCAGCAGAGGGAATTTTACTGGACCTGTCTGTACAAAATTGTTGCCATATATCTACAATATGCACTTACATTTGGCCCATGGACCTTAATGTTTGTGCAGCAGAGATATATCATAGGACACGAAGGTCCAGGTGTGGACTTCTGAATACATGATTTCAGTACAAATGTTACGAAGCTGGTCGAGCTGTGGGACCGCTGTTGGCGTTTGCATAGCAACGATGCCACTCACATGAGGTGTGATGGCCTGATATGCAAATGCGGGGGAATCGCAAGGTAGTCAAAGAGCCTTGTGACGCCTTGATATGCAGATATCAGGGAATCTTCACCATGCAGACTTTACAGGGCTTTAGTGATAAAAGCTGGCACTGAGTTAAGTCTATCAGTACATGGAATCACGTTTTATTTTAAGCATTTTAGCCCAGGCAGGGCTAACTTAAGTAGAATAACTTTCAATTTGTATGCAAAATAACTTGATAAAATCTTGCTGTACACATGAGTGCAGTAAGAGATTTATCCTTTCATTTATCTAGATAAATCCTTAGTGTGGTGAAAGCATTTTAGTCGGCTGTTTTGAGATAGAAAAGTCTATGATCCAAATGTATCATTTGGAATAGGGGTGGCATGACAGAACACAACTGCTATCTACTCAGAAGAGGTCAGTCATGTATGATTAGCTTCAAAATAGCTTCCATTCAAGTTTGCATCCTGTGCAGAGTCCTCTTAAACACCCTGTACAGGAGAGTATTTTCTAGGAAGGTCATACCAGCTTCCCTGTGCTGAGCACTGTTTGTTCATGTGTACTTCTGAGAAGTTGCCTGTCAAAGACCATGATTAACTTGTTTCTAAATGGGCATATTTCAAAGTTAACATTCTCACTGGCATCTGTGGCTCAGGGGTTAGAGCACAGGACTCAAAAGCCGGAAGATTGTGAGTTGAAATCTTAGCCTGGGCAGTATGATTTTACACAGACGGCCCCAACCCAGGGTGAGTGCTCTGCAGGTTTAATGGGTAAACTGTACTAAACAGCTGTGTTTCATTTACAAAGGAGTATGCGTTTTGGGGGTTCCTCTGTGTTATGACCTACAATGGGGATGACACACACCCAGGACCCACAGGAGTGGTACACCCAGCCTGGTTGAGTATAAGTACCTGTCATGTAGTCTGAAACCAGAATGAAACTCTGCAGATGTACACAGTACATAGTTAAGCAAGCATTAAAAATTGAGGTGTTTACCTCCACAAAAAAATTCTATAAAAAAAAATTTGGCAATATGTATATATTTACAAAAAGTTTAAAACGTACCAGCTTCTGTTTATAATCATCAGGGTCAGAGCACATGACTCAAAGCTGGGGTATCATAAGAATCTCCAACAAGGAGCATGCAGTCGATATATGTGCAATATGCCAATTCTGTGATAAAAAAGCTTTTTTTTCCAGTTATGATATATATGTTTACTTTTGATGTGATAATGTGTAGGTTATTATACAGGATATGGTATTTTTTTTTCTAAGAACTGTGAAAATTTGGGTACTCAGGTGAACATAACAGAATAAAGTCATCCATCTGCATAACATAAAATTAATGAAGACCCATTGGTTGGTCAGCCACCTAAACATCTCTAGAACTTATGTATCAATATTTGGGTGGCAGACTATGCCCACACCAAGTTTCAGTGCTCTGCCTGCTCAATGAGAAGGTTGTGCCCCACAGCTGTGTATCACTCACAAAGAGGACACATTTGGGGATTACTTAGTGTTACAACCCAGCAGTCGAGTTTATTGCTGGAAGTTAACATGTCTTGGTGACACCAAGAGTAAGTGTAAGGAAGGATGTACCTTGTCACATATTCACAAACCATAATAGGATTTTGCAGATGTACATACAGGCTAAGGTTAGGCTAAGTTGTTTTTAAATATTAAAGGTGATAACGTCTGCAAATAAATAAAAAAATTGAAATATATTTACAAATACAATAAAAATGTGGGGTTTTTTTTCAGATGACCCAGTGAGGATGTTTCCTCATGAGCCCCGGCCAGTAGACTCTGTCCTGAAGCTGTTATCAGATTTGTACTCCCAACCGAGCACCTCAAACCTCCTCTACACTAACGATGCTAATGTACTGATTGACATCATCATCCGCCAGCTCTGTGACCTCTCACCTGGAGACTCTGTAAGTAATCAGACACATAAATTTAATGCATTTTACCTTACTACCTGTATACCCATAATTCAACCTATGACATCAGGGTTTTAGTGTCCACAAAATGGCAGTCTCCGTGAGCAGCTTCAAGAAGCGAAGAGAAATAAACCTGTCATAGTTTGGTGGCAAATGGGTATGTACATGTAAAGTCTAGATAACTATTAGTTCTCACCAGTATCTTTATAATGGTTTAGGAACACTGAAATGAGGTTTCATGTTGGACAACTGGCTTGTTACATAGTTAAAAGTTCCTCCATTTACCCAGCCAAGATATAACAATTATAAGTTGCAAAATTAGATTCCCAGACTGTAAATCAGGCAAATCAGTGACCCTTTAGTCAGTTATTATTATTATTTTTCCCCTGCCATCACCAAAGGTGGTAATGGACATAGAAATGGTGTCAGTGTCTGTGTCATCTATCCATCCCACTTTTTGAGATATGGTGTCGGCCCAATAACTTGAAAACAATTTTACATACAGTCACCATACTTGCACAGTTGATGCATCTCATGAAGCACTAGGTCAAGTTTGAATATTGCAGACCTTGACACATATTTCAAGGTCACACATTCAGTACTGTTTATTACTGATACTGAACTCATTGGTCTATTTCAAGTGTCTCTAAAATTTCCCACTGGTATTCAAAGCTTTTCTAGAAGATACTTCCTTGATAAGCAGGGGAAAAACCAGATCTGTTCTATATTTCAACTGTTCTTGTATTATTTATTTATTTTGTTACAGATTAGGACAGAGCACCTCTCCCTGCTTCATCTGATCATCAGGAATTCTTCATACAGTGAGAAGATGTATCGCAGGCGGGACCTGACTCAGTGCTTCAATAAGATCATGGCTGAAGAAGAAGAGGAGAGCAAGCCAGATAAAATGATTGTTCATCAGATCTGGCAGGAGCACCCGGACTGCTTTGTGTAGTCAGTTATTTATGAAAGATTCAGGAAAGTGCTAGGTAATTATTACTGAGAGTATAAGAAAATTAAGAACTGCCAAACTGGTGAATGTTTGGAATAATATAGTTAACAACTGTTCTAGTCAATTTTATTAATGTTCATCTTTATGTTTGCAGTGAAAATGCTACATTGTAATTATTCTGGATGTCTTGAAACACAGTCAAATTACAGAGTGCCACCAGAGGCTTTTATATATAAGTTTACTAATTTAGGGCAAGTTTTACAGAGAACCTGTGCATTTTCCTATTGTGTTAGCTTGGCCAGCTACACTGGGTTTTACTGAGACATTTGGTCACATATTATAATTAAGTGCCTCATCGGAAGGCTTTTGATTGTTCCTAGGTGAGCATCTAGATCTGCATGTTTAATAAACTTATATATCAGACACACTGCCAGCCATCAACATTGTATTGTATTCCTGTATCACAATGGTGACAAAAGTTTTCCCGGTGGTGTGACCTTGACCTTTGCTCTCAAGGTCATGTCACTGTGAACTTTGAGCCATATTTTCTCATTTACTGGAATGTAAAAAGTGTTTAAATCAAATTTGGTACAAATTTGGTGGAAAGCAGTGAGATATAACTCTGTCAGACTGATTAACGATGGGGTGACCTTGACCTTTATTAGCAGAATCAATCAGGATTGCTTTTTTACCACTGAATTTTTTCATTGATATGCTGTGACTGGGCATTCAAGCCAGTTGTTCTTATGTGTTTCAATAGTATTGCCCTTATAGCAAATTAACACATTGTCTTAAATTAAATCACAGTGACCCAGTTTTTCCATAAAACTAGGTCAAACAACATAAATACAACAGTACCATTTGCTTCACTTTTAACAACCAGAATTAACCAAACCATACAAGTCTTCATCATCTGTGTGTGTGACTATTACTGTTGTGTCATGACTTTTACCTTTGCTCTTTTGGTCAAGTCACAGTGGTCTTTAGGCATCACTTGCTCATCATTCTGATAACACTCAAGAGTTTTCAATTGATTTTGTTCAAATTTAGTATACAGCATCAACATTTTGAGTCCTTAAACTAACTAACTTTTTGTTTACCTTGACCTTGATTTGTAGAATCTATAGGCACTTTCCAATTTAAACCACTGAACTGATATCATGGTGTATCTGGCATGCAGGTCAGTTATACTTATATACTGTTTTGCTAGCTAGTTGTATCCACCAAAACAAAGTTTTGCGAATACTATGATTTTGCATGAGGTCCTCCACAGTGGAGGCAGCATTCATTTCTGGAGAACTCCTCTGAGACCCTTCGACCAATTTTTCCAAAACCCGTCATGGTTGTTCCCTTACCTGTGTAGTTGTGTGTAACAAAGACACAAGGTGTCACCTGCAATCCTTCCTGTGCAGTACAAATCTTGGTGTCTTTTAGAAACAGCCCATATCTCAGGAGTTTCTCAATGTATTGAGCTGAAATTTTGCAAGTCCATAGATCTTGGATCTCTCCCTCTCATAATTGAGACTGGTGGTGCCACCTTCAATATTTTTTGCGTAGTGTCTATCTTTGCATTTGCCATCTGTTCGCCTTAGTGGTTATTAGCTCAGCTGACTATAAGTCATCTGAGCTATAGTCGTGGTCCATTGTCCGTCGTCTGTCCGTCCGTCCGTCCGTCAGTCCGTCCGTCCGTAGATGTGGCACGTTTTGAAACCGTAAGACCTAGGAATCCAAAATTCGGCATAATGTTAGATGTCCCCAAGATCTCCTACCAAGCCGAAAACTGGGTGTTTGCAACTTCGTTCCTTTGAGAAATTAAGGAAAAACCTCAATTTTTATTAAAAACCTATTTTCACACTTCAGGACTGCCTAATATCAAAACCACTCATCTGTTTTACCTCATATTTACCATAAATATTCCTCTATATAGTTCCTATGTACATGCCAGAAATTATGTCTGTATTATTTAATTTAAAAAAGTTATGGGCCCAAACATAATGCATTTTGTAAAAAATCAGAAAAGATATTTGATCACTTAACACAAAAAATGTTAATGCTATGGACCTTTTTTCCAGTAATATAACTTTAATTAATCAAAATTAAATTGTATACCCAAAATTAGATGAAAATCTTTTAAATTTTTTAAAATATTAATAAAAATAAAAAATTGGTACCTTAAATTTTGCCCAACTTTGACCATGGCACGTTTTTTTCCTGTAAGTACTGTGGATTTAATTTTCACAGCCTGTTTTTGTTAGCATTTCAACTGTTAACACTAAAAATTTGAAACCAGTTGATCAAAAACTGTAGATTTTAATCAAGTTTTCAAGCACCATGTAACATATTGTTTACATCAAGCTAGTGTTATGCAGTTTGCAAGAGCTCAGCTCCCCAGCTTCAGCTCTAAGTTCCTTAAATTCGGCATACAGTTAGATGTCTCCAAAATGCCCTACCATGCCAAGAATTTGGTCACTAGCACATTAGAGATATTAATGAAAAACTTCATTTTTCCATTAAAAACCCATTGTAACACTTCAAGACTGCCTAATATCAAAACCACTGATCTGACTTTAATCATAAATAATATACATATTTTTCATTCTCTATGCACATGCCAGAATGATGTCAGTATTGTGTAATTGTTTTAAGTTATGGGCCCAAACATAATGCACTTTGTAAAAAATCAAGAAATATATTTACTCCCTTAACAAGAGCATTGCTGAAGCTAGAGATTTTTTTGTCAGGGATGTAACATTATTTAATCAAGATTCAATTGAATACCCAAAATTAGTTCTGAATTTTTCAAATTTTATTTAGTATAAATATAAAATTTGTACCTTAAATTTTGCCCAACTGTGACCATGGCACGTTTGTTTCCTGTGAGCACTGTTGATATAATTTTCAAATCATGCACACATAAGCATTTCAGCTTTTCAGTTTAAAAAAGCTGAAAGAAATTGGCCAAAAATTGTAGCTTTTATTAATGTTTTTTATGAGACCCTGTCAGACTTTGGCTCTCTCCAGCCCCTCATGAGTCACATGTATGTTGACCTTGTTGACCTTTCATCAAATTATGCACGCTTGAGGCGAGGCATACATGGAATCCAGGCAGCTTATGGCCAGCCACAGTTGATCCAGGTGTCCAACCCAACTCATCTAGTAGTTTTAACCAAGAACATAACAAAAAACAATAAATTAATAAATTTTTATTGGTTTTTAATAAAAAATTAAAGAAAAATAGAAAAGGAATTTGTTAATTTATAATAACAGGAAATTAACTTGCAGTTACTGATGATATAAGAATCTTGTATCGATGGGTAGAATGTCACATATTCCAAATAACACCATGCAGTCACCTATGGCATTTTTCAGTTCAATTTTAATGATAAAGAAGTAAATCATATTATTCATTACTAATCATTAGGGATCATATGAAGGAAATTAGACAAAGATGCAGTTGATAATATTAATCTAGATTCCTGCTGTGTCTAGTGTGTACATTGATGTGAAATTAGTCCAAAATGAATTTTTTAGTTATTTTTTAATATAAATAAAAGCCATAACACCAGATACTTATGATCATTATTTAAATGTGTGAATTTGGTATATTCTGGATTCTCAACATCATTGTTTGGTGAAAACTGAATAAATTCCAGACATGGTGCAAATACTTTGTAATTGTATTTAAATACGAATATGATTTTGTACTCCATTATAAAATTTCTTGCATAAAGAATGGGAATTCAGGTAAAAATGAAAATATATGAATACTCGTGCAAATACTTTCAAAATGTATTCATGAATGCATTCATGAATATATTCTTTAATATTATTTTAATAATCATATCAGTTATATTTCATTTATATATTTATATTTATTACCACACAAAACCAGCATGTGCCTCATTTCTAAATAATATTTTTTTATCATATATAACAGCTGAGCGTCGTGACCCATAGGTCCCTTGTTTAATGTATTGGCTTAAAATTGTGCATATCAATTGATCTTGGACTCCTCCATATTGACATCTTAAACAAGACTGGTAGCGCCATCTGCAGTCCTTTTCGCTTGGCATCCATCCAGACATTTGCTTTTGGTGAAAATTGCTCATATCTCAGGAGTGGTTCAAGGTATTGGTCTGGAATTTGGAATGTCCATTCATCTTGGAAAGTTTACCTGTAAACTAGACAGGTGGCGCCGCCTACCTTCCTTTTTTTGTAGAGTACATGAATGCCTTTTTCTCTGGAGTGATTTGCCTTATTGGCCTGAAATTGTGCATATCAATAGATCTCAGACTCCTCCATCTTGTACTCAAGACTTGTTGTGCCATCTGCAATCATTTTCCTGTGGCGTCAATCCATACATTTGCTTTGGGTCAAAATTGCCCATAACTCAGGAGTGGTTCTAAGTATTGGTCTGAAATTTGGCATGTCTATCCATCTCGGAGAGTTTTCTCATAAACCAGACAGGTGGCACCACATACCTTCACATTTTTGTAGAATACATTGATGCCTTTTTCAGGAGTAGTTTGCAATATTGGCCTTTAATTATTCATGTCAGCAGTTCTAGGGTTCCTCCATCTGGTACTTAAGACTGGTGAACTTTCTCATTCAGATGACCGGTGGCACCACCTACAATCATGTTCAGGTGGCAGACATCCATGCTCAAATGCAACACATCTCACTCTATTTCCCATTTACACTTTATCCATGCCTCACTGCACTTGTACCCCTCTGATTATGGTGGATACACAAAGTTGCTTGTCAAGTTATAGTTAGTTAACACCCATTTTTCTGAAGTTAGTTCACTTTATCTCAGTTCAGATCTGACCTGGTCAGCCTGTGTTTGTCATTCTAATTGTGTTGATCAGAGTTGTACCAACTTGGCAGTCTTCATCTCTATGTTTGTCATGTCACCTTCAGATTTGGTCTTAATATCATATTACAGTGAATGACAGCCAATACTTGCTCTTAACTGAAATTGCATGTTGTGTGAAGTTGCACTGAGTAGGGCTCTACATGTATTGTATACGGATGCAAATATGGTGCTGCCACTCAGTTCTTTTTTATAAGTAACATACTTTTTTCTGGCAAGACTTATCTTCATACTTTTTCAGGGATGGATACTTTTTTATACTTTTTTTTTCTAAAATCATCATCTTCAAGTGGTGATTATAGCCTGCTAACCTGAACTAATTGAGTGCAGTAGACATGCTCTGTCAATATTTCATAATAGTGGCATTTCATTTGCACTGATGTTTTTCTTCGACATTGCAGTGTTTAACAAAATCACTTGATGTATGGAATACTGGAATATATATATATATATATATATATATATATATATATATATATATATATATATATATATATATATATATATATATATATACTGTCATATGGGAAGCTTGTTTAGAAATAACAAATGCTGTAAAATGATTCAAAAACGGCTATTTAGCATAGAATTTTACTTTTTTATACATTTTTCTTACAAGTGGTCTTTATCATACTCATTTCTTATTCAGGTTTTTTGGTTTTATACTCTCTGTGCACATATAAGACAAACTCTAGGGAGTGATAATCAGGTATGCCGGGAAGCTACCATACTCAAAACCAATAGCTACCGCTCAGGTAAGGGACAAGTTCTAATTAATAACTCGTCCCTGAGCTTCTTTAAAGGAGCAGCATCTGTTCCTTCATATTAAGTGTAATAAAATCCCTGCTCTTGTTCTCATGTATTTTTATCTTTTATGCTTCAGAGGAATGTAAATAGTTTAAAAATTTTCAGAGTTTACAGGAATTTTTCTGTATTTTCACCTGTGAATATTAGTTTTGTAATAACGGATCTTCAACTTTTTTAGCAATGGCTGGAGAGATTTATACACAAATTTTTGTACCTGTGATGCATCTTCTTGTTAGCATGCTATTTGCTTAGATGGCCATGTAACTAAAATTCTGGGATTGCATTTTAAAATAAAGTTTGTCAGTATTTATTGTTCATTGCTGCTTGTCATCCCTTGTTCCTGTCTGCAATTATAATTCCTGGCAGGACTCATTTCTTTTAATGCTACATCCATGAAATATGTCACTTGCTGACTGCCTTGTTTGTGGTTGCATGGTCCGCAGTACTAAATGTATCGGGCATTAGTTGTTTTGACTGTGTACCTGGTAATTTAGGGGTGTTATATTTGTTTCTTATCTTTTGGGCATGTCTTCCAAGAAGTTAAAATATCAAACTGTCCAAAATTCCTATTCAAATTAATGCACACTATATTCTATACTTCTTTTTTTCCAATTCTGTATGAACTGATATTTCAAGAAATATCTGCTGTTTTTAAGTTTCTTTTATAAGGGTACCACATACCTTTTTGGTACCATAAGAGCACATATTAAAAAATGTGTGGTAGTCTTTAATTATATTTTGGCAAATTTAAACCAGTTGCCCAGTTCTTAAGTTATTGCATGTGCTGTATAATAATGATGCTGGTTTAAATACAACAGCTAAGTCTTAAGACTTATTTCAAATGCAAATAGTTCCTATGACCTTACTTTTCTTTCAGAAATTTGGACTTTTCAAGGAATTTCATGAATTCACTTACTACAACAGTCTGCCAACTGTGCTTCCTGTGTAGGCCTTTTCCTGTCTGAATATTGTACTAATTCTCATCGTGAAATGAATTTCACTTACTTTATATTTTATATTCATTTGTAACTTGTTTCTTATGGGATTTAAATCAAAATGTGCAATTTTATAAGAAGCATTTAATGACCAAATTTCTTTCCATCTTGTTCACACTTTTTCCTATTGTAATTTTATTAACTTGATGTTTCTATTAACTGATGGAATGTTTTCAAGTAATTCTGTAATAAAATTTCTAATTGCACTATTTGTCACTTTCTTATTTTTTTAAACTGCATAGTATGGAGAGTCCAAGGGTAGTAGGGTTGGGGCCAGGTACTTGTACACAATTCCGGGTACCTGTCATGAGTAGGAAGTACCTTGTACCTGTACCTGAAACTAAAGTACATGTACCTGGTATTTGGTACTCCAGGTACATGTGTGATACTGGAAATGGACACCAGGCTTGGTTCAATTGCATGTACAAAGCTGTCACACCTGACAGGGCAGTTCCCTATCTCATTCATCCCTGCTGCCTTAGAAGTTGAGTGGGCTAGCAAACTGGCAAACCGCAGTTCATTTAGGCATTATCAGCACAAGTAAAGGGCAACCAATAAAGGATGTGAAAAGGATTGCCTACATGCCCCATGTATAGATAGTTGTCTAGTTAGTATGTACACAGAATACTGGTGGAGAGTAAATAAAGAAGTGAAGCAAATGCAAATCATATCCCAGAACTCTTGATTCAACTTAGTATATCAATCATTATTACCAAAGACAGTCCAGTATATTTGCAAGGCCTATATTTTTCAAGAATATTTACGGAGTGATTAATACTTTTAAATAATATATATTCTGCCATTATGCTATAACTAATTATCACAAATCTAGATGAAATTTATGCAATTATGTTCAGTTCAAATGTCTATAGAATGTGCCTGTACCTAAAGTAAAGTACTTTCCATGTACCTGTACCTAGGTACTCCACAAAAATTGAGTTCCTGTAAATGGCCATTTTCTGAGGTACCTAAACCTAGGTACTGTCGCATGTCCCTGGCCCCAACCCTTAGGGTAGATTGGTGACAGACAAAAGCCCACCCTGACAAAAGCCCACCCTGACAAAGGCCCACCGGACAAGAGCCCACTGGACAAAAAACCCACCCCTAAAAGTGCAGACCTGGACAAAAGCCCACCCTGGACTAAAATACAAAATTAAATGATTTTATCATTTTTTTCTAAGTTTTTTAAATAATTCTATATTATGATTTATATATATAAATATATATATATATGTATATATATTGTTTTAATATTTGTTATGTAGGATTTTTAATATAATATTCTTAGTACAATTATCATTCTTTCATGATTTTATTATTTTTTAATATATGATATATAATATATATTTAACAGTTCTTTTAACTATGCAATATTATGTCTCTGTAAATAGTTAGGAGAACCCCAGGCATTCTCTTTGATGTTTGTGTTTGTTTTGATAGCATAACTTTAGCTGTAGAGACCCCAATCAGAAACCAATTAGCTAATTAGACTGATTATTTGCTCAAGAGATTGGGTGTCACATTCCCCTGATTGTGGTAGATGGGCCTGTATGAAACTTAAAGGTCAAGAGTATAATTATTATTAACATATATTTATATTATAACTACTTAGCATATATAAATATATATATATATATATATATATATATATATATATATATATGTTTTAGCAAGCTGCAGACAGATATATAAGCATGTATATGAGCACATAAACATATATACTACAAACACATATAATACTTGTTATAAGTTTAAAAATGTTTCATACATTTAGAAAATAATACAGAAGCACTTAAAAATCTTTAGAAAAACATTATAAAATCATTAAATTTTATATTTTAGTCAAGGGTGGGCTTTTGTCCAGGTCTGCACTTTAGGGGTGGGTTTTTGTCCAGTGGGCTCTTGTCCAGTGGGCCTTTGTCCGTGTGGGCTTTGTCAGAGTGGGCCTTTGCCCTACACCCAGAGGTAGACAGTGAAAAACCGGTTTTAATAATGATATTCATGCTTCAAGGAGCCCTTGAAAGGTGTGCTCATTTGGGAGTGAAACATGACTTGGGGGGGTACAGTCTCCCGTTATGCCTGCAGAGGGCTCACCCTGGGTGAAGTATCCCACCACTCTTCGGCTGAGATTCAAACTCATAACCTCCTGACTTTGAGCATAATGCTCTACCCCTGAACCACAAAAGCTGGTTGTATAAACAAGGTTTATTACTTCCTGGGAGGGGGGGATAGGTTTAAATATGAATAATACCAATATTGAGAGCTTTCCATACAAAATCTTTACGCTGGTAAATGAAAACACCGAGCCAGTATTAAGCATATATTTAACATCCTGTTTATTGTCATGTCATTTTTTGGAAATGCATATATACAAGCAGTTCTACAGGATTTAGTAAGAATTGCATTGTACAGAAACAAAATATGAATTTGAGAAATCCCCCATCCACAGATGGATATACAAAAGTTGATGAGACATGTATCTATCTTGGACTACACAGACATCCTTAAATTTTTATTTATTTTAGCATGGAATTGAAATGCTGTCATACACAGATGTCACTGCTATCCCTGCAAAACTTTCTTGTTTCAGATCTATCTGTGAAAATGGTTCATGTTAAAAAACTAAATGTAATAAATTTCAATCTGAACTTATCCGATTCCTTTACTGTGATTACACAAATACATAACCTATAGTATCTAATGAGACAAACAGTGAGCTTATCTTTGACATATAATTAAATGTTCAAATTTATTTTAATGCGAGATTGCAAGAATATGGTTTGAAGCATCTCCTGGCCAACTGCCTGATACAGTTGATGAAATATGAACAAAAAGTCTCTTTTAAAATAGAATCTTCCTTTTCCCCTGTCCCAATTATGCTTCCAGCTATCACAAATATACGAAGCATCCTTAAGATAAATTTAACATTTTACTGAAATAAAACAAGCCACTGAAATCTTGGTATGTTTTAAGTACTAAACCAACACTGCACATTGAGGCCTTCACCTATAACCAGTGAAATATTTCTGATTTTCAAGCTGGTCCTGGCAACCCTGTGCTATATGATCCCACCCACCAGCTCTTACTAAACCATTTACCAAACTTCATTTTTTGCCCATTAATACAAAAGAGTCACTACTTGTGGTATTGCTTGGATCCCATCAGTGCTGGTCACATATTTTGCTGTAATAGAGAATAGTGTCACTCTGGAAATGTCAGCTGGAAAATGTCTCTGTAGTTCAGTTTAATGCTGTATTTATGGACATCAGGAAAATGTCATTCCTTTACTTGTAAGGTCTTCTTTTGCTTCTTTTATTTGCTGAAAAACAAGTTTTTAGAGGAATGAAAACAGATTTTAATGGTGCATAATTACTTCTGATTTACACAAAACCTTTCTGCAATAAAATAAATAAACTTTAAACTAATCAATTGACTTAATGATATAAGATTTCTGGCTTCTTTGATGCATTTCTCCCAAGTTAGGTCTGCTTGACTTAGTGATTAACAAAAAAAGTACATTTGAACCTATAAATAACAGGCTTCTTCAAATGGACTTCTTTAATGTATCAATAATTCTTAATAACCTGAATCCTTACATGCAAAAACATGTCTAATCCATTCATAGCACTTCCATTACAATATATATATATATATATTGTTAACCTGTTAAAACTATCACTGGTATCCTTGTATTTAGTCTCTTGGCAGTGGCAAATCTCTGTTCCAATTATTTAAGCTAGTATATAAACAAGCCAGCAGGTGGCAGCAACTATTGCTGTAAGAAAACAATACACCTGATGGATGTGATGAAGAAAAATTGCATGGTCTTGTTTAAGACACTAAAGGCTTAAATGTCTCAGGTAATCACTTAATCTGACTTGATATATCTTTATAGACTCTCACAATATTTAAGACAATATTGTCCATGCATCACAGATCAAGAATAATTGAACTTGCAAATCGTTGAATACCGATTCTTGACACAGGATTCAATAATGACATATATACTTGTCAGAGCTATCATTAGTTGTACAGGTTTAATTTAATGAGATCTTTAACATGTCATGCCAGCCTTAATAAATAAAACATATATCACCAGTAAAACTTAATCATCTGTTTTCTAGAAAAGTAAATGACTAAAATGTTACCTGTTGGAGTTCTTTTGAGGCTTCTACACAATCGTTAAAGTTGGCTACTCTATAACCTATCACAGCCAAGGAGTAACACTGGAATCAAACAGAAACAATAACAATCCAACATACACATTTATTTAAAACCAACATGTTACAAATGATGTTACCGTACATGTATTAATTCTTTTAAATCCTTCACTGGTGTACAGCAAAAATTCTTTTTCTCCAGAGTATTAAAATCTTAATGTTAAAATGTTATCAAGTAAAATAAGTATAATTTAAGCTCTCATGGAAAGTAAATCTACTTCACTGCTGTTATAAATTATTCATTTTACCTTCAGCCATTTAGTTCACTTTTTCTAACTAGAGTACTTAGAATATATGAGAAGAAAATACTTACTGCAAAAGTTATAAGCAGGTAAATAGGAGACTGAAATAAAAGAAGATATACCTGTATTACTCTAGTTATATCTAGAGTAACACTGCAATGTATGTATGTACATGTGGGAAATCTGAAAATGCCACACACAAAAATTGCTGTTCTATGGATTAACCACAACTTATTTATGGATCAGTATTTTTAAGGATCAGATCTTCAGAAATGTTGTGAAGTTTTTGCTCTTGCCTAAATAATTCTAAAAGGTGTGAAAAAGGGACTTATATCTTATATCATGCATATACACCATTTTCAAAATTGAAGAGGATCTTTGTATTTTTCCTGGAGAGGTTTTAAAATTTGCTGTACTGTCTCCACCAATATTATAATTTAAAAAGCAAATTCTCTGAGTCTGTATAACATCTTTTTCATTGAATGGTGTATCAATGCCTTTGTCAAATATATGATGCCAAATCAAAACCCAATAGGGGTTTAGCACAATTCAATTTAAAATTGAAAATGCATTGTTTTAAAAAATTATGTCACATTTTGAAAAGAATGAATACAGGGGCAATGAAAATAAACTTTTCAGCTTATAGTTACAATGTATTCTGAAATAAACACCTTTGCCCATGAAAGGCCAAATTCATCAAAACAAAAGTAAAATTTAATGTCCATTTACTTGTAAACAAACTTTGAATTATTGCATAATGAAAAATTTAAAGAAATAAAAAGTAAAATTTATCAAATCCATTTTATACATATATTTTGATTTATAAAACAATATGAGAAATTTTTTATCCAGCACTAAATCTTGATATACTTACTGCAAAAACAACTTCTTTCATTGCTGCTGAGAGAGAAACAGGAGCTTTCTCTAACACTACAGCCAGCCACACCACCATAAACATACCAGCAAAGGCCAGCCACTGCATCAGCTTAGTCATCTTGTCTCTGTAATGAAAAATTATTTACAGAATCAATCGTGATACACTGGAAATAGTCTCGATCAAGACTGAAGTGCTAGGCTGTTAATGTAATTCAACGTCAGGTCCCATGACAACACTGGAAAATGACCAGCCTATTATCTCTCAAATGAAATTCATAACAAGTCAACATTAGGTTCAGACAGTATAATAATGTAGGCAAGTTAACATTTTGTGCAGGGTTCAGGACTTGTAACAATACATTGTCTCATGATCTGATACATATCACGAAACTTCAGGCTCAGAATATGATACATGTGTATATATATATATATATATATATATATATATATATATTTAAATATATATATATATAATATAAGTCTCAGAATATGATACATGCACATATATATATATATATATATATATATATATATATATATATACTATAAAAATATATTATCAAAGTTCATCACCTCAACCAGGAGGGTATGTGAACATTCCTGTGTGTGTATATGTGTGTATTTATTCACAACATAACTCATGCAATCATGAATGGAATCTCAAGAAATTTTCAGGGCATTTTGGGAATGGACCAAGGAAGAATTGATTAGATTTTGGTGTTGAGCCAGCATTTTTTCCAGATTCAGGAGCATTTTCAGGGTATATTCACAAATGTACAGTCACTTATGCATGAATCAACCTGGAAATATGGGCAAAAAAAATGAGTGAATGCACAGAAGTTTTAGCCGCATGCACTGCATATTGCGGCCCACCCACCTGTTCAGGTCACTGTTGAGTGCCTAGCACTTCGAAGTGAAGGTGTCCAGTGTGTTCATAAAGCATGTTTGAAACTTGTGCTCCAATGGCAGAGGCATGTATCCATATATCGGGATGCAGATTTCTTGTTTTCAATGTTATTGCTCTTCTCTGTAAATGTTTGCCATGCAATTGCCACCACACTTCATAAATAATGAAGAATGGGACAGACCCTTCTGTTGGTTCATCAAGCAGCAGTTAGCAAATCAAATGCCGAATTTTATAAACCTGGGCAGTGATGCAATGTTTTGCTTTAAATATGTCTTTAAAAATGCTAGAGTTTTCCAGTTAAAATCAAACTCACTGTAGGATGGTAATATATCATCACCCTATTGATACAAAGAATCTGACAAAACTGATACAATATTTGACTTTGTATCATGATGTACCAGTGCACTAATGATTTGTTACAGCCCTAGCAAGAATCAGCAGGGCCAATCTTTAGTTTATTACCCATGATTAAAAGTAAGAATGCCTGCTGTTCTTTCATCAAGTATCACCAGAGGACAATGGAAGCATGTACTGCTATCCACTCTTCTGGATTAGAACTGCATACCAATAATAGCCAAGGTGCAGGTGTAATATTTGGGGATCAATGTTGGTTGCCTATTGCTCTGAATAACTACTGAACCCACATTTATCTGGGACTTACTTGTGGACCTACATTTTAAAGTTTATTGATTGCAATTTTTACATGTCCCCATGTTTGGTAAAAGGTAAAAAAGGTACAGTTCTGATATCACAGTTATCACTCCATGAGAGTCTCATCTGACTTTACACTTTGCCACTTTGACATTTGAAACCACACAACTGTGGGTTTATTGTGCTTGCCATATGAAGTTGATCCCTAGATTAAGCACCTGCACCAAAGTCAAGTCTAAGACAATACCAGAATCACGGTTAATAAGACAAAAAGCCCATTCTATATACTTACTGGGAGTTGGTCTTTGTTATTAGTCCTCAGCTCAATGACTTTTCTGTATGACAGTGATAAGATGAAGCTGAACTGGTTTTAGGTGATACACTGAAGTGCACTGTAGCGTGTATGCTTGTAATCAGATTTGATGATACTACAGATTGGATGATGATACAGCCACACAGCCTGGATGGCTGGAAATGTTTCATGCTTCACTGCCTTCACAGATAGATCATAATAGACAAGATAATGTTCAGCAAAACTCTAGATATATCAGTCCTGTGGCCCATGGACCACACTGCTCAGTTAAAGATATTCTATATTTGTATGTATGTTGACTGGTCTTCAGTGGTAAAATACACTTCCTTTGACAAGTTGCAGCTCTCAGACTTCAAAAATGAAACATGTATAGTACTTTACCTATGTTTTCTATACAAAATTTTTGGACTGCATTATAAAATACACAAAATAAAAAGAACAAGAAGAAGGAAGTTTTTTTTTTCTGGATAAAGATCACAAGCCAAAAAATCCTACAATATAAAAACATTCAAAATTAAACCATGTGAAATTAAGAGATCAAACTGTACTTGCTGTCAAACTACTTACCATGAGATTGCAGGTACAAATCCCAACTAATATTTATTGATATTTCATGCGAGTAAATGTGCTATGATTGCAGTTACTGAAGGTGCAAGGTTAATGAGAGAAAATAAGCAGAGAAAATTTTGTTTTTCACATTCCAATTGTAGACCCATTTCTAAACATGCTCCATAAAAGGCATTTTGATGCTCTGGTTCTCAGATCTGTTGAACAACTTTTTTTTTAATTCAACAAATGTTCAGAATACAGTCTACACCTAAAAACATGGCAAAGGGGTGTTGCATGAAATTACTGAAATATTATTAGATTCCCCATATAGAATGAGCCCACACCTGGAAGGGTCCAAAGAACCTGGGTTCCCAGCTAGATCAGGGATGGCAGCCTCCACTTTATTGTAAATTACTGTAAATACATTAAAGTATCAAAACTTTTTTCCTGTTTACTCGGTCAAGGATCCTTGAAGACTAGACATAAATAAACCTTAATCACCCGATTCAGTTTCACTTCTTCCACAGCTCAGTTGAGTTGTGAGACCATTGTGAGATTGTGGGTTTAAATCCAGACAGAATCCACTTCTGACATTCCCTGAAGCAGGCCTGGACATATATAATTATAAATATATATATATATATATATATATATAGAGAGAGAGAGAGAGAGAGAGAGAGAATGACAAAAAGAGAGAATTTAGAATGATTGTATTAATTATTATTTTATCCCAATTATATTTGTATAGGGCTACTGTTTCTGTATTCACAATTGAAAACCTTATGCATGAGTTTTTTTTTCTTTGATTGTTTTTATTTTAAAGAAATTATAGCAGTCATGAGACTAAGAAAGAATAAAGCACAAAAAATTAACACTTTTATTTTGCAGAAGTATACTGCTGAGACACAGTTTTAGCTATGAAAGTAATAATGTTTGTTTAGTTTACAGAAAAATGTTAATTGGGGGATGGCTGCATAAAAAAATTTGATCAGGGAAGTTTAAGGAATCTTTGGCCAATAATATATCAAACATCTGCTGACATCCTTAGGAAAAAATAAATTCTATCTAGAAATCGATCTTTTACTGACGGCTATATGAAAAAAATTCTTTATTTAAAATGCTTTTGTCCTTTTAGATAAATTAAATTGAAATTTATATCATCCAGGAAATATTAAATAAATCTGGTTACAAAACATGAATCATAATGTCCGTAAAACTGATTTGAAAGTTTAAAATCAATAAATAAAAATTTAAAATTTAAACCAGTCAATTTTCCTTACTACCAGTATCAGGACTTTTTATTTTGCACCAGTCGTCCTAAAACAAGCTTTGGTAACATTCGACTGAACCCATCAGTTGCCAATGATTGCATTAACATCACTATGAGTATAGCAAGGACTATCAGTCACGAGATTTTGTATGCAAATACTGCTGTGTGGCCATGTTATGGCATATTTGTCACTGCCAATCCGTGAGACAAAATTCTTACATTAAGAATACGTCAGGTCTTAGCCTCAAACAATGAAACACAATTAAACACAGATTTATTTAAGCCTAATTGTAAGGAGAGTCTCAGATATTAACAAATTTTCTAGACAGTCAGACTGCCGGTTTGGAAATCTCCTTTTGCAGCACCATCTTTCAGAAGTCAATGAAACTATGAAAGATGTTCTGGCCCACAAGGATTTACAGTACCACAAACTGTTACCAATTGATAATAACTGAAGGCCATAATTTACATATGGGAAATTGTCGCGATAGTCCATTTTAGGCTGCATGGATCAAAATAAAGAGGGGATTGGTTTGCAGTGACTCTGCACTTGGATCTATATTGTATTATTATTTTTACTGTCAATTTATGCCAATTTCATTTTGCATTTCCCTTGCATAACCCAAACAATCAAACACGCAATTTGTCCAGGCCTGCTGAAGGAAAGCAGAGACATCTGATGGAGTACAACAGAAATAAATATGTAGCAATAAGTAGGAAAGCCTTATTTTTCATGTCTAAAACTGAAGACTGGCTAAAAAACACACATCTTTACTTATTCTGGCAAACCACTACTTAAAAATAGTTTCAACGCTCGCTAAATCAGTAATTGATGAAATATTTCATCACATGATAACATATGTAAATATTTATACATTACATCATTTAAAATGATGCTAAAAGCGCTGCAAAAAAACGTTAATGTGGAATACAAAAAAAATAAACTGTTCTGATCGAGTCTGCTGTTTTCCTAACAAAACATTTTTCTCGAAGAAAAGTTTTTCCATCATGCACACCTTTATTATCGCTCACCAAGTATTGCCTATACGCCAACGACTGGTTCACCGCTTGAGTAACTTAGTAATTGATATTTACTGTATATTTTTACTATTCCCTAGATGCCCATATCACTTTGAAGACGTTGGTACGCAGGTTTCTTCTTGGCGAGTATCACTGATGGCGCTGATAAACCCGTCTGACTGTTTGACAGCCACCGTGCCAAAACTGGACACATGCTGTTTCCGGTTTGTTTAGTTTGCGACATCATACGAATATCAAGAATCTTAACATTTTTTTATATAGTTATAATTGATTGTCATCGTCTACGTTACTAAGGTTATTGCGATATTTTTTAAGTCAAATTAAACCAAAATCATACTTATTTACGACAATCACTACTTAGACTGGTACCCAGCTCTGAAAAGTGTGTACCCAAGTTATAGATAGCGCATCCACGTCACACATATATGTACCTCCCCTTCACATACGGAGCCCGGGAGATTAAATAGTTAAACTTTTTTAATTTGTGCTCAATAATTACTGAACTATGCACACGAATGGATACTTTTACCATGTAACGGAATAGTGCTTACCATGTAACGGATTAGTACAAAACAATATGTAGGCCTACAATTTTTAGTTGATTTTAGCCTGAAGTACCACAAAGCTTTCTTGAAATTTACGCGCACGCCCTCTTAAAAATAAAAACACGGTGTTGGGTAAAACAAGGCATCCCTTAGGCTTAAAATGTTTTTTGAAAGATGGAATCCCTAAGATAATCAAGTTTAGCGACCTCAGTTTAGCGACCACCTCAAAATTACGACCACTTTTTTCACGGTCTCATTTATTTTTGTTCTTTATATCAGATCTGGCTTAGACGTCCACCATGAAAATGCTCGTTTTTTCGAAAACTCCTTTTCCGAAATTAAATCGGAGAACCGAAATTTACCTCTATTAACCGAAAAATAGAAATACGAAATTCAGAAAATATATTTTCCAAAATTGCTGAACGTGATTCAGAGGAAAACTGGATATGTATAGTTTGTTCGCCTGTGAAGAATAAAATGGCACGATCAGCGCATCTAATTAAGCTTAATGGGTTATTGAGGGTTTTTGTCGCTTCGTCTACATTCATCCGATCACCTCTACATGTACTGATGTAACACTACCCCCTGATTTTGATTAAGGTTACTAGCAATCCACTTTAATCGTTTAGTGATATATATAAACGGTCTACATCTGAGGTATTTAGCCTACTCTTTTCACTAGCAATTTTTGTAAGTATTAACAGAATACTTATTGAAAACAATGGTGTACCTCGCATATCCGTAAACTCA
Organism: Sipunculus nudus; assembly: GCA_026874595.1. Classification (NCBI taxonomy): domain Eukaryota; kingdom Metazoa; phylum Annelida; class Sipuncula; order Golfingiida; family Sipunculidae; genus Sipunculus; species Sipunculus nudus. The sequence continues at coordinate 17,580,462 of CM049306.1, read as the reverse complement.
AATATCCAACAGCCAAAATTTTTCGGATATCCGAGGTACTACTGGATGTATGTATATATATATATATATATATATATATATATATATATATATATATATATATATACATATATACATATATACATATATATATACACATATTAGCGCCCCCAGGGTCTTGAATATCCTGATCCGCTACTGATCATGGCCCCCTCCCTTCCCTCAATCCTGGCTGCGCCCCTGAAGCGGGGCACTAAATCTAATCAGTTTTACGATTTTTTTATGATAAGTTTTACGAAGCGTGTGTCATTCATGACATTCGCTCGTCTTTGCCTCGCGATTGGCATATATGACACACGCCTCTTAAAACCTTATATGCATGATCGATGCATAACATATTACTAGGACATAACCAATAGGCCTATATAAATTTATAGTATATATTGTACATAGCTAGTGGGGACACTGAAGAAAGTTATTCTGAAGATGAAGAAACAACTCCTGTCAAAACCCGGAGTGGTCGACCGTCAAGACCAGTTCAACAATATATTCACCATTTTAGAGATTTGAAACATTTGTATCGATAAGTATTTTGCCTTCTATCACTCGATCATCATCATGTTGCTTCAGTATATCCCTTTCAATTTCTAATCCTTAAGCCTTTCTTCTACTTTGTTACATTTAAACATTCGTCTAACTTGTGCTTTCTTGTTGTTTTAGTGTCATGTTTCAAAGGTAGGGCTGGAAATAGGTCTGCCGATTCAGTTACAATACGCATTGTGATACATTGAACACTTAGTTCGATACCCGATACATACTGACTATATACGCTCTATTTTTCATTGTATACCATTTACTTAATAAAAGCTCTGAGGATAAAATGCTACTTACTTTTTTGATGTGCAGCATATCTTTTATGTTCTACATTTCTTTAGTCTTTAAATAAATTAGAAAAGACAATATATTCAAAACAACTGATATATAAAATCTTTATTTGTATCCAGCATAACGGAGTTTTGCAGATACTATGTTTTCAGCCGAGTTTCGAACTCATATGAGACACCTGAAACCCGGCATAACTATCGGGCCTCGTGTGAACTGGTGCCTTACAACGATTGGTGGCGCAACCTACAATCTGTGCGTCTTTTGTAGTGAGAAAAGCGCATATCTCAGGAGTGGTCAAATGTATTGAGATGAAAATGTGCATATCCATCGATCTTGGATACTTCCATCTCGTACGCAAGACTGGTGGCGCCATCTGCAATCGTTTTCGCGTGGCGTTTGCTTTAGGTAAAAATCACTCAATATCTCAGGAATGGTTCAATCTATTGGCCTGAAACTTGGCATGTCTTTCCATCTTGGATAGTTTTCTCGTAGACTTGACAGGTTGCGCCACCTATAATCCCGTATTCGTAGAATACATTCATGCATTTATCTCAGAAGTGGATTGACGTTTCGGCCTGAAGTTGCATGTCCAAAGATCTAGGATCTCATTATCTTGTACACATACCAGTGGTCAGCCTAAAATTGTGCATGTCCATAGATCTTGGATTGCTTTATTTTTTATACAAGTCTGGTGGTGTCACTTACAATAATATTTTTAAGTTTCGGCCCCGTGCGTCTTTGGATATTTAGGCATCTCTGATGGTACACATTTGGAGGGCTGTCACGTCAGGATGGATTCCGTACCTCGCTTTATCCATGCCCCTTTGATTCGGTGGATACCTGTAGTTGCTTGTCGACTGCCCATATTCTAGTTAATATATCACGTCATTTCAAGCAGGCGTATGCTGATCTCCCTGAGATCTGACCATTCTTAGACTCCCCTCCCCCCCCCCCCCCAAAAAAAAAACAATGTTGGCAGTATTTGCTTGAAAGTTCAATTTGACTGGTGATCATCAGCCTATCACTCAGTTTCTGTGACTCAGTTAGCTTCAGCATAAGGGTTGATATTGAAATGATCCAAAAATAACCATATTTTTAAAGGCAATTTTGAGGCTTTCAGACGATTATGATACCTTAATCCATGTAAATAAAATCAGTCAATTATGTTCTTTTATTAGAGTTTTTATTATAAGAAAAATACTTACAGAAATACCAATTTATAGTATATGAATTTTTTAAAATTTCCACTCTGCGGCTATGCCGCCTCGTTTTGCTTCGCTCTGACAAAAACATAAACTGCATCCCCCCCCCCCCCCGACTTTGCTCAGGTTATACGTCCCTGACTAATATAGGCTGCACTTTTCTCTTTTGGGTGGAAAGATAATCATTTCAATCATTTCAGTCATTCACACACACACACGCACCGTTCTTTGTAATTTGGTCTACACAGTTTTTGTATATTTCTAGGAATATAAATCCATGAATTAATCACATTTTCCTGCGTATATTTGAGTTTTCCTCCATTTATTTCGTCTGATGTCGAACGCGGAGTTCCGAGTAACATCTCACCTGCTTGAAAGCAACTTGAGAAATATTTGCGCTAACACGCAAGTGATGGATCATAAATACGCGCCCTATAAAAAATGAATTATTAATCTAATGGAAGCGATATGTATTATTAGTATCGACTCAATAAAAATGTCAGAATTCATGATCGTCGTTTGGGGTGGGTGGGGGGGGATCATTTTTTAGGGATGGGGAAAAAGTATAATGCCGGCAAAATATCTTTTGTCCCCTCACATTTTAGTTGAATAAAATGTGTTCTTTGTTTCAGAGCAATTCCGAGATTTTGTTTTCGTCTTCTATTTTCTAGTTTCTTCATATTTACCTTTATACTCATAATACGAAGATTTAGGATATAGATTGCTTTATGGTCTTAATGAAGTATCAAAAATGTTTTATAAAACTCCACATTCTCGTGTGACACTAGTCGTCACATATCACCCATCCCTGAGACCACTAAACAAAATCATCAAAGAGTTACATCCTATCCTACAGGCAGACCATGAACTGAAAGAAATGGTTAATTCAATACCTATGGTATCATAGAGACAACCCAAAAACCTCAGCCAGACCCTTGTAAGAAACAAAATAACACCTAATGAGAGAAACTATGGCACATACCCCTGCAACAAAGCCAGATGCAAAACGTGCAATAATAACACAGGGAGAAACTTTAAACATTAACAGTCAAACCTATAAGGTACGAGGACATTTCAGCTGCGAGTCGAGGGGAGTGGTGTATTGTATACAATGCAGGATCTGTCCAAATATTTCATACATAGGTGAAACTGGACAAACCTTGAGACAACGTGTGAACGGCCATAGAAAAACCATTAGCTCAAACAACCGCTTTGTGCCAATAGGAAAACATTTCTCTGAAAACGGACATCAGGCCTCGGACATGAAAATATGTGTTTTAATGGGTAATCTGCCAGATATACACAATAGAAGAATATGGGAACTGAAACTCATAGAACAGTTTGACTGATGGATTCCTAACCCATTACAAAGATTAAACATAGGACTCAATTCTTTTAGACTATGTACATACATTTTGATTTTTACACCAATACACAACACAACAATTGAAAACTTGGATCACTCCCTTGCTTTTAAGGATCAGTAACCACTTCACTGGACACCTACTACCTGGAAATCGTGATCACAAATCCACCAATCCCCTAATTCAGCCAGCACCGACACAACTTAACAATAGACCCGACAAGCTATGCCATAATCCTCGTCAACTGAACCATACTGGGAACAGCTACCTGAGGAACAGCTCCATTTACACCTGAGGAAGGGGGCCGAGCACCCGAAAGCTTGTGTACAAGAACCTACACACAGCTGGTCTTTTTCAAAACTTTATATACATATAGTGTTTTTCACCTTAAAATATAATTATATCTGCCAAAATTTCATATTTTTGAATTAATATAATTATATCTGCCAAAATTTCATATTTTTGAATATTTCTGGTGGATTTTTTAAAATTATAAGTACATATGTCAGAAAGTAACAAAGTAATTGTAATTGAAGTATTTGTAATTACAATTACTTTTTCACGTAATTGTTATTATAATCGATTATTTTTTTTCCAATTATGGAAAATAATTATAATTGTAATCGATTGCTTGTGTAAAATAATTGTTTGAACAATTACTTTTCAATTACTCTTTAGAATAATTCCATCAAACTCAAATTTATTGAAGCATACCTGTCTAACAACCAATATTTCCCATGGCTGTTAGCGCTAAACAACTCATTTACTTCTAAGACACATAAAAGCTTGAAGTCATGTTTATTATTTCATGCTATTCATTTTCTCTGAATGTAATAGTTTTCGCAACAAAACCTTTCCGGCACATCGACTTATTTTTTTCTATTTACATGTTTTATTTGTTGTTATGGTTCTGTGTTTCAGTATAAACAGTCTGCATTATCGGTTTATCATACATCAAGACTGTGACCAGAGGTCCCATCTTATGCATGCGTGACAACTCTCAAGGAGACGGAACACCGGTTGGAAGATTGAAAATGTTTGATTCGTAAGATTGCGTGGGACATCCACCAGGTGGTATGCGCATGCACTATGCTTGTATATTGGCACTACAGAAAGTACCAACTGGCACACGTTTATTTTCATTTGTGCACAGGAGGAGTAAGCAATGATTCCAGAACGTAATATTGTCAGATACCATATAATATTTAAAGGATAAAAAAAATATACTTCCTGTATATTTATTGTACCTGGGATGTGAAAGGTCCCTTAAATTATAACATCACATAGTTGCAGAGATTTTTTGCCGTTCATTGGTTTGTCCTTAAGCTACTTTACTCAAAACAGTTCAGAAAAAGATTTTGATGAAATTCTGTGGATGGTTAGGTTATAACACCTAAGAACAAAACCAGTAAATGTTAGAGGTAATCTGGATTGCCATAATATTTTTGTTTGATGGATTCTTTGCCATTATAGCAATCAAGACCATTATTACTCATGTTTAGAGAAAACTTCAGCGTCAGTTTCTAAATGGGGTGAAGTTGAAACTGCATGGATTAGAAGCAAACGTGTTGCCTGGTTGAAGCCTCCTTATTTATAGGAGACACAACTGACCTGTGATGCAGCCATGGAGTTCGAATTGTGACACACATTTCTCAGCGTTGATTGATATATTTCCAGTGCTTACGAAATACGTTCTAATTTTATCATAATCCTGATAATATTCAAGATCGGGTGATCCGCAATGCTGATGGAGGATTACATGCAGTCTTGGTGAGCTTTCCAGCTAAATTCACTTAATTAAAATTGAATACATTTATTTAATTAAATTCATTTAGTCATTGTTGCGGCTGTTACAGAAATTTAAGAGTTCACACCGATATCTGCCCCATTTGTTGTTACTATAATAATGTAAATGGCCTTTAAACACAAAACTATTTGAGAAGTACTTGCAATTACTTTAAGATGTAATTGTAATCGATTACTTTATGAAAACACGAAAGTAAATGCAATTGTAGTCGATTATTTTAAAAAGCAATTGTATTTGTAATCGATTACTTTAAAAGTATTTGGACCCAACTCTGTTATATGTGCATGTATAACGTGTCCGGTGTGGTATATTTTTCATTTCTGTTTATTGGTTTCGTCGTATGATCCTTGTTACTGTAAAATAATCATTGTCCGTATCTTGAATTATAGTACTTTTTTGTAAACATAAATATTATTTAGCTAGATCGATCGGTCATTACAACACCATCGGTCGGTTAATGATATTAGTTATTATAAATAATATATAATTTTTCACTTGATACTACGTTGCCTTCCAACACTCAGTGTTGCTCAGGGGTGCCTTACAATAACATGCATAACGGTAGGCCTAATGTAAGTTAAATATTAAAAATAAGAAATAAAAAAAAATACTAAAAAAGCGTGGGAATTGACTGAAATTATTAAAAGTCTGTAAGTAGTGAAACGGACTAGAGAAATAGTCTTATTATATGCAAAACTTAAAAAATATGTGTCTTTGGTTCCTTTTATGTTCTCCGTGTGTAAAGAAACAGTTTCTGGCCAATAAGAACGGACTCCTCAATTTTTTTGGTGACTGACGCAATGTGGAAACCTGAAATCTATTGCGTCGCCGTTGGCGGCGAACAGTATTCGAGCTTTTTAATTTTTTTGTTTAGTAGAAGATAACAACTGAATATTCTAAATTTATTAATTTCAATAAAATAAACTTTTAGATGACGTTTTATTAATGGCAGTTTCGAAAAAATGATCATAACTGGTAAAACATGACAATTGATATAGGTGGAGAACCAGTCTAAATATTATCACACCTGCCGACCCACTTACGATATTGCACCTGAATTGTATCAGCGGTTACCATTGGACAAAAGAACAATATTCTGTCCTATTGTCAGCAAATCAGTAGAGAGCTCACTCATCCGGCACCTTGTACATACACGTTTCTACCTCTGAATAAACAGAGCAGCAATGCAAAGGCCCCACATAAACCGATATGACCCAAAAAGTAAAAGAGAAATGACGGATTCTATGTTCAGCAGATCTGTCCGTATTGCAGGCGTTGTACTCTTGTATTGGTAAGTATTTTACTTGTCGCTCATGAAATTTTACTTGCTTGACAACTCTCTTAGTTGTACTAACCACGTTCAGAGACGTCAAACAGATCGTTCCGGGAATCGAGGAAATTGGAAATCAATCCTGCACTATCTGGCAGGTTACTGTGATATCAGTGGGAGTAGTCTGTAGTGTTTTACACCCTGGTGTTTCGGGACTGGCAGGAAAACGAGTGTAGTACACTGTGCAGTTTGTGTGAATGTGCTATGGGGGGGGGGGGGGGGGGGGGGCATTTAGAACTGTTCAGATGAACATCCTTTCATCTGCTAGCTGTCTATTTAGGTATATCAGCAGGTGCCAGGACTCGGGAGTGCTGCATGCAAACTATGCCAGTTCCGAGGGCAATTTTCGTGACCCAGCCTGCACATATTTGGATTTATTTATAAATTCTTTGCAAATTGCACAAATTCCATATCATATCATTGAATAAACCAATGAAATTAGCACAAGGATAATTTATCAGAATTTTTTTTTTGCCTGTTAAACTTTTTCAGTTAGAGATTTATGCTGTCAAGGTTTGGTGATAAGGGTCTAAACCACTAATGGACTGGTTGGCAGTGTACGTGGTCCTGTTGGCAGTAATGCCAACCAGACCACTATATATGTGATTTATATGGTCACCCTCTATTATGACATCAGTGCACAGCCAGTCACACCATACCATCTAATTAGATGCATAGTTATATATACAAATGGGAGAGTGTTTAATCTGTGTTCCACTACCATAGAGTAACATATAGTTGTGTTGCAATTACTCATATATAGCAAGCTTTAACTTATATTCATCTGAAATCAGTGTTTATGCCACTACATCAAAGTTTACAAAATTTATTTGATTAAAATTTATTTTAAAAAAATAAAACAAAATTAACATGCTAACTAATTATTAATTAATTAGCAAAATAATAATGACTATTTACAAATTAGAATAATAACTGTAGTGATGGTGTTTATATTCCATAGCCAATTAACTTTACACACATATTAACCTTTTATGTGTGTGGTTAATTCCCATTGATCTCATTTGATCTCTTGTGTTTATTTTTGATGTAACAGTAACCAGTTAGTAACCTTTGGTGAGTTGGTTGTCAGAGTAGGAGTATGTTGTGACAGTTCATAGTCCTACACATACAAAACAAATTAATACAGTAACAATAACCAACTAGATAAATATTTAATTATAATTTTTTTATAAATTTAGGAAATATCAAAATAAATCATAACTATAAACCTAATTTGTGTGAAATCACACATTCAGTGAAACATTTAACATTTTATTTAATTACTGTTGTGTGGAAGATTAAAAGAATGTGAAACAAACAGGATTAATTATAAAAACAGATACATTGCGGAAAATATTATGAAACTTACAGATATATTTGCATATGCCAGAAAACTTAAAATAAATAAATACTTTATATCAATCAATTTTGAAAACCTTTTGATTTTTCAGAAGGGTCACACATATAGAATACTTTAAGTTTCTATAAATTTGGAGAATTAAAAAAAATGGGGTTAATATTCTTTACAGTAACATCAGCAGTAGTGTCATGAATAGAAGTTGGGCTACTGAGTATTTCACAATTTCTAGAGGGGTATTAGACAAGGTTGCCCCTTATCTCCATATTTAATCATTTTAGCATCTGAAAGTTAGCAGGTAAAATCAGAAGCAATCCAAATATTAAAGGAGTTTATATATCAGAGATAAAGAATATAAATTTATACAATATGCAGATGGTACAGCTCTAATACTGACAGCTCTAGGGGGTTACCAGTCTATCAAGGAAGCTATCAAGACTTTTGAACACTTAGAGAAAACATAAGGACTTAAGGTCTAATGATCGTCAAACAACCTTGGTTTAATTTAGCTTAAGAATTCATACTAAAATGAATGTTAGCCACAATAATATATACATATTTGGAATCCTTAGAATATCTGCTGTTTGATGAGATATATATGAACATTGTCTCAGATTTTCCTTTGAAGATTTTAAACTTTAAATTATTTATTTTATATTTTTTTTTAACGCGATATATCTCACATTTGGCAAAGAGTATGTATGTAAAAATAGTATCACATGAAAGTACATACACATATCTTCAGGCGTTTTTTTATTGTGTGTTTATTATCTTATTTTCCTAGTGAATTTTCAATTTAAAAATATTATGATACAAATAATGCAGATTTTTTGCATTTTTACATTTTTATAATAGATATCGCAAAAAGAAAAAACGCATTTTAGATTACATGTCAACTTACCTATATGCAAAATTTGAAAACTCTGCTTGTTGTGGTTTTTGAGAAATATGGCGCCGAAGACCGTGCAGTCTGTTGAATTGTTGTTTTGAGAAAATGGCCAAAAACTGTTTGGGAAGAGAAATCTCGTTTCAAAGGAAAACAGGAATATCATTGCAAGTGACAGTTGTATATTTTCATTGTATATTCTGATCTGAATTTGTTTTGATAAACAAAATTGAAAATTAAATAGCTTGTCATGGTGAAAAAGACGAAATTTTAACATGAAATGACATTTCAAGAACTGTCAAACAGAAGTAGGCAGAGCTTACTGCTCCGAGTGGCTGGTTATCGGTAATAAGGTTATGGGCCACTGCGCCTGGACACGCGTCAGGTGTGAAGTGACTGATTAGCAACAGTTACTCTAATCACCATGAGCAAACATTCGACTGCCAATGTATCCCCGCTCAGAATCATACTTGAACACTGTAGACACGAACACCTGCTAGAAACGTTACACCAATATCATCCTAGAATGATGAAACCTATAGATTACCAAATATTGAATTGGCATATAAAGCATAAAATAAGATATTTTTTTGTTAAAGTTTTTAAAGGACATACCTTTATACTTCAAAACTGTATCCAGACTTAAATAAAGTTTATAATGTAAAAACAAATCATTGAATCCTGATGTTGATTGACAACGTTCCCGAACAAGATCCGAACTGGCTTTTATGTATTATACAGCGCTGTAAGCCTTCCAGCAGCATGTAATATGAATATTAAAACAAGGGTGACGTTTTCACAAGGTGCCGTATTTACCGCGTAAAATGTTAACGATTTCAGTGAATGTCAACGCTGTTAGCTGGCTTTCACAGAGATATACACAAAGACATGCACGCTTACAGGACATCCAATACAGTGTAATAATTATACATAAGAAGCAGCGAGTGCCAAGCAATGCACAATTCATCGCTTTGTAGTATTTGGGTACGTCATGAAATGAAAATATTTTTTAAAACCAGCTTTTGAACATATTCAAATTACATAGACATATTTCATGACATATTCCTGCTAAAGCACAACGTCTACCCGTTTAGGATGGCCCTGACGTAATTGTGGGCAGTGACACAGACCTAAACAAAATTCTGCGATCTGCATAATTGATCAGGGGCAAGAGTACAGGATACCAATGGATACAATATAACGCCAGGAAAGTGTTTTTGTGACAAGATAGATAGAACAAACAACTATAAGGTCACGGTTTTTCACAAAAATGTTATTTTTTTACGACTTTTGACAATCATAAGACCTTAAGATAAATGTAGATATAAATGTAGTGATCAATGCCAGTACATGATATAATAAATGATGAAGAAAACTGTTTTATTTAGTTTAAATTTTGTGAAATTTGATGCTTACCTTACTAAAACATCACTTTAATGTTGAATTTCAGAGGTAAATTTTAAGAATGGTTATTAGATTAATTATGATTGCATTTCTTAATTATTTATCATACTAATGCAAAAGATTGCTTGTCAAAAGTCTGATTCGCAAAAGATCCATGACCTTAGGAAAAGTTCAAGTTTTAATTGACCTGCAATGGCTTGTGACACCTGTACACTCCTGGAAATACAGTGTTAAATAAAAATAAATCTCTATTTTCATCCAAAAATCAAATGTCCTAGTTTCATATATTTGTAAAAAGATAATAAAATAAAAATAAATATGGCAGTAGTAGTCACTAATTTTTGTGGCCAGCCTGCTGCAGGGCACTTGGCTGGTCACAGTTTTCCGGGAAATATGGGTCCAAGTCAGAACATTTATCTCAGTAATCAAGTTGCCATAACTATCCAGTTATTGCTTTTATTTAAAGTTTGACTATTCCTGATAGAAAACCCAATCTGCAGATGTATTTTCATCATTAAATAATTTGGCAAATTGACTGTTATAACTGAGTTAGCCAGCACTCACAATCAGTGCATCAGTTAATTTGGTGGATGTGGTGAAATTATTTGTAGATGTACCTATAGTCCTGTCAACTGTAAATACTGCTAATTGACTGCAAATTGTGATACATATTGCCAATTATTGGAATGTCTTATCACAAATTTGAAATCTGTTTACCGTATCAAGGCCACGTGACCAGAGGTCTGAATATGAGCCTCAACACTTGATGTTTTAGCCAACATGAACATGTATGAAATTTTTTGGCCAGGTCAGTTGAGGTATCTTCTGATTGACACATGTTATGGCTCCGCGATGCACATGGCCCCACAGGCTGTGTTTATGTTGACACCTGTGATAGCACCTGATACACTGTTTTTACAACTGTTTACAGGAAAGAGTAAACGGTTTCAAGGCAATATTTTGGAAGTTACATACTTATTTTAAAGAGAAGAAGCTATTTTTCGTGTTAATTCAACATGCTTTATAGGTGATTGGGCCCCTTTTTAGTTAATGAGACTAATAATTGATGTTAAAAACACCAATGTGTCTCTATTTAAAGACTTAATTTATTATCCACTATTATTCAATATACTATATACATATATATTCAATATATTATATAGACAATATACACATTTTTTTAGCAAACCTGTGAGTTTATGCGATGGCACAGAGTCGTCTGTCAGCCGTCTGCCATCCAGGGCTGGCTTTCCGCCGTCCATGGCTGTAAGTCAGAAACTGTCGGAGCTAGCAGCTCCAGAATTACATGTAAGAATTTGTCACATGTGAAACTTGGTGCCCTGGAGCTTATTATTGGGTATCTGCATTAATTTAGATTTTATAGAGAAAAAGCTTAAAAACCTTTACAAATCTTCTTCTCTGAAACTGTCCTGCCAAATTGTTCAATATTGCACAGAAATGATCCCTTGAACAATCTCTCTCAAGTTTGTTCGAGTGGTTCCAGTTCGGAGATTTTTGGCCGAGTTACAGGAGGTTGAACTTAGTCATCTTTCCAAAAAAGCACACTAAAATTAAAATCTCAGAAATGGCTGAGCTATAATCACCAAATTTTATACCAATGTTTGTCACATATGTCATATCTGATTTTGAGGTATTGGTGGCGCCACCTACATTGATGTGTTTTTTACTAGCGAAAATGTAATTTTAAACTCTTCTAGCTTATACACTGATTTATGATGAAACTGTTCAGCTGATTGGTTTAATGTACAGTGTGTCAAAATTGAAAGTGTGAGAAACCTAGAATTAATCTGAACAGTAAGGGGGGTGTTTTGTGACAACCAAATACAAACAGTAAAGGGTTAAACTTTACAAGAATTATTCTATGGTAGGGTTCTGCCAGTTTTATAAGAATAGATTGGGTAAATACAGTTTTTAAAAAGCATTGTAGCCAATTAAAAAAGGCTTTCTGTATTTGAAAACAAATTTGACTTCATGCTGAGTTTTAGCAGCCAAGTCAAGAGGTCACTCAGTACAAACAGGTGGGGTCCAGACATCACCATGGCAACTGACCTGGCTGGGGGGGTGGGGGTGTCTAGACAATGTGTCTAGATGTCTAGACACAGCGTCTAGATGTCTAGACACAATGTTTAGATGCAGAATTCCCAGATTATATGAACTATATGTTTCAACTGTTTCTAAAAACTTGGTTTGCATTTTAAGCGAATCAGGTTTATCATCAGGTCACATGTGAACTGCTGCGCCCTCATTTTTGGTTGACCTCTGACCTTTCCTTGCTGCCCAGCGTCCATTTATGTGTCTGCTTCCACACATAAACCCGCATATCTTGGGAACCATTTGACCAATCAGGCTAAAAATTTTGCACAAATGTAGCCCTTTGATAGCTTTATAACATACACTAAAAATGGTGGCGCCACCTGCAACCATTTTTGCACAGCGTCCAACTGTTCATCTGCCTTGGGATAATATCACTCATATCTCAGCAGTGGTTTGACTTATCCACCTGAAATTTCGCAGGTTTATACATCCTGGACAGCTATCTTGATTTTATGACAGGTGGCTCCACCTACATTCACATTTACTCTGCAGACATCCAAGCTCATATCTCGGGAACTGTTTGACCGATTGGGCCAAAATTTTGCATGTGTATAGATCTCACATAGCTCTTCATCATAGGCAAAACTCATATCTCAGCAGTGGTTTGACTTATCCACCTGAAATTTTGCAGGTTTATACATCCTGGACAGCTTTCTCGATTTTATGGCAGGTGGCGCCACCTACATTCACGTTTACTCTGCAGACATCCAAGCTCATATCTCGGGAACTGTTTTACTGATTGGGCCTTAATTTTGCATGTGTAAAGATCTCACATAGCTCTTAGTCATAGGCAAAACTGGTGGTGCCACCTGCAACCACTTGTGCACAGCGTCCATCTTTTCATCTGCCTTGGGATAAAATCAATCATATCTCAGAAGTGGTTTGACTTATCTCCCAGACATTTTGCAGGTTTATACAAAATGGACAATTTTCTTGATTTTATGACAGGTGGCAACACATACATTAACTTTTTAGCTGCAGACATCCATGCTAATATGCAACACACCTCACTGTATTCCCCTTGCCATTTAATCCATGCCTCACCTCACCCATCCCACTCTGATTTCTGTGGATACACATAGTCACTTGTTGACTACCCATATTCTAGTTTTAAAATGTCCTAGTCTGAAACTTGCAGGTCCGAAATGTCCATTTTGCTGAAATCATAATGACTAAGGTAGATATGCAGGACTTAAAAGGATCAATATTAAATTTAAAAAATAAACCTCCATTCATACTCCCAAACTTTGCACAGGTTCGCATTAGGCCTGTAGGCCTTGTTTTATTTTGTATGGTGTCCAGTTACATGTTTATAACCCATTGGTATTCACAAGGGGGCATTCACAGACATGAAGAATATGGCAATATGACTGTTATATACAGTGAATCCTCGGAATTAAGTCTGCCAACGGGACCTTGATAGAGTCATCACATTGTCAAGGTGGTTGTCTAAGTAAGGTCTGATATAAAGAGCAAAAAAGAATTTGGATGGTGAAAGAGTGGTCATTATTTTAAGGTGGTCGCTAAACCAAGGGTTTTGTTAGGGGAGGTTTTACTGTAATATTGACAATATTTATTCTTTCTCTTTTATCTCATAAAAACAAAAACTGGCAGCAGTCCATCTGTTTTATATGTTAGAGTTTTTTTTAAGTATTTGGTGACAGAATGCCTGATGATAATACATGTACATCTTGGGTCAGCAACTGCAAAGTGTTCACGACATAAGTCTGCCTAAAACAGGGGTTGAATTCCTCTTTGAAAATTGATTAGCAGTATGTGCTGTCATTCTTGATTATCATTGATTTTATAAAAAATTGTATTTGAAAAGTCTATTTCTTGTATTTCTGTTAACTGATCAGATCAACACAAATATGGTATATTAGAGTGGGGATAGACTTGTTCTCAGTTGCAGTCAATTAAGGGTAAAAGGTACTTCTAAGAAAGGTTAAATTCAAAGTTCTGAAGATTAAAGCAGGGCCTGATCCAGGTATTTGGACAAATGAAGGAGATTCCCCACCTGGTCACCAAAAATGGGGGAGTGGTATGAAAGATGAGGACCTCCATATTTACTGTTGTTTTTGTTTTTAAAATGCCGGATTTAAAAATATGTATCTCTTAGGATGACATGGATAAAATGTGAAGGGATATTCCAATAAAAATTAAAGAATTAATAAAAAGATTCTCCATGACTTTTCCTACCCACTTGAAAAATACCCAGAATCATTCTTCAGAACTGAAAGAAATTGGTGTAAAATATGATTTCTATTAAGAGAAAAAAAGTAAAAGCCTAAAAAATAAATTTAATGTGAAGTCTAGAAAAAGTTTGAAAAACCCTGTATAACAAAATATACTTCAATTGACCATTCCTGGTCATGGGACTCAAATGACAATGGCTTGCATCTGTAGTAAAATTATCAGTTGTATCCCCAGACAAAGTCGGGATACTATGGTTTCACGACGGTCCCGCCGCCGCCGCAGAAAAACCTTGTGAGCGGGATAACTCAAAAAATATTTCTCTGATCTTTTTCAAACTTTACATTTGTATAGATATAGGTAAGGGGACAAAGCCTATTTAAAATGGGGTCATGACCTATGCTAGGAGAGTGACCTTGACCTTGAATAGGTCCATTTTTGCTGAAAATAACACAAATTCTTAAATATCTCAAGTAAGCTTGCATGGACTGGTCCAAAAATCAAGGTGACCGAAGATCTTGGATAGCCTTGCGATATACCGGAAACTGGTGGCGCCACCCATTATCCTTTTCTTGTTTTTACGCCTTTTAATACCCCCATAATTGCCTCTTGACAGTACTGTAAGCATTATAAGTCAAAAACTAATGGACAGATTTCTTTTATATTATGCACATCTAGAGAGATGGGTTATGGGATGAGGTCTATTTACATTTGGGTCATGACCTTTATCATGAGAGTGGCCTTGACCTTTAATGTGTCCATATTTGGTGAAAACCACACACCTCTTATGATATCTCCAGTGTTGATAGCCATATGGATTTCAAACATGACTTATGTATGGCCCACCACTAAAGTAAGAACCCTATAGGTTCTAGGGTCATGAGGTCAAAGGTCAAGGTCACTGGACTCGCATCTTAAAAGATACTGTGGATGCATTTTAAGCCAAACTTTCATCCCAGGTCTTCCATCTTGAATATATAGCTCACTTACCAATAGTGGATGATCCATATCAATGTTGGGGTCACAAGGTCAGAGGTCAAGGCCACAGGAGCTATCTGTCAAAAAATTAGTTTCTGGATGATAATTCCTGCTTTTATTAATGTATTGATTTCAAACTTGACTTATATATGTCCCATTGAAAAAGCAAGACTCCAATTGATTTTGGGGTCATGAGGTCAAAGGTCAAGGTCACAGGACACTTCTTTAAAAAGATTGTGGATGCATTTTCAGCCAAATAATTCATCTCAGATCTTTCATCTTGCACATATAGTTCACCTGCCAAGAGTGGAAGACCCCTATCAATTTTGAGGTCACAAGGTCAAAGGTGAAGGTCACAGGAGCCATCTGTCCAAAAATTAGTTTCTGGATGATAATTCCTGCTTTTATTGATGTATGGATTTCAAACTTGACTTGTATATGTCCCATTGAAAAAGCAAGACCCAAATTGATTTTGGGGTCATGAGGTCAAAGGTCAAGGTCACAGGACACAATTTAAGAAGATGTAGATGCATTTTCAGCCAAACATTTCATCTCAGATCTTTCATCTTGCACATATAGTTCACCTGCCAAGAGAGGAAGAACCCTATCAATTTTGAGGTCAAAGGTGAAGGTCACAGGAGCAATCTGTCCAAAAATTAGTTTCTGGATGATAATTCCTGCTTTTATTGATGTATAGATTTCAAACTTGACTTGTATATGTCCCATTGGAAAAGCAAGACCCGAATTGATTTTGGGGTCATGAGGTCAAAGGTCAAGGTCACAGGACCAACATCTTCAAAAAGATTGTGGATTGATAGATGGAAGAAACAATAATTGCTTGCCAAGTGTCAGTATATGCTGCTAAAAATGGGGGCCTATTCTTAAAGGGGGGGGGCCTACTATGTCTGGGGATACTCTGGTACCTGCGGTGCCAAGAAATGTCTAGTTTAAATATGGCAGCAGCATTTATTGTAAAATCATGGATCCACTTTGATACCAAAAGACACTCTTGTTCACTGTCCAAGAAATTTGCTGAATGTCACTCTGTTTTACATATGTCCACATTACCTCCAAAGAATAAAACTGAGTCTTGTAAAGAAATGGTCTGTCAACATCATGCAGTCATGAGGAAGAGCATTTACAATGCAGTACGCAACAGGCTCCATTGCATCACACAGTCCGCCATACATGACAAGTTCATTTTAAAGGTATATTTGTATGGGATATGTGTTTTGTATTGGTATAATGTGACAGAGACCTGCCTAATATACAAAATAGAAACTGACACACTTTTTACTGAAACGTGGGTGGTGCCAGGAATCACCAGGTCACGTGATCTCCTGGTACCACGAGCAGGTATTAAGTTTGCATTTAATAACCTGTGACAGGACCAAAAGAGAGGACCAAACAAAGGATAGAGGGCATCAGAACATAGAATTTTCTTTTAATTTCTTGGATTTCTCCTCATTTTTCAGATAGTTGTAATTAGGAAATTGACAGGTTTTTTCATTGTTATTGAGTATGTACAAGCCTCACATTGCGGACACTTGTCTGACCAAGTTTTGATTTTGGTGAAATGGTGTAAATTGACCTATTTAAAATGCATATAACCGATTTAAGGAATGTGCCAATGTGGATAATTTGCTTTGCCATCATTATTACAACATTTAGCATACTGAATCACTGATACATGTTACATTGATCAGTGATAACTGACATGTCCAGCCAGGAACTTGTTTGTGTAAGTCTGTCCCTTTCATATAAACTCCAGAGGTATTTAATAAAACACGTGACAAACATGTGGCAGTGTAACAAATATTCTGATAAATGGTTTTGATAATCATTCATCCCAAGACCTGAATATTATCAGTATGCACAGAACAGCTTGATAATATTGAAATATTGGAACACCCCATCATCAAATATGTTAATCTTGTAGGTACTCTCCATTATAAATCAATATATTTCATTCTCATATTTAAAATATGCCATAATATAAGGGTCCATTGTTGTGGACATTGTTAGTTTGCTCACTAATCATGAGTTTGATACAGCAGTGCTGGCCAGGAGGTACCCATATATCCTGATTAACATACTGGATATAACATGTATGTAGTGACATATGTAGCAGTGCTTTAAATGCCTAATTTTGCCAGGGTTAAAGAGACCAGATCAAATTAATTAAGATTCAGTGATATTGCCAAGGAGCTTACTACAAAGAGACCTCATGTAATACATATTTTGAGAGGAGACACAGGTTTTACCCCAACTTTACATACTCAGAAACTTTGAAATATCCTCTGTTTGATCTGCCATATTAAGGTTCAGTTCTTCATGTGAATACTTTAAAATATAAAGCACATTTTTGTGGGGAAAACTGTGATCTATCTCACATATGGCGACAAGTGAAATAGCCATTCTTGAAAATGGCTTGTTCACTTATTACCAGTGCTTGGGTTTAAAAGGTTGATTTGTTCTTGTAACTCTTGTTGAACAATGTAAGCATGCATTATAACCTATGTGGGGATTGAGGTACCAGTCACTTGGTGTTACTTATTGTTACAGATTTGAGTTGTAAGTAGGAGTTGTCCTTGTTAATGCATATTATATGTACAATATATAAAATATATAATGATCTATTGGAACTAAATTGTGAAATTGTAGTCTGCAAATGCCCCCCCCCCCAACTCCCTTATGAAAGAATCAGTGTGTCACAAGGGTATATGATCTTTTGAATTAAAAATATATTATGGTGGTCATGATTACCTCCAAAATTTAATGGAATATTTATTTGGTGTCACACTAAACCTCCACAAGATTTCACCAAAACCTGCTAAATACTGTCAAGTAAAGTTGCTGACACTCAAACCAACGATCCCAGGTTAATGCATAACAGTGCACTGTGGAGGATAACAACGATGGGGAAACTGCAAATTGCGTGACAACACTACACGAAGCATGACATGGCAGTAAAAGTCTGTGATGTCTCAATTGTTGTGACGGATGTCCCTTTTTTTCAGCCCTGACTAACAAGTGTCATATGAGTGATAGAGTCAGGGCACCAATTCATAAATAGTTCTACACCTTCAATGCATCATATATTCTGCTTGGCTGTTACACTGTACATGTTTTCCAGTTAATTTATAATACACAGTTAGTCAGTAAAAATAGCATGTAATACTACAAATTCTCATTTAGTAGAAATTTTAGAATCAGGTGTCAGTTATATTTGTTTTCAGTAACAGTATATTAAAGTTTAAGCCTGTATTTAATTAGTACAGAGCAACTCTTAATTGATAAAATTTATAGTTTATAGTTAAACTTGTGGCTGATATTAATACCAGTGGTATCAGGTCCAATTATAATATAAAGGTGGCACAGCCTTTAGACAATACTGAGCTGTTCATGGCCTATGTCTTGTATTTTATGATGTAAAGACTTATTTAATTAGCATTTTCTCTTTGTTGCAGGTTTGTCTCAATATCTCTAGTATTCCTGAATAAATACCTGCTAAGCAGTAAAGATCTCAAGGTAAGTTAAGTAAATTATGTTTACAACCATGTTTTCTAATGTTTCTAATTACGTCAGACACAAGTATGTCCTTGTTTGTGTCTTCACACACAGACAAGCACTCAGAACCAAAAACATTTTAGCTGGCCTGATATTGGACCATCTGTAATAACATCTCTGTAGTAAAAGTCATGACTGTGCGTACCTGAATACATTATATGTCATGTTGTTATCAGATCTTATATGGTTCAATGTAACAGGTGTAGGCACAGTCAGTTTCATTCACTCACTACATCTGTTGCTATCTGTTCAGGTGCAACTAACACTTTACACATTGATTGTTTTTAGCCTGGCTGAACAGGTTTTTTTACTTGTATGCATGATGTTAGTTTTATATGCAAATAGAAAATATTTTTCACACAGTAAAACCTCTGAATATTGGAAACTGATGGGACTGGACATTTGTCCACAACAGAGAGGTGCCCTTAGCAGGGAGGTTATAGATTTCAGACCCTACTTTCAAGGAACTACCTGTAAGTGGACGTAAATAGGAGGTGCCCTTAGTACAGAGGTGCCTGTGAGGAGAGGTTCCACTGTATATACTACCACTGGGATGAACATGTTTTAAGTCATACAGATCATGATTTCTACTTTGATGTTGCACTTGTTGACTGGTGATATTGAAAACACTGTTGATTTGATTGATGATTGGATTTACTTCTTTTACTACAGTTCAGAAGATATCAATCCAAAATATGATGCCAAAATTTTCAATGCTGAAAGTATCAGCTTGTAAACCCAGCTATAGTATACACCCTGTTGGGCATTTTATTACACATTTGTATTATCAATATTATCCAATAATACAAAAATACTACCAAAATTATCCACAATTGTAAACAATTGGTGCTTGAAATTTTTTCAGTTAAGAATATATATGTTTTGGTTTTGATTATGGTTTACACCTAAATAAAACCCTACTTTGGCAGTTTCAGATTCTCTAGACAAAATTTGAGTTTCATCCACATGAATTCATGCTGTGTGGAACATTAACCTATATTCTTGATATTTGACCCAGGTTTCATCAGTCCCTTCATCAGAAGTTACATTTCAATAAAAAGACAAAACCTGTTTCATAAACAGAAAGGATATCAGTTGGACAACAGTTTACAATTTAACTGTCAGTTTTAAATTTCCTTCACATAGAGATCATTATCACATGTAACTCTTGATGCGTTAGGGTTCTGATTTCACGGTAGTAACTGGTCTGTGAGTTTCCATCAGGGTTTGAATTTGACCAGGGTAAAATCTATTTTACCCAACCCAGTGGATAACACCTGGGTTTAAAGTATTTGACCCAGATTTTATCTGTGTTTTACCCATGCAGGGTTTTGCCCAGTGTTTTTAACCAAGCTTTTTTCTATGTTTATTTGCTGTTCCTGCATAAAAAGATTCATTTCTTTCTGATTGGTCATCAGAAGTTATACACACATTTTGTGAAAACTGGTAGGAAACCAAGTACTCTGACCACATCACCCCTCTTTAAAAGGAGTTATTTACCACCCAGCACCCACATTATATTTGGCTGTGCAGAGCACATCACCCAAATTGACAGGAATTCGGGGTAAAATCCAAGGATTCCTGGCCAGTACCTGGGTAAAACATTTTTTACCTAGCCTGATTTTTACCTTGGTAAAACTTTGGTTTTAAACAGGTGCTGGGTAAAACCTTTAAACCCTGGTTTCCATATAAAATATTACATGTGTATGTTGATCTTGCCTGCAGCAGTGGTATGTATTCTCACATAGTGGTAGTAACAACATCTTCTGAAGGTACTTTTTGTTAGTAAGATCAATTATTTCTACTTTTTTTCACCACTGGAAATATCAATAGTCAGCATGTGCTAAGCTTGATTCCAAATGGTCGCAAGGGGACTTTTGTTAATAATTAATCACATGCTCTACCAACTGATCTTTTATTCAAAGAAAATGTGCATCAGAATCAATGGTCTATATCTATAGTGTTATGTCTGTGTTTACTCAAAACACTGACATCCTATAACTAAACAGATCTTTCATTTTTAGCTCAGCTGACTGTAAGTCAACTGAGCTATAGTCGTGGTCCTTTGTCCGTCGTCCGTCCGTCCGTTAACAGGGCACGTTTTAAAACTGTTGGACCTACGAATCCAAAATTCTGCATACCATTAGATGTCCCCAAAATCTCCTACCATACCGAAAATTGGGTCATTAGAACTTCGTTCCTTCGAGATATTAAGGAAAAACCTCCGTTTTCCATAAAAAAGCAATTGTTACACTTCAAATCTGCCTAATATCAAAACCACTGATCTGTTTTTGATCATATTTAGTATTCATATTCTTCCATATATTTTCTATGCACATACCAAAAATTAGGTCAGTATTGGGTATTATTTTGAAGTTATAGGCCCAAATATAATGCAATTTTTTAAAAATCAGGAAATATATTTGCTCACTTAACATGAGAATTGCTGAAGCTGAAGACTTTTTTTCAGGAATATAACTTTATTTAATCAAGATTCAATTGTTTGCCCAAAATTAGATCTGAATTTTGCAAATTTTTCGAGTTATTAGCATAAATAAAAAATTAATACCTTAAATTTTGTCCAACTTTGGCAGTGGCACGTTTTTTCCCTGTAAGCACTGTTGATTTAATTTTCACAGCATATATACATAAGGATTTAATCTTTTAAAATCTGAAATTTCAAAGAAATTGTTTGAAAAGAATAGCTTTTATTCAAGTTTTCATACACCATGTCAAGTGTTGTTTATATCTGGCCAACCTAGTAGTACAGCCTTCACTTGCATTATGTAACCCACCCCAGGCAGCTTGCCTTGACCCAGCTTGGCCACTACTAGCAGGCTTCTCCTCTGCCCTGCACTCAACCCCCCCCCCCCCCCCCAGTTGGTGCATAAACTAGATGAATGTTATAATTTTCTGTATTTTATTTTATCCTTGGACATGCTACATTTTAGATTTTGGATTGTACCACCAGGGTTACAATGATTAAAGTGCACATTTAATTGTGTCCACAAAGTTATGTATTGCTATGAAAGTATGGATGTTCATCAGATAAGTAATGCTTTACTTCAGAAGAGTAAAACTTCACCAGGTGTGAAATTGACTATTAATTCCAGTTATTAATTATAGCTTAGATTGTAATTAGCATAATGATATTGTTTGTCCCTCATTCAACCAACAGTGTGTATACTTTATTTGAAAAGATGTTTTTATTTTATCAAATTTACTGAATCTTTTATTTTATTTCAGTGAATAAAATTAAGCTTGTCCTGAAAACTCCAATGTGCAAAACTTTTTAATAGGAATTCAAGGAATAATTTTGTAGATGCCATGTTGTGGCATTATTTTCTTTTACATTCAGTTTAAACATTTGATTTAAAAATAATAAAATATATGTGTATGCATAATATGACCCAATGTGAGCTACAATCTGGAAATATAATGATTGCAACTTAGAATTCTAATATTTTAACTTATATTTTCACTTTTATATTACAAATTTATAACACTTGTAAATAAAAAAATGAATCAGATAAAAACTATTAATGAAAAAAGTAGATATGCTAAAAAAATAGGCTTATATATAAACTTAAATGCATTATTCCTTTGAAAGTGAAATGAAGGTATTAGTCCATTCTGTCCACTTGCCTGTCCATCTGTAAATTTTTCATATGCATCACAGTATCTCAAAACTTTTACTGTTTTTCTTCATGATAAGACATGGTGCAAATACTTTGCAAATGTATATGAGTATGAATATGAATATGTACTCCATTATAAAATTTCTTGCATAAAAATGGGAATTCAGGTAAAAATGAAAGTATTTGAATACCAGTGCAAATACTTTCAAAATGTATTCATGAATGCATATATTCTATAATATTATTTTAATAATTAGTTCAGTTATATTTTATTAAAAAAATCATATGATTCTCTTATTATTTTTAATAAATATTATATTGGCACAACATTTGTTATTAAATTTTAATAAATAGTTAAACTCTTTTATTTTATGTGCTGCTTATAAGTAATATGGCCAGGTCAAAATCTGTGTGACAATAGCACTCCATTTGTTAATAAAATAAATGAAATCAATCCTCTTCCCTGTCTCCAAAAATACTATCAAAATCATACATAAGCTAAACACCAACAACTCATAATAAAGCTTATATTTATTACCACACAAAACCAGCATATGCCTCTTTCCCAAATCATATTTTTTATCATATATAACAGCTGAGCGCCGTGACCCATGGGTCCCTTGTTTAGGCAAAGAGTATATCACATTTATGGGTTGTGTTTGAATTAGCTTATTAAGTGTTGTATGTTTCCTTCTTTAACATGCATCAAAGTTTAGCCAGGCTGAAGATAAATGAATTCTATAGGCTATGACTATGTACCAGTTTGGTGCTTTCCTGTCAGGTTTGCACCATTTGCATGTATCCGGGATGTCACCCTGGGCCAGCAAACCACTGGTTCCTTCAGGAGAGACTGACCATGCTGTTGACACAATATGACATTTCCAGTGTGGATGATGTGACCACCCATCACCTCCCCATTAGGCTTTGGCAGCCTGATACTGGAAAGCAAGGAAAATCAATGATCTTTCCATTTATTTTAAGACTGTGAAAGTCTGACAATGTCAAATACAAATCCGTATCTTTCTTGTGTATTGGCAAACTGGTGGCCTTGAAACTGATTGGCAACAAGGGGAAGTGTTTGTAATTTTATTTCCTGATATAATTAAGATGTTTTATATGTATTTTTGTAGTTTGAGGCACCACTGTTTATGACATAGTACCATTCAAGTGATTTTCATTTTAAATACTGGTATAATTAAGATGTTGTATATGTATTTTTGCAGCAAAGGCACTTCTGTTTATAACATGATACTGTTCCAGTGTTTGTAATTTTAGTTCCTGATATAATTAAGATGTTGTATTTTTTTTGCAGCTTGAGGCACCACTGTTCATAACATGGTTCCAGTGTGTGGTCACTGTGGGGCTGTGTGCCATTCTCAGTATAGTGGCAAAAATATTCCCAGACAAGGTCACCTTTCCACCATTTGTAATAGATGTGAAAACATCACGTGAGGTCAGTTCAACATGTTTGTTTTTCATACAGCATACACACAAACACACTCAATGTAAACAGTAAAATCTTGTAAAGTTGGGCTTACATAAGCAAAAATATCTACTCTGTGTCACCATCATAACCATATTAAGTTCTGTCAAGAAAATACTATACTTAAAAAAAAATTTATATTTATTTTAAACATATGATCTATGGAAGTATTATTCAGGGCCAAAGTTAAATTTTGAACACCCAGTTCAGATGATGAAAAAACTTTTTTTAATTGGTTTTGTCTGGGGCTTGGACCTGAAAGGGGTTTCTGTAGCTTTCATTTAACTGATCTAAGAAACGTTTTAAGCTCAGCTGACTGTAAGTCATCTGAGCTATAGTCATGGTCCATTGTCCGTCGTCTGTCCGTCCGTTAGACTGGCACGTTTTGGAACCGTTAGACCTACGAATCCAAATTTTGGCATACTGTTAGATGTCCCAAAAATCTCCTACCATACTGAAAATTGGGTCAATATGACTTTGTTCCTTAGAGATATTAAGGAAAAACCTAAAATTTCAATTAAAAACCTATTATCACACTTCAGAACTGCCTAATATCAAAACCATTTATCTGTTTTTCCTAATATTTTCCAGAAGTATTTTCCTTTATATTTCCTATATACATGCCAGAAATTATGTCTATTAAGTCTAATTTCTGTAAGTTATGGGCCCAAACATAATGGACTTAGTAAAAAATCAGGAAAAATATTTACTCACTGAACATGAAAAATTTTGAAACTAGATACTTTTTTCCCAATTATATAACTTTCTTTAATTAAGATTCAATAGTATAACAAAAATTAGATCTGAATTTTGTATATTTTTCAAGGTTTTAGCATAAAAATATAATCATTACCTTAAATTTTGCCCAACTTTGATGTTGGCACATTTTTTTCCTGTGAGTACTGTTGATTTAATTTTCACAGCATATAAACATAATATTTTATCTGTTTAAATCTGAAATTTGAAAATAAAAGCTTGAAAATTAGGCTAGTGACTGTATTTTTTTGTGAGGCTCTATTGTAGTCACTTGCTGTGTCAACATGCAGGTTGGCCACTCCTGGTCACTGGAAGTCAGCTATGCCAAGGTTGATACAGTCACTGGGGGAGATCCCCTGCTGTTACATGTGTTCAGTTATTCTCATATCACCACCCCATACTGTCCACCAGCCCCCCCCCCCCCCCCCCCCCCCCCCCCGGCAAACCCAACCAAACAAGGGTTATGCAGTAATTGTTATTGTTTTCATTGTTTCTCAATAATTGTTATGCTGTTTCCACTCCAATATACAAAACTTTCCTTAAAAAAGTATTTCAAGGTGTTCTCCAGAAGATGCCATGTTGTGTTAATGTAGCATTTTTAAAGAAATCAATTTTCTCTTAAATGATTTTAACAAATTAAGATATAATTAAACCCATCAGTATGCATAAATTTATAAAATATGAAGCAAATTATGGATAAATAAAGGCCCAATTTAAAATTGTAAAATCTGAATCAAGTATTATTGTATCCCCAGACAAAGTCGAGGGATACTATGTTTTCATACCGGTCCTGCCTCCGCCGCTGCCTCCGCATATAAATCTTGTTGGCGTGATAACTCAAAAATATATTTCACGGATCTTTACCAAACTTGGTATATGTATAGATATGGGTGAGAGGACGACGCCTATTTAAAATGTGGTCATGACCGGGACTAGGAGAGTGTCCTTGACCTTGAATAGGTCCAATTTTGGGGAAAATCACACAAATTCTTAAATATCTCAAGAAATCTTGCATAGATTGATCCCAAAATCAAGTTGATGGAAGATCATGGATAGGGTTGTCATGTTCCAGAAACTGGTGGCGCCACCTATTATTCTTTACTTGTTTTCATGCCGTTTAATACCCCCAAAATTGCTACTTGACAGTACTGTGAGCATTATATGTCAAAAACTAATGGACAGATTTCTTTTCAATTATGCATATACATAGATATGGGTTATGGGACGATGTTTATTTAAATTGGGGTCATGACCTTTCCTATGAGAGTGGCCTTGACCTTGAATATTGCCATATATGGTGAAAATCACACAAAATCATTAATATCTCAATAAGGGATGCAGTTATTGGTCCAAAAATCAACTTGACCGAAGATCTTGGATAGTAATGTCATGTACCGGAAACAGGTGGCGCCACCTGTTATTCTTTTACTTGTTTTCGGGCCTTTTAATACCCCCATCATTGCCACTTAACAGTACTGTGAGCATTATAAGTCAGAAACTATGGGACATATTTCTTTCATATTATGCATATACATAGACATGGGTTAGGGGATGATGTATATTGAAATTGGGGTCATAACCTTTTCTATGAGAGTGACCTTTTCTATGAGTGTGGTCTGATATTAATTGTTGCTGAAGATGGGGGGCCTATTCTTAAAGGGGGGGGGGGGGGATTAATTGTTTGGGGATACTATGGCACCTGCAGTGCCAGGAAATATCTAGTTTTTTTATATATTTATTGTTTTGCATATTTAAAATATATATTTTTGTTGTAAAAAATAAATATACATTTGTATGCATGATGTTGTGTTATCTGATTGAGATTTATGATAATGCAATTTAGAATGATGAATAAACTTTTATATAGATATATAGATTATATTGGAAATGTATATAAATATAAACATAAAATAAAAAAATGATTTGATAATAAAATCATCAATTCAAACATTTGTTCATTATTATCCTGCCATAGCAGAATTGGAGATCAGGCTTTGTTTGCCCTGTATGTATGTGCAGAAGTGTTGTTAATCAAACCATCCCCCCCCCAACCCCAGCTGCCGTTAATTCCTTTGCACCTGTGCACTGGGACATTAGTTTTTTAATTGAAAATGTGTAAAATCTATTGGAAAAAAAAATAATTGGATTAGAAAAAATTAAGGTCTGATTGAAACATATTCTTTCCTCAGGAGAAAGGAACATAAAGTGATCAGCTCTGTCTGTCCATCATCTCTCTGTTATCTTTAAATATATATTATTTATGAAATTTTTTCTATAAGCACTGTTGAAATAACTTTCATATGCTGTATGTGTATGGATTTAAGCTATTAAAGTCTTAAATTTGAAAGCAATTTATATATTCAGTTGGGTAATATTGCATATGTTAAACTTTAATCCCATCATTCCACCAAGTTCTTCCATCCGTGGACTGGGGATATTAGTTATTAGCTCAGCTGACTATAAGTCATCTGAGCTATAGTCCTGGTCCTTTCGTCGCCTGTCCGTCCGTCTGTCCGTTAAACTGGCACGTTTTGAAACCTTTAGACCTAAGAATCCGAAATTCGGCATACAGTTAGATGTCCCCAAAATCTCCTACCATACCGATAACTGGGTCATTAGGACTTCTTTCCTTTGAGATATTAAGGAAAAACCTCCATTTTCCATAAAACAACCATTGTTACACTATAAGACTGCCTAATATCAAAACCACAGATCTGATTTTGATCATAGTGAATATGCATATTCTTCCATACATTTTCTATGTACATACCAAAAATTAGGTCAGTATTGCATAATTTGAAGTTATGGGCTGGAACATAATGCACCTCATAAAAAATCAGGAAATATATTAACTCACTTAACATAAGAATGGCTGAAGCTAGAGACTTCTTTTCAGGTATATAACGCCATTTAATCAAGATTCAATTGTATACCAAAAATTAGATCTGAATTTTTCAAATTTTATAAGTTATTCGCATAAATATGAAATCAGTACCTAAAATTTTGCCCAAATTTGGGCATGGCACGTTTTTTCCCTGTAAGTACTGTTGGTTTAATTTTCATATCATGCACACGTAAGGATTTCAGCTTCTAAATTCTGAAATTTGAAAGGAATTGACCAAAAACTTTAGCTTTTATTACATTTTTTATGAGACCATGTCACACCTAGGCTGCACTGAAGCCCCTCTGTATGTCCCCATATTGACCTTTCATGCTTGAAGCGAGGCATATACTGCAGCCAGCCAGCTCTTGGGTGGCCTCAGCTGGATATAGCTATTCAACCCCCCTCCTCTTGTAATTGTTTGGCCAAAAACATAACAATAAAAAATAATTTTAAAAAATTATTGGTTTACAATAACAACTTTAAGAAAAATAATTGGAAAAGGAATTTTATGGTTAATGAGTAACAGGGACCTTGCAATTACTGATGTTTTATTGATCTTTCATGGATTGCTGAAAATATATTTCAAATGACACCATGCAGTCACCATTGGGTATTTTTTAATTTCAATCATAAAAATGAAAAATAAATAATTAAATAAAATTGTTGTTCACTATAAGGGATTATGTGAAGCAAGTTAATGATAGACAAGGATGCATTCGATCATATTAAATATTCTAAATTTCCAGGTCTTTTCCAGGTGTTTAATTTGTTTTTTTTTATTACAAAATTTAAAAAAAATGAAATATTTCAAAAATTAAAAAAAAAATACCCAGACAAGTGCTCATTAAAGATGTCAATATGTTTGAATAATAACATTCAGACTCATGGCTGTATCAGCTTTACATGATACTGGGTAAATAATCAAAATTTATATTTCTGATAACTTTATTTCAGTTAATAAAATAAAACATTCCCAACTCCAGTTTGCTCCTTGTATAATAACACATGTATTAGTTTTGTAGTAGAGATTATTTTCTTTTTTTCTGATACAAATTAAAAAAAAATAAATAAAATTTTTGAAATGTGATAAAAAAATCAGGTCTTAAAGACAAGTTCTCATTATGATGTCTATAATGTTAATAATTGTCATAAGTGTCTTGACAGTGATGTGAAAGTATTCAAAAGTGAATATAATATTTTTTTTATAAATTAAAGCCATAAAACCAGGTAGTTACAATCATTATTTAAATTTCTGAAATTTGTATATTCTGGATTCTCAACAGTTTCGTTCGACTGAAACTGAATAAATATGAGACCTTGAGAGAATACTTAATAATTGTATTCAAATATGATTAAAAAAAATTCAATAGTTCAATAATGAAAATTAATACAAATACTAATACAGGTAAAAAGAAAGAATTTGAGTGCAAATACTTTAAAAATGTATTCATTGTATCCCCAGACAAAGTCGGGGGATACTATGTTTTCATACCGGTCCAGCCGCCGCCGCCGCATATCAATCTTGTTGGCGCCATAACCCAAAAAATATTTCACGGAACTTTACCAGACTTGGTGTATGTATAGATATGGGTAAGAGGACGATGCCTATTTAAAATGAGGTCACGACCTTTACTTGGAGAGTGTCCTTGACCTTAATTGGTCCAATTTTGGGGAAAATCACACACATTCTTAAATATCTCGAGTAAGCTTGCATGGACTGGTCCAAAAATCAAGGTGACCAAAGATCTTGAATAGCCTTGTGATATACCGGAAACTGGTAAACCGCGCCACCTATTATCCTTTTCTTGTTTTTACGCCTTTTAATACCCCCATAATTGCCACTTGACAGCACTGTAAACATTATAAGTCAAAAACTAATGGACAGATTTCTTTCATATTGTGCACATGTAGAGAGATGGGTTATGGGATGAGGTCTATTTACATTTGGGTCATGACCTTTATGATAAGAGTGGCCTTGACCTTTAATATGTCCATATTTGGTGAAAATCACACACCTCCTATGATATCTCCATTGTTGATTGCCATATGGATTTCAAACCTGTCTTTCATATGGCCCACCACTAAAGTAAGAACCCTATAGGTTCTAGGGTCATGAGGTCAAAGGTCAAGGTCACTGGACTAGCATCTTAAAAAATACTGTAAATGCATTTTAAGCCAAACTTTCATCCCAGGTCTTCCATTTTGAATATATAGCTCACTTGCCAATAGTGGATGATCCATATCAGTTTTGGGGTCACAAGTTCAAGGCCACAGGAGCCATCTGTGAAAAAAATTAATTTCTGGATGATAATTCCTGCTTTTATTGATGTATAGATTTCAAACTTGACTTATATGTGTCCCATTGAAAAAGCAAGACCCCAATTGATTTTGGGGTCATGAGGTCAAAGGTCAAGGTCACAGGACCAACATCTTCAAAAAGATGTGGATTGATAGATGGAAGAAACAATAATTGCTTGCCAAGTGTCAGTATATGCTGCTAAAAATGGGGGCCTATTCTTAAAGGGGGGGGGGGGGGGGGCTACTATGTCTGGGGATACTCTGGCACCTGCGGTGCCAAGAAATGTCTAGTTAATGCATGCATTCATGAATATATTTTTTAATTTTATTTTAATCATTTATTTCATTTATATTATTAAAAGAAATCTTTTCAAATGTTACTGTTAATATTTTTTAATCAAAATTATATTTTGCCCAATAATTCCAATTAATTTTTAATGAATAGTTTAACTCTCATATCATTTGTGCTAGTGGTACTTTTGGCTATTGGCAACCTGAAATTATTGAATAACAGTTAACTCCTTTGTAAAAAGCATGCATGATAATTAACATGACTTACAGTGGACATTTATTTCCTGTTACTAGTGTTAGTGCTGTGGATTTAATTTTCACAGCATTTACACATAAGCATTTCATCTGTTAAAATCTGAAATTTGAAACCAATTGATCAAAAACTGTACATGTCATTCAAGTTTTCAAGCACCATGCCTTGATTGTTTTCATCCAGTCAGTGAAATGTGTGCTTGGGCAGTATTACATAACTGGTTCAACTTCTGACCTAGCCACTGCCTCTGTGATTGTCTGGTTCAGGCTGGGTCAGGCAGTAATTACCAGAGAGCCTCTCTCTCCCTCTCTGGCAGTCTCTCTCTCTCTCTCTCTCTCTCTCTCTCTCTCTCTCTCTCTCTCTTGCTCTCTCTGTCTCTCTCTCTCCCCATGACAGTCTAGCTCACTCTCTCTTTCTTTCTCTCTCTCTCATTCTCTCTCTCCCATTTTCTCTTACCCCTAAGCCTCCCATTCTCCCTGCCCCCCATTCTAGTGACAGGTACTATTAACCCGGTTAATTAGCTATGAATGTTGAAGCAATTTAGAAATGTGAATCAACTGAAATATTCATATATATATATATATATATATATATATATATATATATATATATATATATATATATATGTTATACTGTAAATGTGTAGTTACATTTTTAAACCTGGAAAAAATGATGTATTGAAAAAAAAGGAATAAAGGCAAATATTGTTAATTTTTCCTGGATCAGTAGAATGGGAATAAAAATGATTTTCTTTGTTTCTCCACCATTCTGCCTGCTTAAATATTTAATAATTATGAATAAACATTTTTCTCTGTAAGCACTTGAATTCAATTTAATATCCTATATGAATATGCAAGGGTGCTTAACTCCCACCACCCCCTTCCCCATCCCCATAGTCCTTGCTCTTTGGCACTGTGAACAGTAGTTCCATTGCTTTTCCATAAAATTTAATAATTAAAGATAATATATACAGAAAGACTGAGGCATTTTAACTCCCATCATAACCCCCTCCCCCGTCAATCCTTCCACCTGTTAAGTGGGGACTTTATGGCTACTGTATACACATGATAAAATAGAAAATAGGTTTATTAAAATAATTGGATCTCATTAAACAAATCTGTAAACTGTTGAACTGTCAACAGCTTATCAAAAAGGTAACCAATGGAAACACATGGTCAGATCTCAAAGTATTATTTGCAACAATTTCTTCAATCATATCAACCAACCATGGCCAAGATTACCTTTTCCGATCAGACTTTATCTGCTTTTCATAATATTTTAGATTTTAACCTTCCAGGTGTTTAAGTACTGTTGAATGCTTCATCCCCTCTCTCTTTCTCTCTTTATCTCTCTGCTCCATCCCCTCTCTCTTTCTCTCTTTATCTCTCTCTCTCTCTCTCCTTTTCTCTCTACATCCACCTCATAGCTGCCCTCACTGTTCCCTTCTCTGAGCCCCATCCCAATAGCAGCCTCAGTAAACAAGAACAAGATGAATCAGATATATTCATACTTTAATATTTTGTATAACTAATTGTCCATAGGTACCTATGTACATGCCAGAAATTATGTCAATATTGTGTAATATGTAGACATAATGGGCATAAAAATAATATACATTGTCAAGACTGAAGAGATATTGTGTCATACAGTAACAAATTCATAAATCCCCTCATCAGCATAGTTAATCATAACATCATATCTGTCAAATTGAAATCTTGCAGACTTCCATACACTATAGATCCTTCAACAAATAGCCTATTCATCATTCTACTACTGCTTATTACTGCTGTCATTGCATTCACAATTGCTCAGATATATCGCAATTTTCAACCCCTCCTAAATAAATAAAAAATTAACTACTATATTTAACTCTATTAATCCATCAGTCAGGTTATTTCATTTATTATTTACTCACATATTACATTACATTCCTTTAAATTAGCCCAACATGTCCATGATATTCATAAGCTTTATTGACTTGATATAGTATCACAATGGAGAAACATTTATGGTCCAATCACAATCAGCTGAGCGCCGTGACCCATGGGTCCCTTGTATTTCAACTGTATACATTTTATAAAATAGAAAAAAAATATATTTAATTATATATATATATATATATATATATATATATATATATATATATATATATATATATATGTCCAATTTAACAAATGTGTAAACTACTGAACTGTCAACAGTTTATCAAAAAGCCAACCAATGATCATGGTATTAATATTCATTTTATGGTCACAAACTGCTCACATGCTTCAATTTTAACATTAGGAAATGCATGGTTTGGTCACAAAATATTATTTGCAATAATTTCTTACTTATCAATATAAACCAATGTCAACCAGCCATGGCCTATATTACCTTTTCCTCCTAGACTTTATCCCCAAATGATATCATTTTAGATGTTTTACCTTCAAGGTCAACTTCAGCTGAGCATAGTGACCCATGGGTCCCTTGTTGCATTTTAACGAAGCTAGATAATCCAAATTAATGTTATACATGATGAATTTCTCAATATGGACCATTTCTGATCAAATATCCTGTGTAGCTTGTTATATATAATTGATACTGCAGGCTGCTAGGGTTGGAATGATATCACTTTCTAAGTCATGATAATTGAATAGAACTATAGCGATATATCATGTTATCATAATTTAAGTATCTGGCAAGAGTACTCCAGCATTTGTAGCCATATCACAAATGTCAGTGCTATCTGCCATATCCAACTACTTATAAGTTGGAAAATCACACCAGTTTTCAGAGAATGTGATTCTGTCAGTTTTTCCACCATTGTCATTTTGAACATACCTATATTAAAAAATTGTTATCCTTGAAAATATATTGGTATTAACCCTAAAAGGGCATATGTGTGTTCCAAAACTGTGGACAAATAAGCATATCATGATAACAGGGAAGTTAACGATACAATTATCAAAGCTGTCAGATATTGTAATAAATCCAGATTCCCAACCCTTCTGGCTGCCATTTTAAGAGAGTTCAAAACAATTCTAGCCAAATATTGGTCCAGCTTTTCTCTGTTTTCTCTCCTGTTCTTGACTGTTGTGCACTTTGTGGTGTAGACTGAACTTTGTGATCATAATATATTTCAGGTGTTACCTCTGTCTTTTGTATTTGTTGGCATGATCACATGCAACAACCTCTGTCTGAAATATGTGGGTGTGGCATTCTACTTTGTTGGGAGATCACTGACAACAGTGTTCAATGTGGTGAGTATTACCTCTTGTCTTTTTGTTGTTGTTAATATTTTATTGACATTTTGATTAGAACAATATGTCATGGTACAAATAGAGCTCTTGGGATTGAGCATGAGCACAGCTCATTAGTAGCTTTTTCCTGGTTTGTTTCATTTAAATAATATGACCGAGTTATTGTGCAAAAATAATATACAAAAAAAAAAAAATAAAACAAGAATATGAGAAATGAGTGTGACTTAAAAAAAAGGAAATACAGAGTTCAAAGATGAAACAGGGTAGTAAAGATAAAAGGATGGATGGACTGATGAAAGGATGCTATGATAGAGAAAGCCAGTCTTTAATCGATAATCTAATCATGCATGAAATAATTAATTAATTGTATCCCCAGCCAAAGTCAGAGGATAGCATAGTTTAGGCAGGGTTGCGCTGCTGCTGCAGAGATTTCTTTCAGGTGAGAAAACTCAAAAAATATTTCACGGATCATCACCAAACTTGGAATGTGCATAGATTGGGTGAGAGGACGAAGTCCTATTAAAATGGGGTCATGACCTTTACTAGGAGAGTGGCTCTGACCTTTAAAAGGTCCATTTTGGAGGAACATCACACCAATTCTTAAATATCTCAAGAAATATTGCATGGATTAATCCAAAAATCAAGTTGACTGAAGATCTTGGATAGTGTTGTCATGTACCGGAAATTGGTGGCGCCACCAATAATTTTTTACTTGTTTTCATGCCTTTTAATACCCCCAAAATTGCCACTTGACACTTCTGTGAGCGATATAAGTTAAAAACTAATGGACAGATTTATTTTATATTATACATATACATAGATATGGGTTATGGGATGATGTTTATTTAAATTGGGGTCATGACCTTTCCTATGAGATTGGCCTTGACCTTGAATATTCCCATATTTGGTGAAATTCACACAAAATCTTTAATATCTCAGTAAGGGATACATGGAATGATCCAAAAATCAAATTGACGAAGATCTTGGATAGCTTTGTCTTTTGCAGAAGACAGGTGGCGCCACCTTGTGTCGTTATCTGGTAAAAATGATGTTAATGCAATAACTTTGTTAGAATTTGAGGTACAGTCACCAATCCCACAGGTTTGATGCATCTTATCAACGGCTAGGTCAAGTTCGAACATGGGTGACCCTGATGCGTTTTTTTAAGGTCACAGCAGAGATTATGCTAAAATGATATAAGGGCATTAACTCAAAAAGAATTTGTGGTACAGTCACCAAACCTACAGATAAGATGCATCTTATCAAGGGCTAGGCCAAGTTCGAATATGGATGACCTTGATGCATTTTTCAAGGTCACAGAGGCGATAACGCTTTAATGATGTAAACTTAAATATCTTACTGAGGGTTGCATGGATTGGTCCAAAAATCAAATTGACATAAGATCTTTGATAACATTGTTTTCTGCAGAAGACAGGAGGCACCACCTTATGTTGTTTTCTGGCTAAAATGATGTTTAAATGGAATAACTTTGTAAGAATTTGAGGTACAGTCACCAAACCCACAAGTTTGATGCATCTTATCAACGGCTAGGTCAAATTTGAAAAGAAACCATGGTGGCTTGCCAAGTGTCAGTCTCTGCTTCTGAATTCAAGATGGGATCCTATTCTTCGAGGCTGGGGGGGGGGGGGGGGGGGGTTAATTGTCTGGGGATACTATGGCACCTGTGGTGCCAAGAAATATCTAGTTTTACTGTGATTTATGAATGTTAATACTTGTTACCTTGATATCTTAACATCAACTTATTTTTGCATGTTTTGAAATCCCTACTTCATTCAGCTTTACCAGCTGTTAGTTTGAGCAAACCATTAAGTTAAATTTCCAGTTTGAAAGATTTACAATCTGTTAAACATTTTCGCATTTAAGATTTCCTTGGACATTTAATCTTTATAAATAATATTTTACATATATGTGACACACTTCAGATTCATAATCATCTTTATAATTTAATATTTTGAGACACTTTTTGTGAGAGTGAGTCTTGTAATTATAGTAAAAATAAGAAATTTTTAAGATTTCTGGTTCAGGGTTAAAATTTTACTCTCATGGGTCAAACACTAGAATCACAAAAGGCAGGACACAAACCAGTATTCATTGACAAGATCTGGAAATATTTGCTTTTGTAGATATTTTCTTATCTGATGCTGAAACAGACAACATCATTGCCAGCCATGACCTGCTGTGGAGTTATCATTGGTGGCTTTTTCCTTGGAGTGGACCAAGAAGGTGTCGCAGGTAGGTAGTGATAAGGATCCATTGAATATAGCTTTAACAATATCATATTCATTTGTAGGAGGATGACTTAAAAAGAGGAGGATGCTTTAAAAAATGTTGCTTGATGCTGCAGTCTTTATCTCTTTTCTGAATGAGCTGTTTATAACAGTTCTAAATCAGGTCATTCATGGCACCAAATATGCACCTCATCCCTTAGGAATTCAGTGAAAGTGGATATTGCATTATGTTTTTTTAGGACTACGAGACAGATACATTTATATTTAAATAAAGGATAATAACAGTTTAAATATAAACAGGATTTTACGGTAAATGCCTAAATGCATTTACAAAGTGAATTATTCCTGCATCCAAGTTATAAATGTTCTGTGTAATTTCAGGTTCCTTGTCTATTCTTGGCGTCATGTTTGGTGTCCTCGCCAGTGCCATGGTTGCT
Source organism: Sipunculus nudus (assembly GCA_026874595.1). Taxonomy (NCBI): domain Eukaryota; kingdom Metazoa; phylum Annelida; class Sipuncula; order Golfingiida; family Sipunculidae; genus Sipunculus; species Sipunculus nudus. The sequence goes on along the minus strand of CM049306.1, from coordinate 17,543,861 downwards.
CTAAATGCCATCTTTACGAAGAAAGTCCTACCACGAGTCGACCAGAACATATGGAAGCTAGCCTTGTATAACAATTTGAATGCATGTGTACTTTTTCTGCCACTTATAGTTTTATTTGGGGAAATACCCCAGATAATATATTTCCCTAAACTCCTATCAATACCTTTCTGGATTGCCATGTTTATGGGTGGTGTCTTTGGTTTTGCGATTGGTTATGTCACTGGGTTGCAGATTCAGGTCACATCACCCCTGACACATAACATATCAGGGACAGCCAAAGCATGCTTACAGACAATTTTAGCCACAATTTACTATAGCGATTACAAACCTTATTTATGGTGGTTAAGTAATCTTGTGGTATTAGGTGGCTCAGCCGCTTATACTAATGTAAAACGACTAGAGATGAAAAAGGCTGAAGCTGCACCTCCTGAAAGTACAAACATTAAAGATGCCTCATCTGCATAAGTTTGGCTTCATGTTCTCGTATTAAATTATAGATTAAATTTTGCTCCCCGCTTCATTGAGCTATTATGACATTAAGACTATTTTATCATAGCCATGTATCTGTTGCTGTCAAAATGGCTGCCAGCCTTGTGAGATGTGTACAGAACCAATGTAGCGAAAAATAAAATAGCCTTAATGTCGTTATGGGGCGGTGAAGCGGGAACGTAGAGGGAGCGAAATTCAATCTTTTATTTAATGAGTAGGCTTCATATGGACTTGCAGGACACCCAAACTGTCTTGTACTTGAGTCGCTCTGTACCTGGTATAAATAACCTATTGTATGTCTGCATAGATCAAGGCAATCCTGATTCTCTTTCTCTGCACCTTGATTCAGAAAGTTCAATCAGATATTTTGCATATGCACAAACTAAAAAAGTAATAATACAAAAGAGTCTTTATATTTTAGCATTTCTTATAAATTAAATCATAACATGGCAGAGTTTGACATACTGAGCCAAGGGCCATTTTTGTACCATTATAAAAACATTTTATTGTATGTTCACACAAAGATATCTGGGACTTTGATTATTCTGGGTATAATGTGATTTACTTGGTGAAAAGTCGGGAGCAGAATGGCTTGGGTATGATCAGTTTTTGTATGATACCAGCTGACCTGCACATGCTTGAATTAAACTTAACCAGCAGATAATCATATACAATACCAAATACCAGTGAACTAATTGTATTTGTGTATCGTCTCTATACTGTTGTGTATATACATGTTGGCATGGTATTAGACACAAAGCTTATTTTATGTAGAAAAGTATAAAGGTGGCACAGGGACAGGGGATAGTAGCCACATATATGTAAGAGGAGATTATTTTATATATGCACATACACATGGGAGGGAGAAGCACTCACACTATTTTAATATCAAACCTTGTTTTGAGTAGAGCACTTACAGGTGCCCCCTTAGGGTATGGATTCTAGATAACAATGTTACATGAAAAGGATGCACAAAGTAGAACACTTGTTAAAATGTGTAAATAGTACCATAATTATCTGAAAAATTGTCTAAAACTTTAAAAGATCAAAACATGAATTGATTGTAATCAGCTTTTACAATAAAGTACACTTGCCCATGAAAATATTTGAATATGAAAAATGGTCTTGCCAATGAGTATTTGTGTAACCTCTGTGTAATGGAACATATCCGTGCACATCAGGCCCACCCTCCAGATCAGACAATCCCGTGGTTGGAAACCTGATCTTCTGAAACATTAAGGCATTTATTGCCTTATTTCAAGACATATTCACATTTTATTGGATTTTTAAAGGAACTTTGAATTGATAGTGTTGCATTATATATGTGATTTAATGTTATAATAGAACATTAAATCAAATTTCTGTTCCCACCAATGATTTTCATTCACAAGCTTTCAGATGGTCAACAAGACTTGATAAATGTTCTGTTATATGAACAATGATCATTTGTAAATAATATCCTCAGGATGTAAAATGTTTTGTGAACAGGTCTCTAAAGATTAAAGTACTTAATGTAATCAGCACATGATATACCCTTGACAGTATATATATTAGCCATGAAGCTTAAGTGTTGTATACTATTGAAAACCAAGGCCGGCACTGGCCAAATTTTGTTATATAGTAGATATTTCATGTAGTGCTCTAAATAGCAACTTGTCAAATTACCAAAGATTTTAGAAGTGCAATCTTATAAGGCCTTTTATCAAGCATTGCTATAGAATTGCATAGCTTATACCTTTAAATTCATGCAATCATTTACTCACAACCATGTTTTTTCTCTACCATGCGACTTCCTTGTTTAACAACAAGTCTTTAACTTTTTTATTGATTTAAAATTTAAACCAGAGGATAAACAAAAATTATTTTGAGATCTTGTCATCTAGTTGGCTTGCTGTCAATTGGTGCTTAAAATATATGTTTTTAAAATTTAATTTAATAATATTAAAATGTCACAAAAATGAATTTAAATTTCATATTATCATCAGCAAGAAATCTGTACAGAATTAAAAATTATACTAGTATACATCTTATGGGTATTTTTTTATTACTTTGATATGTTTTTTGGGGCCAGTCCATTAAAAATCATGGTTCAGAATATGAAAACTTAAACTTGAGCCTAAGCTGCTGTGCCATGCCACTGCCCAGTTCTATATGGACTGATAAACATGAGCCACCAAGTGGTTATTGTAGCCTCGAGTTAGGAATCTTGTAGGTTAATTCTGCCTTGGTTTCTGTATATACTGGTTTAATGTGAGTACCATTTATCTTTTAACCATTGGCAGTGTTAATTCTTATCTAAGAGGAAGCATGGCAGGTTGACCTATTTGAATTAAATAGATGATGCCAGTCTATTGGCAGCTAACCAGAAAATGGCTGATGTTTGCCAGTCTATATTATTTGTTTGAAAAAGCACTGGATAACAGTGTTAAGCCAAAAGGATATTCTGTACCACGGGCTTTTACATTTTCTGAATTCATAGGAGTTTCTGGCAACTTTTTTTTTCAGTTGGAGCTTTTATATTTTATTATAAGCTATGAAGTAGGAAGGACATCCAGCTGAATGTAGTTATGTTAATACACACAAAGAACAAGTTCAGCATTCTAGCTTTTAAATGTCCCACATGTATTTTTTTAGTGAAAGTAAATTTCTGGGGCCACTGGTGCTTGTGTAAAGAAAATGTGTTATAGGAAAAATACAAGGAAAATTCTTATTACACATCTGTTCTCTCCCCAGCAGGGTATCAGTAGGGCAGAAAAGAAGAGTAAAATTGGTTTTATTTTACTGAACACCATCTAAATGTATTAAAGAGATTATATTTACTTTTTAGGCATATATTGTTACATACTGTTTATTGTCAGACAACTATGTGTAGAACCTTAAACTTCTTAGAGATTTGCTAGCTGCATATACACACACATCTTTTTGAACTGTTAATGGATTATTTTCATATCACATAATTAACAAGTCATTGAATTTGTAATATTTAACATACTTGTTTGTGACAACTGCTGTCAGGAAACTTGTTTGACATTCCAAGAACAAGATGTGATGAGTGAAGTTGCAGTATTTAAGTGTTACAGAAAGCTTTAAATGTTTAGTTTTATAATGAATTTGCAAATTTGTATACACATTGAATATTCTGTTGTAAATATGTCTGGAACTACTGTTCCTGAGTGATTAAGCTTTAATTTAACATGGTTATATATGATATGACTATCACAATCACAAATGGTTATGAGCTATGGTAAATAAACACTATATTGTTGTTACATGGTTGTTTTCTTTATTTAGATGTACATTCAGTTAGGGACCAGCTACAAAAGAAATTATAAGGTGGCCACCTTGTGGCCAGATTGGATTTATGATATGTCATAAATTCTATGGCACTCGTCCTATCATAGTAAAAGGGTCAGTCAAATATTGAAGGAAGTGTTTGAAAAGTTCTTGAGATAATGTCTTCAAAAAATTTTAATATCAATACCATGGGTCAAAACATCAATGGTACAATGTCATTTGGGCCAGAATGACAAGTAAATCCACAGCAGTTTTATGTATTAAATAATTCCAAGATAGCTGCCTTGAAGCCATAATGAAGCCCTATTGTAAAGGTATGCTTTTTGGCTAGATGTTTCCAGAGCACTAAAATGCTCGTGTAATAAAATACAATGTCACAAAATTGCAACACTGAAGTATATCAGGATCTTCTTGCGACGTTTGGTCTGAATTTGCATTCAAGGGGACTGTCTTTTAACCTGTTTGGGGTCCAGTTACTCTTATGCTTGTCATATTGGTATTGGCCCTGGAATTTTTACTAGTGGTAGTAAAAGATAAACACATTGGATTACATCTTGGTTATAAATTATCACATTTATTTTGCTTAAGTATCAGGTTGTACATAGATATTTAAACCTAATATACAGGGCGTAGCCAGGATTGAGGGAGGGGGCCATGATCAGTGGTTTTAGTGTATAAAAATATGATTTTTAGCTCAGCTGACTATAAGTCATCTGAGCTATAGTCGTGGTCAATTGTCCATCGTCCGTCCGTCTGTAGATGTGGCACGTTTTGAAATCGTAAGACCTAGAAATCCCAAATTCAGCATAATGTTAGATGTCCCCAAGATCTCCTACCAAACCAAAAACTGGGTCTTTGCGACTTCCTTCCTTTGAGAAATTAAGGAAAAACCTCAATTTTTTATTAAAATCCTATTTTCACACTTCAGGACTGCCTAATAGCAAAACCACTCATCTGTTTTTCCTCATATTTACAAAAAATATTTCTCTATATAGTTCCTATGTACATGCCAGATATTAAGTCTATTAAGTGTAAATTCTTTAAGTTATGGGCCCAAACATAATGGACTTTGTAAAAAATCAGGAAAAATATTTACTCACTTAACATGAAAAATTTTGTAACTAGTCTTATTTTCCCAAGTGTATAATTGTTTAATTAAGATTCAATTGTATACCCAAAATTAGATCTGAATTTTGTAAATTTTTTAAGTTATTAGCATAAAAATAAAATCAGTACCTTAAATTTTGCCCAACTTTGACCATGGCACATTTTTTTCCTGCAAGTAGCATTGATTTAATTTTCACAGCATGAAAACATAAACATTTAATTTGTTTAAATCTGAAATTTGAAAATAAAAGCTTGAAAATTAAGCTAGTTATTGATTTTTTTCTTGGCTCTATTGTAGTCATTTGCTTTGATTACAGATTACAGATGCAGGGTCCCACTCCAGGTCACTAGAAGTCAGCTATGCCAGGGTTTCTATAGTCACTGGGGGAGATCCCCTGCTGTGACAGGTGTACAGTTATTCTCATATCACCACCCCAATCACCCCCCCCCCCCCCCCAAACCCAACCCACCAAGTGTAATGCAGTAATTGTTATTGTTTTCACTGTATCTCCTTAATTGTAATGCTGTTTCCACTCTGATATGCAAAAACTTTCCTTGAAAAAGTAATTCAAGGTGTAATCCAGAAGATGCAATGTTGTGTAATGTAGCATTTTTAAAGAAATCAGTTTTCTTTTAATGATTTTAACAAATATAATTGAACCCATCAGTATGCTTAAAATATGAAGCACATTATGGAAAAATAAAGACACAATTAAAAATTGTGAAATCTAAATCAAGTATTATTTTTATTAATTTATTGTTTTGCAGATTTAAAAGACATATTTTTGTGGTAAAAAACAAATAAACATGTATGCATGATGTGGTGTTATCTGACAAGATTGAAATTTATAATGATACAATTGAGAATTATGAATCAGCTTTTATATTCAGATATATGTTATATTGGATATGTATAGAAATATAAACTTAAATAAAAAAAATTGATGTGATAAAAAAATGAGGATTTAATATACAAAAATTTGTTCATTATTTTTCTGCCTCAGCAGAATTTGAGATCAGGCTTTGTTTGCCTTGTTTTATGTTGTTAATTAATTATATTTCAACTGTATACATTTAAAAAAAATACATATATGTTAAATAATATATATTATACAAAAAAAAAATAGATTCAATTGAACAAATGTGTAAACTGCTGAAATGTCAACAGTTAATCAAAAAGCCAACTAATGATCATGGTAATAGTACAGATCATTTGTTCACAAACTGCTCACATGCTTCAGTTTCAACATTAGGAAACACATGGTCAGGTCACAAAATATTAGTTGCAACAATTTCTTGCTCATCCATATAAACCAATCATATAAACCAACCATGGCCTTTATTACCTCTTCCTCCTACACTTTATCTCCATTTAATATTATTTTAGATTTTTACCTTCAAGGTCAACATCAGCTGAGCACAGTGAGCCATGGGTCCCTTGTTTTTAATTTCTGATTATGATCCATGGTTTGATTAAGGTTAGTTACAGGTACATGGGGAGGGTGTGAGGGGGATATGCAATGTAAGGAGGACATTTTGAGGACATTTTCACCAAAAAATGAGGATTTCCTCTTCCTGAAAAACTGTTCCATTATTTCTTTGTGTTATGTAGTCAAACTGTGGAGAGTTATAATATTTAATATTTCCAAACAAGTCAATGGCGCAAAGGCGCAAAATATTATCTTTAAATACAAAGCTCGGAGTGAAATAACTGATGTGTTGAAGTCTTATGTTAAACTTTGCATTTTACCAGGGGTTCGTAGTCTCGACAGCACACAGGACTCCTAAGAGCACAGACCTTGAGTTCGAGTACCAATATCACCACAGCCATGAGATTGTTCATGGTCGACCCCATCCAGGCCTGTTGTTCTGCAGTTGTTCTGCAGCTGTTAATAAATTTCCTTATACTCAACTAATAAATTTGAAAGTAATTAACTGCAGATAACTTTAATAAAATCCAATTGATAATTAATGATAAAAAATATGAAAAAGGAAAATTAATCATGGAAATTGGGAAATTAGATAAAATGAGAGATACTGCAGCTCAACAGGGGGCCGCGCGCCGAAGGTGCCCGCTCTGGATGCGCCACTGATAGCAAAGGCAATTTAATGCATATATATATATATATATATATATATATATATATATTTTAGATTAAGTGAAATTCCGAAGGACGGCGAGTACTGGATGTGACACGGGGGGGGGGGGGGGCCATGGCACCCTGCGGCCCCCCCTGGCTACGCCCCCTGATATACACTGGCATGTATTGAATTGAGCGAGTGCTACACTGAGTGTAGTTATATATTTTTTATCATGGTTCCTTGGAGTTTTATCATCACATTTCATATATAAACAGTATACATACACATCTTAATAACTCTTTACACTCTAAAAAATTTTTAATGGCATTATTTTTTATTGAATGAAATTGTAGATAATACTGTTTCATATATGAGAATGAAAACTATAGATAACATGGTTAAGGTACGTGATTTTTTTAATTAGAGGAAGACCTATTTGATGACATAAAATGACAAGTCTTGTCCATGACATATATTTCTTAAAACATCCTCTTTCAATTGAATTTAGCTACAGGAGCCATAAATAAATACAGTCTGATAAAATCACACTTTTATTGCATGTCAACACGCATAACAATTTGATAATGTATTAGTTTTATATACAATACATATATATGATTTTTTTTCTGGTGAGCCATGATTATGTAAAGTGACGATCATGTAATGAGGGCAACTTTGGAAGCCACTCTGGCAGCTGATTGGCTAGAGGAAATACCAAAGGTAGCGAGCTTGGCTTGTCTCTCTTTTGTCTGTTCTAACTCCTCCCATCGGCTGGCCTCCAGGGCTTTCTGTAAGAACACAGTTATGTGATGAGAAAAGTCTCTGCAGACAGAGTGACACCATTGATACCAACAACATTTTGCAGTAACTTTATATAGGGGTCTGTGGAAGATTCATAAGTCCGCATGCTGCCATCTGTTGGGTAAATTGTACACAAGGCTGGAAAAAAACTAACAAGAGACCAAGAGGTCTGATGTTCACTCTTTGCCATTCTGTGCATGAAAGTAGGTGACCAAGAAATAAAACATTGAAAGTGAAAATACCATTTCAGCATTTGGTGACAGATATTTGATGACATTCATGATATAATTAATGCAATCAAATCAAATTATGAAAGGTAAATTTCCTGGAAGACAAAGAAAAATAATGGACTTATGCTAATCATGATATAGACAACTGGAGAACTGAGCTTGCTGACTTATCTAAGAAAAAATGGAAAAGACCACTTTGGTATGCAGAACATATTTCAACACAGGTGATGCAACCCTAGCTTATAATCAGATAGCAGTTATATTATCAACTGATATTTCTGTGAAGAAAAAACAGTGTGCTTCTGGCTTTAATTGTATCCGCCAAAACGAAATTTTGCTTGTACTATGTTTTTGACCTTGTTCCGCCGCGGCCGCGTTCGTTTCCAGAGAACTCCTCTGAGACTACTGGATGAATTTTTCTGAAACTTACACAAATTATCGGGTCACATTTGAAATGGTGCCTAACCAAATGACCTTGACCTCTGACCTTTCCTCTCTGCCCAGCGTCCGTTTGTGCGTCTGATTCCACACATAAACCCACATATCTCGGGAACTGTTTGACCGATCAGGAAATTTTTTTTACACAAATGTAGCCTTGGATAGCTTTACAACATATACAAAAATGGTGGCGCCACCTGCAGCCATTTTTGCACAGCATCCATCTGTTTGTCTGCCTTAGGTTAAAATCACTCATATCTCTGCAGTGGTTTGACTAATTCACCTGAAATTCGGCATGCGTATACATCCTAGATAGCTTTCTTGATTTTATAACAGGTGGCGCCACCTACTTTCACGTTCATGCTGCAGACATTGAAGCTCATATCTCAGGAACCGTGCGACCAATCAGGAAAAAAAATTTACACAAATGTAGCCCTTGGAAAGCTTTATAACATACACAAAAATGGTGGTGCCACCTGCAGCCATTTTCGCACAGCGTCCATCTGTTTGTCTGCCTTGGGTTAAAATCACTCATATCTCTGCAGTGGTTCTATCAAATTACCTGAAATTCGGCATGCGTATACATCACGCATAGCTTTCTTGATTTTATGACAGGTGGCGCCACCTACATTCAAGTCATGCTGCAGACATTAATGCTTATATCTCCCGACTCGTTTGACCAATCAGGAAAAAAATTTTACACAAATGTAGCCCTTGGATAGCTTTATAACATATACAAAAATGGTGGCGCCACCTGCAGCCATTTTTGCACAGCATCCATCTGTTTGTCTGCCTTAGGTTAAAATCACTCATATCTCTGCAGTGGTTTGACTAATTCACCTGAAATTCGGCATGCGTATACATCCTAGATAGCTTTCTTGATTTTATAACAGGTGGCGCCACCTACTTTCACGTTCATGCTGCAGACATCGAAGCTCATATCTCAGGAACCGTGCGACCAATCAGGAAAAAAAATTTAAACAAATGTAGCCCTTTGATAGCTTTATAACATACACAAAAATGGTGGTGCCACCTGCAGCCATTTTCGCACAGCGTCCATCTGTTTGTCTGCCTTGGGTTAAAATCACTCATATCTCTGCAGTGGTTCGATCAAATTACCTGAAATTCGGCATGCGTATACATCACGCATAGCTTTCTTGATTTTATGACAGGTGGCGCCACCTACATTTAAGTTCATGCTGCAGACATTAATGCTTATATCTCCCGACTCGTTTGACCAATCAGGAAAAAAAATTTACACAAATGTAGCCCTTGGATAGCTTTATAACATATACAAAAATGGTGGCGCCACCTGCAGCCACTTTCGCACAGCGTCCATCTGTTTGTCTGCTGCGGGATAAAATCACTCATATCTCTGCAGTGGTTTGACTTTTCCACATGAAATTTTGCATGTGTATACATCTTGGATAGTTTCTCATTCAAATAACAGGTGGCGCCACCTACAATCATGTTTATGTGGCAGAGATCCATTCTAATATGTAACACATGTAACTCTATTTCCCCTTGCCACTCAATCCATGCCTCACTTCACCCGTCCTTTTCTGATTTTGGCAGATACACGTAGTCGCTTGTCGACTACCCGTATTCTAGTTTCTTAAGATATTGGTAAAAGATCATGTATGTAAACACATCAAATTGTCAACTTTGTTTTGACTGGCCACATTTGAATTTCTTTAAAAACACCATTTTGAAAGCAAGTTGACACAATTCATACTCATTTGATTTTCCTTACCCCAAAGAATTCTTAACCGTGATATGATATAATTAATCAGGGGGGGGGGGGGGGCTCAAGAGAGAGATGCCACCTGCATTTCAAATGACAGTACTAATGACCATACATGCTGCTCCAGGTTGCAAGATTTTTTTTTCCCAACATATTGCCTGAACCGCAGCTAAGTTAATAATTTTGTGATGAGTGGACTCACTTGTCCATTGCAGTCTACTGTCCACTGTCTAAATTTTGGCACCGTGCTTATAATACACAACACCCCTGGCCATATACGGCAGGGGTGGCCTTTGTAAGCAATGAGTGACTGGAATGAGCAAGATTGAACATTGTGTCTGATCACCATGGACCTGTTATGTCATATTTAATGAAAATCCAACAAAGTTTATTGCCATTTTCTTGCGTAAACAAATGCCCACACCCTTATGAAAACAATGGCTGCTTTGTTTTGCACAGGGATAATAAGAACATCTCAGTTGCAGTGTCTTACCTCATTGCATCATCAACAGACACTGTCTGTAATGACAAAGCCCTATTGCTCCTGACTTCCGTATCAGTTGCAGATGAAATCTACATACCAATGATAACTAGCCACTTCGAGCATTTTCACTGCACATCCTATAATAAGGACCTTAAGTCGGGAGATTCCTTTGCTAAAGAAACACCAGCAATTGGTGGTTCTACTGTTATATTGATTCATGCTGTATACTTACAGTTCACTGCAAAATAATTAAGGACAGTATCCTAGAAGTAGGTGTAAGCATCTGTTAAGTTCATATTCCTTAGAAACCGAGACCAAAGGGGCAAGGCAAAACAACATTTCAGTCATAAAACTTTGACTGTAGGATGTAGCTTAGCAACCAACCAATCTAGAAAGAGTTACCAAGGGGTGTGGATAAGCAACATGTCCATCTAGAAAGAGGGGGTGTGGCTGAGCCACCTTTCAATTTTTAAAGTTATCCAGGGGTGTGGCTAAGCAGTATGTCAATAAACACTGCTGGACTACTGACCTTTGATTTTCCCAGAGCTGCCAGTCTCTGTGCTGAGCTTCTGTCTGGCTTGATCTTGCTGTTCTCTTGGTGCTGTTTTCTCTGACTTCTCTTTTCCTGCAGCTGCTGTTGTAGGGACAGCAGTTTTGGATCTGTAACTTTAGGTTTCTCCTGTCTTGTCTTCTTTCTCTCTTCAAACCTGAAGTAACAAGTCAAGCCTGTTATGCATTTGCATTATTTCTTAATTTAGTAACATATTCATAACATATACAGAATATGCTGTGGTTTGGGAGGTTAAATATTTGCAATTTTCACTTTTTCATTGTTTTTCGAGGGTTTCATTTTCGCGATTTACCATACAGTAACTTACACAATGTACTTAATAATTATTATAATATCAGTTATCTTATATTGACGCAAAGTCTTAACAATTAAACTCGATGCTAAGAGAGCATCTAACAGGTGAAATTCTCTCAACAATAGTGGGAGAGATATAAGAAATGATATTGTTAAAATCATCATTCTTTGAAATACTGATTACATAAAATGTATGCTAATATTGACACTACTGGCACAATATATGTGAGATGCCATTGAGGCTATAGAAAAAATTAAATAAATGTTCACCTGGGCAGCAGTGGTGTCTAATTCAGAAAGGGTTTTTTTTTGCGACAATTTCCCCTTCATAAATATCACAAATTTGAAACCCTCGTGAACAAAAAGCCAACAAAAGTAACTTAAGTATCATGTTTTCTTGTGTTTTATTAAGCCAGCCAGACTTATTTCCCTCATATTTTCAGCTCAGCAAGGTATTTTAGTATAAATTAATCCTGGTCCTACATTTATCCTATCATGTCACTCTCCTGTATATTCAACCATGCAATGACATGTTATCTCGGCATCTTATATTTAGTTATTTTGTCATGTCTCAGGGACTTACCTCTGCTATATAGTGTCATTTTTTGTCAGTTTATAAAAGCACTGTGTCATAACATTAATTAAAATATCATGGCCAAATGTACCTTAATATTTTACAGAAAAAAAAACGTAAAACTAGACAACCATAGGTTGAGCCCTTGCCGAAAATTTAAATAGGACAGACAGACAGAATGGGGTTTGCAAAGACTTATAAAGTGAGCTGTAGTTGTATAGATACAATAGTTTTGGAATAAGTTATAAGAAAAATAATATATTTTTTTTCAGTGACCTTGCCCTTGACCTATATCTACTTAAAAAAAGACTTGCAGGAGTTTCATTTTTTTATCAACTTTCAGAGTGAGTGCTTGAGATTTGTGGCATGTAGAGCAAAAAAAAATTAAAATTGAGTAATATCCTGTTTGATGAGAAACGGGAAATCCAAAATGACAAATGACAAGACTATCAACTGATGAAATAATATAAGAACATATTGAGCTAAAGTTTATGTAGCTTAGGTTTATAGTTTTTGGAGATATGGTAAAAAAAAAAAATATCTTGAAATGTTTTGAGTCAGGCAAACCCTAGCTGCTATTTTCAGAAAATGAAAAATCTGTTTTGAAATATTAATGTAAGACATGACATGTACCAGTTTCCAAAAGATTCCTGCAAAACTGTTTCCTGTAGAATTGTATGTTAGACACAAGAACCATCAAACAGACGAAATTGAGGACAACTAAAATAGACAGACATACTAACACAGTGACACATCCGAGATAACAATTGGCTAGACCATCCTTTGAAGAAACCATAGAGGAACAAATGGAGCTATAATTTATATGCCTAAGGTTTATAGTTTGGGATATATGGCCAAAAATCATGTTGTAGTGTTTTGAATGCAGTGCCCCATAGCGGCTAATTTCTGAAAAATGAAAAAATTTGTTTAGAAATATTAGTACAAGACAAGCTGTACCAGTTTTCAAATGATTTCTGCAAATCTGTGACCTATGGATTGACACAAGAACCAGCAAATTGGCAAAATTGAGAACAACTAAAAAACAGACAGACTTACTGCCACATCTGAGATGACAGTAGATCATCCTTTGAGGAAAGCCAAGAGGAACACACTGAGCTTTAGTTTATGTAGTTAAGGTTAATAGATTCGGAGATATTGCCTAAAAAACATTATGTTGTAATCTTTCAAGAACAGTGCCCCTTAGCTATATTTTCCGAAAATGAAAAATCTGTTTTGAGATTTTACTGTTAGATATAAGATGAAAGAGGTTCAAAAGGATTCCTGCAAAACTGTGGCCTGTAGGATTGTATATGTAAGACGAGAATCAGCAATCAGTCAAAATTTAGGACAACTGAAAAACAGACAGACATACTGACTCATCTGAGATGACAGTTGGCAAGACCATCCTTTGAGGAAAGCCAAGAGGAACACTTTGATCTATAGTCCATGTAGCTGAGTCAAAAAACTATTTGTTGTAGTGTTTCAAGAACAGGGCTTCCTAGTGGCTATTTCCCAAAAGAAAAATCTGTTTTGACATATTATTGTAAGAGATAAGATTCCTGCAAAACTATGGCCTGTAGGATGGTATATGTAAGGCAGAAGTACAAGCAAGCAGGCGAAATTGAGGACGACTGACAAACAGACAAACCTACTGACACACTGACACATTGGAAATGACATCTGACCAAACCATTACATGCAGAAAGCCTAGAAGAACAAAATGAGCCATAGTTTGTGTAGATAGGAAATTATGGACGAAGTTATGACTAAAATAAAGTTATGACATTTTTTGAGGACCCTGACCCTGACCTTTGACCTACATTGACCAAAAACAATTGGGTTCCAGGACTTTTGGTTTTAAATCAACCCTGAAAGTTTCAGAGTGATTGCTACAAAATTGTGGCCTGTAGAATGAGGACAAACAAACAGACAAACGGAACTCATCAACATGCTTGCAAAAATAGAAGATTTTCAGCAAGCAATAAATAATAAGGAAACTGCCAATCCTCTCCAACTAGAAATACATGAGTGTGGTTCACTCTGATGGTATAAAAAAAGGTTTAAACAATCTGAACTATATAACATGAAGATAAAGATCTTTTGAGAGATATCATGGACGCACCTGATCGCTGCTGCCTTGCTGAGTTCTGTCCTGTGTTTGGCGATGGTGTCTAGTGTATCCATAAGCTTCTGTTCCTTGGCCTGGAAAGTAGACAAATTACATCAACAGACTGATATAGTCACCATACATATTTAACTAGGAACAGCATTATTACTTCACTGCATCAAATATAAATATAAGCATAATTAGATACATTTGAAAAGTGAGATTCCTTTTCATTAATAAATGAATGGATCTTTATTATAACTGAAGGTGGCACTATATTGTTGTCAGGCCTCTTTGGCCACACCTTGGAAAAGCCCATTTCTGGTCCGGGGGGGGGGGGGGGGGGGGGGGAACGATGCCAATTATTACTTCAGGGGGTAACTTTCCATATATTTTCCAATAAATTATAGGATATTTGACATTATTTAGGAAATTTGTGAAGGGTCAGAGTCTGTTGCAGCACCATCAGTCAGAAACTACACCAGTGGCAAACCTAATCCGGAAATCGCACGGTCCTGTCCCAATGCAAGATCAGGTTATCCTTTTACCCTGACAGGGCTACACATGAAGTTTGGAAAACAGGTTATATGTTCATCCTTGTTCACATTATTCCAAAAAGTTCTAAATGAATTTCAATGAAAATTAGTGGATGGCAATGAGTATTGATTTTGGTGTTGATTAGTTACTTTTTGGGCAAATCTTGATGTGGTTCCAGACACTGGCATGGGTATGTGCTCTTTGGTGCATTCAAGTTTTGATACGCAGGGACAGTTTGAAAACCAAATGTTGTGATTACATTTTATAAAACAGGACACCAGGCTTTAACACATACACTTCAATGGATGTGGACAAGTCTTTCTCTGAAAGTGAGCTTACAGCTACCTGAGATATGTCAGTGGTTAAGACAGGTGTATAACAGGTGTATAACATATCTCAGTTTGTGAGTGACACTAAAGTGCTATTTTTTAACTACAGTGAAACCTGTTTTATGAGACCACCCAATGGACTGGGCAAAAATGGTCTTTATTCACAGGTGGTCTTATTTGACTGGTCAATTATAACTAAATATGAATGCTTTCAGTTCACTAAGGGTGGTCTTAATAGACAGATGGTCTTATAAGATAGGAGGTCTTTCAGACAGGTTCCACTGTATTATCATAGCCATAGTATGGATATGTTTTGACAGATAAAGACATCTTGTTTGATATTAACCTGTTTGGATGCTAGAATACCGTCCCTCTTTTCTTCCTCTTCATGTTGGTTAGCCACAGCCAGTAATGACAGGCGCTCTTTAAGCTTAACAAAAAACAAGGAGAAAAAGTCACATTCACATTACAGTTTAAATACTTCACAGTAATTTTTGTGTTTCCTAAGTAATATGAAACTTCATTATTATATGACATAACAAATTATACATTTCACATGAGACTTTAACATACTTCTCCTTAAACCATTACTCTATATGCTTGTATTAGGTTTCTTATGTAGTTATTTTAATAAATGTAATCACTGACTTATATGAGACTACCTTATGCAAATCCTTCGAGATAAGTCATGACACTATCCATAAAGTTTGCACACAGATTCTTTCAAAGATTACAGTATGAAAAATAAAAGAATACAGGGAGCCTTTAAAGTTATATATATATATTACTTATATATATATATTAATCAGAAATGAATAAATTATCTTCCTAACAAGATAGTGATAGAAACAGACAAATGTCAGATGGAATGCAATATCTGCAGTTATTCGCTATGACATCCGTTATGCTGCTTTCAACATGTTGCACTGACTGACCTCTGCTATAGACATCTCACTGAGCAGTCCATGACCAGCAGTCTCTGTGATGTCGACCAGTTTCTGTCGGACGACTGGCACGGCCTCCATTGCCCGGATCTGACGGATCAGCTCCAGCTTCTGTTTCATCTCTTCTTCAGCCTTAAAATAACAAACACAAGATTGGATTTATATACATGTATATAGCTGTAAACATTTATGAAATTGGCAGTCTGTCAAAGGCAGTGTTACACTATACACTCACCTGTTTTAATATAAAATTGTCAGATTTCAGGAAAGGAACATACACAAAAATTGTTGTATCCAGCTTCATTTATTATTGTCAAACAGTGAGCTTAGGTGCCCATACAAAATGGCATGTCAGTTGTTTGTTTTATTGTAAATATATTTCAATGCTGACGACACACAAATCATGATTATCAATTACACAGTTATATATTGAAAAAAAATCCTTTATAATTTAATGAGCAATTATATAGTTTTTTCACTGCATTTCATTAATTTAACATGGTAAACAAAAAAACTTGAGTAAACATACCTCTTCCAGTGCTTGTCTCATAAGTTCCTTGTTTTCAGCAGTTACTTCTTGTACTATTGTAATTAAGGAAATACAGTATTTAATATTAGTTCAATGTACATGTGCTCATGAATGTTTGCATATCTATCAATAACAATATCCCCATCTGACAGACATAGCTAAGATAAAATAAACAGAAACATATGATTAATAACATGTAACTGATTATTTGGATGAAATCAATATATAATATCACCAACCTTACACAGGGAAAACAAACAATATGAATTGTGTTCCAGGTAAATCTAATAAACTATTATCTGAACCATGTTTGCTAGTTTACTGTTAAAACATTTCACTTTGTGTGAGGTCACTCATTTAATCACATTGCATTTAAAAGTTTTTCCAGTTTAATCTCAGGCAGAGATTCAAAAAGTGGTCAAGACTTGAAGGTTACACTGATGATGACTTACTATTGCTGTTTATTAAACTGGTGAGATTAACATTATATTGAATGATCTCCAATTAACTCCAGGTTTCTTTACTGTAAATCTGTGAATGACAAAAACTAAAGGAACCTGAAGTATCAGAACTCTGACCTATTAAAACCTGGAGAGATCGATGAGAACTAATGTTAAAAGATGACAGCTCTCCTACTGATAATGGTCATTTAGATCCCTTTTATTATAACTCCCTTGCTATTATTTTATGTGAATACAACTAGATGTAATAGGTCGATTGTCCTCAAAGGGCCGAGCAGAGTGAATTTGTGAATAGGGAAACTTGTCAAAAACCAACCTAATCAGCTGCCTTTAAAGATGAGCATTGAATAAACTCTAAGCGTTTAAATAGGTTACAATTGACCTGTCTAATTAGACCACCTGTGTATGACAACAACTTTTAGCAATTCATAGGAGTGGTCTCATAAAACAGGTTTCACTGTATTTCCATTTAAATGCGAAAAGTGTAGAGCTTCAAGTAAGGAACATGAACATTATTACATTAAGCGTTCCTGTTGTCCATACATCTGGTTTTTGGATTGTGGACCTTTACTGTACATTGTTTCCCTGCAGCAGTCAAATATCTGGTGTGAACCTGGTACTGACTGGCTTTCGCAATGCAGTTTGGTGTCATTTTGCTGGAGTATGTTTTCTGTAATTGTTGTCTGACTGCTATACTGAAGAGTGGCAAGGTCATCAAGATTTTGCTGTTGTGAATTGCAGAAAGATGAAACATATTCTCTTAGGGATATGACGTGCGAAAGAAAATTACAGACTGTGCTCTAGCAGCCATCTTGAATATTCTGCAAGTCTGAAATTAGATAGGGATGGATTCCTCCCAAGGACCAATCATTCCTGTGGATTTGAGAAAGATCATTCGTATTCTCTTTGGGATATTGCGCAAAAGAAAATCACTGATTGTGCTCTGGAGGCCATATTGAATTTTTTGAGGGTCTGAAATTTGATAGGGAGGGAGCAATCCTAGACACCAATCATCCCAGTGTATTTGAGAAAGATCCATCGAATTCTCTTTGGGATATCGTGCACAAAAGAAAATCACTGATTGTGCTCTGGTAGCCATATTCAATTTTTGGAGGGTCTGATATTCTATAGGGTCAGAGCCCTACTAAGCACCAATCATACTTGTGGATTTAAGAAAGATCCATCGTATTCCCTTTTGGATATCGCACGCGAAAGAAAGCATCACTGACGGAAGGATGAATAATTAAAGATTTTTATGCCTATAAATACTGCAGTGATTAAAAAGTATTTATTATCGTCATTGACATACGCCAGCTATGCCGAAACGAAAGCGCTGTGAAATCAATGTTTCTCTGAAGAGAGACATCTGCCTCTACAAAGAAAAACACCCAAAGGCGACACAGAGAGACATCGTGGGATGAGTTGCTACTGAACACAAGATTGACATTGGTCGTCAGACTGTGTCAGGCATACTGTCAAACAAAGACAAGTGGCTGAAAATGGATGAAAGCACAGACACAGTGAAAAGGATGAAAATGGGCAAGCATCCACAGCTGGAAGAGGCATTGACACTATGGTTGAAAGACATTGTGGCCCACGGAGCGATCGTTTCCACTGACATTCTCCGTGAAAAAGCAAAAGAGCTAGGACAGCAACTGGGGATCACTGGGGATACTTCATAAGACAGGCTTGGAACGAGGTCAGCGAGCAGACTATCGCCAACTGTTTCAAGCATACAGGCATTCTCCCAAACAGGGATGAGACAGCCCCGCCCCCTTCTGCGTCACTACCGGATACTGCCGAGCTTGCCCGAGTTGTCGCTCAGCTACCAATCGAAAACACGCTGACCGCGGATGAATATCTCATGGTTGATTCCGGTGTTCCTACAGGAGATATGCTTAGTGACGCGGACATTTTGGATATTGTGTCGGTCGGGAAGAAAGACGATGATGATAGCGAGGACGAGTGTGACGCGAGTCCGGACGAACAGCAGCCGCCAACTGCTAAGATCGCCAGACAGGGACTGGGGGATATGGTCAGATACGCGGAGACGAAGCCCCAGGATTTCGGCGAGCGGGATTTGCTGCTACTGCGAGACATGCTGTCTAGACTCAATTCAGCCGCTCTCCGTGACAACAAGCAGTGCACATTGGACAGATACTTCAGTGCAAAGTAACTCAGTCATTTACCCTGGTGAAAACTAGTCACACTGTGTAAAAATGTATATGGACATTGTATATAGGTGATGATTCTGTAATTCCTCCGATTTGCATTATTTTTTGTATCGATACATTCTGCTGGAACTTTTGAATAAAGTTTATTTGCACATTGTTTGAAGTGTTTTATTTACTTTTATTATCACTCAATTTTTACAAGACTAATTATAGATAAAATAGCTCATGACTGTGTTGCAATACTGTAATAATAACAGCAGATAAAGCAAGTATGTCTGACCTATCTTGGCCTTGTATTCCTGCAGCTTCTTCTTGGCTTCCTTGGCGTTCTGATGACCCTCCATCACCTGCCCCACCAGTTCCCTACAGTCAACATATAACACAGCATAACATATAACACAGTATAACATATAACACAGTATAACATATTTCAGTTGCACAGGGTGTTTTGTTCAGGCTGGCAGATTATACATGTATTAATAAACTATTCATTGAAAGAGGCACGGTATGATTTTTTATGGCCCTGACAAAAATCAATACGACTACTGGAGTCTCTGACAAATATCAATGTATAATTATCCCCTGCTTTGACAAGAATCAATATGATTACTGATGACTCTGACAAATATCAATGCATGATAATCCATGGCTCTGACAAGAATAAATACAACTATTGATGTCTCAGACAAATTTTGATACATGACAATCTATGGCTCTGACAAGAATCAATACAAAAATAAATGCTATATTCATAAACTGGTACAGCACAGCAAATGAAAAAGATTTTTGGATTGTTCTTTACCTGTATTGTATAGAAAATACTGCCACAATTGAGGACTAGTCATAATATGCTGCAGATAATGAAATACCTCTTCTGTTATTGATTCCTTGCTGCTAGAGTTAGATATTCAAATAAATTCAACAGATTCTCTTGAACTGATATTAAAAAAAAATATTGCCTGATCTGTTCTGTTCATCTGTATACGGACATTTCTGTCTATAGCTAGTCCAGTTAAATACACAGGTTAACCTTAGCCCTGATTAACACACAGGCTAACTTCAGCCCTGATATATACACAGGCTAACCTCAGCCCTGATACATTCACAGGCTAACCTCATAAGTTGTTCCTCTTTCAACTTCTGCTGTAGAAACTCTTGCATCATCCTATGAGCCTGTGAAAAGAAGCAGTAATAACCAGATAATATAGATTCATCATACCGTTTGGGAAATGATTTTTATATTTACTCATTTATTGGTAATTTATAATAAAGTACACTTTGCCAGCAAATGTCAAGCATAATAATTAAATATATCCCTTTTTGATTTTACATTTTGAATATATGAAACAGTTTCATTAACATGTCATCATGTGGAATCATGTCATCATTATGTTTGTTTCTTTACTTTAATATAAAAAATAAGTGGAAAAAATAATATGTAACTGCATGAAATTTACAGAAAAAACTTCTTATAGATAACATCCCATGTATCTTTCTACCAATTTACACAATTAACTAGAAGTAACTAATCAGTACAAATACAGTAAAAAATTGTGTTCTGCAGCTCAATATAACTGAATAACCCATTTGTGTAGAAAATTCATGCATGAAATTTTAAATTGAATTATTATAAAATAAAACCTGCTTTAATTGAACCTTTGATAAGTCAAAGCTTTATTGTAAGTCCTTTGATTTCAACTCAAAAAGTTTTACTATACTTATTTCTTAAAAATTACTTTTGAGATTTATAAATCATACAGTATATAAGTGACAAACAACCTAAGGTACATAGGACGCCAACGACCTACCTCCTCTTTCATTTCTTCAACTCTTTCTCTGTTTTCCATGATCAGACGTTGACGGGCCAGGATGGCTTCTTCATGACTGAGTTTTCCCTCCAGGCGCCGCCTCTCTATTTCCGCCAGCTGTTCATCCAGATCTTGCTTTCTCATGCGGGACTGCCAGTCAAGAAAAGCAGAAGCATCTTTCTCTCCTGCCTCAAGACGCTCCAGTCTGTACAGCAAATTAATAAAATTACGTTAAACAGTAATGATATTTTGGCAATACACCTTGAGTATATGAAGAAGGGAGATGACCAGCTGGTGAGTCTCAAGGCTCATTCATACCAGTCAGCATGATCCATCTGACCATCCACTCTTTATCAGCTTACATATGCCATAAGCTCAAGTGGATTAATATAAGGGCAGAAAAATTTTAGCATTGGTTTTAATTGTTGGGTTTTAGGATGCACAGTAGAACAAGGAAAGGTTAAGAAGCTGGGTATTTATCCACGATGAAAGGTATAACTTTCTTAACTTTACAAGTAAGCTGGGGAGCTAAGGGGGGGTGTGGGGATGGGGACACAAAACCAATTTCTTTAGGTCACCCCCTCCCCCAAAATAATAAACAAGTGGTCACAACATGTAAATCCAAAATATACATCAATTATGGCCTAAATGAATGGAGCATACACAAAAATTGCTTATAATTGCTTAAGCATTCAGAACTAGGTATCAGCAGACCTTAGACTAATGTGTTACATTTCGGCTCCTCTAAATGGAACGCAAACTGCATAAGACATAGAAATTTATATTTTTTCAAACTGATTCAACATTCCTGTATTTTTTAAGACACACACAGAAAGACAAATAATGACACCAGTTTTGATAAGTGCAAAGCTGTGGTGCATGAATTGGCCAATTGCTGGGTGTACCAGTTGTCTGTCTACAGTCTTTCAGTCAGGGTTCTGTGTTTCTATCTTCACAACAGGTAATATAGTGATATCCCCAGTTAGTCATTTAGTGTCGTTCCCATAAACAGTAAATTATGGAGCAATAGTATTCATAATGTTGGATCATTTTAGAAAAACTGATGATCCAAACCTTGTGTAAAAATTCTTAAAAATGGCTTGTTAAGAAAATTTAAGAATTTAGAGTGAATATACAATAAAAAGATCAACAATCATATGCTGCTCTTCCTGGTGCCAATTAATGATCATTCCACTAATACTGTGGACTAATGTTGCAAAACTGCAGTTTGGTAAAGCCTGTGAGTGTAGCATTCTCAGAAAATGGATGTATCACACAATGTCACTTTGATATATGTTGTGACAATTATGAATAATTGAAGTATCTAAAAGTAAACTTGAGTTAATATACTGGAGTACAAAACAGGTGAAGGTTAAGCTTATAGTCTGAAATCAATGACTGTGTCACTCATATCTGACTATTCCTCCTAGTGACCTGGTCTTTAAGGCCTGTTACCTCCTGAAACTTTTCTCAGCACCGGAAGATATCAATACAGGCACACAGGTTATTCATTATACCTCTGCCTGCCACCTATGACATGTACTCATTCACAACAAGTAAAGAGGGTGTCCCTATATGTTTAAGACTTTGACCAGGGATCTTAGTGTGATGGTCTAGATGAACCCAAATCAGACCCCTAGCCCTGACCATAACACCAATATACTCCACACCAATAATTAATTCATAAAAATGTTTTGAAAAACTCACTTTCTGATTTCATCATCCTCCTTTCTCTGGTAAAGTTTCCCTTCTCTCAGGATAGCTGCAGTGTTTAACTTGATTGGAATATTTTCAGACTGTAAAATAAACTCAATACCCTTAATATCTGATGTATAAGGGCAATAGAGGGGATAGTATTCTGTGAACATTAATGTAATATTTACTTTCCAATAAAACTAAAACAATCTCTAAATACCTGACATTTCTTACAAACTTGATTGACATTTCTTACACTGATGGACATTTCTTGCAATTACACACTTGGACATTTCTTACACTTGATTGACATTTCTTACACTGATGGACATTTCTTTCACACTAGATTGACATTTCTTACACTGATGGACATTTCTTACACACTGGATGGATATTTCTTACATTGATGGACATTTCTTTCACACTAGATTGACATTTCTTACACTGATGGACATTTCTTACACACTGGATTGATATTTCTTACACTGATGAACATTTCTTACACTGATGGACATTTCTTTCACACTAGATTGACATTTCTTACACTGATGGACATTTCTTACACACTGGATTGATATTTCTTACACTGATGAACATTTCTTACACTGATGGACATTTCTTACACTCTTGATGGACATTTCTTACACACTTGATGGACATTTTTTATACACTTGACTGACATTTCTTACACACTTGATGAACATTTCTTACACACTTGATGGACATTTTTTATACACTTGACTGACATTTCTTACACACTTGATGAACATTTCTTACACACTTGATGGACATTTTTTATACACTTGACTGACATTTCTTACACACTTGATGAACATTTCTTACACACTTGATGGACATTTCTTACACACTTGATGGACATTTTTTATACACTTGACTGACATTTCTTACACACTTGATGAACATTTCTTACACACTTGATGGACATTTCTTACACACTTGATGGACATTTTTTATACACTTGACTGACATTTCTTACACACTTGATGGACATTTCTTACACACTTGATGGACATTTTTTATACACTTGACTGACATTTCTTACACACTTGATGGACATTTCTTACACACTTGATGGACATTTTTTATACACTTGACTGACATTTCCTACACACTTGATGAACATTTCTTACACACTTGATGAACATTTCTTACACACTTGATGGACATTTTTTATACACTTGACTGACATTTCTTACACACTTGATGAACATTTCTTACACACTTGATGGACATTTCTTACACACTTGATGGACATTTTTTATACACTTGACTGACATTTCTTACACACTTGATGGACATTTCTTACACACTTGATGGACATTTTTTATACACTTGACTGACATTTCTTACACACTTGATGAACATTTCTTACACACTTGATGGACATTTCTTACACACTTGATGGACATTTTTTATACACTTGACTGACATTTCTTACACACTTGAACATTTCTTACACACTTGATAGACATTTTTTATACACTTGACTGACATTTCTTACACACTTGATGAACATTTCTTACACACTTGATGGACATTTTTTATACACTTGACTGACATTTCTTACACACTTGATGAACATTTCTTACACACTTGATGGACATTTCTTACACACTTGATGGACATTTTTTATACACTTGACTGACATTTCTTACACACTTGATGAACATTTCTTACACACTTGATGAACATTTTTTATACACTTGACTGACATTTCTTACACACTTGATGAACATTTCTTACACACTTGATGGACATTTTTTATACACTTGACTGACATTTCTTACACACTTGATGAACATTTCTTACACACTTGATGGACATTTCTTACACACTTGATGGACATTTTTTATACACTTGACTGACATTTCTTACACACTTGATGAACATTTCTTACACACTTGATGGACATTTTTTATACACTTGACTGACATTTCTTACACACTTGATGAACATTTCTTACACACTTGATGGACATTTCTTACACACTTGATGGACATTTTTTATACACTTGACTGACATTTCTTACACACTTGATGGACATTTCTTACACACTTGATGGACATTTTTTATACACTTGACTGACATTTCTTACACACTTGAACATTTCTTACACACTTGATAGACATTTTTTATACACTTGACTGACATTTCTTACACACTTGATGAACATTTCTTACACACTTGATGGACATTTTTTATACACTTGACTGACATTTCTTACACACTTGATGAACATTTCTTACACACTTGATGGACATTTTTTATACACTTGACTGACATTTCTTACACACTAGATGAACATTTCTTACACTCTTGATGGACATTTTTTATACACTTGACTGACATTTCTTACACACTTGATGGACATTTCTTACACACTTGATGGACATTTCTTACACACTTGATGGACATTTTTTATACACTTGACTGACATTTCTTACACACTTGATGAACATTTCTTACACACTTGATGGACATTTTTTATACACTTGACTGACATTTCTTACACACTTGATGAACATTTCTTACACACTTGATGGACATTTTTTATACACTTGACTGACATTTCTTACACACTTGATGAACATTTCTTACACACTTGATGGACATTTCTTACACACTTGATGGACATTTTTTATACACTTGACTGACATTTCTTACACACTTGATGGACATTTCTTACACACTTGATGGACATTTTTTATACACTTGACTGACATTTCTTACACACTTGATGAACATTTCTTACACACTTGATGGACATTTCTTGTACACTTGATGGACATTTCTTACACACTTGATAGACATTTTAACTGTACAAATTTACTGTACTCACCAACATAGTGTGGGGTACCGGGTTAGACTTGTGGCACTCAAAGTCTAATTTTCTCTCCTCTTCAGTGATGATGTCCTGTATCCTCTGCCTGGTCTTCTCTGATTTTCTGGTGTTGGCACAGTTGAACTGGCTCCTCGATGCCTCCATCAGGCGCTCCTTTATAATACAAGAAGATACCAAGTGGTGGATATGTCAGGGATTATCTGTTCCATATTTATGGTACACCTATATATTTATTTATATAAGAATGCTGCTACAAAACCAAAATCAAACTTAACCACCACACAGGGAGGAAGATGGACAGAGAGAGCCATCTAGATAACCATTTTGACAAAATTTGAGCTTCTTAATTAATTCAAACATTGACCAGAAGGGGTAGCTAGCACAGGCAAGTAAATTTAGTGCAGTTATTGCTGATCTGATATGGCAATGATGTATCTACATGAAAGGCAGAAAAACTATAATTGTTCACTTATCCACTATCTTTCTCTTGGCAGTTGCAGGGATATCCTCCAATGATAACAAAAACCAGTACTTGCACAAAAAGGATGGTGTTATAGTCACAACTAAAACCAGTTTTCATATCCTTTATTTGTCTCTGAGTCAAGGCTAAGGCTCCTACAAGAGAATCCTCTCTCAAATCTGCCTCGAGGATTGTGAAGGAGATATCAAATTTAAACCATCTTCTGTAAAATTTTAATAGTAAATACTGGTACCAGTTATAACTTACCCATACCCTTCATACAGACCTTCACAGACAGACAGCTCCCTCACTTGACCACCTCATACTTCCCTGAATAAACTTACCTCAGCTTTTCGTCTATTTTTCTCTTTCATCTCTGACAGCTGCTCCTTCTCTCTAGATGCTACATATGTTGTTGCAGGAACTGGCTTATGTTTATGTAACTTTGGTATCTGTAAAGCAATAAACATAAAATATGGATATTAAAGATTGTATATTTCAATGTAAATTTATATATACATGTACTCATTTATAATAACAGAACATCAGCACAGAGATTCTGAATTTACAATTTCCATATACATTTATATCTACTTGTAGTTTAAAACTATAACCAGATTTTTATTTCTTCCTGACAAGCACAGTCTGAATAAAATAAGTCTAAATAAAATATGTATCAAAACTTACTGACAAGAAATACATAGAGTATGAGTTTAACCTTATTTTAATGATTTTATTAAAATAATAGGCCTACTCACCTTTGTTAAATACTATTTTACCAGTTATTTCAGATTAGACATTGAAATTATCTTTATCAGAAGATTTAACATTGTACAAATAATCTTCTCAATATTTTACATAGAAATAATCAAGGGAATATCTAGTTATTCAAGAGAAATATAATTTTTTTAATTTAAAACTTTCACAAAGTTTATGGAAATATTACTTACAGGTTCTGGCATAGGTACACTGCGTGGTCGAGGCTTGGTCAGGTTAAATGCTTTAATTTCTGAAATTAGCAGCATGCCATAAATGTATATTAATTTACTGTTCTTCACAACATCCAGTTAAAAAAATAAAAATATGTGAAATTTTTTAAGCCAGTGATTTGTCATAGTCCAGTGGTACCAGTTGCAAGACAAAAGTACTACCTAAGGTACCGGTAATAACCCTTTCATTCAAAATGGACCCAAGTTATTTAAATCTAATATTAGACTCATACAGTATATAATAATGACTGAGATTTCTTTCTGATGGTATATATATTTTTATAAAACTAACATTCATTTTTATTCATGTGACATTTTATGATATATTTTTATTATATTTATTTTTAAGAACATTTTTTTAATGAATCAAAATTTTAAAATCCAATTCTAAGTCAGAAAAAACATAGCATTCTGGTACAAGAAAAACAAAAAGTTTAATATTAGCCTACTCAAAGTGACTTGCTGTTACTTGGTGCTTGAAATGGTATACTATTGAAAAATCAAATTAAAAAAAATATACATTAAAGTAACATAAGACTACAGACCCATGGGTCTCGACGCTCAGCTAAATTTGTCTACATTTTTAAGAAATTTTCCAGATTGACAGCCCTGTGACCTTAACCAATGACCTTGTGACCAAATAATCTGAGAATTTATTTTCCTTGAACTTGCAGCATTTAGATTATTGTAACACTCTTTTCAAAAAAGGTGGGTCCAGTGACCTTGACCTCTGATGAGGTAACCTCAAAATCACCAGATTTCCTCTCTTTGGGCAAGTAAGCCATGTGTAATCAATAAACACACCAGGTTTTGGGACACTAGATGTAATTACAGCTGAGAACTGACATGATTGTTGTCATTTTATGTTAAAAAATAAATAGAAAAATATTCGTTAAAATAAGAAAAAATACAGGTGGTGCCACCACTTTTTGGGAACAGACAAAACTAGTCATGGTCAATATTCAAGGGAAGATTCATGACAATCCATGCATTAATTATCAAGATATTGGAGGTTTTGTATCAAACTTTTGATTATTTTTTTTTTTTTGGGGGGGGGGGTACTTTCAAGCTCAATAGCTTGGGAGGATATAGGTCCCAGTGACCTAATTTCAGGTTTCCAAGTAGATTTTTTTATTGACCTCCCTGGATGTCTATTTAGAAGTTTCTAGGACCAGCAGTTACGATTTGTGCCCTGCTAACAGACAACCAGATGAACGATGGACAAAGCCCCATTCCTATACCTCAGTCAGCTGAGCTAAAAATTAATGTAAATTTTATAAATATATATATATGTCATTAGAAAGAACTCTGTACTTGGTTTAAAATCATTTATACTGTATGGGGTCTAGCAAGAACTTGAAACACCTTTTGGGTTGATTTTAAATGGAGATTAGGTTCACTGGTTGGCCATTGGATACTTCAATGTGTCCCGTCTAAAAACCTGATTAAAAGATTTTGCTAAGGTTATTAATTTTACATGTGCTTAATCTTCAATAATACTCAGTATATCACATAACATAGAATAGTGTCATATAACACACAAAAAAAAACAAATTTATAAATTTTGAAGAAAAACAAAAAGTCACTGATATATCCAATGAATCACTCCAATAATATACTCTCCACCTAAATATGCCTTGATCTCAGTATGACTTATTTCACCATAAAGCGTTTCACAATTTATATAAAAATTTGTTTAAAAAAAGTGAATTCTCAGTTATAGTTAGGTTGTTGATACTAAAATCCTAGTACAAGAAAAAAAAAACTAAAGCAATCCACAGCTGCAAATGCAAAATGCCACTGGGTACATTTTACAACTGAAAAGTAACAAAACCTATAATTTTATCTGCTGAACCTTTGTGAAGATAAAGTTGACATAATACAGTCTATTACTGGATACATCAAATAAAATTAATTTTTGTACAAAAACGACGACACGTGAACATATCACACAAAATTTGAGCCGCTGTATTATAAAACTGATAACCTGACTAGTTAATATCTACTGAGCTGCCTGTTATGGCAGGCACTAATGTACACAGAGAATAACTACTAGCACTTTGCAAGTGTATTACCTTGACTGGCTGTGAGCATGTTGTGTGTGGGATTATCAAGTCACATGCACTTCATTAATGACAATATGACATGCTAAGCATAGATTCACAAGTTCAGAGCCATTGAAAGCATGAACACAAACAGTTCTTTAATCAAAATGTGCTTTTGACTATTTCCTTATAAGCACCAGGGCTTTAAATCCAGTGAAATGATCAGGATCAGAACTGGTTAAGAATATATCAGCCAAAAGGGGCTGGTGCTAACCACATTTTGGCCCACCACTTTTAAAAATTCTAGTGCTCCAGTACTTATGCGAGCTATGTGCACTGTGCTGAAGTATCTTGACAGTGAATGTCTGATAACTGATATATACATGTGACTCTATAAACCTAAAATACAGAAGTAGGTGTATACACATAAACAATATCCATCAGCTAAAGAGGCTTGTGAACAAGCTTAACTGCACTTTCAATTGTTTCATGAGCTGAACATGCCATGCGTACAAGAAAAGCATAAATCTGCAACTAAGTTTTACACATAAAAAGCACCTGAACTTTGTTCACGTTGAAAGGCTTTAATCGCAGCTGAGAATAAAAAACAGAAAAATATCAGATATGCAACTTGATTAAAAGATCTAGGAGAGGAAACGTATGATGGATTAAAATTACTTAAAACTTATTGTTCTTTACTATATTTTTCATAAAAAAATACACTTGAGGACTTTACTTCATTTTAAACTATTTTCCAAAAAATATTGTACACAAGACAAGTTCTGTTAAAAAATTTACAGTCTGAACTGCACACAATATGGCCAGCTTGAAACTCAGCTGTACTTATGAAGATGCCGAATAACCCAGTGGGGATCGGTTCAAATTCTGGTCTCAACAGAGTCCAAATGTTGGAAAATATACTTGGTTGTTTGGTTAAAGATAAACATTGATACAAACTACTGTTCCATCTTGGTTTTTGTAATGCAGTATCACAGCAAGATTTATACATAAAAATAAAGTAGATTTTCCCTCATTTATTCCTGCAAACAGGGGCATTCAGGTTATTAACATCCCAATCTCCACCTGTTGATGAAAATATAGAAGAACCTTTATGCCTGGGTAAACAAAACTGACAACTGAATGAGGAAGTCAATGTAAAGAAGGTGACCTGTCTTGATATTTTCTGGTTTTGTGTATTCTCAGTCAATTATTAGGTGTTTGATAATCCTTCAAAAGATTGACAAGGCTGAAATACCTGCTGCTGTCAAAATTTTGGCCAAATAAATTCAGAATCAGAACAGCTATAGCTTAAACATCCGGTCACCATAACCTTTGGCAAGGCTCCTGTAAGTTCATCCACATGAAATTCACTTCTTACCTGTTGATGGCAATTCCTTTTTCTTTGGCTTTAGCTTGTTGTCAATCTTTTCTTTCAGCTCTGAGATAAATTCCTGAAGCTCTGGTTGCCATCTAGAATAGGAGAAGACACCAATCAATAAACTGTAAAGAACATGACTATCCACTAAAGGGTACTACTGTTTAATTTAAATTTGTATATAAACCTGCAAGAGCATTTCATTTCACCAGCTACTGATTTTATCATGCACTGATATACTAGAGTAAAAAATGACAGATAAGGAAAAACAGTATCATGACTGAAACTGATAAAAACACAAGGTTTATATCTTTAACTGTACACACCTTTTAAACAGTATTTTCTCTTGGCAAGATAAATACATATACTAAAGTAGTTTATCCAATTACTAACAGGGGTCAGCACTGAATGTTTAGTTAAAATCTGATTTGGTTTTTGACAGGATGTCTGTTCTTATGATTGGATAAACAATATTTTGTTATATATTTTGCTAAAGTATGAGTAATTAAACATGACAGCACTGTCTCTAGTATTGGTAATAGTAATTTTTTTTATTGAAGGACATGTACAGTGATTTCTTGTAAATTTCGGCTGAATGGCAAGAAATTCAAAACTGTGATGGTTACCTTAGTATTGGAGACAGTAATGTTGTTTGAACAAAGGAATGTTCGTACAGCTTGCCCCACTCATCCTTCATCCATGTTCGTATATTTTTGTCGTCCGTTAAAAATCTGAGGAACTGAAGACAGACAACAACATCTCTTTAAACCTAAACAAAACCACCAATATAGACCTAAGACAGGCTTAGTTTATAGATTTATACAAGTACACCTGTAACACAAACACGAGTACCTGTATAAAAATAAAAGGGATAAACACTAAGCCACTGCATGAACTGCCTGCATTAATTTGTTCCTGACAGATACTAAATGATAATGGTTCAGTTTATCAGAATGGATCATCTTTAATCTGAAATACATATATAACTGGCAAAGTAGATTTTCATGTGTGCAGAATTACTTGCATAAGTGTGAGAATCTATAATACAATGTAAGACAGGGATAGTATTGCTCATTGTATGAAGGCTCTTATGACTGTTACAAATGATTTAATAAATGAGGAAATCTTCCTGAAAATATTGTAGCCCTTGATTTCACAATCTGTGCAAGTTAAAACGACAATACTCAAGTTCTGAAACAACAACACTGCCACTATTAATACAGGTTTACATATATATTGGATATGCATGGTTATGGATCTTAATATTGGCCAACTGTAAACAGGTAAACAGAGTCTTTTTATCTGCCTGAAAATGCATTTGTTTTCTGTAATAATGTGATACATTAATAACACATTTCATTTGTACCACCGAGTGTCTCTGTGGAAATTCATGTTGTGGCCTGTAGGTGGCACTTTCTAATCAATGAAGATGAAAACATATATATGATATTGAATGTATGTTGATCCCTTCAGATTTCAAGGTGATCTTATTTCACTTATTGTGACACCACCACAGACTGAAGCCATCAAGTTACCAGAGTTCATGCATGCAGCTTAACTGTGCTTAGATGTTGAACTTCAAAGTCCAATATAGTCAAAATTGGGTTACATTTCACCCTATCAAATCAATGCTAATTAAATACTGAAAATGTCAACTTACAAGATACATTTTGTTGATATCTTGTGTTCGAACAAAGCGCCTGAAGTGGCCCATCCCCAGTTCTTCAAGTCGGAAAAGCGCCAGGTAGCAAAACACTGCAAGTGAATAAAATACAAATTTTTAAACAATTCTTGTGATAATTATATTGACACATTCATTTTAGTAAAAAAATGTTGTATATTGTGCATGGACATTTCAGATCAGGGTATCAGACTCACTATAAAACCACATATTGATAAATTAAATGTCCATCTGGTTGACAGTATATTATTACTGATTACCATACTGTACATTAAATGTGGCACAGGACTGATTAATTTAAAATTAACAAGAAAGTAGTCACAAGAAGAAGTGCATGAATTACCTAGGCTATCACATATGGCTTTCATTTTTTGTGGCATCTATCACAAGATGGCAGGGGAGCAAAAAGCTTATTGCTATAATGCTTATAAGCTGGGTAATGGTTTAAAATTAAAGTGCTGCATTGGCCATGTTTTCTGTTAAATGTGATAAAAAAACAACATGTATAGGGCCAAAAAAATTAAAAGGTATGGTTCTCAGGCACCGCCCGCATCCATTTTAAACCCCTGCATCAAAAGTTTTTATTTTGATTTTTAATAGAAACTTACCAATTATGAGCTGCAGCCGCTCTGACATTTCTTTCAAGAGGATAAAATCATACAATTTCCTTTGTTATGTAGTGCTTTTACTTGTTTAGCAAAATAAATCTGTTATTATCATGCTTTTCCCTTATCATTTGACATTTTTATTGAAACATACCAAAAAATCAAATATAAAAAACCAGCCCGCCCGCATTGATTTATGAAAAAAAGTGCCTGAGAACCATACTTTTTTTTATTTTGGCCTAGCTGCTACAAATGACTGCTGTAGTCTTATAGGATTTCATAATTTTCAATTCCATATGGAAACTATCTATTTTACTTCTACTTGTCAGTGCATGTGATCATGATACATCCATGTTTAAAAATATCTGATGTATGGACTGAGTCAATAAATGTTTGAAAAAATCAGTCATTTAAAAGAGTGAAAACAAGGTGCGCTGACTCTTTACAGTATATATCTGCATGTTGACTGTGGAATGTGCTGATACTAACTGTAGGTGTCAGTGAAAATAAGGAATCACCTTGCCTCTTCGCAGTTTTCTGGGTACTGTTTTGATAAACATTTACTATTTGCACCTGCATATTAAATATGCACTATTTATCTAGCTAAGAACCTGCATATTTTAAATATGCACTGTTTTGCTAGCTAAGCACCTGCATATTAAATATGCAATATTTTCCTGGCTAAGTACCAACACATTAAGATGTTCCATTTGTTCAGATAAGCACCTCCACATTAAATGTGCACTGTTTTGCCAGCTAAGCACTTGCATCTTTTACATATATGTACTGTTTTACTAAGAACTTGCATGTATAATGCTGAGAATCAGGACATGTGATGTTAATGTTAACTCCATGCTGGATAAGAAAAACATATTAGTTTAAAGGTCTACACAGACATCAACTAAGTTTCATTTGGTGGATTCTATTTAAACCCATTGATCCCTGCAAGCAATCTACAGTAATCAACCAAAGGAATAGTACCAACAATTCATATGATAGAAATAATAATTTCAGTCTACAAATTGAAGAAACGAGTAAATGCACATGGCAGATATTTAAAACCAACAAATTTTCAATTTTCCTTCTCTTGATATAATGCTGATGTTCTTAATTAGTACAAGTGTTTTATGAGTAAATTGTCCAATTTATGGAATCACAGAGGATACATATATATAAATATATATATGTATGTATGTATGTATGAATGAGAGATATAAATTCTATCATGCTTCCCTAAAAACATGCACAAATATGGTTTTATAGATGTTCATACACACATATATTCAGGTATAAAACTGTAGAAAAAAATGTTTATTTTTAATAGTGTTGAAAAGGAAGGGAACCAAGGTAATGTAGGCCACTCTTACAAAACAATGATGGCCAAATTACTAGAAAAATTACCAAAAGTCTAGACAATACTCTGAGGCCACTTGAATGCATTTCCTTGACCATACCATCATATGGATACGTGTCCTATATGGCAAATGCTTCATCAATGCATATGCAGTCAAGTGTCTGCAGTTTTGTGAAGAACATTCAGATCAAAATGTTGTAATATTTCATACACTACACAAACTGTACAAACCACCGTCCATTGGTAACTGGGCACATCAAATTATGAAACCAGTCATTATATTTATTAAAGTACATGATAAATCAAATATTGAAACAAAACACTGATCAATAAGAAAATTACTATACAAACATGTTATGGAGTATACCAAATACACACGTACACATTTGTATTAATGTTACTTTTCAACAGGCAAGCTGTTTTTGTGACATATAATTAATAAAGAGGTATTGAGATTTGCATTTATTTCATTGCAATCAAATTAAATCAGGAAATCGTTAAAGCCTTGCATAATGTTCAAGCTAATACTTTAAAAAATGGTTTACATGTTACTGTGACACTAATTACAGTATATAACAAGTGACCCAGGGGTCATAACGTTCAGCAGACTAGGAAGACATTAACAAAAGGAATTTTATCATCTATATGCCAAATTTTGTAGGTGGTATCCTTATTCAACTGAAGCATAGCTCAGAGGATATGGTTTCCAAGGATATTTTTTAATGAACCTCCCTGATGTCAAGTAAGAAGATTCTAGGTCCAATGGTTAAGATTTGTGCCATGTTAACAGACAACCACATCATTGAAGGTCTCAAAAATAGAGAAAAAATGTGTAAAAATGTGAAAAAAAATCCAGGTGGCACCACCAGTCTGCAGGATGTGACAAAACACTCCATGATGAATATGCATGCAAAGAATCATGGTGATCAATGTATTAGTTCAGATACTGGAGCTTTTGTATCAAATTTGTTAAAATTATTCTGGTAGGTACTTCTGTACCCCATAGCTCAAAAGATATGGGTAACAGAGACCTAAATTGAGGTTTCCAAGGAGATTTTTTGATGGACCTCCCTGGATCTCAAGTGAGAAGATTCTAGGTCTAATGTTTACTATTTGTGTCTGGTTAACAGACAACCACATATTTGTAGGTCATAAAAATAGAGAAAAAAAAATGCATATACATTCAAAAAAATACAGGTGGCACCACCAGTCTGCAGGAACTGATGGAACACTCCATGCTCAATATGCATGCAAAGAATCATGGTGATCAATGTATTAGTTGTTCAGATACTGGAGCTTTTGTATCAAATTTTTAATTATTCTGGGAGATACTTCTGAGCCCCTATAGCTCAGAGGATATGGGTAACAGAGACCTTATTTCAGATTTCCAAGGAGATTTACCTCCTTGAATGTCAAGTTGGAAGATTCAAGGTCCAGCGGTAAGATTAGTGCATGGTTAACGGACTGACAGACAGACAGACGGATGGACAGAAGTCTGGACGCCAGACAAAGAGTGATTGATAAAGCTCAGATGACTTTCAGTCAGCTGAGTTAAAAATGGTTATAACTAGTAACTGTAGAAAAACAACATTCTGAACATGAATTTTAATGGCTGTTATGAGATATTATTTGACAGTTGAAACATTATCTGGATTAGCAAGTGAGATTTATGAACAACCTTGGTATAAGTGTCCTTCAGAACGGAGAATGTTCCTCCCATCGCGAGCAAAGAATCCGTTCATTACCACATGCAGGACTGATCTGAACCGTACACATCCTGAGAAGACCTCAATGACAAAACTCTCGTCAT
The DNA here is from genome assembly GCA_026874595.1 of Sipunculus nudus. Lineage (NCBI taxonomy): Eukaryota > Metazoa > Annelida > Sipuncula > Golfingiida > Sipunculidae > Sipunculus > Sipunculus nudus. The sequence continues at coordinate 17,507,987 of CM049306.1, read as the reverse complement.
CTTCTGTCAAGCCCTGTGTAAAAACAATGTACTTTCAACACAGAGTTCAGGAATTAACTCACATGTAACAGAACTTTTTTTTGTAATGTGCATCACCAAAATACATTGAATAATATAAATACATAAATCAGGGTTGGGTCCTATTACAATGGTTCTATTACTATTACTATTACTTCTTAATCGATCTATTACTATTACTATTACTATTACTATAACATTTTTTCATCTATTACTATTACTTTTACTTGGCTTCTTTTGCTATTACTATCACTATGACTTAACTTTTAAATGTGATATTTACATATGCTGACCTTGCCCTCTACATTACCACACCCACATTCCCTGTTGGTAAAACTTTAATTTGTTCTTCTATTTTAATTGTAATTCTTGTAATTTTTGTCCTTAATTAAAAATGGAAATTAAATAGATTTAAATCCTTTTTTTATATATGAGGTTTCTCTATAGCAATTAATGCTCAAAATTTTGCTTAGATTAAAGTTCAGGATTATGTCTAGCTAGTTTGGGATCAGTACAACATAAAACCCATTTCTGGTAGATTCATATTCAGAATAGTTAAAGACTCTTTTACATTTAATTATACATTTCACACAACCTTCAACAGAAAATTAAATAAACAACTCCATGCTAAGAACAGTTAAAAAAGACTAAGTTCTGAATAATCCTGAAACACAAAAATATTAAAGAAATGTTTGGTGCAATTTAGTGTCATGAAATACGATAACTTCCTGTTCAACGTAGCATAATCCAAGTAATATATATCTATATTTGTATATTTTTTAATTATAGGACAAACAATGTGCAAATAGTCCTCGCTTGTAGCTTTCAAATTCAACCTTTTCATGTTAATCAAAACACAGGAATTGCAAGGATTTTGTGTATACAACAAATTTCTAATATCTCATTGGATAAGTATTTTTTAATGTATCTTGAGTAGGTGTTTACACAAATTTCTTATATGTCATTGGATAAGTATTTTTAATGTATCTTGAGTAGGTGTTTATTACACATGATAAACAGATTTTCAAACAAAGTCAACTAGATTTGTTCAAGCCATAGTACTTAGACTGCAATACCCCATGATTAGTACAAAATTGACCTCATTTACTGTCTGTGGCACCACTAATTATCTTATCAAAGATTAAGACAATCAGACTACTTCTGAAGTAACCAAACATCAGCAGCACTGTAGCAGTACTGTCTAGCCTGAGCTGACAATAACTTGCGAGCAGCTACAGGTTGCTGCAGTCAAGACCTCAGCCCTGTGTGCTCCTTAAGCATGTTCTCTGAGCCAACAGCCACAATGCCACACCAAGCCAAGCAGGGAGCCACAAAGGCTGCCACTGTCCATCCTAAGTCGGTGATCTTTCAGGAAAGCTACAGCATCCAGAGCCTCAAAGCCAGAAGCAACCTACATTCCCTCCACCAATCCCAGCAGCGGAAACCCAGCCATGCCATTCGAGAACCGAACCCGATCTTGTGAACGACACTGTTTCAAGACCCATTGCCATTGTACTTGCAGTTTCAACTTATAAACAAGATAAACCCAGGGTTTATCTAATTGGTTATCATCTCAAGTCAGTGCCTGATGCCCTGTGCCCACTGGACCATGACAGCAACTAGCATGAACTAACCACACTACAACTACAGCCTTTTCCTGTGTTTCAATATTATCAAACAAACGCTTCATCCCTAACCTGTTCTAATCAAGGGTTGTTATAGTTAAAGTAATAGCTATTATTCTTTTAATTAGGGTTCTATTACTATTACTATTACAGGTAAAACCCATTGTCTATTACTTTTACTATTACTATCACTTTGAAAACCTGTAATTTTCTATTATTATTACTATTACATATTACTATTACCCCATCCCTAATATAAATCTAAAAAAGTTTACTTCACAAAGAAGAGTAGGGCATATATTTCAGGAATTAATTTTCATGAGCTGTAACCATAATTATGATTTGCAACTGGTTTTACAGAGATGGGTTTTAGTGCATATGCAAAACGTCAGTCCCACAAGCAAATTTGAAAACTGGGAAAAATAAACCTGCCAGTGTTAATAAGAGTTTGGAGATGCAACATGAAGGTACTCTGAGCACAGTGTCCAGGCAGGACGCTTCCTGCAGAGAGTTTCCTGGCATAGGAGCATGTATATTAATGCTTTTTTTGACCACATCAAAATCCTCAAATTATAATAAGAACTACGAGAACATTTTCCAGTATTTTGCATAACAACTTTACCAGATTACATTCAGTGATATAAATATGTAAATCAATGAAACTTTTATTAACTAAGTAGAGCATAAGCAGCTGTTCTTACAGAATATCTGAATCTGCTACTGCTAATGGATTTGTCTCCTCCAAAGATGCTTTATTCTGATTTGCTCTGCTGCTCTCCATCAACGTCTTGAGTTCGTAACTACTGTGAAAACTGTGCATGGTTCCAAACAGGGGGACCCTTTGGATTGTATAAGTGACTTTTTAGGCAGTTTCAACATAGAATAATTACCTTTTTGTTACCTTTGGATATACAAAAACTTCTGAAAGGTTGTTGCACCGATGTAATGTTCAATTGCCCTACACATCCATAATTTTACCAAGAGCACTTATGTTTACATAGAGAAGAAGTCGTCATGATTGTATGGAGTGTCCCACAGTCCTTTGCCACAAGATTTAGACAGGGACCTCACTCTTATATTATCGCTTTTGGCACTGGAAAAAAGCGGGCGTTAGTAGGGGATCGTGTTGGGTACCAGTTGATCAAAATCCACTCACAACAAGTTCTTAAAGTTTGTTATGTTTAAATTACGGCCGGCTTACAAGGATCTTTAGGTGAAAAATTCCTTCCTTCCCTCACCCTGCCAATTTTTATAGCCTTTTGCAGGAACATATTTCCTGGAATCATACCGGTATTTGTTGAATAAAACTGTTGATATGGTCTTCTACACCCTGGGTTGAAGCATCATAAGCGTCCAGTGCATCAACACAGTATTCAATCAGCGAACGATGCTGATGGCCAGACATCTTGCAGTGTGGATTGTGTTAACCTGTTAAAAAAATATGTTTAGCCATCACAATTCCACATGCATTTCTATGAAAAGCTTTGATCGTATATATATATATATATATATATATATATATATATATATACAATCAGCAAGACTGAACTATATAGCAGCTGTTTAAATCAACTGATTAAAATATCTGCAAACAGTTTAATTTCAGTGGGTTTTTTTTCAAGATTTCAATAGAATACAAGGAACCTTCACAGGGGTTATTCTAGGTATTATAACTTAGGGCCTTTTCTTACTGATGGGGGGAATTTTTGTTGTTGAAGAGGGAAATTTTGTACAAAAAAACAAAAAAAATTGCAAGGGGGAAGGGGCAGAAATTTGGCCCTAAAAAGGGCCTAGAACAATCCCTGCTTCATCAAACACTAACAAATGGATACATATATATATATAAATATATAACTATATATATATATATATATATATATATATATATATATTCATATGCATGCTACAAAAATAATTATACATAAAATATAACTTTCAATGATTTATTCAAATTCTGCTGTTTTGCCTTTTCTTGTGATTGGAAACATAAGACTGGGTTAACCTTTAACATTAGCTACTAGCATCTTTAATGAGTGTTTCTCATGTACCTCAAAATTTTGAAATTGAAAGCTGAATGTATTACTGGCATTAGGGACGACTCTCAAGCAATCATTTTTGGAGGAACTCAGTCAAATTTCATGATATCAATAATATATTCAGGAGCAAACATATTTTCTTTATTGATTGCTAGATTGGGTATTCTCAGTCAATGTTATTAATGGTAATAAAAATCTGTTATATAATTAACACAATAAAAAATAAATATTGCTCAAATCACACAGGAAACCAGTGCAAAAAATTACTGGTATACTCAATATTTTCGAAAAAGTTAAGTGCAAACAGCTGGTCCCCAGTTTAAGTCAAAATGTGTAATTATTATATCGAATAAAGTCTCCAGATAAATTTTGTAAAAATTCAGAGCTATGTCGAGGCTGAAATATTTGTTACAAACTCTTAAACACCGTTTTTCCCCCGATCATCAGCTGAACGAGTACAATGTGTACAATTTATCTGATGATTGGTTATCTTTTTCTTGAAACTTGGATTCATTTGCAAGCACCGGAAATCGAAACGAAGTGTTTTTATCTTACTCTACCAGTTGTGATCTGAGGATAAAGATGCCATATTATAAGAGTATATAAATTAAGTGATTAATCTGTAACTCACTTTGACTCAAAGATGCTTCCCGTTTATAAAATACAGGTTAAATAGCCCTTCATGTATCAAGTTGGCTAGCTGATCACTACCCCCGTCGCCATTTGTTTTCATTGGCAACGAAGACAGGTGGCGCTGACATCGCTTCGTGCAAATTATTTACGTTGTTAAGAAATAAAATCTGTTATGCTCGTGAAAACTAAATATTTAAATTTGAGGTTTAACATAATTTGTTCTAAATAAGATACCTAGCATAAAATATTCTGTAATTAAATGCTAATGAGTTTGAGACTATTTGTTGGAGTCGGTTTTGTAGACTAATGAATATTCGGCACTGCTCGTAAACGTTCGACTGTTGTTTACGTTTTAATTCTCGACAAAACCTGCATGCACCGGATCGGGTGTCTATGTTTGGTTCATCGCCCGCGCTCAGGAAAACTTGCGATTTCTCTATGTTTCAAGAGTGAAAGACACGATGTCAGCAGAAGAGAATCACCAGGTAGGATACATCAAAAGAATAAGCGTCTGACCATTAAGGTCTGCTGGGGCTGGCTTCGTTACATGCTGCGTCTTCAAAAGCAACGCGGTCGACCCAGTTCTCCCGCCTTTGCTGTTTTCATTGCTGTTTGCACAGCTGTTTTTGTTGCAGCCGATGTGTGCTGACTGTCATGGCGTAATCGTTTGTTTGGGTAGTTTAAGAGAAAACTTGGGCATAGAAACCTGCCGCATTTTTTTTGTGTTGCTTATTTGTCTCTTTAAATCTTGGCACTGGAAGGGTGCACTAACTGGCGAATGCTGCCCACATCAGAATATTGATTTTCAACTCCAGCGGCCGACGTTCTGCACTGGATTTCGACAAAGAAATGATTAAATCTGGGACGCTAGCAGGATACGGGCGTTCCTGGCAACAATGTCACAGCTTCAAATCGAGGGTAGCTTGGAGCATTGTTGCGACGTATATTAGGGAACCAATGATTTTATTTTAATTGCGGACAGGGTGGATTTTTCAGACTTAAGCTGTTGCCTGTTGGATTTTTACATCTTCGCTCGCACTTGTGAGTTTTCATTGCTGTTGGCGCCAAGGTTATAAAAACAACCACAAATATTTTGTGATTGTCCGTTACTTCATTTTCTAGTTGACGATTTTAATGAATATGTGTTGCTTCTTTGAGAGAAAGGGTTTGTTTGCAGGACAGGAATAGGCTTTCTTACCCCCCCCCCCACTAAAGTTCTGGACTCCACCATAAAACCCTTTGGATTTTCACATTATGACAAAACAAATTCTACATATTACTATGTTAAGTTTGTGAAATATTAAATAATTTAGTAAAATTACTACAATCAGAATTATAATTCAAGAGTGGGGCATGGTCCTTTCAGGGAATTAAATGGCAAAAATTTAAACAAATCTTAAATGATAAAATATTGCTATAATTTATTCTGTTGACCTTGAAGCAATTCTGTCAGAAAGTCAGACTGATGTAATTTTGACACTACAATAATATGTTAATTTATGCATTGCTGATTTACAGTTTTCAGCCTTCTTTGTACTTTTCCCTTGGGATCAGTAACCAGTCTGGTACCTGTGAGTGGTAGTCACTCAAGGGTTCTGCTTGAGTGCACTCCCCAGCTTGACACAAGACCCTGACAAATTACCTGTGGAGAATCAATTAGTGGAGCCTTGTTATCAGTGGTAGTGAATTGCACTTAACAGTGAAGAGCGACAACTTAATTTGTTTATTATACCACTGGGAGGTGTTAAACAGGTTATCATTGTGAATGTGATTGGATTACTAGTGTGTATATATGTCCCTGGATGAATTTCTTGAGAAGAAATGCAGCCAATCTCATTCCCTTAAGGACTCCTTCATGGTCTTATCTCTAATTGGATGATATATTGTAGGACTAAGGCCAAACCAATTTTTCTGGTAGTATCTGTTAAATTAATAGTAGCCTTTGTGTGGAAGAATTGTAAAACTATTATCAGTTGGGGTCACGTCTGTGCAAGAATGCATTCATGGAGCCCATACATCATAGTAACATATTTTCCCAATTATGTTACCCCATTAAGCATTTTAGAAAAGTATGGTAGAAGAAAATAGTTTTGTCATCTCAAATCATGAAAAAAACATAACCAGTAATAAATTTGATGCAGCCTTCAGTTCTTTGAAGAACATAAAGAAATTAGTTTTGAGTTTAGCACCATACATCTTTCAAGTAATAGTTGACTGATTCAGTATTGTACATACATTTAATTTAAAACAGTGAAGCTTGAACAGGTTAAAGGTGGAAAGTTTTAGATGCTTGCATTAAATGCATTCTGGCTATTAATAAAATAATAGGATGTTTGAAATTAACTTAATTTGAGGAAACCTTGGTCCTTTAAGGATGTACATGCATGTATATTGATTTTGGTCATAGAGAACGTATATATTTTCATGTCATGAAAACAGGGTTGGGGCCAGTTACATTGAAAAGTGATTATTACAATTACTTCCAAAAAATCCCAATTATAATTACAATTACAAATTACTTTAAAGTAATTTGTAATGATAAAATTACAATTACTTTTAAAAAGTACCGGTAATAAGTAATCTTCAATTACTTTATAAAAAATATTCTAATATACAGAAGCATGGTTCATGTAAAGTATCATTCATGGTAGAAATGACAACTGATTAATTTTATAAAAGGAAAACACATCCAGTCTGGTATCATATATTTAAGTGCACAATAGCTATACTAATGATAACATATAATTGCATAATGTTCAAATTTGCATTTTCTCTTATGGAAATGCAAAACTGGCTGTCATCATCATATATGAACATTGTGTATTGTTTAAAGTATCAGTCATTGAAACATTTGCTGAATTATAGTGTTTTGACACGAAATAGAAATATATGAAAGCACATATGGGTAAACAATATTTTAAACATATTATCTTGAAATCATTTGTGCAAAAAAATTCATCAAATATTCTTTAATCAGATTTTATCCTTTATAAGACAAAATGTCTTTCTTCTTTATAACACTAGCATGTGTCAATTAGAGCACGTGGAAATAACTGTTGGTTCAAATCTTTGATGATGAAAAAAACATTTTTAGCCACTACATTAATCCTATACATTAAATAAATAATCCTACACATTATTCAACTCATAAATCCTAATTTCTTTATCGTTGCTGATTAATTTATCAGATTATAGTTTTGTGAAAAATACCGGAATTTTAAATACATTGTGATTACACTAAACTCATTGATGCAAACATTTCATTTGAATAATTCATATAATTTATATTCCTTCTGAATATATAATATTTTACAATTTGATGCAATGAAATTATTTACTGGTATAGGAAAAGGTTATGAAAATCCAGTGAATTCACCATGGTTAGCTTCTTATGTATGACAAGTAGTAAAGCCAGTATACTGTGACAGAGGTGTTATAACCAGTTCATTCCTTGTTGGTAAATGTTATAAAGTGTACATTAGATTTCTGTAATTTTGAATCTGTCTCTAAATGGTTAATAACCTGTAAGTATAATTAGCAATTCAATGAAGGCCAAAGCATGTTCAAGGAGGATGACACTTAGGTTAGAACTAATTAGCAGTTAAAGGCAATGGATCTTAAAAAGAAAATCACACCTTTGTATGTGGTGCCATTCAGACTAAGAGATGTTCACACTTATGCTGTTGGAGTTAATCGAAGCATTCTAGTTGATTAGTTATCAAAGAAATAATGACCAGTTCAATATGTTTATAAGGATTGGAAATCGGGTGATAGGGGGACAGAGAGAGATATGAGACAGGTGTGCACCCTGTGCATCTCTGTCCACCCTTGTAGGACACAGCGGACATGTGGCACACTAAGATGTAACTGGCTGCAACCATGGAATATTATTTAAGTAAGTTATGGACTTCCATCAGCAGAAGTAATGACCTTGATGTGATCCAAGAGCTGCCTCCTATGATTGTTATGTTCTGTTAAGTATCTGTGAATCTGTGATGTTCAGCCAGAATTTGAGCCAAAATATCAACAGGGACCAGTATCTGTATTGTTCAACTGTGAAGCTGTAGTGTTATGTTCAACAGAATAAATTATGTGTTAAAGTTGGAAGGACTTACTCTTTGAAGTCACCAAGATAATATAACAACAATTATGCCGTGTGACAATACACTGCCCAGAGTCTCCAGGCACAGGAAACAGTGGAGATTGTTCAAATGTTAGAGCAAGCCAACTGAGACAGCCCTGCTCTCTTGATACCTATCTCTGTTTACCTCCTTGACCATTGACAAGGTAATTCTGAAATCAGCCTTCCCAGTTCATAAGCCTCTTTTGTTCCTGTGACTCTCTCATTGTAAGATAATTAGCAGATGAACACTGATGTGATCAGATCAGTATAAGTATGTTCAAGCTTCCATTTCAGTGAAAGTGTGAAATGTAGCAAGCCCTTTCTTCTTGTAGTGTAGCTCTGGACAGGTGTACATTATGGAAGCTTGTTACTTTTATCTACATTGCAGTGGAGGCATTTGCAAAAAAGGGGCCAGTATATACTACGGGGTACGGACAAAAGCCCCCCCCCCCGGACAAAAGCCCCCTGGTCAAAAGCCCCCCTACCTTAATGATAAAGAGGACAAAACCCCCCCCCCCCATATATATATATATATATATATATATATATATATATATATATATATATGGGTCGTTCCACAGTAAATTGGGCAAATTGGTGATACTGCTTGGTCAAAAAATTTTTTCATCATATCTGGCTTAAATTTGTAGCACATGTAGGCAGTGATGTCTAGTTTCACTAACACATAAAAGCCAAGCTTAAACAGCAAAGTCTTTTTTGAAAATAACAATTATCCAAAGCTCAGTAAAACACTTTTATAACTCCGTCACAGTCATGTTAATTGATCTGAAATACAAAATTTAAGGAGATAACACCAGTTAAATAATACAAGACAATGGCAAAATATCAATCCTCTCTTAGAAAATTAAATGTAACTTTGCCTTATGAATTAGACCAATGTATTTACAAAAAGATTAAGAAAATTGCAAACTTTATCAAAAACTATTTTTTTTTTTAATTTTATTTCTCAGGTAATGACAATTATTCTAATACAAACAGATTAAATCATCATTAGCTAAATCAAGATTTCCTTTATTTACATTTATAACAGAAAAATCCCTGCAGATAAATGATTCCCTTGATAATATTTGGCTGACAAAGACCACAAGTATTTGGGACGGAGTTGACAGAACAGGCTTTTGACAAGTATACTCTAACATGTGACTTTATAAATCTCTTAATTATTATCATGCACATGTCTTCCATAATCAAACATTGCCTTATATGGTATATATTTATTTTATTGACCAGAACTTGATTGTGTCACATACATTGGCTCATATTTAAGTTCTGGCTGACAGAAGAAAATCTGTTGTCACATAAGTAAATATTTCTCTGCAAACTTATGAAAACAACTTGATTGTATGTTTATAATATTTAAAGTTTACAGTACAGGTAATTCAAAATGATTAGACATCCTACAGTTGATTAAAATTTCTTTTTCATTGTCAGTTTTGGGGTCTGTAAATGTCTTAATTGAAACATTTTAAAAGGCCATTGAAATCTCTGTGAGGCGAGATGGGGTAAAAGACCTTAAGATGATATCAGGGCTGCTCTTTGGAGTGTTGCAGTTTCAGTTTTGCCTTCTTTTTGTTGACCACTAGAGGACTGGAACTGTCCATCAGCTGCCAAATAAATTCAGTGATGCAAGAAGTTGCAATTATTTATAATCCTAACTAGATAATATATCCAACAAGTTTGGCACTAGTAAGTCTGGATGTTTCAAAAACAGAGTTACAGGTAGTGCAAAAGTTTCTGTTTGTACACATTTACCAGTTCCAAAGTGGAAAACTATTTTGCTAAAACCAAATTAAAAGGTACAATAAACAATGAGACAGATTATACAGAAACTGAAGAACAATTCCAGGTGCCATGCAGTCATCTTCATCAGTTCCTGCATTTGCAAAAAAGATTCTGTTATTATGTTGCCACAGTCTTTTGTGGGAACCAGAAGCATCATGTAAGCAAGAGAAGAGGAAATCACACCATTTTTTTTTTTATTATTTTATGCAGCATGTCTACCATCAAGTGTCACACTATGGATATATGTATAATTGTATCCGCCAAAACAGAGTTTTGCGGATACTATGTTTTCAGCTGGTCGCCGCCGCCGCCGCCGCCGCCGCGTAGGTGTCCGGAGAACTCCTCCGTAACCGCTGGGCGGAATTTTCCGAAACCCGGGATTATGTTCGGGTCACATGTGAACTGCTGCGCCCCGATTTTGTTTTGACCTCTGACCTTTCCTCTGCGCTCTGCGTCCGTTTGTGCGTCTGTTTCCACACATAAACCCACATATCTCGGGAACCGTTTGACCGATCAGGAAAATTTTTTTGCACAAATGTAGCCCTTGGAGAGCTTTATTACATACACCAAAAATGGTGGCGCCACCTGCAACCATGTTTGCACAGTGTCCATCTGTTCGTCTGCCTTGGGTTAAAATCACTCATATCTCTGCAGTGACTTGACTAATTCACCTGAAATTCGGCATGCGCAAACATCCTGGATAGCTTTTCTGATTTTATGACAGGTGGCGCCACCTACATTCACGTTGACGCTGCAGACATCCAAGCTCATATCTCGGGAACCGTTTGACTGATCAGGAAAATTCTTTTGCACAAATGTAGCCCTTGGAGAGCTTTATAACATACACCAAAAATGGTGGCGCCACCTGCAACCATGTTTGCACAGTGTCCATCTGTTCGTCTGCCTTGGGTTAAAATCACTCATATCTCTGCAGTGACTTGACTAATTCACCTGAAATTTGGCATGCGTATACATCCTGGATAGCTTATCTGATTTTATGACAGGTGGCGCCACCTACATTCACGTTTACGCTGCAGACATCCAAGCTCATATCTCAGGAACCGTTTGACCGATCAGGAAAATTCTTTTGCACAAATGTAGCCCTTGGAGAGCTTTATAAAATACACCAAAAATGGTGCCGCTACCTGCAACCATGTTTGTACAGTGTCCATCTGTTTGTCTGCCTTGGGTTAAAATCACTCATATCTCTGCAGTGACTTGACTAATTCACCTGAAATTTGGCATGCGTATACATCCTGGATAGCTTTTCTGATTTTATGACAGGTGGCGCCACCTACATTCATGTTTACGCTGCAGACATCCAAGCTCATATCTCAGGAACCGTTTGATTGATCAGGAAAATTTTTTTGCACAAATGTAGCCCTTGGAGAGCTTTATAACATACACAAAAAATGGTGGCGCCACCTGCAACCATGTTTGCACAGTGTCCAGCTGTTTGTCTGCCTTGGGTTAAAATCACTCATATCTCTGCAGTGGTTTGACTAATTCACCTGAAATTCTGCATGCTTATACATCCTGGATAGCTTTTCTGATTTTATGACAGGTGGCGCCACCTACAATCAAGTTTACGCTGCAGACATCCAAGCTCATATCTAGGGAACTGTTTGACCAATTGGGCCAAAATTTTGCATGTGTATAGTTCTCACAAAGCTCTTTATCATACGCTTAACTGGTGGCGCCACCTGCAACCCTTTTTTGCACAGCGTCCATCTGTTTGTCTGCCAAGGGCAAAAATCACTCATATACAATATAGTGGTTTGACTTATCTGCCTTAAATTTTGCATATGTATACAACTTGGACGGCTTTCTGGATTTTTTGGTAGGTAGCGCAACCTACATACACAATTTGGCTGCAGACATCCATGCTGATATGCAACACTTCACCCGTTCCACTCTGATTTAGGCGGATACAAGTAGTCGCTTGTCGACTACCCGTATTCTAGTTAAATCATATTAATGTCCCAAGAGAAAAATATATTATAGCACAATAATGGACCAAGTCTGCTGCAACAAGCTAAGCTTTTCCTGCTGGGACAGGATGTTTTAAATGCTGTCAAAACCTAGCAAATGTATTCTAAATGACTTTGGATATTGTAGTTCAAGGTACAGGCCTGACACTCTTCAGCAGAATAAAATGACTTGAGACCCAGGATTCAAAAGAATATCTTTATTGATTATAAGGAACATGGGCTTCAAGAGTGAATGTCCTGTACCATATCTAGCTTCATTTTATTTTTAATTAATTTTATTGCCAATTGCCTATGCTGTTAAAAATGAAAGTATTCAGAACTTTCATAAATAGCAGTGGATGTATCAGTTGAGAATACCAAAATGCAGTGATTTTTCTGCAGGGTAACTGTATTTCATTAGTTAGCCAGTTCATAAATCATAAATATTGCCTGGAACTAAATAAATTGAATATAAATTAAGCTTACACATGAAATATAGTTGAAATCTAATGGAATATTCAATATATTAATGTATCTAATAATGGTGAAAGCTTTGTTAAGTAATCAGTGCTCAAAATACAGACATGTCAACTCCGTCACGTGACGGAGTTGACTGTGATGGAGTTGACAATTGGTTGATTTTTAATTTATAATTTTTTTTTATAACCACTTTATAAGCCAGTTATGGAAGATTTTAAACAAAAAACACATGTTTTCCTTGAACATAATAAGATTTTACCCATTTATCTATTTATGAGGGTGAAAAAGCTGTGATGGAGTTGACATGTTAATTTTCCACCCTCCAGGATGAAGACATAAAGGGCTCCACTTCTTTTACTTGATACATGTAATGTATAAAACAGTGTTTCATGGATAAAGTATGTCCATGCAACATTTTATATTTGGCTTTGTATAGATATACATATGTAATTGTCAATTTGCTTGGATATAATTCTTTTTGTGACGGAGTTGACATAAAACTTGGGGACAGATCAGAAATGCTCACAAAAAAAAGTCAGTGGCAACGATTGCTTTAAGCAACCATGGAATCTGAACACCTTATTGTGTACTTGAATTTAGCTAATTAAGGTAATGAATGAATTCTTTATCTACTCTTCCAAATGACCTGATATATAAGCTCCTGGCTCTAAGGACATGATATTTGTCTGACAGTGCATATATTGGGACAGGCCTGCACAAGTAATAATCCATCCTTTATTGTCTCATTTTTGATGGATGGAGAACCCATGTCAGGGTATTTAACTATATGTATTTGTGTAAAACCTTTAACTACTTGCTGATAACTAAATAAGGAGAGACCAGATAAATATGTAATTGCTCCTTTTACTGCGGAATGACCCATATATATATATATATATATATATATATACATATGTAGTCAAGTCATGTGGCATGAATTATCTCATGAATAATAGTTAGTTAAACTTTACGCAGTGTCCAACAGCTCTAAGAGCTTCAGGGACAGTTCTTTCCCCATCGCGGAGTTCTGAGCATATCCTTTGCAGCATCTCTTGAAGTTGTTTAGTTGCTGTATTTACACGTTTCCATGGAATCTGGCCCCTCTCTTGCTGAAGTAGGGTAGTAGCCACAAGCGCATTGTCGTGTCTATATATATATATAGTTTCTCACTTGAATTGGGAGTTAAAAATTGGGAGCTAAAATTAGTTTTATTATTTGTATCAATGGTATTAATGAAATTGATCCTGTATAGTCATATATCATTATACTGTGTATAATATAATATATATTTTAAAATATTTTATATGACTACTTTATATTAATCATGCATACTTAACAGAATTATATGAGATAATACACATATTATACATATATTTACATAGTCTGTATATATAATATAATATAATATAATATAATATATATATATATAGACATATATATATATAGAGAGAGAGAGAGAGAAGAAGCGAGAGAGAGAGAGAGACACATAGATGTATATAGATATTTCTATATTGGAGGGGGACTTTGGTCCTAGAACTTTATAATGAAGCCACTCCTTCAATAATCATTCAGGTGAAACAGGTCATGTAAAACTGTCCCAAAGGAGTGGTTTCCTCATTAACAGATAATTGAGACCATTTATGTTGTTATTAGTCTCAGTTTTAGTACCCTAAGTCTTGAATAACAATTTACAAGTGTGGGTCAGGTGATTATGTAAAGTATAGATTGATATTTCTATTGTTAACTATAAGATATATTGTAAGTTTGAATTTTGAATGTAATTAAATAATTATATGAGATAACACACATTGTTTGTATTTACATTATATATTCATAGATATAGATATAAATATATTGGAGGGGGGCTTTTGTCCTCTTCATCAATAAGGTAGGGGGGCTTTTCACCGGGGGGGGGGGGGGGGGGCTTTTGGCCGGGGGGCTTAATACCGGGGGGGGGGGGCTTTTCACCGGGGGGGGCTTTTCACCTACATCCATATACTACATACTAATTACCATGCTTATTACATACATGGGTGCTATTTATTCAATAATCATTGCATACAATCCTTATCCAAGAGTGTTTTGATTGAGAGTGCAAAGGGCTGAGGTATAAGGTCATAAAACTTGAAAGTATTTGAAATTACATCTAGTTTTACCCTTGTAATAATTACAAATACAAGTACAATTTTGTTCAATTATAAATAACATTCATTTGCTTGAAAATTGTAATTAAATGCAGGAAATGACAACACATTACAGTGACCCTAACCTTACACGATCAAAGTTGTAGTTACTGATTGCATCTATAGTCAAATTTGTGCAATGTATGCAAGCTGTTCTACAAATTGATTAGTCTAAATTAACTTAAGAGGATTTTGAGTATACCCTGTTTGCAGGTGTAATTTCTTTCAAGTCTTACTTGATTAACAATAGGCTTTTATCAACTGATGAAAAAAAACATTTCTGTGATTCTTTTATATAAAATATTTTCCAGAATGCAAGCTTAATGACTTCAAATTTTCTACAAAATCTTGTCATGTGGGCCTGTCAGCAGACATTTTACTATACTAATGTATGTACTATGTACATACATTTGAGTTATTTTTTTTTGTTTTTGTGTAATACTCTAGTCAGTGAATGACTCATTCACCTCATCCTGTTATCTGGATTAGTGTAAAACATCCACCTGTCAAACCACCTGTATTGAAAGTCATTAATTCAGCATCCACTTAAATTTTAAGAAGGCACATTGTTGTATGTATATAGCTCAACTAGCAAGTGGTGATTACTTTTCTTTTCAGCATGTATATCCTTTGTGTAACATATGATCCACTGCAGCATTTGCCCATTCACTGGTATCAAATCTTGTATTGATGAACAGGTCCTCTCATTTAATTTTGATCAAAGTTCCCTGTACTTGCTTGCTTTAGGACCTGGCCTTGAATATTGCCTGAGAGTCAGATAATCTCATCATCAGGAAGAATAAATTATAGTTTTCAACATGCACTGTTTTTCTTCTGTTCAGTAATTCACTGGAAAATAATACTAGGTCCATATTAGAAACATTTTTGAATTTTTGTGAGAAATAGTATGTCCAGTTATTACAGCTAAAGTATGTGAGCCATCTTATACCTTTTTAATATATTTCCAATTTCCTAAGTTATAAAACAGTTTGAAAATAAAAAAATAGTTGTTTTAAAATCTTTAATGAATATCAACCATGTAGGATTACGAAAAAATTGTTCAGGTCGGTCTTTTTGTATATGGTTGTGTTTATTTCACCTTTGTTGCTTTCAATGTGACAGGGCAAATTGCTGCAAATCTTAAAGGTTTGATTGAAATAATTATTCACAATTCATTGCAGATGGCAGAAATGGACGGAATACAAGGAGAATACCAGCGACAGACCATTAACTGTCCACATGTAGGACCTCTAAATGTCTTCATTCAGGTCAGTTCCATATGTAATATCTTATTGTACTACACTGATATCAACTATGGTGATTGATGCAGCAGGAAGTATTATTTAAAGGGTCATACAATAACAAATATAGTGTGTTAAAGCTACTATAATAAGAGATCCCATAAAGCTTGTGGTATATATATATATATATATATATATATGTCGAGGCCCAGATTTGAATCTGGCCCTATTTAAAACTGGGCCAGCCCAGATCAAAATTTTGATTTGGACTGGCCCAGATCAAAATTCTAATCTTGGCCAGACCAGTTTTAAACTGGGCCAGCCCAGATTAAAATTTTGATCTGGGCCAATCAAGATTCAAATCCTGTGGTGAAGCCTTCAGGTTTTAAATCTGGTCTGGACTGATTTGAAACTGGGCCAGCCTAGATTAGAATTTTGATCTGGGCTGGTCAAGTTAACAATCCTGTGGTGGACTGATTTTAAACTGGACCAGCCCAGATCAGAATCCTAATCTACTCCTAGGCTGGCTTCAATAACACTTTATTTAACCAGCTGGCCTTTCGTTAATTCAAAGAATTTGTAAAACGTTGTAAGACTAAGTCAATAATAATTAATATTTAATTAATTTATTTCATTTTCTATGAAAATATCATTTGTTGGATCCTGTCATATTTATTTTGTAATTTCACCTCATGTGAAATGTCTAATATATTATAATATATATAATATTATAATTATAAGATAATCATGTTAAACATTGGTATTTTACAGGTGAAAATATAGCTTGCAGAACATGTGCATTAATTCAACAAACTAAAACAAAATTTAATCAATAATAATTAATATATATGTTACTCAATGTTAAGCTTGTGATTCAAGACCTGTAAATTCAAAATTTTATTTGTTATGTTATTAATCATTTATCATAAGTTGGGGTTTTTTGTCTGTGATATCCCCCCCCCCCCCCCCCCCCCAGTGACCCATTAAAGAATTTGCACTTAATATAACATTGGCCTAGAACTTATAACGTACTACATATTACGGAAAGAAGGCCCTGAAACATCTATTTAGATAGAACAGTGGGAACAATATTCTCCAGCTCAGCATTTTAACTATTGAGGGCAGAGAATATTTGTATTGCAGCTTTTAACTATCTTCAATTTACATTAGTTATCATTTAATAGATTAGCTTTTTTTTAAGTTATTAACTCCAAGGTGTAAACTCCACCATGTTTGTCACCCTCTGAATTAAAATTCTAAATCCAATTTTCACTCATGTTCACCTCTATTTTTGAGACTGACAAATGACAACAATCATATCATTTTCTCAGCTGTGGATTTTCTGCTATTGAAAATTACAGAAATGGTATCACAAACCTCTCCCTAGCCCCATTTTAGGGCACAGTGTCATGCTGATCACCCAAATTAGCATCAAGACTGATAAATTACTTTTGTTCACTTATAAATGGGTAAAGCTGGTATTTAATTATGCATGTATATATTTAATATTACACATGAAATTTTGATATTCAGAACAGAAAATTATCTCAGTTAAGTTGTTAATTTTGATATTGAGTCAAGTAGTTTTCTCAGAACTGACACATATTCTAAACTGTGATTAATTATGGTAGTTGGTTTAGGTCAAGTTCAAATGTGAACTTGTATGCTTGAAGAATAGATGAAACCAAAGAAGCACATCAGATTTGTTCATTAGCTTGTTCCTCACTAAAATATTTTAAATGATCTTGTTCATTATGTGTTTTGTGCCCTTCAAAATGGTGTATCTGGAATAAATGTTTACTGTATTATCTGATTTAAGATGATAAAAATCAAGCTAGCCTAAGATTAGATTAGGATTCTGATCTGGGCCAGCCCATTTCAAAATCAGTCCACCACAGGATAATAAACTTAACCAGCCCAGATCAAAATTCTAATCTGGGCCAGCCCAGTTTAAAAGCAGTCCAGACCAGATTTAAATCCTGAAGTCTTCACCACAGGATTTTAATCTGGACTGGCCCAGATCAAAATTTTAATCTGGGCTGGCCTAGTTTAAAACTGGTCTGGCCCAGATTAGAATTTTGATCTGGGCCGGTCCAAATCAAAATTTTGATCTTCCTTTGCTTCCTTTGCTTTGAAACCCTGTATCAGCTGATCTTATAGGGAAGCATTGTAAATACTCCTTTGACACAGCAAACATTATCAAACTGATTTGACCAAAACAGTTTAGTGCTTTACACAGGGATCGAGCACCTATGTATGTTGTGTACATTTCACACATGGAACAATCTAACAACAAGCATCTGCGCTTGCACTTTGGTATTGTTGCTGCTTGAAAACTAGGTCCAAAGCGTTCACACAACACTTCTGCCAAGTCGATAAACGGATTCATATTCAAAGTGGTTTGAAACCACCACCTTAGCTTGATCCAAAACTCTTTGGCCAAAACTGTTTTAAAACGCTTTGGGTTGCTGTGTGAACACTCTGAAAAGCTTTGGATTGCTGTGTGAACACTCTGATATGCTTTCTAAAGGGTTTTCATTTGCTGTGTGCAAGGGGTAATAGTGAGCAGCTGATTTATCTAGAAGATAAAGAGAACCAAACAATGCCATGGTCAGGGAAGATTATTTTATATATATATGTTAATTATAATTATGGTGATGTGTTGCCCTTTAATATATAGTATAAATGCATGAAAGGCTGTGTTAAACAGCGAGTTGAGCATCTGCATGGCTTTGCTGCACTTGAATCCCAGAACTGGCTGTCAGTCTGCCAATAAGGCACGTAAACAAGATGAAGTCAGCAAGTACAAAACCCTGACTTGCACCATGTAAGCACACTGACAGTTAACAACAAGGTCTTCCTGTGAAAACAATTCAGTCATGAATATCAACTATGTTTGAGAATAGTACACCTGTTTAGATTTTCTTGGGAGGTGTGTGTGTCTACATGTTCTTTGTCTATGTAAACAGACACGGCAAACTGGTGTTTCTTTCATGTTTCCAGTTATGGTGGAGTTGCAATATAGTATTGATCTTGTCTGGCGCTAATGAACTGTGTGCAGGCCTACCTAATATTAATTATACCAACCAGGGCAGGTGAAAACATGATATTTACTTTTTCCAAGGAGGTATTGTTTTTACCCCTGCAACAGTGTTAGAACATGATGACTCAAAAATTACATCACAAATTTCCATGAGACTTTGTAGGAGGATTGGACATTGGACAGTGAAGAACCCATTAAATTGTTATATGCCTGTCTATGAAGGGATGTGTTATGGTGAACCTTGGGCCCATTTATCTGTTAACATTTAGTGTCACTACCATGAGCACCAGGGCTTTGATGGATTTTCACAAAATTCACCATAACTACTTACCAATAGATTATCTTGCTTGAGTTTGATTATCGTCAAAATCCATGGATATTTAATAAGGTCAGAGGTTAAGTACTGGGCTACTTTGTGGTGTCACCACAATTACTTACCAAGACTATATAGTATAATAGATATTGATAAAACTCAACAGAAATATAAATCAGTATAATATCTCACTTAAGTCCAAGTTCCAGCAAAATCCATGCATTATATAATTAGGTCAGAGATCACCAGACACTGGTGGAACCATGTTGACTTGCCAAAAATATGATAGATTTTCATGAAACTCATTTTGAATATTAATGAATACAGTTTCTCACCTGAATAATATTCTCATCAGAATTCATGCATATTTAATAAGCTCAGAGGTCACCAGGCTACTTTGTGGTATTGCCTTGTGTCCGTGCATTAACTTGAGTGTCACTGTGATAACTTTCCAGAGCTTGGCTGGATTTTCACAGAACTCACCCTTACTACTTACCAAGTTGTATAAAATGATATAAATTATGTTCCTGTATTGAGACCTCAATTTGTACTCCTGTCACACACATCCAACATTGATAACATACATAAGCATATGGGATAATTTTTAAATCAGATCAGGAAGTGTCATAATAATCAGGTAGTGTCATTGATATGCTGTATTAATGGTGAAGTAATTAATTGTGTTGTTCTGTGAAGTACCTTGTTATCTTGAGATAACACTTGATAAGGCCAGGGGTCAACATTTCCTGTTATCTCACTGATGTGAATCAAACCAATCCTTGCCTGCTACTGTCAGTTAATACAATGACATACAGATGATTATTTTGTCACCGTGTCTGTTTATCTCTTGTCAACAGGAAAGCCATTCCACTACTTATTATTCATCATCTGCTGTTGAAGTGGCAGCACTGTAAGCAGACTAACCTTGATGGTTAAAGTATAATCTTTCTCCATATATCAGTTTACTCTATTTATGTTTGTATGTCAGTGGACTGGTCCACCAGGGAACCTTCAAAGTAGAGTTTGGATACAGGATACAGGATAAAGAGCTTTGACGTTGCAAAATGCTTTGTCAAATTTGATAGCTCTCAGAGGTTATGCAAATGGTAAATGCAAAAAAAAATAATAATTGAAATGAATCTATTAAGAGGTAAATAGTCAATGACAATTTGTGGTTTTGCAATTCAGTGCATGGATTCTTCTGTGCATTGTAGAATGTTACACCCCTGGCACTGACCTTGTAATTATAAATAGGTTGTGACAGTGCAGTGTCATTTACCTCAAATGACATCCCCAGAACAGGATAATGATGTACATGTATCATGGTCAGTGTGACCATCCTACAACACTGCCTTTTGGACCAAAATAATTTTATGATATCCTAATCTCAACCAGTTAAGTATAAGGCCACCAATGTCCATTCAGGTGCCAGGCTACTCATCTCTGTGCACAAACTTTCAACTAGAGAGCACTTGGAGAACATACCCCTGCCAAAGCCTGATGCATTTTTCAATCGGCCCCTAATTCATCAAGTTGTCCTCGGGTTCATTGTCCACAGTTCCAACATTTCCTGAACATCATTTGAAATTTTTTAGATATTGTGTAGACAAACAGACAGACAGACTTACGAACAAAAAGTAAGTGGATAACTTCTGCCAACTTCATAATATACATGAAATGGTAAGCATTGAAAATTTGAAATTCTAAAATGATCAGCTCCTTTTCTTGTAAAATGTGTTTTGTGTGATAATTACTATACTCTTTACACAGCACTTTAACTATAGGCCTACTTCCTATATGGTAAGCTCTGTTTGTTATGACCCCGTATCCTGAATTGCTACACCAGAGGGGAACACTGTATTATTGTCCAATCAGATGAGAATATGTGCTGGAAGACACAGCCAAGCGAGGAATACACGGAGCCAATCATGTTAATTTCGTTTTGAGTGACAGCTCATCGCCCCAGTAACGGTCTGAACAGGCCACAGGCTCAGAGAGAATTGCCGCAGACGTGGTTTGCTTAGGGCCTTGGGCACATAGGATGCCTGGTCGGTGAGCTGTAATTCAAATGAAACGTAACAACAAAGGCTGCGTGCACACCTGGCGGGCTGGTTTCAGTTCTGCAGACAACAAATACATGGCTACGCCAACACAGTCATACTGTCAGAATCAAATTGGTTGATGATGTGTGAATGCAGAGGGAGCAATTAAAATTCGAACGTAAACTGTCTTCAAACAGTGCTTGAAGCGCAGCTAGGGGCGGAGCCAGGATGCCTGTCGAGTGTTTGTTTATTGGCATCTGGTTGGCTGCTTGTCACATCATACACATGTTTTGTTCAGCGGACAATAAACCGCCATATGGTGTCTAAATATATCATAAACTGTCAAAGCTGGCAGCTTGAAAATCAGTTGCTTCTTTAGAAGCGTAAGATTTCCGCTGCTCTGGGAGCGTAGATAATTACTAAATGTTACTGAAGAAGTCCAACATATTTATAATACTCTTTACAAGCAGGGGCAGTGAAGATCTGTAAAATAGTGTTTTATTGAACCTTATCATATTTGGAAATTTTCCATTTTGCTTCGTTCCTGCATATAATAAATTAAAAATTGCAAATTGGTTCACATGTTTGTGTATTTGTATTTGTTTGACATGTTGGTGATGTTATCAGTACAGTGATTTCACCAGGAAGCATGATTGAGGGTAGAGGTCTCAGCCATTTGGCACGTGCCTGACATTCAATCTGGAACACTGCCAACTTTTGTGGATGTGTTTTGAACTGTTTAGCACCTTGAAGTATGACTGCTCCTCGGGATGGCCAGAATCCTGACATCCCAGTTCTACAGATCTTTAATTTATTACAGGCTCATCACTGAGTCAAGGCTTGGAAGATATTCGCATTTTGGGTTTGAATTATGCAATTTTGGAAATGGAATTTTCCATCCTACCTTGAAATATATTTGCAATATGAATAGTTAAATGTATGGATATGCATGTTAATATATTTGTAGTTGTATGGAATCATATTACTAAATATGGTTTTAAGTTTGTATCATTTTCATCTGATAGGAGAATAATTTTCATGTTGGCAGTATGCAAATGAGTATACTGTGGCAGGTATGCTGGTTGAAGTAGGATTGCTGGTTGACACCGTGCAGTTTCGAATGCTGGATGTGTCATCGTCTGACCTAATACATGTAATCTTATGGGTGTTTCAAGCAAGTGTTGACAGCTCTATTGATCAATATGCCCCATCCTCAGTCTGGAACACAGCATGATTGATTGCATTGCACCCCCACCCTTTATCAGTGAAGATTATCACATAAAGTAGCTCAGGATTTATGAATTTTCACCATTTACAAAAATATCATTATTGAACCAGCATATTCCTGTAATTGTATCCGCCAAAACAGAGTTTTGCGGATACGTTTTCAGCTGCAAAGGTGTCCGGAGAACTCCTCTGAAACCGCTTGGCGGAATTTTCCGAAACCCGGGATTATGTTCGGGTCACATGTGAACTGCTGCGCCCTGATTTTGTTTTGACCTCTGACCTTTCCTCTGCGCTCTGCGTCTGTTTGTGCGTCTGTTTCCACACATAAACCCACATATCTCGGGAACCGTTTGACCGATCAGGAAAATTTTTTTGCACAAATGTAGCCCTCTGAGAGCTTTATAACATACACCAAAAATGGTGGCGCCACCTGCAACCATGTTTGCACAGTGTCCATCTGTTCGTCTGCCTTGGGTTAAAATCACTCATATCTCTGCAGTGACTTGACTAATTCACCTGAAATTCGGCATGCGTAAACATCCTGGATAGCTTTTCTGATTTTTGACAGGTGGCGCCACCTACATTCACGTTTACGCTGCAGACATCCAAGCTCATATCTCGGGAACCGTTTGACCGATCAGGAAAATTCTTTTGCACAAATGTAGCCCTTGGAGAGCTTTATAACATACACCAAAAATGGTGGCGCCACCTGCAACCATGTTTGCACAGTGTCCATCTGTTTGTCTGCCTTGGGTTAAAATCACTCATATCTCTGCAGTGACTTGACTAATTCACCTGAAATTTGGCATGCGTATACATCCTGGATAGCTTTTCTGATTTTATGACAGGTGGCGCCACCTACATTCACTTTTACGCTGCAGACATCCAAGCTCATATCTCGGGAACCGTTTGACCGATCAGGAAAATTCTTTTGCACAAATGTAGCCCTTGGAGAGCTTTATAACATACACCAAAAATGGTGGCGCTACCTGCAACCATGTTTGCACAGTGTCCATCTGTTTGTCTGCCTTGGGTTAAAATCACTCATATCTCTGCAGTGACTTGACTAATTCACCTGAAATTTGGCATGCGTATACATCCTGGATAGCTTTTCTGATTTTATGACAGGTGGCGCCACCTACATTCACGTTTACGCTGCAGACATCCAAGCTCATATCTCAGGAACAGTTTGACCGATCCGGAAAATTTTTTTGCACAAATGTAGCCCTTGGAGAGCTTTATAACATACACATAAAATGGTGGCGCCACCTGCAACCATGTTTGCACAGTGTTCATCTGTTCGTCTGCCTTGGGTTAAAATCACTCATATCTCTGCAGTGGTTTGACTAATTCACCTGAAATTCGGCATGCTTATACATACTGGATAGCTTTTCTGATTTTATGACAGGTGGCGCCACCTACAATCAAGTTTACGCTGCAGACATCCAAGCTCATATCTAGGGAACCGTTTGACCGATTGGGCCAAAATTTTGCATGTGTATAAATCTCATATAGCTCTTTATCATAAGCAAAACTGGTGGCGCCACCTGCAGCCATGTTTGCACAGCTCCCGTCTGTTTGTCTGCCATGGGATAAAATCACTCATATCTCGGCAGTGGTTTGACATATCTGCCTAAAATTTTGCAAGTTTATACATCCCTGACAGCTCTCTTGATTTTATGACAGGTGGCGCCACCTGCATTCTAGTTTATGCAGCAGATATCCAAGCTCATATCTTGGGAACCGTTTGACGGATTGGGCCAAAGTTTTGCATGTGTATAGTTCTCACAAAGCTCTTTATCATACGTTAAACTGGTGGCGCCACCTGCAACCCTTTTTTTTACAGTGTCCATCTGTTTGTCTGCCAAGGGCAAAAATCACTCATATACAATATAGTGGTTTGACTTATCTGCCTTTAAATTTTGCATATGTATACAACTTGGACGGCTTTCTGGATTTTTGGTAGGTAGCGCAACCTACATACACAATTTGGCTGCAGACATCCATGCTAATATGCAACACTTCACCCGTTCCACTCTGATTTAGGCGGATACAAGTAGTCGCTTGTCGACTACCCGTATTCTAGTTGATAAATTAGAACTGATGTTGTGAATGGCCTACAGAAAAAGTACACATCTGTTTCCTCAACAGAGAAACAACATAAATCAAAAGCCAAAAATGAAATAAAAAATTTGCTCCCTAACACATAGATCAGTATTTTTCTGGCTGAAGAGATATTTCCATCAGTTTCAACATTATATTATATGGAAAATTAAATAACTCTTCTGCCAAACAGCTGGGTTTGTTTGTGACAGAGCTCAAATCTATTTATAAGTTTTATGTAGATTTGTAACTTTCAGTGTTAAGGTTTCCTGCTTGTAGCAGATGATCATCAGACTCTTGTCCTTGGCAGACTTAATTGTTTGTTTGTCTGTCTCATAGTGTATCCTGTCATAATATATGCTTTAGCAGTTACCTTTATAATGTAACATAACATACAGCTAAAGTCCTTTTGTGTGTGTTCGTGTGGGGGGGGGGGGGTGTAAGGTCTGGGCTGGATATATTCCTTTGTGCTTTATGATGCATAGAAACAATAGCAGGAAATTGG
The DNA here is from genome assembly GCA_026874595.1 of Sipunculus nudus. Classification (NCBI taxonomy): domain Eukaryota; kingdom Metazoa; phylum Annelida; class Sipuncula; order Golfingiida; family Sipunculidae; genus Sipunculus; species Sipunculus nudus. The sequence continues at coordinate 17,482,642 of CM049306.1, read as the reverse complement.
AGATCTCCTGTCCTTGAAAGACTTTATTGTATGTCTGTTTTATTACAGCAGCAGTTTGGCTGCTACAACAGTTTAAAGAGTGTCTGGACACCACGTCTGAGAGGCAGTGGGGATCATATTCATAAAAAATGGTGAGAATCTCACTATGGATTCTCTGTGGATTTGCACAGAAATAAAATAGTCTAGATTCAGTAATGCAGCTGCAGTTTCTCTGTTAAAGACAAATTCACCACCAATCATACCAATTGTTAATAGCATTGTTTATTTGTAGGACAATCGAAGGCGGCATATAAAAAAAAAGCCTCAAGACAAGACAATTCAGTTCCCAGACCTTCCACAAAGTTTTCACAATTTAATCACAAGGGCAAAAAAAATGCAAAACCAGACATAATTTTTTCCACTGGTTTCATATTAATATGCCCACATAGCACTAAAAGTTAGGCAAGTAGCGGGTAAAACATTGACACGAGGAAATATTGTTGTACCTTTTCATTTGCTGATATATTATGTGAATGTTCATTGTTTTTCCATATAAAAGGAAGTCCATTTGCTGACCATTTTTGTTAACTCGCAATGTCAGCTTCTATTTTTAACATCCAGATTTTGTTGACTGATAGACCATGGTGACTGACTGGTGATTTGCCACACCTACGTTCTTGTGATTGGCTGAGTGATGACACACTATAGTCAGTGAGGCAATCAGATATTCATAATAAGGATTGCCCCATATGACTTCATTCATAACAATTTTGGCAGGAGTGGCTCACAGTGTTCTCACATTGCTCATGTTGCCCATGAAGCTTATTTTTCAGCCAAGACCATATGGCCCATGACTGAAATTGGGCAAATGAAGTATAATTTAATGTCGAACCTGGTGATGACCAAGTCTAGGAAGTGATCAGAATCATAACGTCAAATAAGAATAACATGATTTCACGTAAATTTAGTGGCATGGTTCACAGGGCAGACCCTTTCTGTAAATGAGACAGGTCTGTAATTGTGACACACAAAAAATGTCATGTATATCAAGATGATCCTTTAAACTTTTTATCCAGGTCAACATTATATATTTAGTATTTATTACCTCTGTTTTTACTGGTTGTTATTTCTATGTAAGTAGACATGAAATAATATTCTAGTTCATATATATTATAAGGAAAGGAAAAATGTCTTAGTAACTGAATAAAATTTATTTTTTATATGGTTAGTTCATGTTTCTGCACACCTACATATAAAAAATATTTAAAAATTTTATAGGATATTCAGTCTGGTTATATATTAAAAGTGCAAACGGTAAAATAATGCAGTTTATCTTCAAAGCCAGGTGTAAATAGTAAAGGGAATTCTTGCATCCACAATATTTCTTCAAATATGTTTGAAAAGGTTTATTTTATTTATATTGATAAATTCTTAACACTGGACAATAATTGTTAAAGAATAGATGCTTTTACATTGTAGATGTTTATTAATGAGCACTTAATTAACCTAATTTACGGTAGGTCCTACAATGATATGACAGGACCAGCAATTAATCTTCTGCAGCAGGACCCACTGTCTTGCTAAAGACTTCGCAAGATCTTGCAAACTCTGAGCTAGCCCTATCAGTTTTACACAAAATGCCTGCTGAGTCTGATGCATACATTTACAGCGAGGACTTTCTTTTCTTATCTCTCCCATGTTTTGCAACATGTACTGACTTATTATTTTTGTGTACTCAGGTATTTAATACTAAGATTAAGACACTTTCCAGTGTGTTCCTATGTTTTCTGTCGGCCACCGCCGCAATGGCTGCCTCTTAGGTTTCCGGAGAACTCCTCCATAACCACTGGGTGGAATTTTTAGCTCAGCTGACTATAAATCATCTGAGCTATAGTCGTGGTCCATTGTCCGTCGTCTGTCCATCCGTAGATGTCGCACGTTTTGAAACCATAAGACCTAGGAATCCAAAATTCGGCATAATGTTGATGTCCCCAAGATCTCCTACCAAGCCAAAAACTGGGTCTTTGCGACTTTGTTCCTTTGAGAAATTAAGGAAAAACCTCAATTTTTTTATTAAAAACCTATTTTCACACTTCAGGACCACCTAATATCAAAACCACTCATCTGTTATAGTTCCTATGTACATGCCAGAAATTAGGTCTGTATTATATAATTTAAAAAAAGTTATGGGCTCAAACATAATGCATTTTGTAAAAAATCAGACAAGATATTTGATCACTTAACACAAAACATGTTAAAACTAAGGACTTTTTTCCAGTAATATAACTTAAATTTATCAAAATTAAATTGTGTACCCAATATTAGATCAAAATTTTTTAAAGTTTTTAAAATATTAGCAAAAATAAAAAATTGGAGGCTCTTGTTGTATTCCCTAACATTGTCAAGCAGTCCACTTTGGTGACTGTAATTCATTCAGTGCAGCTCTCTATGCTCCCCAGGCTGTTGGCATAATGTTAGATGTCCCCAAGATCTCCTACCAAGCTGAAAACTGGGTCTTTTCAACTTTGTTCCTTTGAGAAATTAAAGGAAAAACCTCAATTTTTTATTAAAAACCTATATTCACACTTCAGGACTGCCTAAAATCAAAACAACTCATCTGATTTTCCTCGTATTTACGATAAATATTCATCTATATAGTTCCTATGTACATGCCAGAAATAGGGTCTGTATTATATAATTTAAAAAAGTTATGGGCTCAAACATAATGCATTTTGTAAAAAATCAGGAAAGATATTTGATCGCTTAACACAAAACATATTAAAGCTAAGGACTTTTTTTCCAGTAATATAACTTTAATTAATCAAAATTAAAGTTTATACCCAAAATTAGATCAAAATCTTTTAAATTTTTTAAAATATTAGCAAAAATAAAAAATTGGTACCTTAAATTTTGCCCAACTTTGGCCATGGCATGTTTTTTTCTGTAAGTACTGTGGATTTAATTTTCACAGCATGTACACATAAGGATTAAATCTGTTAAATTCTGAAATTTGAAAATAAAAGCTGCAAAATTAGGCTAGTTATTGTATTTTTTTTGGAGGCTCTTGCTGTATTCCCTTACATTGTCAAGCAGTCCACTTTGTAGGTCATTCAGTGCAGCTCTCCCCCCCCCCCCCCCCCCCCACCCCGATTCTGTTAACAGACCTGTACTATGAACTAGATGAATCTTATATTTAACATTTTTTTCAGCAACGAGCAGTAACAACAGAGACCTCTCCCCCACCCACCCCTTCAATACACAGGACTAATAAACAAGATGTATTCCGCCCTGTACATATGTGCTAGCTAAGAGTTCATTGTTATCCAGGACATGTTGTAATGTTGTTCATTTATTCATATATGTAAGCCTTACACACATATTTGCAAACTGTTGGAATATTTTAAAAATTATTTTTATTTATTACCTTTTTGTACCAATTTATTTCAGTTGAATTTTTAACGCATGTGCATTGCCAAGGTTAAGCACCACAAATTATCATGTAAAGTGATGTTATGTTGATTATATGGTTTTATGGGCCGGAGGCCTTTATACTTGAATAAACTATTTATTTATTTATTATTTATTAAACAAGATGAATCTTATAATTTTAATGTTAAATAAAATTCTTTTTGATGAGACTTGGACAATTTTGATTTTTTTAAAGAAAAAAATTTCAGGAATTTAATCCTTATATTCACATACAAAATATTAGGATCTAATGTAAGTGCTAACTGACAAGATTTAAGAAGATATAAATACGTTGTAGCATTTCTTTCATATCTCTTAAAGTTGGCGGGGCCTAGGTGTATATAACACTGTTAACTTAGTATTAAAATCAGGAATATTGGTAAAACTATGTGGGATTAATTTTTAACTCATATGGCCATATATTTAACTTTTGAAAACTTAATTACCTTCACACATTATTTGTTTATGAAATGTTACTTTTTTATAACACTTATCGTAGGCCTATTTGTTCCCTTGGTGCATCACTAAATGGTTTAGCTTATGTCCATTATTCTATAATTTACAGAGTTTCATTTTAGCAGGGAAATTTTCTCATAGCTTTTCTAATGATAATATACATGAAAAATCAAAAGAAATAAAAATATTTTTGCAGTTTCTAATATTTTCCAAAATTCAGCTGAGCGATGTGACCCATGGGTCCCTTGTTTTAAATTCAGGATTATGATAGGGTCACATGTGAACTGTTGCGCCCTCATTTTTGGTTGACTTCTGACCTTTCCTCTCTGCCCAGCGTCCATTTGTGCATCTGTTTCCACACATAAACACACATATCTGGGGAACTGTTTGACCGATGAGGCTTAAATGTTTCACAAATGTAGCCCTTGGAAAGCTGTATAACATACACTCAAAATGGTGGCGCCACCTGCAACCATTTTTGCACAGCGTCCATCTGTTCATCTGCCTTGGGATGAAATCACTCATATCTCTGCATTGGTTACTTATCCACCTGAAATATTGCATGTGTATACATCCTTTGTTGATTATTTTATGATAGGTGGTGCCACCTTCATTCATGTTAAATCTGCAGACATCCAAGCTCATATCTTGGGAACCATTTGACCGATTGCATGTTTATAAATCTCTCATAGCTCTTTACCAGCAAAACTGGTGGCGCCACCTGTAACCATTTTTGCACAGCGTCCATCTGTTCTTCAGCCTTGGGATAAAATTGCTCAAATCTCGGCAGAGGTTTGACATATCTGCCTAAAATTTTGCATGTTTATACATCTTGGATAGCTTTCTCGATTTTGTGGCAGGTGGCGCCATCACATTTATGCTTATGCTGCAGACATTTTGGCTTATATCTAAGGACTGGTTTGACATATCCCCCTCAAATTTTACCTATGTATAGGTCTCGCATGGCTCTCAATCATACACAAAATTGGTGGTGCCACCTGCCACCATTTTAGCACAGCCTCCATTTGTTTGTCTGCTGTCGGATAAAATCACTCATATACAAGTAGTGGTTTGACTTATCTGCCTAAAATTTTGCATGTGTATACAACTTGGACAGCTTTGTGGATTTTGTGGTAGGTGGCGCAACCTACATACATATTTCAGCTGCAGACATCCATGCTAATATGCAATACACCTCACTCTATTTCCCCTTGCCACTCAATCCATGCCTCACTTCACCCTTCCCACTCTGATTTCGGCGGATACACATAGTCGACAAGCAACTACCCATATTTTAGTTCCTTTTTGGATATTGTACTGAGAGCCAGATGTGGGAGCATAGATCTGTCTTCCATGTCCCAGAGATACACTGATCACCGCTCCCATCAGCCACCTCCCATGAAATGATTAACTGTGTAGACATCAGCGGGTTCATCAGTAATGATGCTGGTCGAGGCATGTCTGGTTGTGGGGCATTTTATGATCTTGATCAAAAGGCTTCGTAGTTTGAGCATCACCCAGTGCTGTTTACCAGAGTTATTGTTCTGTTTACTTCATGCTGGTTTTAGTTTTAACCTGTCATGTCCCAAGTTGTTTTCCTGTTGGAATTCAGAAGTGAAAACAAAAATTGTCTGTGATGTGTAGTGGCCTAGCATTTATGACACATTATCAGCTACAACATATGTCATTATTAGTGGTAGGCATTGGTTGGAAAATTATATTCAGTGACCGTCATCTGATGTACCTTATATTTACTGTGAAATCTGTGGTATAAAATTGACCTAAAATATTGATGGAGTGAATTCAGTATGACTTGTGAATCAGTGAAATCATGCTTAAATTTCAAGAAAACCGCTGAATTCATGACATTTATTCGCCACACTTGTTAGCGCACCTGTCAGCTTATGGGATGGCATGGTGTCCAGCAACCTCAGTGCAATAACCTATCTCAAAACTGTTAGAACTAGAAGTATCAGTCACATGTCAAACTTTATTGGATTAAACTTATTCTTCTGCTTTCTGCATTGACTTAGATTGTATAGAGAAAAAGCTAAAAAACTTTAAAAATCTTCTCTGAAAGCTTTCCAGCCAAATTATCCAATATTTCATAGAAATAGAACAATCTCTCTCTCCAGTTTTTTTAATGGTACCAGTTGAATGATTTTTGGCCGAGTTATAGGAAGCTGAACTTAGTCATTTGGCCAAAAAAAAGCATACTGAAATTACAATCTCAGAAACGAAATTTTATGCAAATATTGGTCACAAGTTATATTTGAAAATGACGTATTTGTGGCGCCACCTGCATTGACCTTTGTTGTATGGGGGTCATTTGAACATTAACCCATAATTTCTCAGGCGCATGAACTAGCATCCCCAACTTTTATGCAAAAATCAATCACATATCAAATGCTGTGGGATTTAGCTTTTTGTGGCGACACTTGCATTGACTTACATTTTACTGGGGGCTTGAAAATGTTTGAAAATCTTCTCTGAAATCATTCGGCCAATTTGTTCAATATTTTACAGAAATGATCCAAGAGATGAGCCCTCTCAAGTCTGTTCAAATGGTATGGGTTTGATGAATTTTGGCAGAGTTACAGGAATTTGAACTCAGTCATTTGGCCATGTAAGCATACTAATATAACAGTCTCATAAATGACAGGAGCTAGCATCACTAAGTTTTGTGTAAATGTTGGTCACATGACTCATTTGAAATTGAGGTTTTTGTGGCACCACCTACATCAGCCTGAATTTTACAGGCTAAAACCTTGTAATTTTAGCCTCTTCCAGCTTAAATGTTTTATGATGAAACTGTTAAGCTGAATTGATTGGGTACATATGTAACATTGCACAAAATAATTATTTTAAGGTGGCCTTTGTTCAGGTTTACTTGAAATGATTTTTGGCATAATTATTGGAACTGTGAAAATGAAAATACTGCTAGATACTTTGGTAAACAAAGCTAGTAGATTAATTGTACTAACAAACTTAGCCTTTGTGTATAAAAGCAGAGCTGTACAGGCAACAAATAATTTGTGTCCATATATCCAGTTTACCGTAAATCCTGTTTTTATCGCTGCGGCCTTGAAAACAAACTCAAAATCGTAAATCTCGACTTTTTTCTGAACTCGGGATGCGGCCATAAGTAGATGGTTTATCAGAAATGAACTGTGAGAAGAACTGTCTCCCGGACATGGCGCTCCTTTGGGTGATAATAGGAGATCAAGCACACCACAGAGGAAATACTCTTTGTAGTCACAGATTTATTGTATAAAATTGTATAGTCTAAATGTTCATATAAAATATGATAATTATATGCAATCAATTGAACAATAACAATAAACATTGAACAATAACAACACTTATTACGAGATTAAAATGAATGAGGTTATTCATGGTGAGGACTAGTGGTGACGTCTGTTGGAAAAAATCGGTATTACCGGTCATAATTTTGACGGAGCCAGATTGCCTTTGAATCTATGTTGTTTATAAAAAGAATTCAGAAAATCAAAATATGTTGTTTAGAACACTATAAAATCTTTTTAAAAGTTCAAATTTAGCAGGTTACTTACTGACATTTTTTATGTCTGATACATGTACCTCAATATTGAATAGCCAATCTTCTCGCCCCTATGTCATGTTTCTGGAAAACCTTCATCCTTGAATGCGTATGGCCCGGTCATTTAGTTCTGTTTAATCTTTGGTTTTTTTTATACAATCACGGATATATTGTATGAATGGAAATACTGTTAGAGGGGAAATATGCTTGTAGATATAAATGGTAGAACATGTCACTACAGCTGATGGAATTTGGTGAATATACAGATTTTACATGCTGTGCCGTATTCTTGTTTTCTACTGATTTTCCAATATATTTTGGATAGAAATATTCTGCTGATCCATTTAAAGTCTCTGTATATTTTAATTCTAAAAGTAATATTTTGAAATCTTAATCTATGATGAAAATTCCATTTCTTGAATTACTCGGAAGATTCGAATCATTTTCATACCGGTAACTTCGGTATTAACATCGTCACATCGTCCGTTGACATCGCTCCATGTCACAATTTGCTGATGCGTTTGAAAACATCGCTGGTCAACTTAACTAAATATCAAAATAACTGAAGTAACCTTGTCGAGATAAGCACGTATAGCAAACATGACCCGTGAAAAGAGTGATTTTAAAGTGAAATTAAAATGGCCGGTTGAGGTAAGCAAGTTTTTTTCCTCAAGAAAGTTTCCGTGTGGGGAGCCATCTTGTCAAGGTAGCGTTCGCGCAAGGCACACTGGGACGGAATAGGTGGCTGTTCTGTTTACCACCCACGGCGTATAGCCGTTCAAAATATTCTTAGCAGAACACCAGGAAGTTTCAGCACATGGCGGCACTCAAACTTGATTTTAAAACGTTCGTCAGCCATTGTGCGACTCTTTACGATGTCAGCTTTTTATTCATTTTACTTTTTAAACAAATAATCGTTTCTAAATAATGCTGCAAATGAGTTTGAAGTAGGCATTTATTTCAATGTTGTTTGACCATGCCCAACGAAGTGGGCCGCTGTGTTACAGCTTGGGTGTTTTAAACGTATTATTTGGTGCGATTACCAAGATTTTTTATAACAAGTTATATATCGCACGAAAGATATACATGTCAAGGTTCTACATTTAAATTTTTATATGTATACCACGAGCCGTGATTAAGTTCCTGCAGGTTGAAAATCTGACAGTTTCAGCAGTCTTAGCCATCATGTGGCTCCCTGAATGCTACTGCGTAATGGTGCGTAATAGTGGATAGTATTCAGGCTTTTTGCTTTAATAAATGTACATATAAACCTCAATTCAGTGTTCAAACTATGGTCTTTGACAATTGCACGTACATGCAAAGAAGCGTTTTGATGCATACAAGAATCGTTTTGTGTAACCACCATTCAAACGAAACGATCGTTCGGAGAACCTTTCTTTTTCTGATAAATGCCTGCCAATCCATGTGCAAAAGTCGTTAGTAACATACAGATATTTTGTCCCTATCTCGAGCGTTAAATATATTTAATATACGTAATCTGGCAACATATTTAACCTCTGTAATTAATACTTTTTAGCCCTCAGCCCTTAGGCTGATGGGCTATTGTCGTCACCCAAGCTGTCCGTCCGTCTGTCTGTCCGTCCGTCCGGCGTCCGTTAACTTTTACCTTGTGAGAGGGATATCTTGAAAAGGATTCACCGTCAGAATTTTATTTCCTCGGTAAAGATGTATATCGACAAAATCTCGGTCAAGTTCGAAGATGGGTGACCTTGACCTATTTTTCTACATTTTAGAGCTGATTATAGAAAAACACTTAGATGCTTATTACTCAGGAACCATTTGGTGGATTTTCACAAAACTTACTATGATTATTGGGACTGATAGTCTGTACCTGCTATACAAGTTTGGTGGCGCCACCTACAATTTCTGATTTTTAATGAATTTTTATCGGATTTTTCAACTTTGGGCTTGTGAGCGGGATATCTCGAAAAGGATTCACCGTAAGAATTTTATTTTTTCGATGAAGATGTATATTGACAAAATCTCGGTCAAGTTCGAAGATGGGTGACCTTGACCTATTTTTCTACGTTTTAGAGCTGATTATAGAAAAAACATTTAGAAGCTTATTTCTCAGGAACCATTGGGTGGATTTTCACAATACTTACTATGATCATAGGGACTGATGGTCTGTAACTGCTGCACAAGTTTGGGGGTGCCACCTGCAATTTCTGATTTTTTATGGAATTTTTCTTGGATTTTTCAACTTTGGCCTTGTGAGCGGGATATCTCTTAAAGGATTCACAATAGGAATTTTATTTCTTTGGTGAAGATGTATATCGACAAAAATCTCGTTCATGTTCGAAGATGGGTGACCTTGACCTACTTTTCAAGGTCACAGAGCTTATAATAGAATAAAACTTAGAAGCTTATTTTTCAGGAAGCATTTGGTGGATTGTTATGAATCATGGTACATACCTCTCCATTTTAAATTTATAACAGAGACATGTACAGATATACATCCATGTGAGAACAGATATTTAGTACTTGTTACTGTTACCACCTCTAAACACTGTTCTTTTGGCTGAGGGCTTTTGTCAGCTTTTGCTGATATTCTAGTTATTCTAGTCTTCATTAAAGCAGCCATGTCGTGATTTAATTGCTACGTGCAGCTAATTAACTTACCCTCAGGCCAGAGACAGAGTCAGGGTGCGGCCTTTAAGAGGGGTTTTGGGTATTTAGACCTAAGTGGGAGCTCCTTTAAGAGACCTTGCAAACTCAGGGTGCGGCTATAAATAGACGTGGGGCCATTAAAACAAGATTTACGGTATGTGTAAGATAAATCCATGAATAAAATATATCTGTATTCTGATTTTGCTTTCAGTAGGCATCTGTTATTATTTTAAAATCTAATGAATATGCAGCTTGAAAAAGCATTGTATTTTCAGTATGTATAAACAGATTTGGCAACATAACAAAATTTTGTCTGCATCTATAAATAGCTTAGCAGACTGCCAACTGTATAAGATTTTGCAACAGGTCAAGAGTTCACTCAGTGCAGTAGCTGCAGCTAGCAATTTGTTCTGGTTCACTTTGGGCAACTGCCTGCCTCTTCAGAGCTTGGTCAGCCCAGTGCACCTGACTGAAGAGAAGTATCGGCCTGAAATTTTTGCTTGTCCATGCATCTTTGATGACTTTCACCTACAAAAGACCTACAGTGATTTTTTGCACAGTGTATGTCCCTGCAAATTTCTTAGGAGGGATTTTATGTATCAGCCTGAAATTGTGAATATCTATACATATCAGATAGCTACATCTTTTGTAATTGTGTCAATACAAGATGGTGTTATTTGCCAAAGTACACATTTCTCACATTCCAGCTTGGTGGGAGATTTAGTGGTACACAGGACAACATTTTCTATATTTTATAGTTTAGCTAAAGGTGACAGACATAACCTCCAGACTTGCGAGAATCTCCTTTCTCACCCAGTACAGACATGACTGATCAGTGACACCATTCACCTCTTCCTGTTGTGCGTGTGTCTCCTGTGCACTAGCCCTGTCTGGTGTTTAGTGTATTGATGTTTACTGCAAAAAGGCTTCTAATGAAACGTGATTCTATGTACCGATAGACGTGACGTAACTCAGTTCTAGCTCTTATCACTAAAGCCCTGTAAATTCTGTATGGCGAATCCCTGATATTTGCATATAAGGGCGTCACAAGGCTCCTGACGATTTCCTCGCATTTGCATATCAGGCCGCCTGGCTCCCTGTGAATGGCATCGTTGGTACGAGGAGGCTAACAGCGTCCCATAGGCAATAGACAGCTCAACCAGCTTGGTAACATTCGCACTGAAATCATGCATGTTTTCAGAAAGTCCATACGTGGACCTTCGTGTCCTATGATATATCTCTGCTGTTCGAACATACAGTCCATGGGCAAATTTAAGTGTATTGTAGACCATGTTGCATTGATATTGTTCTGTGTATTTGTTAGTGTTCAAGTTACACATGAAAGTTTTGCTACTGTTGAGTTGCCAACAAGCTGAACATCGTGATCGTTTCAGTCAGCCGTTACACGAATAACAGTTTGACTGCGTTCGTCGCATGTGGATCTGGATATCTCACACAGATTGGCTGAGCTGGAGACATTTTAAAACCGGCCTGCTGTGATAAGCAATGGTCTGATAGATAGTGACACACTGACTCACTGAGGCTGAGGGTTATATATAGTGTTAAAAATCTTGCCGTACTCAAATAGCCGAGGACCTAAACATTAAGACTGATAAAATGGGAATATATAAATTTATACCAAGCTGGAAGCCTACAATAGGTGGTTACTGAATTAACCATGTTGGTTTTGAAAAAAAAAGATTCTGGGACAGACCACTATAATTACTCCTTACATCACTGGGAAAGACCTTAGTTCAGCGAGGCGGTGATATTTGGCACTGACTGTCCGGTACAGCCCAAGTTTACCAGTCAATGAAATAAGAGGGTCAGGGAATGGTAATTAGTTATGTAAGTTGCCGCGTGGTAGCAGTACCGACACTAAGTACGACACAGTGAGAGCCCTTTGATATCTCTGTCAGAGCCATTTCATTGACTGGACCAGTCTACCTGTGCACTGACAAGGGTTACCTAAGGGTTACATGTATGGGTACATATTACCATGCATGCAGTGCCAGATACGCACTTTTCTTTTTCACAGAAATCCTCTTGTGGTCACACCTCCGGAACACTTTCTGGTCTTGAACTGTCTGGAATCATGCCAGTGTGCCCTCACAGGGGCCATTTCCCATATTTTCTCATTAATCCTGAGAAATTTAACCTTATTTTTTAGGGGCTATGCAGCACCATTTTTCATAAACTATGACTGTATGGAGTGGATGAACTTGTAAAATGATCTGATAGAAAGAAACTGAATCGGTATTAAAATACAAAAGGATGAACAGGTAAAAATTAGTTCAGAAAAAAAATCCATGAATCAGTTGAGATATCCTAGAGTTTTGTGGCCTGTCCATCAAACCTTTTCTATCATAATCGTGTATCTTAAAGACATTTTTGATGAAAAGAGGTATTTTAAAAAATAAATATCACAAATGGTTAGACATCCGTCAGATTATTTTTTCCAGTGAAAAGCAGTGATCTCTCAACTTTGGGCTGGAGCCTGCACTGCCAGGTTACTGGACATATTATTAATGGACTTTTAGAGCTGTAGCTGGTGGTGAAAGAGGGAAAACAATATTGCCAGGCCATATTGGCAAGACAGCAGCTTGGACATTATACATAAATACAGGTCTTGACATCATGGTTTATACAGCACAGTGAACTCAAGGACAGGACTGGTTAAAATAATAGGTGTTGTTAGGATAGGTGCTATACGAGCTTACTGCTTGATTGTACTGTGAGCTTATAAAAGTGAGATTAATATCTGATGGATTGAAAGGGAGTTGTAATTATGAATAATATAAGGGAGATTAGCATGAAAATAAAATATAAATGGTTGGTTATATGATTTAAAAGCCTGTATTGATTGGTAATGACTTGCAGGGTGCATGACTTGAATAAATAATGAAACATAATGGGTTAAAGCATTCATAACAATTACCTGTGTATCTTATGGAAATAAAAAAATGTTGAAGGGCCACACGATATATAATATTGGTGGATGTTAGCTGAAACAGCACTCATCTACCTAAGCAAACATAATCAATGAATATGCTTTCACGGCATATTTTGGAAGAGTGCATCACAGAATATTATTAGAGAACAAAATTACTTTTTTCTTTTTGCTTATATTTTATCCACTGTTCAACCCAGTGATGTCATGTCTCAGGCACTTAACAAGCTGGATTCCATATTGCCTCGTGATCCAAAGAGCTCCCCCCCCCCCCCCAAAAAAAAAAAAAAAAAAACTAAAAGAAAACATCTGTTTTAAGGAGACAAGGATTGTATCCTTTAATTAAGGGAGCAATGTTAGAAAGGTATAAGCATGGCCTATAGCTGCTTGTTATACAATTTTGCCAATAGTAACACAAATTTCAGTTTTCTCATTACAACTTTTGAACCAAGGCATTCTCTGGTGACCTTAAAAAGTCTGAATTGACAGGGGTGCTAATTGGGTTAAGTATGGTTTTTATTGTGGAATAATAAGAGAAATGTAAAATAATATGATACTTAATTACCTCAACTTGCCTGTAATAGTTTTATTCTTTGACATGGGAAATCAGTTAATGACTGAGCAGCTTTGACAGTTGATGTGATGAAGGTCAGAATGAAGATACTGATTAAACAGCTCCTGGTGCATGATGGTATTAGTTAATCCCATACAATTAGATCTAAAAGACTGAATTAATAATAAAAATGATGAATGTCTGAGTGACTTTGGGGACTGGCGGATATTACCACACATTTTCTTGTGTAAATCATTTAGGGGCAAAATAAAACTGAAATGAACTGACATGGTGCACTTACAACAGGAGAGTGGCTTCCAGTTCTGGGCTAATTCCCCTTGCCTGATCGGATGTAAATCCCTAAATCAACTATAGCGGACAACTTCTCCAACCTTGAGTTCATTTAATAAATTTGATGGTAAGTATCAAATATGACAACACATTAGCAGTGGTTATTAGGTAGAATAGAGCTGTATATCTGCAAGAATAAGCAGGTCCCTCCTTGAGTTAGGAGTCCCTCAGAAATCTAGTCAGCAACTGATGGACATTCTGTAATGACTTTTGCAGATGCACAACATCTTGTAGATTGCTTTCCTTCTCAGCACTTAGGATCACTGCACTGAGATCACAACATGATGTGCGTTTTAAAAAGTCCATGCAAAATTGTGTTTACAATGGCCCAGGCTCAAATTGACAGCTCGCTTGTAATGGGAGAAGTTGAAGGTGGGTGGGAAAATGTTACTTATGTCTGGGATCACCTTGAGTTGTTTAAGTAGGTCTAAGAGTGGTAAAAGTGCAGTCTAGATGAACCTCATAAAGGGATATGGTAAACTAATCTTAAAATGATATTGTAGCTGTCAAGTGATGTCAATAATTTATGTAGGAATAAATAAAAAAAAAACAGAACTGGCTTTCAGGGTGTAAGGAGGGTCCCCTACACTGGTGCTCTAAAGTTAGCAGTTTTTAGCTCAGCTGACTGTAAGTCAACTGAGGTATTACCGTATAGAAATGGCGCTTTGTCCGTCCTCTGTCCGTCCAACTGGCCAGTCGTCCGTTAGCAGGGCACAAATCGTAACTCCTGGTACTAGAAACTTCTAAGTGAACATCCAGGGAGGTCAACAAAAAATCTACTTTGAAACCTGAAATTGGGTCAATGCGACTTGTATCCTCCGATACCCCCCAGAATAATAAAAAATCTAATACAAAACCTCAGATATCTTGATAATTGTATCCGCCAAAACGAAGTTTTGCGGATACTATGTTTTTGACCGGGTTCCGCCGCCGCCGCGTTCGTTTCTGGAGAACTCCTCTGAGACTACTGGACAGATTTTTCCGAAACTTACACAAATTATCTGGTCACATGTGAAATGGTGCCTAACCAAGTGACCTTGACCTCTGACCTTTCGTCTCTGCCCAGCGTCCGTTTGTGCGTCTGTTTTCACACATAAACCCATATATCTCGGGAACTGTTTGACCGATTCATAAAAAAATTTTACACAAATGTAGCCCTGGGATAGCTTTATAACCTACACAACAAAAGGTGGCGCCACCTGCAACCATGTTTGCACAGTGTCCATCTGTTCATCTGCCTGGGGTTAAAATCACTCATATCTCTGCAGTGGTTTGACTAATTCACCTAAAATTCGGCATGCATATACATCCTAGATAGCTTTCTTGATTTTATGACAGGTGGCGCCACCTACATTCAAGTTAACGCTCCACACATAAACCCATATATCTCGGGAACCGTTTGACCGATCCTGAAAAAAATTTTACACAAATGTAGCCCTGGGATAGCTTTATAACAAACACAACAAAAGGGGGCGCCACCTGCAACCATGTTTGCACAGTGTCCATTTGTTCATCTGCCTGGGGTTAAAATCACTCATATCTCTGCAGTGGTTTGACTAATTCACCTAAAAATCGGCATGCATATACATCCTAGATAGCTTTCTTGATTTTATGACAGGTGGCGCCACCTACATTCACGTTAACACTCCACACATAAACCCATATATTTCTGGAACCGTTTGACCGATCTGGAAATATATTTTACACAAATGTAGCCCTGGGATAGCTTTATAACATACACAACAAAAGGTGGCGCCACCTGCAACCATGTTTGCACAGTGTCAATTTGTTCATCTGCCTGGGGTTAAAATCACTCACATCTCTGCAGTGGTTTGACTAATTCACCTAAAATTCGGCATGCATATACATCCTAGATAGCTTTCTTGATTTTATGACAGGTGGCGCCACCTACATTCACGTTAACACTCCACACATAAACCCATATATTTCTGGAACCGTTTGACCGATCTGGAAATATATTTTACACAAATGTAGCCCTGGGATAGCTTTATAACATACACAACAAAAGGTGGCGCCACCTGCAACCATGTTTGCACAGTGTCAATTTGTTCATCTGCCTGGGGTTAAAATCACTCACATCTCTGCAGTGGTTTGACTAATTCACCTAAAATTCGGCATGCTTATACATCCTAGATAGCTTTCTTGATTTTCTGACAGGTGGCGCCACCTACATTCACGTTAACACTGCAGACATCCAAGCTCATATCTCGGGAACTGTTTGACCAATCAGGAAAAAGAATTTACACAAATGTAGCCCTTGGATAGCTTTATAACATCTACAAAAGATGGTGGCACCACCTGCAGCCATTTTTGCACAGCGTCCATCTGTTTGTCTGTCTTTGGTTAAAATCACTCATATCTCTGCAGTGGTTTGACCAAATTACCTGAAATTCAGCATGCTTATACATCCCGCATAGCTTTCTTGATTTTATGACAGGTGGCGCCACCTACATTCACGTTCACGACGAGACATCCATGCTTATATCTCCAGACTCATTCAACCAATCAGGAAAATTTTTTTACACAAAAGTAGCCCTTGGATAGCTTTATAACATGAACAAAAATGGTGGCGCCACCTGCAGCCATTTTTGCACAGCGTCCATCTGTTTGTCTGCTGTGGGATAAAATCACTCATATCTCTGCAGTGGTTTGACTTTTCCACATGAAATTTTGCATGTGTATATATCTTGGATAGTTTCTCGTTCAAATAACAGGTGGCGCCACCTACAATCATGTTTATGTGGCAGAGATCCATTCTAATATTTAACACATGTAACTCTATATCCCCTTGCCACTCAATCCATGCCTCACTTTACCCGTCCTTCTCTGATTTTGGCGGATACACGTAGTCGCTTGTCGACTACCCGTATTCTAGTTAATGCATGGATTGTCATAAAACTTTCCTTGATTATTGACCATGACTAGTTATGTCAGTTCCCAAAAATGGTGGCGCCACCTGTATTTTTTCTTATTTTTAAGAATATTTTTCAATTTTTTTACGATTAAATGACAACAATCATGTAAGTTTCTCAGCTATGATTCCTTCTTGTGTCTCAAAACCTGGTGTGTTTATTGATCACAACTATAGTAATCACCCTGTCAGTCTGTCTGATCTTCTGTCTGTCTGTCTGTTCATCCACACAAATTTGTTTCCAGATGATAATTCCAGGTCGGATTGATGTGGATTTCAGACATGACATTCGTATATCAAGCTATGGGGTTCCCAAGTACCCCCTAGAATAATAAAAAATTTGATACAAAAGCTCAAGTATCTGAACAACTAAATGCATTGATCAGCATGGTTCTTTGCATGGATATTGATTATGGAGTGTTTCATCAGTTTCTGCAGACTGGTGGCGCTACCTGTATTTTTACGATTTTTTTTTTTACAAATTTTTTCTCTATTTTTGAGACCTTAAAAGATGGGGTCATCTGTTAACAGGACACAAATCGTAACTGCTGGACCTGGAATCTTCTAACTTTTCATCCAGAGAGGACCATGAAAATTCTTCTTGGGAACCTGGAATTAGGTCTCTGTTACCCATATTCTTCAAGCTATGGGGCTCCCAAGTACCCCCTAGAATAATAAAAAATTTGATACAAAAGCTCAAGTATCTGAACAACTAATGCATTGATCACCATAATTTTTTTTCATGGTAATTGATCATGGCATTGTTTCATCAGTTTCTGCAGATTGGTAGCCCCACCTGTATTTTTTTTTATTTTTTACAAATTTTTTCTCTATTTTTGAGACCTTCAAAGATGCGGTAACCTGTTAACAGGGCACAAATCGTAACTGCTCGACCTGGAATCTTCTTTCTTTACATCTAGAAAGGACCTTGAAAAGTCTCCTTGGAAACCTGGAATTAGGTCTCTGTTACCCATATTCTTTAAGTTGTGAGGCTCGGAAGTACCCTTAGAATAATGAAAAATTTGATACAAAAGCTCAAGTATCTGAACAACTAATACATTGATCACCATAATTTTTTGCATGGATATTGATCATGGAGTGTTCTATCAGTTTCTGCAGACTGGTGGTGCCATCTGTATTTTTTTGATTTAACCATGGTTACAGACAGACAGGTGAATCTTGATGTTCTCTTCATAGATAAAACTAGGTGTCATACAGTTAGGCCAGCTCTAGGCATCTTATTTACAGCTAGATGAGCTACTGGCACCTACAGGAGCTACAGTAGATGATCAACCTTAATCAAGTTAATGGTTTGATGGTGCTGTTTCTCAACAGTCAGTGTGCTCCAGGCCATGGTTATTAACCTGCCTGTTAAAACTTTCTTAGTTATAAGGGTCTTCTGAATTAGTGAATATCAAGGATGAAAGTTCTGTGCAATATTGGCATGTTTCCAAGCCAAGGATGGCCCCTGACACTTCAACCATGCAACAGTAGTCTGTGTCACAATTTGCATGGAATTTGTCCCCTGCTTTCATGGTATTATTGTTATTCCATCCCTTCAGAAAAGAAATAGAATAATATAGGTATTTGAAAGAAAAACAACTTGTATCATGGTCATACCCTTAAAGCAATTCCTTTCCCGTTGAATTGCAGATGGGAGCAGCGCAGAAAATGTGCCAACTTATCATAACAAGTGGCCCATGGGCCATGACACTCAGCTGAATTCAAGGAATGTTGGACAATGAGCAAATTGACTGCCAGAGTGTTAAAAAATCATGAATTTTGTGAAGAGTCTTTAGAAATGGGTTTCAGTGGGCTTTTGGACAGATGACAACTTCATTTGTAGGTCTCATAAATAGAAAAAAAAAATGCGTACAAATTTGAAAAAAATACAGGTAGTACGTGCCACCAGTCTGCAGGAACTGATGACACACTCCATGATCAATATATATGTCAAGGCCCAGATTGAGATCTGGACAGATCGTTAGATCTGTCCAGCCCAAATTGCGATCGCAGTTGAGGCCGGCCCAAACAGCGATCGCAATCCGGGCTGGCCAGATCTTAGATCCGTCCAGCCTATATTGTGATTGCAGTTTAGTCTGGCCCAGATTGCGATCTTGTCTTTCTTGCTTCAGGATCACAATCTGGACTGGACAGATCTTAGATCTGTCCAGTCAAGATTGCGATCCTAAACTTGACCAGCCCATATTGCGATCCATGCGATCCAAGTGTTTCAGCTTGTTAATTTATAGTTATTTTAAAATTTTAAAAAAAAATAAAAAATGTCAAAATTTCAAAAGTTTACTCAGACAAGTACTGATTAAATATGTCAATATGTTTCACTAATAATATTAAGACTCGTGGCTGTATCAGCTGTCACAAGACTATGTAAATAATCAAAATCTGTATTGCTGGTTCCTCAAATTATGTTAATAAAATTAAACTTGCCCATCTCTAGTTTTCTCCTTGTACAATTTATAGGGTGTTCTTATGCTTGAGTTATTTTTTATTCTTATAACGGTTTCATAGCTGAGATTGCTTTTAATTTTTTTTTACTTTTTTTTTAAATAAAAATATTTAAATATGATAAAAAATCAGATCTTAGACAAGTTCTCGTTATGATTTCTGTAATGTTGATAATTGTCATAAGACTTTTGCTATGTCTAGTGCTTAGATTGATGTGAAAGTAGTCCAAAGTGAGTATAATAGTTTTTTGTTTAAATATAAATTAAAGCCATAAAACCAGGTACTTATGATCATTATGACCATACTTATGATCAATTTGTGAAATTTGTAAATTCTGGATTCTCAAGAACTTTGTTTTGCTGAAACTGAATAAATACCAGACATGATAAGAATACTTTGCAAATATATTTGAATGCGAATATGAATATATGTAGGTACTCCATAATTTCATGCATAAAAATAGGAATACAGGTATAAATGAAAGTATTTGAATACAAATGCAAATACTTTCAAAATGTAATCATTAATGTATTCATGAATATATTCTGTAATATTATTTTAATAATCATTTATTTTGATTATATTATTGTATCCCCAGACAAAGTCGGGGGATACTATGTTTTCATACCGGTCTCGCTGCCGCCACCGCCGCCGCCGCATATAAATCTTGTTGGCGCGATAACCCAAAAAATATTTCACGGAACTTTATCAAACTTGGTATATGTATAAATATAGGTAAGAGGACGATGCCTATTTAAAATGAGGTCATGACCTTTACTAGGAGAGTGTCCCTGACCTTGAATAGGTCCAATTTTGGGGAAAATCACACAAATTCTTTAATATCTCAAGAAATCTTGCATGGATTTATCCCAAAATCAGGTTGATGGAAGATCATGGATAGGGTTGTCATGTTCCAGAAAATGGTGGCGCCACCTATTATTCTTTACTTGTTTTCATGCCGTTTAATACCCCCAAATTTGCCACCTTACAGTACTGTGAGCATTATAAGTCAAAAACTAATGGACAGATTTCTTTTATATTATGCATATACATAGGTATGGATTATTGGAAGATGTCTATTTAAATTTGGGTCATGACCTTTCCTATGATAGTGGCCTTGACCTTGAATATTGCCATATATGGTGAAAATCACACACCTCTTATGATATCTCCAGTGTTGATAGCCATATGGATTTCAGACATGACTTATGTATGGCCCACCACTAAAGTAAGAACCCTATAGGTTCTAGGGTCATGAGGTCAAAGGTCAAGGTCACTGGACTGGCATTTTAAAAGATACTGTGGATGCATTTTAAGCCAAACTTTCATCTCAGGTCTTCCATCTTGAATATATAGCTCACTTGCCAATAGTGAATGATCCATATAAATTTTGGGGTCACAAGGTCAAAGGTCAAGGCCACAGGAGCTATCTGTCCAAAAATTAGTTTCTGGATGATAATTCCTGCTTTTATTGATGTATTGATTTCAAATTTGACTTATATATGTCCCATTGAAAAAGCAAAACTCCAATTGATTTTGGGGTCATGAGGTCAAAGGTCAAGGTCACAGGACACATCTTTAAAAAGATTGTGGATGCATTTTCAGCCAAACATTTCATCTCAGACCTTTCATCTTGCACATATAAGTCATCTGCCAATAGAGGAAGACCCCTATAAGTTTTGAGGTCACAAGGTCAAAGGTGAAGGTCACAGGAGCCATCTGTCCAAAAATTAGTTTCTGGATGATAATTCCTGCTTTTATTGATGTATGGATTTCAAACTTGACTTGTATATGTCCCATCGGAAAAGCAAGACCCGAATTGATTTTGGGGTCATGAGGTCAAAGGTCAAGGTCACAGGACACATCTTTAAAAAGATGTGGATGCATTTTAAGCCAAACTTTCATCCCAGGTCTTCCATCTTGAATATATAGCTCACTTGCCAATAGTTGATAATCCATATAAATTTAGGGGTCACAAGGTCAAAGGTCAAGGCCACAGGAGCTATCTGTCCAAAAATTAGTTTCTGGATGATAATTCCTTCTTTTATTGATGTATGGATTTCATACTTGACTTGTATTTGACCCATTGGAAAAGCAAGACCCGAATTGATTTTGGGGTCATGAGGTCAAAGGTCAAGGTCACAGGAAACCTCTTTAAAAAGGTTGTGGATGCAATTTCAGCCAAATAATTCATCTCAGATCTTCCATCTTGCACATATAGTTCTCCTGCCAAGAGAGGAAGAAAACTATCAATTTAAGGTCACAAGGTCAAAGGTGAAGGTCACAGGAGCCACCTGTAAAAAAAAATTAGTTTCTGGATGATCATTCCTGCTTTATTGATGTATAGATTTCAAACCTGACTTGCATATGTCCACTTGGAAAAGCAAGACCCAAATTGATTTTGGGGTCATGAGGTCAAAGATCAAGGTCACAGGACACATCTTTAAAAAGGTCAAGGTCACAGGACCAACATCTTCAACAAGATTGTGGATTGTTAGATGGAAGAAACAATAAATATGCCAAGTGTCAGTATATGCTGCTAAAAATGGGGGTCTGTTCTTAAAGGGGGGGGCCTACTATGTCTGGGGATACTCTGGCACCTGCGGTGCCTAGAAATGTCTAGTTAAAAGATCTTTTCATATGATGCTGTTATTATTTTTAATTTAAATTATATTTGACACAATATTTGTTATTAATTTATAATAAATAGTTATATTATTTAAGTTTTATTCTTGGATAGGAATAACCAGTAATTATTAAATTTCTCATTTGTAAAAATCAGAATTACCATGACTGATAATGGACAGGTTTTTTTTTTCAAATAATTCTACTGCAATGTAGATAAAGTTATATGGCCAAGTCAAAACCTATGTGAAAACAGCACACCATTTCCAACTGTATATAATATAAATGACATCAATCCTCTTCCCTGTCTCCAAGGATATTATCATAATCTTACGTAACTTGAGTTAAGCACCATCAGCCCATAATGCAGCTTATATTACCACACAAAACCTGCACTTGCCTACCTCCTCTTCCAAATCATATTTTGTGAGCATATAAAACCCATGGGTTTTGTATTTATTATGGGAAAATGGTACAATGCAATACCAAATGAGTTGGTAAAACAACCAATGTTTCACTCCTGTGATCGTAAAAGCATGGATCGCAATATGGGCTGGTCAAGTTTAGGATCGCAATCTCGGCTGGACTGATCTTAGATCTGTTCAGACCAGATTGCAATCCTGAAGCAAGAAAGACAGGATCGCAGTCTGGGCCGGACTAAACTGCGATCGCAGTTTGGACCGCCCTGAACTGCAATCGTAATTTGGGCTGGACAGATCCAAGATCCGTCCAGATCGCAATCTGGGCCTTGACATATATCCAAAGAATCATGGCTATCAAGGCATTAGTTATTCAGATACTGGAGCTTTTGTTTGTATCAAATTTTTAATTATTCTTGGGGGTATTTATGAGCCCTATAGCTCGGAGAATATAGGTAACCTAATTTCAAAAACCTAATTTCAGGTTTCCAAAGATATTTTTCATTAGTCTTCCTTGATGTCAAGTAAGAAGATTCTAGGTTCAGCAGTTACAGTTTGTTCCATGTTAACAGATGACCACCTCATCTGAAGGTCTCATAAATAGAAAAAAAATGCCTAAAAATTAAAAAAATACAGGTTGCGCCACCAGTTTGCAGAAACTGATGGAACACTCCATGATCAATATTCCTGCAAAAAATCATGGAGATCAATGCATTGGTTATTCAGATACTGGAGCTTTTGTATCAAATTTTTAATTATTCTGAGGGGTACTTACTACGAAGGATATGGGTAACAGAGACCTAATTTCATGTTTTCACAGAGACTTTTCATGAACCTCCCTTGATGTCAAGTTAGAAGAATCTAGGTCCAGCAGTTACGATTGGTGCCCTGTTAACAGTGACAGTTTCATTGCAGGTCTGAAAAAAAGAGAAAAAAATTCGAAAAAATTGGAAAAAATATAGGTGGCACCACCAGTCTACAGGAAATGATGGAACATTCCATGATGAATATTTATGCAAAGAATCATGTACGCTCCCGAGGCAGCAACTGAAGCAACTGATTTTCACGCTGCCAGCTTTGACCGTTTATGATATATTTAGACACCAGATGGCGGTTTGTTGTCCACTGAAATAAACGTGCGTACGATGTGACAAGCAGCCAATCAGATGCCAATAAACAAACACTCGACAGGCATCCTGGCTCCGCCCATTGCCGCGCTTCAAGCGCCGCTTGAAGAGTTTCCGGTCGAATTAAGATTGCTCCCTCTGCATTCTCGCATCATCGACTGATTCGATTATGACTGTGTTAGCATAGCCATGTATCTGTTGTTTGCAGAACTGAAACCAGCCAGCGAGGTGTGCACGCAGCCTTTGTTGTTACGTTTCGTTTGAATTACAGCTCACCGGCCGAGCATCCTATGTGTCCAAGGCCCTAAGCAAACCACGTCAGGGGCAATTCTCTCTGAGCCTGTGGCCTGTTCAGACGGTTACGCTGGGGGATGAGCTGTCACTCAAAAAGAAATTAATATGATTGGCTCCGTGTATTCCTCGCTTGGCTTTGTCTTCCAGCACAAGGTCTCATCTG
Organism: Sipunculus nudus; assembly: GCA_026874595.1. Taxonomy (NCBI): domain Eukaryota; kingdom Metazoa; phylum Annelida; class Sipuncula; order Golfingiida; family Sipunculidae; genus Sipunculus; species Sipunculus nudus. Next base: position 17,458,669 of record CM049306.1, on the reverse strand, counting down.
ATTGGACAAAAATACAGTGCTCCCCTCTGGTGTTGCAATTCAGGATACGAGGTCATAACAGCGCCTTACGATATAGGAAGTAGCCCTATAGGTAAAGCGCTGTGTAAAGAGCGTAAGAATCATGGTGATCAATGCAGTGGTTATTCAGATACTTGAGCTTTTGTATCAAATTATGCATTATTCTGGGGGGTACTTCGGAGCCCCATAGCTCCAAGGATATGGGTAACAGAGACCTAATTTCAGGTTTTCAAGGAGATTTTTCATGGACCTCCTTGGATGTTAAGTTTGAAGATTCCAGGTCCAATGGTTACGATTTGTGCCCTGTTAACAGATGACAGTTTCATTGCAGGTCTGAAAAAAAAAAGAGAAAAAAATTCGTAAAAATTGGAAAAAAATATAGGTGGCACCACCAGTCTACAGGAAGTGATGGAACATCCCATGATCAATATTTTTGCAAAGAATCATGGTGATCAATGCAGTAGTTATTCAGATACTGAGCTTTTGTATCAAATTTTGCATTATTCTGGGGGGTACTTCAGAGCCCCATAGCTCCAAGGATATGGGAAACAGAGACCTAATTTCAGGTTTTCAAGGGGATTTTTCATGGACCTCCCTGGATATTAAGTTTGAAGATTCCAGGTCCAGTGGTTAAGATTTGTGCCCTGTTAACAGATGACAGTTTCTTCGAGGTTTAAAAAAAAAAGAGAAAAAAAAATTGTAAAAATTTGAAAAAATACAGGTGGCGCCGCCAGTCTGCAGGAAGTGATGGAACATCCCATGATCAATATTCATGCAAAGAATCATGGTGATCAATGCAGTAGTTATTCAGATACTTGAGCTTTTGTCTCAAATTTTGCATTATTCTGAGGGGTACTTCGGAGCCCCATAGCTCAAAGGATATGGGTAATAGAGACGTAATTTCAAGTTTTCAAGGAGATTTTTCATAGACCTCCCTGGATGTTAAGTTTGAAGATTCCAGGTCCAGTGGTTACAATTTGTGCCCTGTTAACAGATGACAGTTTCATTGCAGGTCTGAAAAAAAAAGAGAGAAAAAATCGAAAAAATTTGAAAAAATACAGGTGGTGCCACCAGTCTGCAGGAACTGATGGAACATGCCATGATGGAGATTCATGCAAAGAATCGTGGTGATCAATGCAGTAGTTATTCAGATACTTGAGCTTTTGTATTAAATTTTGCATTATTCTGAGGGGTACTTTGGAACGCCATAGCTCGAAGGATATGGGTAACAGAGACCTAATTTCAGGTTTTTAAGAAGATTTTTCATGGACCTCCCTGGATGTCAAGTGAGAAGATTCCAGGTCCAGCGGTTATGATTTTTGCCCTGTTAACGGAAGGACAGACGGACAAAGGACAAAGGGTGATCGCTATAGCTCAGATGACTTTTAGTCATCTGAGCTAAAAATCATCCAGGGGTTGTCAGTCGAGGGGGCAGGGGGATTTTCGACATAGTCTTATTATTACAAGAGAGAATGCTAGTAAGTTGATGTGTGAAACTTTATCAAGGAAATGCACTATAGTTTAGTTCTAAATTAAATTCTCATGAAATGTAAGTTATTTGTTTATCCACAGGATACCTGTTATTTTCAGACAAGTATTTTAGAAGGGTGAATCAGAGGCCAAGGAAGAAGAATTATGTTTTGGGACAGGTCTTTTGAGCTGGACCTGCATGTGGAACCAGCCAAATTCCCCCGTTCTGTCCATTTGTCCGCACAGGTTCTGTATCTATTCCAGTGAAATGTTATAGAATATGGGTGTATATGCCATTACCGGTAATCTAATGCTTGAATTTACAGGGTTAATTGGGATTTGGGTGTTGAACCAGATAGTGTTGGAGGTATACTGTCTGAGTGCTTTCTAGATATATTGTATATGTTGTTATGATTGAGAATTTCTCACAAGCATAATTAAATTGTGAACAAACAACATTGGTTTATTTAATATTGGTGCTTTCTGTTTCCAGGGCACAAGATCGGGCAATGAAGTGGTCATCCTGACAGTACATGACCTGGGCTGCAACTGTAAGTATCCCTGTAAATTCTGATGTAGAATCACAGTATATCATGTCCAGATACACTAGCGACAGTCTGCATGTGAATAACACTTCATCAGCGGCTGGCTGTTTGATTCTCCGTAATATAATGTCCAGATCAAATGATACTTTACCTTGCTATTTTTCTTTTGAAGTATCAGACTTAACAATCAGTTCTGACTTTATGCAGAACAACTCTCAGTTTAAGTGATGGTTGTTTGCGTGGTCAGACAGCCTTTTCAGATAAATGATTTTATTCCATAATGAAAGCCATTTCACATTAGATCAGTTTATTTTATCATGCATTCTATGCTTGAATTTTATATGCTGTCATTAATAAGATAAGTGGTGCATTTATTTACATCATCATGAAAAACTGAGTATCTTATATACATAGATTTATACTCGGGTTTAAGTTCAATTTAGTTTGTCAGAAGATTGAATTGACTGTTAATTGTGACAAATGGGGCATGCACTTGATATGCACTGAAGGAGTCAAAAAATGAGATAAATCTTGTCACTGAGATGTTGTTTGTTAGTGTGGATCATATTTACCAGACATAAGATGATATTTTTACACAGAAGTGGATCTGTTTGTTTGGAATTTTGACAGATGATGCTTTTTAATTTGACAAACAGTGGCACATGTATGAACCTTAGTTATCGCCCATCAAATGATAATGGATTTTATTTCTTCACTTTTGCTTGTACTTGCATATTTATTTCCAGGTGGTTAGTAAATGCTAGATATTTCTATTTCAGTTAAATATATTAAACATATACATGCTTTATAAACTGATACTGGAGGTTTACAACATAAACAAGTATTGAAATCTAGGAACATTTGGGTTCAATATCTGGAAGCGATGCATGACTTGGATTCCTGCATACTTACCCATTTATATTGTCAACTCTGATAATAAGTCAATAACTCTTGATGTTGGGCAAGATGTCTATTTCTCACGAGTTATTGATATTGCGTTAAGTCCAAGGAAATTTAAAGGACAGATCTCTTGTATTGATATCTGTTAATATTTTAGTCTTAGATAGATCCCTATCTGCTAACAATAAATACATCTCACACCATAAAAAATGTGGGAGGTAATGCTTTTAAATCCTTTAGTTATTCAGGAGAAAAAAAATAAGATTAAGTGCTGAGCCCATTATTGCAAGGATGTACATTTCAAGTTCAGGGTCACAGGTGGCATTTCCAGGTCAAGGTCTCTAAAGGGAATGAAGCATCATTGTACATTTCAAAGTTGATGTTGGAAAAAGAATGATATAGTTATGATCATTGTACATTTCAAGGTCAGTGTCTTAAAAAAGCAGGGTATGACACCATCGTTTCTGGGTGAGTGTTTAAAATGTGTAATGTAACTAGTTTTATATCTAAAGGTCCAAGTCTGAAGAATCCTACCATTCCAATCGTTAGTATGTTTCAAGGTCAGGGTCATAAGAGCTGTAATGTGGCTGGCTGTATAAGTTAATTGATATATGTAAGATTTTTGTCGTAAAATCTTTAGTTTGGCAGTTCTCAGAGTATTTGAATTATTTGGTCATCTTCCATTGACATTTATATAATAATTACATTTAATGATCATGGGTTTTCATTTTCATGCACTGTAAGCCCTGGATATGATTAATTTCCTATTAACAAAATGTCATTGATGTTTTTATTTACTCTGTCTCAGTATAGATATAGGAAAACTAATAAGTTTCCAGCTGTATATGTTATCAGAAATATTCTGCATCACACTTTAAGTGTGCCTAGGTATTTATAGCGAACCTGCTAAGGTTTATGACCTAATATATTTATGTTACTGAGTATTGTGTATATAACAGTGATCTAAAGCTAGTGTTGGCCAAGTAGAATTATATATGTTGGTTTAGCTCATCTTGTTCACAAAATGAACATGCAAGATTTCAAGCAGATCTGTTGGTTTTTTGCTGAGAATAACATCAGAACCTTTCATCATCTTACAAACATCAACAGTATATATTCATTCTACTCTGAAAAAAACACCAGCAGTTTAAAAGTGTGTGTTTAATTTATCAGTGACTTGTAGAAGCATAGACACTCATATATATGACCAAACATACTCTCATAATTAATCATTTTGCTGACAGCAGTTCTTCTGTCATATGGAAATGAGTCATCTGTTGGACATGATCCTTCTGACCACTTATACAGATGATTTCTAGATCTAAATGTCTTCCAAGTTAATTTATCTGGTCTGTTGTCTACTTCTTAATTAATTTTGATTAATTGTTTTGGAGTAAGTGTTTGGCATTTTTGATTGATAGATTAAAATCTTCTGTTTGATTTGCAGATTATGTTGTCTTGGGTAAATAAACTACTTTATCACTGTTTAGACACAATGGCATATTTCTTTGTTTTAAGTTTGCTTGATATGCATATCTTTAATAGGAACCTTTCCTGTTTGACAGATGGTGCACTACAAAAAAATATAATGTTATTAAAAGTAGTTAAAAAGGAGGAACCCAAAATATGCCAGCATGAATAAACTTGATTTAGAACTTAAAATATTATCAGTTATATAGACATAGGTGCCCGCTGTGCCACCAGGTCATCCACTTATCTGTCATGTCGACCTGTCTGCCTCAAGATGGTTTATGACTGGATTATTTTTTAAGAATTTTGTGTATAAAAAGTGGACCAAAATCAATTAGGTTTTATAAATGTTATAACAGAATTATTATCAATTTACAAGAGATTTATAATGATCAGGACTGTAAATCCATTATAAAAAGCTATTTGCTAACAATGGACTAACCTTTTGAAAGGGAAAATAAAAAAAAATAATAATTTCAACCTCAAAGATGTATAAACCTTGGATTTTAGTTTATGAACATTAAAATTGGTATGCATTTTACAGACTAGGCTGAATACTAAGGAGCTTTATACCAGTTACAGTGGGGAGAGTGTGGTGATCGAGTTTTCTTAGCTTGCCAGAGTAGAATCTTAGAAACAGTGTAGTATAGGCCAAAAGATGATTTGTATTTGATTCGACAGAGCAGTTGATGGGCAGTTCACCTGGTAGGTTTAATATGGTACTCCAGGTTTAACCCACAAAGATGAAGTGTGCTGTCAGAATTATGAATCACAGAAGTGCATAGTGGGACAAAACGATAAAGCGACAATGACCGACTCATGGCAACAAGCTCTCAACCTTGAGGGCATCAGGCCACGGAGTCTAGTTGATTCTTTTCAGCAGGTACCTAATAAGAAAACCTTGTGATGGATTATAAAATGTTGTGCCTGACTCAAGTGTAACATGTTATATCTATGGCTCTTCATGGCTACTCTAAATTCAAGCCTTTTTGTCATGTTCATGCCCAGTTTGTGGCACTAAAGGTGAAAGCTGCCTCCTGCTTATCATTCTTTTAGCCAGACTGCACAAGTTTTCATTTAATTTGCCTAAACGATTTCTAGAGTGACGTATTTTAACTAACCAGCTGGATGCCAGAATGAACTTTCCGTATTTCCCCGATATAGTGTAAGTATTAAAACTGAAATGTATTCAAATGTAGACCCATTGGCCCTCAGATGTTAGGTAGGCTATTTATACCAGTAAAAAAAGAGACTTCTGTCCTTTAATGAAAGTATTTATAGAATACCACTGTTACTTGCTGAATTTCTTTTTTTTTCTTTTTCAGTCTGGATGTTTTGCTGGTGTATAGTTTATATAGTAGCTGAGATTTACTGAGGTGATGTCAGAAAACAAACAGTATTTCTGAAAGACCCAGTACGAAACATCTTGTGCAGTTAAAATTGATAATATAAATTGATTGAGCCCTCTCCTTCAGTATTTATCAGCCAACTTTATTGGCCTTCAAACATTGCACTGCATAATTAAACAAAATTTTATATATGCAGACCATGCAAATGCCTGAGTGAACGGTATATATATATATACTATTAGTATGCATATGACATCATCAGGTAAATCTGACAGTAAGAGGTTACTCCATAAACTTTGTCACAAAGCAAAATCCAAAATTATGCTTAAGCATAGATTCAGTGTTGCCAACCAGTCTGGTACCCTGCAGATCTTACAAACCCTGTCCACACATATCTATGCAAGTGATCTGTGAAGACATATATAACTGACATAGTTAGTCTACCTTAACAAGACAACCTGACAGCCCCACTATCTTCATATGTATAATTAAACAATGTGACTTCTACAGAACAGCTGATTCCGATATTGTGTCTTGGAATCACAGACAGGGCCAAAGAGAGGTCTGATTAGACATGTACACTTATGGTTCAAGCCTCACCCACACAAGTGGTCGAAGGGATAGAAATGTGCAACAGCCAGGAGTAGCACCTAAATGCCTAATAATAACCAAATTTATTCCAGATAAATGATTTGGTTGATATCAGTTGATATTGATTTTGATGGTTATCAAATAGTTTGTATGAGATAGATAGTGGTTTTAGAGGTAGGTTAATTAAGTTAAGGCCTGTGGGTTAGAGTCATTGAGCTGCAGAATAAAAACTGATTTGGTTACTCAAGAGTCTGTACCCATGCTGTGTGGCTATCAGGAATATAAATGGTTGTCATGGTGACATGATGAGGGGCAGGATGCCACCCCTGTGTCAGGACCTGTGGAGCCAATTTATCACATACTCCACTCGTTTTCAGAAGAAATTTTTTTTTTTCTGATTTAAGGGGCTTGTAGGAGATTTGTTTAGGAAGCTTACAAGCATAGAGTTCTCTACTCCTTGCAGTCTCACAAGTTGGGTGTTTTTTTAACAATATTATAGGTGTGTAGAGGATGACAATTGGAATTTTATTAGAAAGGTATATTTCCAACTGGCTCCTCCACAGCAGTCTGTTCTTTGAGCAACCACCAATTTTTGCTGCCCTTCCCCCTTGAATTAAAGATTAATTGTTGAATATAGGTCATTTTTAGTAAATGGTCATAAATTTTTTGGGTCTCTCATACCAGGGTATTGACCAGTGCAATTTTCAGTCTGACCCTGTTGTTTGTTACCATTAATTGAAGCATCGCTTGAAAAGAGGTGCCCCATATGACATTGTCCGTCCATAAGTGATACCTTTTCTTGTGCACATTTTCTCAAACAAAATACATTTGATCTTTATCAAATTGATAGGGATGATTGGAACCAGTGAGTGCTCCAGCTCTGTCAAATTATAGACCTTTCCTAAGTCCAATATAGCCACCAATGCACTATCAGTGATGCTCTTTTGCAATTTGAGCAGTATCTCGAGGAGAATATGTTTGATCTTTCTAAAATTAACAAGAATGATTGGTGCTTATGATGGCTAGAACCCTATCAAATTACAGACCTTCCAAATATCCATTGTGGCTGCCATAGCACAATCTGTGATTTTTGTTTTGTGAACATTGTCTAAAAAAAATATGTTCTCTCAAATTTGAGACCCTTTGGCAATACATTATTGCTAACATTCAACAATCTTAGACTTCCTTTTGTGCACATTTTCTCAAGAGCCATTCAAGTAATGGCTGTGCAAATTTTATATAATATTTGAAGAACTGGCCATAAGGGGGCCCTGATTGAGGAGCCTTATGGTTATTATCATTTCTAGGTGATTTTGGTGAATTGGAATTTTATTGCATACCTGAGCATTAGGGAGGAAAGAATTTTTTGCAAAACTTAGTATATTCCGAGGTGAATATGTCTGTTCTAAACTGCAGTATTGTAACATAGATGGTAATCAGTTATTGCGTTGTTCCTTATGGCTGTATAATAACTAGGCTTGATTAACATTCTTTATTATCATTGAGTTTAAAATCAGCTGGAGATCCAGAATTATTTTCAAAATTCATTTCATGGCTTACAGCTTTGCTGTGTTCATGTTTCTAATTGCACTCATGGAATTTAATTGTACATGGCTATAGTTTCCTTTACTTATTGCGATCAAATTCTGAAACCTATCTCTCCTTTTTATGCCCCGGCCACCTTGTGGCCGGGGCATATAGTTTTACCCATGTCCGTCATTCCGTCCTTCCGTCATTCCGAAATCAAACAGTTGTACGGACTTTTTTTCGCAATGCCAGCAGATATTGGCCTGATTTTTGGTGTGTGGGCAGATAATGACCAGTTACAGATCGAGTTCGCGTTTCGTCCCGGTTGACCTACTTTTGACCGTTTTACAGCTCCTTAACTTGGAAAATTTCATGAAAAATAGAAATACTTTTCAAGGTCATAGAGCTTAGTATAGAAAAAAAACTTAGGGGGATATTTCTCAGGGAGCATTTGGTGGATTGTTATAAAACATGGTACATACCTCTCCAATTTAAATTTATAACTGATTATCAGCTTTTGCTAATATTCTTGTTTCGCAATGCAGTGCTTACAGATACTGGCCCAATGTTTGGTCTGTCGGCGCATAATGACCACTTACAGATCGAGTTCGCATTTAGTCCCAGTTAACCTATTTTTGACCATATGACAGATCCTGAACATAGAAAATTTCATGAAAGACAGAAATTTTTATGAAAAATGCACATGTATGGACTTTTTTCCACAATGCCTGCATACTGGCCTGATTTTTGGTGTGTTGCTTGATAATGACCCGTTACAGATCGAGGTTTGCATTTTGCCCTTCTTGACCTACTTTTGACCATACAACACCTCCTGAACTTAAAAATATTTACAAAATTTAACAAATGTTTCTAATTTGCCCCAGGCGGGGGCATTCGTGTCGTTCCGACACATCTAGTTTTTTATATGCCAATCATATGATGGGAGTATTATGGTAAACCAACTATCTGTCTGTCAACTTTAAGTGTCACCACAATAACTTAATGGAGCTTGGATGGATTTTTGCAAAAACTCGCCAAAGTGCTAACCAACAGATTATCTCACCAGAGTTCAATTATGGGCAACTTACGAAGAATATGAAGGATTTTGATAAAACTCATAAGAAATGTTAATCAATAAAATATCTTACCTAAGTTAAATTCAAGCAAAATCCATGCATATTTAATGAGGTCAGAGGCCACCGCACTTTGGAGGCACCTTCGTGACTTAAAAAATCCTTCAGATTTACATGAAACTCATACATACAGTAAAACCTCGTTGTGTTAAACTCGCTTAAGTTGAATACCCCGCTTATGTCAAAGTTACAGACTCAATATTCTGGACAACTCTGGTTAAAATATAACCAAATAAAACCTGTTTGTGTCGAACCTCTGATGTGTCGAAGTTTTCTGATGGTCCCTTTGACTTCAACACAGCATTCTCATCAAACATTCTCATCAAAATTCACTCATATTTGATGAGGTCAACGGTCAATAGATACACATTTGCGGTGCTCTTGTTTTATAAAGCAGCTTGCTTAAATGTTTAATGATGTAATCTGTTTTACCTCCAGTATTTAGGTAAGCTGTGTATAAAGTAATCAGCCTCTGGTGTATATAAAAAAATTGTTAACACAATAAATAAAATGCATTTGAGTGAAATCAGTGTTGGCAGACCTTGCATACATAAAAAACACTATCTCTAATGTTTCTTCTAATGGAAGTAAGAGGAACAGCCTCATTGGTAATATAAACAGGCAATTGGATATATATGGCACCGGTGTGTATGTGTAAATACATGTAATGTTTTCTTAGTGGCCAGGCTTGTGTCTGGAGTAAATCAAAGTAGGGGAGGCCTATTGAGGTTAGGCACACTACAGATAAGTGATAACACTTGCTTTTTATGTGATCTGGACGAGGAAAGAGCTCAACAGGACCTTCAGGAAAGTTATAAAGAATATAATGTGTTTAACTGGCAGTTCCATGTAATGTAGGAGATCATAACTTTATCAAACATGTTCAAAGGTGTACTTGACTTTGTTAGAAGAAAATTTGGCTCAGACTCAAACACTTACTTTTGGTATACTATGTACAGAGGCAATTCTAAATGCAGAATATCTGCAGGTATTTACAAAAAGTGAACTTCTAAAACATTTAATTTATTAATCAGCTGGTCCTTTGATGTGTGGGGACAGCTTCAGTAATGTTATTTAGGACCCTCAGTTAGCCCTCTTTACCATGCTTGAAGCATGGAGACTGCTTAACAATCAATATTCTGCCAGTTCCACTTACATCTAGCCAAAAATGTTGCATCTTTAAAAAAAATATCTCAGAAAGTTTAACTTTGAAAGTTAAGTCTTCAGTTGGATATTGAATATTTTGAAGAATTTTAATGTGCTGTTAAGAATGTCTCCTAATTACAGAACAAATATGTACCAGAATACTGTACAGACCTGCTTTGTTCTTCATACATACAATACTCAGGTCTCCTACTCAGTCATAGAATTTTTAGTAAGGAATTGAACTATTAGACTCTCATCAGTATTCAGACAGAATTCTGAATCACAAGTATGAGAAATTCCTGCAGTGGCACAAAAGATTCCCCATTTCTTCTGTTAAACCATTTTGCAGTTTCTGGTCTTATTTTTAGAAATTTTCTGTGGAGAAAAATGTCTCGACTGGTGATTTCCTATCAATCACCCTCACCTGCCAAGTCTCTGGTCCCTGCCCATTTATCTCACTTTTTCCTTCTCGTGATTGTGTTGCCCTGTTTAGGATAATTTTGTAACTCATTACTGGATTTCAGAAGTGGAAATTTATCATTTCATATATTAAAACAATTAGTGTAGTTTCAGGATCACTTGATCTGCATAAATTAGGAATTGAAATTCTAATCAGACCACAGTTCTTAAAGTGAGCTATTGACCTGCCTGATCTGTTGAAATTTTGTGATTTCTGACTTTCTCTTCATACATACTATGATTATTATTATTATTCTTATTAATGAAGTTTAAGTAATTCCTGTGAATAAAGGTTCTGATAATGCCTCTGATGTATAACCTAGTTCATCTACATGCTTCTTTGTAAACAAGGTACATGTGCTCATGTTGACTAACAGACAACCCATGTAAATGAAGGTGGTTGGTTGCATATTTACAAAATTTGAAAGGTCACAAGTTGCAAAATGCCACTTGCAAAACTCATCTGACTTTTCACCAGATATCCTTGTTGAATGTATTGAAATTATTTGGAGGGCTCCCCACATGCGTTAAAACAAAACAAACTGCCTGTGTATTGTTGTATCACCATTTTTCTGGACTACTTTATTGAAAGGTTGAGGAATCATCATATTCGATGATAGATGTCACATATCTGAATAGGCCCCTTTAAGTACTAGTAGTTGCAGGCTTCATATTTTATCGATCTTTTACATTCCCCATGACCTTCTCTTTCTACTCTGCTGAATGTGATCAGGTCAATCCCTGGTGCACATTGTTATTTCATGAACTGGTCCTTCATAAAAGAAAGCCTTTTTATTGATATTAAGTAATTCTATATCATGCTTCAGTTTTGATTTAAATAATGAACAATTTCTATGAATATCATTCATTTAACACCAGGTTTACCTAAAAAAAGATGGGTGCCTGTGGTTCAAGTGGGCTTGAGGAGTCTTGTTTACTTCCAGGTTTACATTTTCTGTAAAATTTTACATTCTATATATAAACCCTGGTATGTGACATGAACTGCATGGCATGAATGTGTTCATAAAATGATTAAGGGAATTCATAAAATGATTAAGGGAAGTCTAACATTGCCAAGGCATTTGTATGTCCATTTATCGGACACTTTTCTTCTCTCACATCTATGATAATCAAATTGGGTGGGACTTCATGCTGCTTTGTAAAAACCTCTATTGAATGATCTTATGGTACTGTTGCCATGTAGGTTCATGTGGTGAATTTATAGTGACTTTGGTGCCAGTGTTTCATTGACAGTGCGATTTATGGATTTATTGATTGAGACATAAAGATACATTCTGAATTGAATCAAATACAACAATAAAACTATTCTGGCAAGCTTGTGCGGTTATGTGGTCTGAAACCATGCCATTTATATTTCCAGACCTTAAAGATACATAAACATTTATTAGAATAACACAACAGTTCTAAATTTGCTTTTGATATAAACATATGACAACCAATGGTTTCTCCCCATTAATTTTAAGGGAAGAACAGAAAATATGGTATGCAACTGATTGCAGTGGTTAGGGTTAGCAACAAGGTAAAACAAATCAAATTGTTAAATAAGAACCTTTAGTATATAATTTCTAAAAAAGTAATGTAAAGGAGACTGTGACTAGCTTGTTTGATATATAAACAAATTCAGACAGTTAAAAAATAAGCTTTAAGGTAACCATTCCATACATTTTTTTTGTGGAATATTTCCAGGAATTTGTTGGAAAATTTTTGGCACAGGCCAAGAGATCTGTTTCAGTATTTATGGTTTAGTCACTATTTATTCATGATCCTTCCTGAAATGTCATGAAATCCCATTGTGATATCATCTATCAGGACTATCAGGAAGATGAGCTTAGTGCTGATGTATTATCAAAATGAGATAACTTTCTGATGAAACTACAAAACAGACCTGTATAACTTAAATTTATTTATCTTTTCAATTTGACTCAAACCCTTAGAACTTCATACAAATAATTTATATATAAAATCTGTTATGTTTTTTTCCTTATCTATGACCAAAAAAAATCTGTTTATTTCTTGCCATTATTTGTATTTTGGTCACATTAGCCAAAGGACTCAAAAAGCACCAGATGAATTTCAGACATGAGGCGTCAGACAAGTGCCTTTGGTCCTCCTTGAATTATCAGGTTGACGTATAAGGCGGTGGAGATATGTAACATTGTTAGAGGAGAGGAGGAAATTATGCAAAGAAAGACTCAGGAAATGTTTGCGGAGGTGTGTGAACTAGTATTGATAAAGCTTCGTAGGGGGAGACGGATGTTATTGATTTCTGGTCTAGAACTGGTTTTGTGTTTTCTGTAATACTTGGGGGAGCTGGATTGTAGTTGCTGAGAATTGACAAGATGACCTCTATTGTATGATGTACAGCCTTCTTCATCAAGTCAGCGGGGAAACAATATGTATATATATTGACAGATACAGCCTGCTTATGTGGGCTGTTCAACATATCCTGCTGGTTCTGTGGCTTGTGTGATAAGATTTTGTCACACTCTGCATGTGTTTTATTGGATCCATTCCTGAATCTACTAATCTGTTGATAACGATAAATTCCAGCTATCATGATTATCTTATCATGCTTTACACTTGAAGAGTTATAACAGTATTACAAAATAATTTTGTCTGCTTGTTGAAAATTATTAATATATGTTCACATCAGAACATGATCATGCTAGAATAGGGACAAGTGTTGACATTGTGTACTGGTTTATATATAGCACATCCTTAGTTTATGACAGATGTGTGGTCAAACATGGTACAGACATCTTTATAAGTGAGTCTAGCAAGTTAGCGTGTTACATCAATTAGCTCTTGTTCTTATGGAAAATTAACAACAAAAGTATATTACATGTAACACAAGGGCACCCCTCTACCAATGCTTAGAACATAGTCATTTAATATTCCTGGATCAGCAACTTGGGTTAGGGTGTAGATGATTGAATGCCCTGAGGCACAGGGAAGCTGACTTTGTTGTGCTTGGCATGTACCTCATGTTACGTAGTATTCAGGGCATAATCATGTCAATTACATGGTAGAATGAATTATCTCTGTGGCCATAATACATAAATAATAAGCCATCATAACATGAGGACAAGTTTTTATGTAGCTGTACACATACTTCAATTCAGATATGGTTGGCGAAAAACAGAAATGGTGAGTGTCTGTCGGTCTGTCACAGATTTGATGTTAATGCAATAACTGGAAAAGAATTTGAGGTACAGTCACCAGCCTTGTAGTATTGATGCACCTCATGAAGGGCTGCGTCATGTTCCAATATGGATGACCTCGATGTCGTTTTCAAGGTCACACAGGTAATCTTGGTGGGTGACATTGACCAATCTCAAAGTTCATAAAAGGTATTCACAACTTTTTAGCTGAGCTGACTATAAGTCATCTGAGCTATAGTCGTGGTCCATTATCCGTCATCCGTCCGTCCGGACGTCCGGACGTCTATGTGGCACATTTTGAAACTGTAAGACCAAGGAATCCAAAATTCGGCAAAATGTTAGATGTCCCCAAGATCTCCTACCAAGCCAAAAACTGGGTCTTTGCGACTTTGTTACTTTGAGAAATTAAGGAAAAACCTCAATCTTTTATTAAAAACCTATTTTCACACTTCAGGACTGCCTAATATCACTAGTGGCCCATGGGCAATGATGCTCAATCAATGAGCAAAATAACTGCCAGAGTGTCAAAAAATCATGAATTTTGTGAAGAGTCCTTAGGAATGTCTGGTTTACGAGAAAACTCTCCAAGACAGATTGACATGCCAAATTTCAGACCAATACCTTATTTGCATTGTTTTCCATCTCTCTGCCTGTTTTTAAATATTAAAAATAATTTCATTTAAATTAAATTCTATCCTTTACATATATGCAGAGGTGCTGTAACTCCCACCAGTTCCTGGAAGCACCATTGAATTTAATTCCGTATTCTGTATTTATATCCAAAGGTGTTGTAACTCTCCCCCCCCCCCCCCCAGTCATTGAGCCCTAGTTCCTGAGCACTGAGGATAGTATTTTTAGCTCAGCTGACTATAAGTCATCTGAGCTATAGTCGTGGTCCATTGTCCGTCGTCCGTCCGTCTGTCCGTCCGTCCGTCCGTCCGTCCGTAGATGTGGCACGTTTTGAAACCGTAAGACCTAGGAATCCAAAATTCGGCATAATGTTAGATGTCCCCAAGATCTCATACCAAGCCGAAAACTGGGTCTTTGCAACTTTGTTTCTTTGAGAAATTAAGGAAAAACCTCAATTTTTTATTAAAAACCTATTTTCACACTTCAGGACTGCCTAATATTAAAACCACTCATCTGTTTTTCCTCATATTTACCATAAATATTCCTCTATATAGTTCCTATGTACATGCCAGAAATTATGTCTGTATTATTTAATTTTAAAAAGTTATGGGCCCAAACACAATTCATTTTGTAAAAAATCAGGAAAGATATTTGATCACTTAACACAAAAAATGTTAAAGCTATGGACCTTTTTTCTGGTAATATAACTTTAATTAATCAAAATTAAATTGTATACCCAAAATTAGATGAAAATCTTTTAAATTTTTAAAAATATTAATAAAAATAAAAAATTGGTACCTTAAATTTTGCCCAACTTTGACCATGGCACGTTTTTTTCCTGTAAGTACTGTGGATTTAATTTTCACAGCATGTTTTTGTTAGCATTTAAACTGTTAACACCAAAAATTTGAAACCAGTTGATCAAAAACTGTAGATTTTAATCAAGTTTTCAAGCACCATGTAACATATTGTTTACATCAAGCTAGTGTTATGCAGTTTGCAAGAGCTCAACTCCCCAGCTTCAGCTCTAAGTTCCTTAAATTCGGCATACAGTTAGATGTCTCCAAAATCCCCTAACATGCCAAGAATTTGGTCACTAGGACTTAATACCTTCGAGATATTAATGAAAAACTTCATTTTTCCATTAAAAACCCATTGTAACACTTCAAGACTGCCTAATATCAAAACCACTGATCTGACTTTAATCATAAATAATATACACATTTTTCATTCTCTATGCACATGCCAGAATGATGTCAGTATTGCATAATTGTTTTAAGTTATGGGCCCAAACATAATGCACTTTGTAAAAAATCAAGAAATATATTTACTCCCTTAACAAGGGCATTGCTGAAGCTAGAGATTTTTTTGTCAGGGATGTAACTTTATTTAATCAAGATTCAATTGAATACCCAAAATTAGTTCAGGACAGAATTTTTCAAATTTTATAAGTTATTAGTATAAATATAAAATTAGTACCTTAAATTTTGCCCAACTGTGACCATGGCACGTTTGTTTCCCGTGAGCACTGTTGATATTATTTTCATATCATGCACACAAAGGATTTCAGCTTTTTAGTTTAGAAAGCTGAAAGAAATTGGCCAAAAATTGTAGCTTTTATTAATGTTTTTTATGAGACCCTGTCAGACTTTGGCTCTCTCCAGCCCCTCTTGAGTCACCTGTATGTTGACCTTGTTGACCTTTTATCAAATTATGCACGCTTGAGGCGAGGCATACATGGAATCCAGGCAGCTTATGGCCAGCCACAGTTGATCTAGGTGTCCAACCCAACTCATCTAGTAGTTTTAACCAACAACATAACAATAAACAAATTAATAAATTTTTATTGGTTTTTAATAACAAATTAAAGAAAAATAGAAAAGGAATTTGTTAGTTTATTATAACAGGAAATTAACTTGCAGTTACTGATGATATAAGAATCTTGTATCGATGGGTAGAATGTCACATATTCCAAATAACACCATGCAGTCACCTATGGCATTTTTCAGTTCAATTTTAATGATAAAGAAGTAAATCATATTATTCATTACTAATCATTAGGGATCATATGAAGGAAATTAATGATAGACAAAGATGCAGTTGATAATATTAATCTAGATTCCTACTGTGTCTAGTGTGTACATTGATTTGAAATTAGTCCAAAATGAATTTTTTACAGTTATTTTTTAATATAAATAAAAGTCATAAAACCAGGTACTTATGATCATTATTTAAATGTGTGAATTTTGTATATTCTGGATTCTCAACATCATTGTTTGGTGAAAACTGAATAAATACCAGACATGGTGCGAATACTTTGTAATTGTATTTAAATACAAATATGATTATGTACTCCATTATAAAATTTCTTGCATAAAGAATGGGAATTCAGGTAAAAATGAAAGTATATGAATACTTGTGCAAATACTTTCAAAATGTATTCATGAATGCATTCATGAATATATTCTTTAATATTATTTTAATAATCATATCAGTTATATTTCATTTTAAAAAATCATATGATTCTCTTATTATTTTTAATAAAAATTATATTTGGGACAATATTTGTAATTTTTTTTAATAAATAGTTAAACTCTTATATTATATGTTCTGCTTAAAAGTTATATGGCCAAGTCAAAATCTGTGTGACAATAGTACTCCATTTGTTAATAAAATAAATGAAATCAATCCTCTTCCCTGTCTCCAAAGGTACTATAAAAATCATACATAAGTTAAACAACAACAACTCATAATACAGCTTATAATACCACACAAAACCAGCATGTGCCTCATTTCTAAATAATATTTTTTATCATATATAACAGCTGAGCGTCGTGACCCATAGGTCCCTTGTTTTTGCAAGTTGCAACTTCAGAAAATCTATGGTGATGCAGTTATAACTGTCAGAATCAGCTGAGCACCGTGACCCATTGGTCCCTTGTTTTCAAGCTACTTCCACAATAAGCTGGGGGCATACCAAATCTGTTCCACAGGTCAATTTTCCCTTGTTTTGAAAATAATTCTTTTGCTCCATAGCCTGTGACAAAATGTCTAACAAAATTATCATTGTATCGCCAGACATAGTCTGGAGATACTATGGTTTAGGCACGGTTGCGCCGCCGCCGCCGCCGCAGAGATTTCTTTTGGACACAATAACTCAAAAAATATTTCAAGGATCTTTTTCAAACTTGACACATTTATAGATATAGGTGAGAGGACGAAGCCTATTTAAAATGGGGTCATGACCGCAACTAGGAGAGTGACCTTGACCTTGAATAGATCCATTTTTGGGGAAAATCACACAAATTCTTAAATATCTCAAGAAATCTTTCACTGATTTATCCAAAAATCAAGTTGGACAAAGATCCTGGATAGTGATGTCATGTACCGGAAACTGGTGGTGCCACCTAGTATCCTTTTCTTGTTTTTGTGCCGTTTAATACCCCCATCATTGCCACTTGACAGTACTTTTAGCATCACAAGTCAAAAACTGATTGACAGATTTCTTTAATATTATGCATGTACATAGGTATGGGTTATGGGATGATGTATATTAAAATTGGGGTCATGACCTTTCCTTTGAGAGTGGCTTTGACCTTGAATATTACCATATATGGTGAAAATCACATAAAATCATGAATATTAAAAAGGGATGCATGGATTGGTCCAAAAATCAAGTTGACGGAAGATCTTGGATAGTTTTGTCTTTTGCAGAAGATAGGTGGAGCCACCTGTTGTCCTTTTCTTGTTTTTTGCGCCTTTGAATACCCCATCATTGCCACTTGACAGTATATACTGTGAGCATTATAAGTCAAACAGTAATGGACAGATTTCTTTCATGTTATGCATGTATATAGATATGGTTTATGGAATTAGGTATATTTAATTTTGAATTTAATTTTAAAATTTAATTTAATTTAAATTTTTTTTTTTAATTTAATTTTTTTTTTCAAATGTTGGATATTTTGGAATGCAGTTTATTGATTTGGGGAAATGACCGTGACTATTAGAGTGACCTTGACCTTGAATATTCCCATATTTGGTGAAAAACATAAAATCATGAATATCTTAAAAAGGGCCACTTGACAGCACTGTGAGCATTATAAGTCAAAAACTAATGGACAGATTTCTTTTATATTATGCATATACATAGATTTGGATTATGGGATGAGATATATTTAATTTTGGGTCCTGACCTTGCATATGAGAGTGGACTTGACTTTAAATATTGCCATATATGGTAAAAATCACCAACAATCATGAAAATCTCCAGTGAACCTGGGGGATTGCTTCAGCTAGTGGTCTGCACATGGTGTTGCATCATGTTTTGCCCAAACATCAGCAGTTCTGGGCCATGGTCAGATTCTATAAATAGATATGATGGTCAGTGATAAATCAATTAGTGCACTGGGTGTACCACAGAGTCACAACTGGATCATTTTCCTTTGAGAGTGGTCTTGACCTTTGGACGAAGACTACTTAAAATGGCTTATGAATGTTGCCTATATGGGACTTGACAGTATTGTCAGCATTATAAAATAAAAATTAAAAAGTTGTTGGATAGTGTTGTCATGTGCTGGAAACTAATTGGCAGATATCTTTCATATTATACATATAGATAGATATGGGTAATGTGATGAGTCATTTGCTGGGAACTGCATGGTGGCACCCCCTACTCTATTTTCTTGTTTTCCACAATTTATGCTATTGATAAGGAACAAATGACAATTTTTATGACAATATAACAATTTATTACAAAGAACAAAATATGATGTGAAACAAAATATAACAGATATTATTATTTCATTCTCATTATCTTATTACTCCATCTCTCTGAAATCCTGTCTATCCATCTCTTTCTCTTTCTTTCTGCTTTACTCTATATTATTCTCAAACAAGTTACTCCAAACATACATATACAACTCAATACATCATTAAATATATACTTCTATTTATACATAACCTTTTACATAACAATTGCCTTCACTTTAAATATTCCTGTATTTTGTACAAATGTTTCTCACATTCATTGCTAAAAAACAAATACATCACATTATATCAACAAAATACCACAAAACCTCATTTGTCTGGCGATACTATGGCACCAGCGGTGCCAAGAAATGTCTAGTTCATGCTTGTGTTTTAATGAGAAAACAACCTTTTTTTTTGGGGGGGGGGGGGGATCTTGCACAAAGATAGTTTTCTATTGTATATTTCCCAGTTTCATTTTACAGTCAGAGTGTAATTAATGCAAAGGTTACTAGCTGTGTAAAAGTGTATCATTGTATTAGTATGGATAGTCATTACAGTGTAGTTTTCATCATTAGTTTCATCCCAGATCAAAGCAGGCCTTATCAGACCAATTTGAATGTCTACCAAATTAATATTTATGTGACTGTATTCATAGCATATACATATAGTGTAAGATGATATTTTGGCAAAGTTTCATAATCTCACATAGCTCTTTATCATATGCAAAACTGGTGGCCCCACCTGCAATCATTTTTGCACAGCATCCATCTGTTTGTTTGCCGTGGGATAAAATGGTTTGACATATCTGCCTAAAATTTTGCAGATTTGTACATCTTGGATAGCTTTCTGAATTTTGTGGCAGGTGGCGCCACCTACATTTATGTATACGCTGCAGACATTCAGGGTTATATCTCAGGGCTGGTTTGACATATCCCCCTGATAATTTGCAAGTGTATAGATCTCACATAGCTCTTAATCATACACAAAATTGGTGGTGCCACCTGCCACCATTTTTGCACAGCGCCTGTCTGTTTGTCTGCTGTGGGCTAAAATCACTCATATCTCAGTAGTGGTTTGACTTATCTGCCTAAAATTTTGCATGTTTATACATCTTGGACAGCTTTCTGGATTTTGTGGTAGGTGGTGCAGACATCCAGGCTATTATGCAACACACCTCACTCTTTTTCCCCTTGCCACTCAATCCATGCCTCACTTCACCTTTTCCGCTCTGATTTTGGCGGATACACGTAGTAGCTTGTTGACTACCCATATTCTAGTTTTTGTGTTGTGTGCACCCATGCCAGAATTGCAGCGGTGATGTTTGTATAATTGTTTCTTGTTCTAAGTGTTTAGTACTTGCATTATTCATATACATGTTACACATGTTCTTGAAAAGTAATGGTCCAGCATTGAAGCATTATACCTGGTGTAATCTCATTGCACAGGTTTGCATTAGGCCTTGTTCTTAATAAAAAGGGAAATGAACATTTGAAATATTTTCCTCCTTGATGGTGGAAACCGCCATTTGCTTGACCGTTCTTCTGTGTATCTTTGGTCTGTTCAGACTCCACCCTGAAGGTGTACCTGTTTAAGTGCCATCTGCGTATAATGGACCCTAGCGACTTAAAAAATGTGTGTTGGCTCTAGCATCCCCAGGATGCTACCACTGGGAAGTTAATTTTAAAGTCTTCTGATCCAGTTAATGGGAAGGGGACTTAAATCCTGCAACTTTAACTTTTTTTATATTGAAATTTTATAGATTGACAGGTTTTTCATTATTGCTCAAAGTGAACAGTGATTAAGTGATTTTTTTTCCTCACCTCAAGCCAACAGTTGCAAATGTGTGTGGTAAATGTTAGTTAGATTCTCAATAAATAAGATATTTAAGTGTCCTTTAAAATATGTAACTTCACTTAGCTGCAGAACAGTGAAGAATTTAGAGACTGTAAAATATAAATTTGGTCTCTTGTGAGGATATTTTACATCTTGCTTTGGGCATTGCTCCCAAGTGACTTGAAGTGTGTGACTGTGGCCTTGCAGATAACACTCCCAGAGACTTATCAACAAATTTCAGCAGGCAACCAGCAGTGAAACAACTTTATTTGAATGTCTTATCCAGCAGAAAGAAAAGTTTTAAAATCACACTCATGCTGTTCTTCCACAGTATGTAGATTTATCATGATTTCCCCAAATTTTAAGGAATTGATGGGCCTTGGTGAAATTGAGATAGAATTTATTGATGAATGCATTTCAAATAATCATACAGGCAAAATTTTTACTGCTTTATTATTTGCTGTCAGAATCTTTTGGGCGATAACATGATAATTTTATTTCATTGCTTAATGTCCTAAATTTTTGACTATTTTCTCTGTGATTATGATTTCTCATGATTTTACATTTATACCCTGTCAACAACCAGTATAAATTTTGTGTTACACATTCTATTTGTCATGCCAGCACTCCTGCCAACATTGACAAAGTTTGAAAAGTAGGTTAAAAAAAGCAGGGCAGTCATTGTGGTACTTGGCATGTGGACAAATATTGTCATGAACCAGTTAGCAGGAACTCTGATGTTGATGGCATGGAAAAACCCATGGGCCTATGTTGACTTGTGATAACCTAAGGTAATAAGAACTGTTGAGATTAAACCTTATTTAAATTCTTTCATGACCTGCAATTTTGTCAGTGAATTTTAGCACTTCAGGAAAACTGATCACAGCCATGGACCATGGCATGTGAATTGATGACAAAATATCATGTTAAATTGACAGTTTCCTTTATATATTTTCATCAAATTAACATATATTTGGTTGATTTCTAAAATATGTATAAACATGTGTAAGCTGCATTTGCCTTGAGGCATTGGCAACATTTTACAATATACCAAAGTAACCATACAGAAAGAACTGGCTTTGTCTCAACCACATGCTGCCGCCATGTAGAAGAGCTTGTTGTTTCACACTAGGATTGCATTGGCATCATGCAGCACTGACGATATAACATGTATGTCTTAATTACATGTGATATACCATGTCAAAGTGAGGACACAAAATGAAATTGCTTGCCTCAACCAGATCCTGCAACAATACAGAAGAAATAACCTTGGGATAAACGAGGAAGGAATCTGCTACAGGATACGTTTGTGTTACTTTAAAACCTGAGGTAGTAAAGAACATAGGAAAGGTATAAATAGGGTGACTGGCAGGTGTGTATGTTAGCTACATTGTCGGCCTGATTAGTTTTAGCAGCAGCAAGACAAAGTTTACCACTTTGGCATGCCTGTTGTTCTTCATAATGGCCATATACTCAGGATTTTAATTGGAAACAACCTTTGGCATCAGGTAGCATTACATTATTCAACTTCCAAGGAGAACTGGTCAGGCTGCAGCAGTGCTGCTGAGTACTGGATACTGACAGACCCAGATTAATAACGTTTGCCCATAGCAAGAAAATTTGTAAATATTTTCTTCATGCATATTTAATCAAAATGTCATGCAGATATCACAGTAAAATTATTTGCTAAATGGCCTTGGAAAAAGCAGTCAATTGATATTCTACCTAATTCATGTAATATCAGGAAATTTGTATATATTTTTAGCTCAGCTGACTATAAGTCATCTGAGCTATAGTCGTGGTCCATTGTCCGTCGTCCGTCCGTCTGTCCGTCCGTCCGTCCGTCCGTCCGTCCGTAGATGTGGCACGTTTTGAAACCGTGAGACCTAGGAATCCAAAATTCAGCATATTGTTAGATGTCCCCAAGATCTCCTACCAAGCCGAAAACTGGGTCTTTGCGACTTCCTTCCTTTGAGAAATTAAGGAAAAACCTCAATTTTTTTATTAAAAACCTATTTTCACACTTTAGGACTGCCTAATATCAAAACCACTCATCTGTTTTTCCTCATATTTCCTATAAATAATCCTCTATATAATTCCTATGTACATGCCAGAAATTAGGTCTGTATTATTTAATTTAAAAAAGTTATGGGCCCAAACATAATGCATTTTGTAAATAATCAGGAAAGAAATTATATCACTTAACACAAAACTTGTTAAAGCTAAGCACTTTTTTTCCAGTAATATTACTTTTATTAATCAAAATTAAATTGTATACCCAAAATTAGATCAAAATCTTTTAAATTTTTAAAAATATTAGCAAAAATAAAAAATTGGTACCTTAAATTTTGCCCAACTTTGACCATGGCACGTTTTTTTGCTGTAACTGCTGTGGATTTAATTTTCAAAGCATGTTTTTGTTAGCATTTCAACTGTTAACACCAAAAATTTGAAACCAGTTGATCAAAAACTCTAGATTTTATTCAAGTTTTCAAGCACCATGTCACATATTGCTAGTGTTATGCAGTTTGCTAGAGCTCAGCTCCCGAGCTTCAGCTCTAAGTTCCTTAAATTTGGCATACAGTTAGATTTCTCCAAAATCCCCTACCATGCCAAGAATTTGGTCACTAGGACTTAATTCCTTCGAGATATCAATGAAAAACTTCATTTTTCCATTGAAAACCAAATTTTACACTTTAAGACTGCCTAATATCAAAACCACTGATCTGACTTTGATCATATATAATATACATATTTTTCTATACATTCACTATGCACATGCCAGAAATGATGTCAGTATTGTGTATTTTTTTTAAGTTATGGGCCCAAACATAATGCACTTTGTAAAAAATCAAGAAATATATTTACTCCCTTAACAAGGGCATTGCTGAAGCTAGAGATCTTTTTTGTCAGGGATGTAACATTATTAAATCAAGATCCAATTGAATACCGTAAATTAGTTCTGAATTTTTTCAAATTTTATAAGTTATTAGTATAAATATAAAATTAGTACCTTAAATTTTGCCCAACTGTGACCATGGCACGTTTGTTTCCCGTGAGCACTGTTGATATAATTTTCATATCATGCACACATAAGGATTTCAGCTTTTTAGTTTAGAAAGCTGAAAGAAATTTGCCAAATATTGTAGCTTTTATTAATGTTTTTTATGAGACCCTGTCAGACTTTGGCTCTCTCCAGCCCCTCTTGAGTCACCTGTATGTTGACCTTGTTGACCTTTCATCAAATTATGCACGCTTGAGGGGAGAATCCAGGCAGCTTATGGCCAGCCACAGTTGATCCAGGTGTTCAACCCAACTCATCTAGTAGTTTTAACCAACAACATAACAATAAACAATAAATTAATAAATTTTTATTGGTTTTTAATAACAAATTAAAGAAAAATAGAAAAGGAATTTGTTAGTTTATAATAACAGGAAATTAACTTGCAGTTACTGATGATATAAGAATCTTGTATCGATGGGTAGAATGTCACATATTCCAAATAACACCATGCAGTCACCTATGGCATTTTTCAGTTCATTTTTAATGATAAAGAAGTAAATCATATTATTCATTACTAATCATTAAGGATTATATGAAGGAAATTAATGATAGACAAAGATGCAGTTGATAATATTAATCTAGATTCCTACTGTGTCTAGTGTGTACATTGATATGAAATTAGTCCAAAATGAATTTTTTACAGTTATTTTTTAATATAAATAAAAGCCATAAACCAAGTACTTATGATCATTATTTAAATGTGTGAATTTTGTATATTCTGGATTCTCAACATCATTGTTTGGTGAAAACTGAATAAATACCAGACATGGTGCGAATACTTTGTAATTGTATTTAAATACGAATATGATTATGTACTCCATTATAAAATTTCTTGCATAAAGAATGGGAATTCAGGTAAAAATGAAAGTATATGAATACTCGTGCAAATACTTTCCAAATGAATTCATGAATGCATTCATGAATATATTCTTCAATGTTATTTTAATAATCATATCAGTTATATTTCATTTTAAAAAATCATATGATTCTCTTATTATTTTGAATAAAAATTATATTTGGGACAATATTTGTAATTTTTTTAATAAATAATTAAACTCTTATATTATATGTTCTGCTTATAAGTTATATGGCCAAGTCAAAATCTGTGTGACAGTAGTACTCCATTTGTTAATAAAATAAATGAAATCAATCCTCTTCCCTGTCTCCAAAGGTACTATCAAAATCATACATTAGCTAAACCACAACAACTCATAATACAGCTTATATTTATTACCACACAAAACCAGCATGTGCCTCATTTCTAAATAATATTTTTTTATCATATATAACAGCTGAGCGTCGTGACCCATAGGTCCCTTGTTGAGATTAGAGTCCCTGTTAATATAATGGTAATAATATTACTTCCGACTTTTGTGGACCATAATGCCTTTGTTGATACTAAAACAAGATATTGTAAGGTTCACCAGATTCTAAAAATACAGGGAAACTCCCTTTAGAGGCACTTGTGTATTGTGGACACCTGTATTTTGGGCATTTGAGTTGGTTCCATAAAGAGTTGCCCAGAGTTATATTTACCTCTAATATGGACACCAAAGTTGCAGATTCTGCCAGTGTCAATGTATTTATAAAATGGTAATTTTCCAGTTAGCACAGGGACAATTCTGCCAGTGTCAGTGTATTTATAAAATGGTAATTTTCCAATTAGCACAGGGACAAAGTGTTCTGTTTGTAGCTAACCTTGAAACTAGAATTGAGGTTATACACTTGAACAGCACAGCTGATCTTGTTTTCATGGCTCATGTGATGTGAACCTTTTTTTCGGTGGAAACAGATGGTTAGATTGTTTGTCTTATGTAATAGATAGATTGTCCCATCTGCCCAGCTCTGTATCATGATTAAGTTGATAATATGGTATCAGTTGATCTTACAGAAACAGAGCAAAGGCTTTCTTGTCACTGGAGGATGTTTATTTAGTGTGGTTCCTGTGGTTCTATGGTCTTTGTTTTGAAGAGAGAGGCTCAAGAGAAAACAATGTTCTTATCATGTAATTGGTGCTTGTACCATTCAAGACATGAAAAATCTTCCCTGAATTACATGCACCCCTTTCCAGGCTTGTGCTTATGCATACAGGTACCAAAGAGAGCCAGATATCACTAAGTCTAGGTATTATTTGGCACAACATGGTTATGTATAGAACATATATGTTCCATTCAAGTTAAAAATAAATTCATTTTCTAACATTATTTCCGTCTTTATCTGATATGTTTACTTTTATATACAAACGTTTTACTGAGTATATTTATGTGATGTAATGTCCAGGTCATGGTCAGCTATATAGGATTGATGGTTAACAGTGGCAGCAGCCTGGCTGTGTTTGTTGTAGATATGATCTATAGGTTTTGGTTTATTACCCATGCAGGTAGTACATGTATGCCCGTTTTCTGCCAGTTTCATTTTAAATGGGAAACCTTCAGTGATTATTTATAAAAATCATTCTTGCTTACATGAAGGCTGGTCACTGCTGAGGTCGACATATTAGGGCTGTGTGATGAGTTCACAATGTTTGTCAAGCAGACCATGCTGTAAGGCTGGTTGGAATCGTTAAATTTGATCACATTTTGTAGAGAGCAAATTGTGTCTGATGAGTGTTCACCCTATGTAAAGGAAAGTTATATAAAAAAATCCTACTTGCTGTATGTAAAAGATAGTAAAAAGAATGCTATCAATATGTAACCAGTGCTAGGTTTATATTCCGATTCATTATTGTGACAGGTGTACATAGCTCTACCAGAGTGCCCCTATGATTCAGGACTTTCATATTATCACTGTATGTAGAAATGGTTGTAAAGGGCTGATATGGGACGGACAGGGTGAGATGAAATGGCTAAAACTTAAAAGGGTCTAGTTTTATTACAACGCTCACAAAAAAAAATTCTTGTGCTTTTCCTTATATTAGGACCAGTTGGCACCAATATTTTAAGAAAATTAGCCCACGCTGATTTATTCCCAGGGTGTCATTGCTCCTAGAAGAAAAGTAAAAGCAGCTCAAGCATTTGCCATATTTTCAGGAATTAACTAGTAACTTTGTTTTGTCATCATTCATTTAATTAGTTTGGGAAAACCACTTCAGACAAGTGCATCAGGAGTGTTGTAAAAGAGGCCACTTTGAAAATCTTGGCAGAGAAACAATACAAGAAGAGGACATCATGACATTTTTTGGATCTTTTTAGAACTGGGAGAGAAAATGAAGCTAATTATACTAGATTTCACCAGACCCTGTTGTTCTATATTTGGGAATATTTTTCAGCTGGCATGTTCATTATAAAAATACATTTTGAAAGGAAACCAAAGGCATGAACCTATTTAACTACAAAGGGACAAAATACCTGCCTTCCACAAGAAAACCCAAGTATTTGCAAAGTTTTGATCCACAATATTTCAACTCTTGATGGTGGTCAAAGTCAGAAGTCACAGACATATTCAACAGCTGCTGGTCTATGATTTTTATAAACACGCTTAAAATACAACATGCTTAAACAAAGATATGTTAGCACAATAACTTTAAAAGAATTTCAGGTACAGTCACCAAACTTGCAGCATTGATGCACCTTATGAAGGGCTAGGTCAAGTTCGAACATGGATGACCTTTTCACATTTCAATGTCACTGGAGCAATAATGCTAAATTGATGTTAACGCAATAATTCAAAAAGAATTTGAGGTACAGTCACTGAACTTACAGCATTGATGCACCTTATCAAGGGCTAGGTCAGTTTTAACATTGATGACTTTGAAGCATTATTCAATGTCACAGAGGCGATAATGCTAAAATGAATTTTATGCAATAACACAAAAGGATATTTGAGGCACAGTCGCCAAACTTGCAGCATTGACGTACCTCATGAAGGGCTAGGTCAAATTTGAAAATGGATGACCTTGATTCAGTTTTCAAGGTGACAGAGGATATCTTGGTGGGTGATATTGACCAATCTCAGGTTTCATACAGGTTTTCACAACTTTTTTTCCAGCTATTTCCACAACAGGCAGGGGACATACTAGATCTGTTTCACAGATCAACTTTTCCCTTGTTTTATATTAAATTAATAAAATACAAGCTTTATAAAATATCCAAAATAACATGTTCATACACAGTTTGGTGGAACACATGAGTACAGAAACTAGGAGTGTCTGGTATGAGGCAAAATATTTAGATCTCTACAGCTGGCACTGGTCATGGCCAGCATCACTCCCATTTGCTTGTGTCTGCTGAGGCCTATGATTAACCCATTTGACAGTATCCCCAGCAGAGTGTCTGCTTGGCAGGTTGCTACCAGTGGAAGTGACATTCAGGATTGAGAGTTTAGTCAGGTAGAAGCCTGTCTCCAATTCAGACCAAGAGAGGGTAAACTCCTGACCCGGCTTCAGTTTAAGATTCCCCCCTGCTGTGGTCACAGCTAAACCTTATCTGTGCAGTGCTCACATTTGATCAGTCAGACTGAAAGTAGTCAGAGACTGGAATATTGATCTGGTAAGCAGGTTTAGCCACAAGTACTGGTTTACTGGGAAGGAGTCAGGGATGTAACAAAATGGCCACAAGTCACAGTGCTTCAGCCAAACTGATGTGTCACTGCAGAGTGCATTAGAAATATTGCTATTGATACCTTAATATTAGACCAGTGCAGATATGGGATTTTCCACCCCCTTATGTCTCATCCCCATGTCATGCAGTGTGTTTCATTCTCAGGTCTTAGAGACCAGCTGGATATATCATTACCATTCCTCTTGGTGTGTCTGCCCTAGAAAATGGATCAGACCGACTCTTTAAAGACCCAGAAATTTGGTCTTTACTATTGATTTTATGGTATGTCTGTTCTGAGATCTGGTGCATCATTATGATACAAAGAAATTTACTGTATTATAAGTTACCCATCCTCTGTCACCAGTGCAAATACCATAAATTTTTGTCCAGATTCCTTTATCGAACTGGCATGGCTGAGAAAACTTAACCAAGGTGACAGAAATGGTTTGATCGGGTAATGCCATATAACATGGTATGTTATTAAATTGATTCTTTTTCTTTCATACTATTAATAACTAAAAATAATTTCTTTTAAAAATGGGGTGTTTTGTAGCTGCATTGGGTAAAGGCTGGTCAGATGATTTCCCAGGTCAAACCCACCAAACCTTTCCAGGCAGATTGGTGACATTTCAACAATACATCACTGTGTTGTCATAATGACAGGATATGGTTGGTAAATATGGGAAGAATTATTCCAGAACCTTTAATGCTTCATAAATAAGAATGACTTGATACCATTTCCTCAATACCATAGTTTCATAAAGATACTTGTTCTTCAGAATGCATATGTATCATATATATTTTGTAATTTTAGGAAATCTTCACTCAATGAAAGGCACACAATTGATTTAATTCAGTTCAAAATACAGGGGCCTGTGTTGCAGTGAAATTTAAACCTGATTAAACACCCACACCCTTTAAGTCTAATAAAATAAACATATTGTAGTTGTAGCTTGAATGTATGGACTGCCATACTTGCTAGGTTAAACAAACTCTTTGAGTGCTGCTCTTTTTTCCCAGGCTGCCGTTGCTAGTGTTATCATTGGCTAGTATGGGTATCTTGTCAACATTTGTCCCTGTCTTCCATAGCAATGACATTACAGTTGCAACAAGGCCATACCAGGGCCCACTGATACTTGGAAGCGATCACCATAAACACAGTATGCCCTAGGTTCTGTAACAGCGTTTCCTTCTGGTCTAGTGCTGTTTCATGGTGTGAATACTAATCTTTTTTTCGTCCATTTTTCTCTCCTATCCTAGTGTTTCAGGAACCACTGATTAGACTCCTGTCTCTTCAGATAACCAGTGTATATTATTCAGATTACTGGTACTGGTATATTATTGATTATTTTTCTCTCAATCTCCTTGTTTCTTCTTCTTAGCATGCTTGCTGATACTATGTTTTTGACCAGGTTCCGACAACGCCGTTGCTGCGTTCGTTTCTGAAGAACTCCTCTGAGACTACTGGACTGATTTTTCCGAAACTTACACCAATTATCGGGTCACATGTGAACTGGTGCCTAACCAATTGGTGTTGACCTCTGACCTTTCCTCTCTGCCCAGCGTCCATTTGTGAGTCTGTTTCCACACATAAACCCATATATCTCGGGAACTGTTTGACCGATCAAGAAAATATTTTTGTACAAATGTAGCCCTTGGATTGCTTTATAACATACACAAAAAATGGTGGCGCCACCTGCAACCATGTTTGCAGTGTCCATCTCTTTGTCTGCCAGGGGTTAAAATCAGTCATATCTCTGCAGTGGTTTGACAAATTCACCTGAAATTCGGCATGCGTATACATCCTGGACAGCTTTCTTGATTTTATGACAGATGGCGCCACCTACATTCTAGTTTACACTACGGACATCCAAGCTCATATCTTGGGAACCATTTGACCGATTGGGCCAAAATTTGGCATGTGTATAGATCTCGCATGACTCTTTATCATACACAAATCTGGAGGGGCCACCTGCAACCATTTTTGCACAGCGTCTGTCTGTTTGTCTGCCATGGGATTAAATCACTCATATCTTGGCAGTGGTTTGACATATCTGCCTAAAATTTTGTAGGATTATACATCCTGGACAGCTTTCTTGATTTTATGACAGATGGCACCACCTACATTCTAGTTTACACTACAGACATCCAAGCTCATATCTTGGGAACTGTTTGACTGATTGGGCCAAAATTTTGCATGTGTATAGATCTTACATGACTCTTTATCATACACAAATCTGGAGGTGCCACCTGCAACCATTTTTGCACAGCGTCCGTCTATTTGTCTGCCGTGGGATAAAATCACTCATATCTCGGCACTCGTTTGACATATCTGCCTAAAATTTTGCAGGTTTATACATCCTGGACAGCTTTATTGATTTTATGACAGGTGGCACCACCTACATTCCAGTTTACGCTGCAGACATCCAAGCTAATATCTTTGGGAACTGTTTGACTGATTGGGCCAAAATTTTGCATGTGTATAGATCCCACATAGCTCTTAATCATACAAAAAATTGGTGGTGCCATCTGCCACCATATTGCACAAGTCCTTCTGTTTGTCTGCTGTGGGATGAAATCACTCATATACATATAGTCGTTTGACTTATTAGGGCCCTGCTTGAAAAGCGGGTGCCCTATAGTAATCGACCTGTCCATCTGTCTGTCTGTCCGCCCGTCCGTCGTGCCGTCTGTCTGTCGATCCATCCGTCCACAAATTCTTTTCTGGATGATAACTCCAGTTAGGATTGACGGATTGAGTTCAAACCTTAAATATGTGTAAACCATCAATTATGGAAGATCCCTATCGATTTTGGGGTCAAGAGGTCTAAAAAGTTATTCACAGTTTGGTGTTAAATTTTAGGTTCCTCTTTCAGCAGGGCAGAAATCATAATTGTAACCATAATTGTTTGTTCCACCTTAACAGTAGGACAGGTCCTCATGTCAACAGCAACGAGGCATGATATATGGTCATAGTCAGCCATTTTTAGCTCAGCTGACTATAAGTCATCTGAGCTATAGATGGGTCCTTTGTCCGTCGGCTGTCCGTCCATCCGTCCGTCCGTCCATTAAACTGGCACGTTTTGAAACTGTGAGACCTAGGAATCCAAAATTCGGCATAATGTTAGATGTCTCCAAGATCTCCTACCAAGCCGAAAACTGGGTCTTTGCAACTTCGTTCCTTTAAGAAATTAAGCAAAAACCTCAATTTTTTATTAGCTCAGCTGACTTTCAGTCATGCTGGGCTATAGTGATGGGTCTTTGTCCGTCGTCTGGCCGGCTGTCCTGCCGGCCGTCCGTCCGTTAGCAGGGCACAAATCGTAACCGTAGGGGCTAGGGCCATGAACCCTATGCAGTCTTAGAGGTTATAAAAAGATCTCCTTGCAAACCTGAAATTAGGTCACTGCGACCTATATTCTCGAAGTTATGGGGTGTGTTTGCACCCCCCAGAAATAACTCTTTGAGACAAAATTTTCATCCCAAACCTTCCATCTTTCACATACAGCTCACCTACCAACAGGGGAAGAACCATAATTTTTTTGAGGTCAAAAGGTCAAAGGTCAAGGTCACAGGAGCCTCTTCTTCGAAAAGCCTGTGGATGCATTTTAAGCCAACCCTTTCATCCCAATTCTTTGATTTTTCACATATAGCTCACCTACTAAGTTGGAGAAGAATCCTATAGATTTTGAGGTCACAAGGTCAAAGTTCAGGGTCACAGGATCCACTTCTTTGAAAAGGTTGTGGACACATTTCAAGCTAGACTTTTCATTCCAAACCTTCTAGCACTGATATCGCTTCTCTGCCAACAGGGGAAAAGACCTGTTGATTTTGAGGTCAAAGGTCAAGTTCACAGCACCCACTTCTTGCGTGGAGTCATTTTCAGGCAAACTTTTCAATCTGTACCTTCCATCTGTCATATATGGCTTACCTACCAATAAGGGAAGAAGCCTATTGATGTTGAGGTCAAAAAGTCAAAGGTCAAGGTCACAATATTTAATTGTTCTAAATGCTTTTGAGCATATTTCAAGTGTAACTGTTCAACCCAAACCTTCAGTCTTTCACATATGCCACATCTATGCATCACTCAGTTTGACTCAAACTTCATATTTATGGGTCTTTTTGCTTGAATAAATAACTTATTGATTTTGGGGTCAGCTGGTCAGCAGGTTAAAGGTTGCAGGTCAAAGTTATTCACCCATTGGTTGCCAAGTAATTACACCAGATTTAAGTGGTTAGTAGTTGCCCATCATTTAGAAAGAATCCAGTTGATATATGGGCAAAAGGCCAAGGTCATAGGTCAGGGATGTTCACAATTACTTATTTTATAGACCATCTCTATTTTTCTTGTATATATAACCATCCCACTCCAGCTGGTACATCTCCCTGTGTGGCTGTAATTGTGAGTGACACTGATGACATATGACTCCCTTTTGTATCAGCCTATTAAGTGATAAGGCTCAGTGATAAGTACCTCTTTACTTCATAACAAAAACACTGTTGTCAGAATGCTTCAGCCAAGCATTAAGACTATGAGAGTATAGTATTAAGGTTTAGCTACTGATTTATAAGATGATGGGAACATTTTTGCAGTTTATTCTATGGAATCCTAGCAATAAACTTAGTTTCCTAGATATCTGAATATTTTAATATAAATCACCACATATAAAAGCAAGTGTTTGTTCTCATAATATGTGGATGTGTACCTTGATTTAGGATGGCTTTTTGTTTTATTTCAAGACTCTTAGTCATGCTTTCTGCATTTCTTTTCTTTCAGGTTTGGCAGTTTACCTACCTTGCTGACCCCATTGAAAAGCAGAGTGATAATAAAAAATATTGGACTTACACTTTTTACAATTGCATATCTATAAATCTGATATGAGGGCCTGGACATGCCTTTTGAATTATTATTTGGGCATTCATTACTGGATAATTTGCCCCAAGTTTGGTCTCTTATTGGAGAATGTGGGATATCAAATGTCATACTTGTCAGAAATCCATTATGTCTGCCAGTTAGCCACCTTAGAAATTCTTTCTTCAGTGCAGTTTCAGTAATTTTTCTTTAATGTTTGGTCCGATTTAGAGAATTTTTGTTGTCTGATTTCAGACTTGTCAGAAGTCCAGTATGGCCACCAGGCAACCATCTTTTAATTCCTTTTGATCATATTATCTCAAGAACAGTTAAAGTGAATGCAGTTGGATGTATATTTATGTAATCTTGTAAAGGATTGGGTCAAATATTTCTGAATAAATATTACCATCATTTATAAAAGTGCAGTACAGTTGGCTTGTATTGAATAAAAATTCATACAGAAGCACCTGTTTCTCAATAATTCTTGCATGTATTTCCTTGATTTTTGCTATATATTTTGATCTTATATTTGCCCTTTGTGGTGTTCCTTTGAGACTGACAGGTTTCAAGCAAGCTGTTGGAATAGTTCCTGATAGCTTAACAATCATGCATTTTCCTCAGACCATCAATTCACTGTGTTTTAACCAGACATAGGTGATATATATTTCTGTTGTCATAGAAAATTTTCAACAAATTGGCAAATTGGTTCTTCAAAATTTGACTGGAAGTTGTGAATCTCAGTCCATGATGTCACAGGTCATGCTTGGCAGCTGAGCGTCATGACCCATGGGTCACTTGTTAAAAACTATTTTCACACTTCAGGACTGCCCAATATCAAAACCACTCATCTGTTTTTCCTCATTTTTACCATAAATATTCCTCTGTATATTTCCTATGTACATGCCAGAAATTAGGTCTGTATTATGTAATTTGAAAAAGTTATGGGCCCAAACATAATGCATTTTTTTAAAAATCAGGAAAGATATTTGATCACTTAACATAAAACATGTTAAAGCTAAGGACTTTTTTTTCCAGAAATATAACTTTAATTAACCAAAATTAAATTGTATACCCAAAATTAGATCAAAATCTTTTAGATTTTTTAAAATATTAATAAAAATAAAAAATTTGTACCTTAAATTTTGCCCAAATTTGACCATGGCATGTTTTTTTCCTGTAAGTACTGTGGATTTAATTTTCACAGCATGTTTTTGTTAGCATTTCAACTGTTAACACCAAAATTTTGAAACCAGTTGATCAAAAACTGTAGATTTTATTCAAGTTTTCAAGCACCATGTAACATATTGTTTACATCAAGCTAGTGTTATGCAGTTTGCAAGAGCTCAGCTCCCCAGCTTCAGCTCCAAGTTCCTTAAATTCGGCATACAGTTAGATGTCTCCAAAATCCCCTACCATGCCAAGAATTTGGTCACTAGGACTTAATTCCTTCGAGATATTAATGAAAAACTTCATTTTTCCATTAAAAACCCATTGTTACACTTCAAGACTGCCTAATATCAAAACCACTGATCTGACTTTAATCATAAATAATACAGTAAAACCTGAGAGTTAAGACCACCTGATGTGCCACACCAAAAGCGGTCTTTAGTCACAGGTGGTCTTAAGTCTCAGGTGGTCAAAGTCTCATAAGTCTCAGCATGAAGCTAACAAAGTATATCAAGGCATATGTGTCTACGTAAACATTTATTTATTTTTTATAAAAATACATACTGGATATATATATATATATATATATAATCAAGATATTCACAACAATATTTACAAGTTAACAACAATATTAACTGAAAACAATGAATCAATCTTGCCCTGCTTAACAAAGGGAATCTTATTTATAATTTTCAAAGAAAGCTGGTCCTTTTATAACTTTATTAAACAAGCCTTTGTCAAAGGCTTTGAATAGCCTGGTTGTCATATTGCACAAACACAAACCGCTAATTAATGATGTACCATGAGTACACACGGAGTCACTTTGTTGATCACTGACTTGTGCTCACCGTAATTAGAAGCAGACTCCGTTAAAATCTCAATAAACTTCAAAGCAGGTTTCATAATTAGATTACAGGTGACTGCTCACGTTATCAAACAGACTCTCTATATTGGTACTATTTTCGTTAGCATCGAGTCCCTTTGTCTTATTGATGGATTTTCTATTGATGTTATCGAAGGAGGTCGACAGCTTGTTTTTCGTCACGAACTGACATATTGTCAAGTCAAAATGTGTGAGATAAGCAATGACAGTTGATCGCTTACGTAATGACAAACTTACTTTCATGACTCACTTTTTTAATTAAATCCGCGCAAATGTTATTTACACATCGCTAAGACTAGTTATGAACTCCAGTCAACAACCGCAGCGTAGTGAATGCGATCGCGGTGTCAGAAATACAACGGTAGTTCTATTCGATGAATAATAATGAGGGATTTCCCCTAGATCACGTGATCCTTTACCGTAAAGATGTTTTAACAATCGTTAAACAAATCCGATGTGTTCAAAGATAGGCTGTGCTAAAAAAAGTAATGGTACACAGGCATCAGAATTAAAGAATTGCGTCGTTTTACATGTTCCCTCGCTATATTCGCGGAACTTCCATTTTTGGCGAAAGATTAAAACCACGCGGGCCCTGGGCCATTGACACCTGGAGGGGTATTGTGAATTGATGTCCAATTCACCGCGGGGAAAGTAGGTCACCATTGCCACGTGCACATTCAAGAGACGGTCAATGGCACGGTCGTTTTAGTCTTAACTTAGGACGCCAGGTGCCACTACCGCTACACCTGGCGGTCGCTTAATGGAGGTAAAGACCAGCGACCGGCCACATTTGAGCGGTCGGTGGTCGCGTACCACAAACGGTCGCTCAACACAAGGGCATTAAAGAGTGATTAAGCTCGGTGCATTCATTTTTCGGTCGTAAGTCACAGACGGTCGCTAGCGGCAGTGGTCGCTTGGTTCAGGTTTCACTGTATACATATTTTTCAGTCTCGATGTACATGCCAGAATGATGTCAGTATTGCGTAATTGTTTTAAGTTATGGGCCCAAACATAATGCACTTTGTAAAAAATCAAGAAATATATTTACTCCCTTAACAAGGGCATTGCTGAAAGCTAGAGATTTTTTTGTCAGGGATGTAACATTATTTAATCAAGATTCAATTGAATACCCAAAATTAGTTCTGAATTTTTCAAATTTTATAAGTTATTAGTATAAATATAAAATTAGTACCTTAAATTTTGCCCAACTGTGACCATGGCACGTTTGTTTCCCGTGAGCACTGTTGATATAATTTTCATATCATGCACACATAAGGATTTCAGCTTTTTAGTTTAGAAAGCTGAAAGAAATTGGCCAAAAATTGTAGCTTTTATTAATGTTTTTTATGAGACCCTGTCAGACTTTGGCTCTCTCCAGCCCCTCTTGAGTCACCTGTATTATGCATGCTTGAGGCGAGGCATACACAGAATCCAGGCAGCTTATGGCCAGCCACAGTTGATCCAGGTGTCCAACCCAACTCATCTAGTAGTTTTAACCAACAACATAACAATAAACAATAAATTAATAAATTTTTATTGGTTTTTAATAACAAATTAAAGAAAAATAGAAAAGGAATTTGTTAGTTTATAATAACAGGAAATTAACTTGCAGTTACTGATGATATAAGAATCTTGTATCATTGGGTAGAATGTCACGTATTCCAAATAACATCATGCAGTCACCTATGGCATTTTTCAGTTCAATTTTAATGATAAAGAAGTAAATCATATTATTCATTACTAATCATTCGGGATCATATAAAAGGAAATTAATGATAGACAAAGATGCAGTTGATAATATTAATCTAGATTCTTACTGTGTCTAGTGTGTACATTGATGTGAAATTAGTCCAAAATGAATTTTTTACAGTTTTTTAATATAAATAAAAGCCATAAAACCAGGTACTCATTATTTAAATGTGTGAATTTTGTATATTCTGGATTCTCAACATCATTGTTTGGTGAAAACTGATTAAATACCAGACATGTTGCGAATACTTTGTAATTGTATTTAAATACAAATATGATTATGTACTCCATTATAAAATTTCTTGCATAAAGAATGGGAATTCAGGTAAAAATGAAAGTATATGAATACTTGTGCAAATACTTTCAAAATGTATTCATGAATGCATTCATGAATATATTCTTTAATATTATTTTAATAATCGTTTCAGTTATATTTCATTTTAAAAAATCATATGATTCTCTTATTATTTTTAATAAAAATTATATTTGGGACAATATTTGTAATTTTTTTTAATAAATAGTTAAACTCTTATATTATATGTTCTGCTTATAAGTTATATGGCCAAGTCAAAATCTGTGTGACAATAGTGCTCCATTTGTTAATAAAATAAATGAAATCAATCCTCTTCCCTGTCTCCAAAGGTACTATCAAAATCATACATAAGCTAAACAACAACAACTCATAATACAGCTTATATTTATTACCACACAAAACCAGCATGTGCCTCATTTCTAAATAATATTTTTTTATCATATATAACAGCTGAGCGTCATGACCCATAGGTCCCTTGTTTTAAGTTATTAGCATAAATATAAAATCAGTACCTTAAATTTTGCTCAACTTTGGCCATGGCACATTCTTTTCCTGTAAGTACTGTGGATTTAATTTTCACAGCATGTACACATAAGGATTTAATCTGTTACAATCTGAAATTTAAAAATAAAAGCTGCAAAATTAGGCTAGTTTTTGAATTTTTTTTGGAGGCTCTTGTTGTATTCGGCCTCACATTGTCAAGCAGTCCACTTTGGACACTGTAGGTCATTCAGTGCAGCTCTCTATGCTCCTCAGGCTGTTATGTAATCCCATCACTCAGGCAAGCCATCTCTCTTGTTGAGCTTGATCCAGCTGCCTGTGGTTAATACCGCAGGGAGCCTTTCACTATCCCCCCCCCCCCCCCACCCTCACCCCATTCTGTTGACAGACCTGTACTATAAACAAGATGAATCTTATAATTTCACATTTTTTTTTCCAGCAAGGAGCAGTAACAACAGCGACCTCTCCCACCCACCCCTTTAATACCCACGACTAATAAACAAGACAAATCTTATAATTTTAATGTTAAATAAATTCTTTTTGTTGAGACTTGGATAATTTTGATTTTCTTTTAAAGAAAAAAATGTTCTGGAATTTAATCCTAATATTCAAATGTGATAAAATATTAGGACCTAATGTAAGTGCTAACTGACAAGATTTAAGAAGATATAAATACTTGGTAGCATTTCATTCATATCTCTTAAAGTTGGCCGAGCCTAGGTGTGAATAACAATGTTAAACTTAGTTTTAAAATTAGGAATATTGGTCAAACTTTGTGGGATAAATTTGTAACTCATATGGCCTTATATTTAACTTTTGAAAACTTAATTACCTTCACACATTATTTATTTATGAAATGAAATTTTTATATGACACTTACTGTAGGCCTATTTTTTCCCTTGGTGCATCACTAAATGGTCTCAGGCCAAAAGTTTCATTTATTACACAGTCCATATGCTTTAGCTCATGTCCATTATTCTATAATTTACAGTTTCATTTTAACTGGGGTATTTTCTCTTAACTTTTCAAAAAGTAATATACATAAAAAACCATAAGAAATAAAATATTTTGCAGTTACTAATACTTTCCAAAATTAAGCTGAGCCATGTGACCCATGGGTCCCTTGTTATAGTATAAAGTCATTCCCTTTTCATAAAAGTGATTCTCTTTATTTGCCCCCATGTTTTGTGAAAAATATCGTTTCAAAAGTTGATAGATGGAAGAAACAATAGTCGCTTGCCAAATGTCAGTATATGCTGCTGAAGATGGGGGGGGACTATTCTTAAGGGGGGGGGGATTAATTGTCTGGCGATACTATGGCACCTAAGGTGCCAAGAAATATCTAGTTCCTTGATGACAAATAATGTCCAAAACCCTATTTACTACTATTGGGGAAAGGACTGTAACTGTAAAGTAAGTGTCCACATTTTAAGAATTAATACAAACATTTATTTTGGCAGGTTATTAAAACACATTTAAAAAGTCAATTTTATCAACACGTTGCCTGACTTGGCTGGTAAAAAAAAATGGCATTGTCTGACCCTGCAGATGTTCTCTCATGCTGACATTTATGCAGACCATGCAGACTTTATGTATATGGATGAAACAAAATAAAATATATTTTTATCGCAATGCAGAGCAAATATTCAGGATGCCCAGGTTTAATGGAACTGTTAGGGATGTTTTGCTTGAAGAGACTTGCATTTTAAGGGGTCCATCATAGCAACATTAAGTGTTCCAGATGTACTGAGCAGCACAGTTACTAAATGCAGCTGAAACAAGATCTTTGCAGGTTATGTAAGCTCAGCTGTAATGAACATTACACATGCACGGGTTCATGCCATTATGTGTGCATTGCTGTGTGACATCAAAATAATACTGGTGGTTGGTTATGAGGAAATTTCCTTGTTTGGCATTTCTAGAAAAAAGTTGAATTACTGCTGAATTAATATCCAGGTCTGCTTTGTATAACCAATGCTGAGAGCAATTTTGTGTTTTACAACTTTTTGTTGCTGCATTTTGTGATGCCTAACATATACCAGTTCATCCAGCTGTGTGTCATAGCATCTACATGAACCATGGACTGTCAGTTTATATGAAAGAATGTGCTGGTGTAGTCTCTCTCTCTCTGTATGATCATACACCATTTATGTGCATATTGAATGCCTGATAATTTGAACTAGATCATAATGGACCCAAGCCTGTTGATGCTGTGATATCAGCTCGTCAGGCTGAATCACATGGCCAGCAATCTTAATACTGATAGTTATTGTAGGTTTGTTCTAGCAGCTCAGGATACACTTGCTTGTTTAATAAGTATAATATAGAGCTATTCACGTGACATCTGATGAATCAATCTGGGTAGTAGCTGAGTGCATTACAGCTGGATTATACACCAACTGCACCTACTTGGATAGGTTAAGGCAGCTGTTTATACACCAGCTGATCTCATGGCGATAGATGGCACCAGCTGTTTTCATGACACCTACCTAGATCAGTGCAGACACCTGTTTCATGACACCTGCTTCCTAGATCAGTGCAGACTGCTGTTTTTATGACACCTGCTCCCTTGATCAGTGTAGACAGCTGATTCATGACACCTGTTCCCCAGGCAGTTGTTTTCATGACACTTGCTCCCCTGATCAGTACACATAGTGGTTTTTTATGATACTTGCTACTTAGATAAGTACATATAGCTGTTTTCATGCAACCTACTCTCTAGATTAGGGCAGGCAGCTGTTTTCTAAATCAGTGCATGACACCTGCTTACCAGATCAGTGCACACAGCTGTTTCATTAAACGTCCCCAGATCAGTGCACACAGCTGTTTCATTAAACGTCCCTAGATCAATGCACACAGCTGTTACATTAAACCTCCCTAGATCAGTGCACACAGCTGTGTCATTAAACCTCCCTAGATCAGTGCACACAGCTGTTTCATTAAACCTCCCTAGATCAGTGCACACAGATGTTTTATTGCACCTGCTCCCTAGATTAGTGAAGACAGCTGTATTCATTACATCAGCTCCCTAAATCAGTGCACACAGCTGTTATTATGACATCAGCTCCCTAAATCAGTGCACACAGCTGTTTTTTATGGAAATTGCTCCCTAGATCATTTTAGACAGCTTTATCATGACTCCTGTTCCCAAGGCAGCTGTTTTCATGACACTTGCTGCCTAGATTTAGGCAGGCTGCTGTTTAATGACACCTGCTTCAGGCCTCGAAATTGACGACCGGCAATCGGCAAATGCTGGTTAAAATTGGCTGGCTGCCGTCAGCCACAATCCTGACCAGCAGCAACTCCTCACTGGGTCCTTCTAGTCTGTACACAATTGCAGCCACTCTATATGCCTTTTAAATAAAAAAAACTGGTTCCCAGTTTACAAGGAAACTGGCCTGGGAAACCAGCAAATGAGCTGATAGTCACTTACAGTGACACATGGTGGTGCTAAGCAAGCCACCATTCGGATCTACTCGGGGAAATTCCGGGAATATTTCAGATGAAAAATGGCTACCAGTTGTCCAATCAGAAAAATGATCTTTTATGGCCGGCTGTATTCAGCCAATCTTACCTAAGCATAGCGGTTACTGCAGCGTGGGCTACACGTCTACATTATGTTACGCGGTATCCAATTAGTCCACTATATAAGGATATTGGTAATACAGTTTCGCAGGAAACTACATCGTATCCACGCTGTGTTCAGTTGTGAAAACCCGCGTACCTCGTGTTTAACATATATAGTATATAAATAAATACTGGGAACACCATTAATATCACTATTATAAGGTCTGTCATCGTCAAAATTTGGCCTGCTATTAAATTATGACCTGGTTAAAAAATTCCCATTTGCCAACCCCTGTCCGTGTCTCCATTTCACCCACCAAGGTCAAGATGGCTGTAGGTGTGAGGCAAAATGAAAACTGCCTGTCAAATTTCTTTGTTGCCTGTCAAGTTCAAATTTGACAGGCAGCAGTAGCTTGTTATTTCCAAAAAGGAAATTTGAGGCCTGCTGCTTCCTAGATAAGGACATGCAGCTGTTTTCAGGACATATGCTCCCTTGATTAGTGCACACAGCTGTTCTCATGACAACTGCTCACTAGATCAGTGCACACAGCTGTTACATAACACCTGCTCCCTAAAGTGCACACAGCTGTTTCATAACACCTGCTCCCATGATCTGTGCAGACAACTGTTTTTATGACATCTGCTCGCTAGATCAGATCAGGCAGCTGTTCATGTCACTGCTTCCTAGGCAGCTTTATTCATGACACCTGCTCCCTTGATCAGTGCAGGTAGCTGTTTTGAGGCTGTCTGCAGGCAGGATAGGCATTTTTATCTTCATTTTACATTCTTAAGCTTGCTACAGCTGTGTCAAAATAATCAGTTAGCACTGTAATAGAGAATTTAGAATACATATAAAATGAATAAATTTAGAATTTGTTCTGTAATATTTATATATATACATGAAACGTATCATCCAAAATATGTATATGTCAGAGACGAGATTAAAATCCAGGCGGATTTTAAATTCGCCTAGACGAGATTGCGATTGTGATCTCGCCTAGGCGAGATTGCAATTGTGATCTCGGCTAGACGGATTTTAAACTCGCCTAGACGAGATCACAATCGCAGTCTCGCCTAGGCGAGATTAAAATCCATCATGGAGCAGGCCAGGATTTAAATCTCGACTAGGCGAGTTTAAAATCCGTCTGGTGTCATCCAGGCGAGTTTAAAATCTGCCTGATATTACTTAGGCGAGTTTAAAATCTGCCTAGGCAAGATTAAAATAGTGATCTGATCTAATTTCCTAATATATTAAGCATTGTAATTGACATATGAAAGATGTTTTCAGTCGGATTTTCAATATTTTAACACTGAATGGTTTTATATAGTTAAAAGGTATTATATTTATTAATATGTAAAGAATATTATAGTATTAATGTAATAATTAACTTTTTTACAGTAATGTAATAGTTATTCATGTGATAATTAACATTAATTTTGGAAACAGAATTATGAAATAGATATTTGATTATTATTTGCACCTTTGATGTGTTTCATGTGGTCTACAGCATCCTTATCATACCAATTATTTGCAAAACATTTATTAATCTTTATTTTTTTTCTCCAGTTTTCTTAACAACCTTGTGTTTGTAAATATCACTAATAATTTTTACAAAAAAATAATTTGTAATTGTATTCAAATATATGGCAATTAGAGAGTAACAAGAGGTATATTGAAGCACACTTATGA
Source organism: Sipunculus nudus (assembly GCA_026874595.1). Classification (NCBI taxonomy): domain Eukaryota; kingdom Metazoa; phylum Annelida; class Sipuncula; order Golfingiida; family Sipunculidae; genus Sipunculus; species Sipunculus nudus. The sequence goes on along the minus strand of CM049306.1, from coordinate 17,415,343 downwards.
GATATTATGAAGAGCAAATCTGGGGGAAAAAGTCATCCACTTGCATATTGAATCAATCATAGATAGATAGACAGATAGATAGATTAGTCTAGGCGAGATTGCGATTGTGATCTCGTCTAGGCGAGTTTAAAATCCGTCTAGCCGAGATCACAATTGCAATCTCGCCTAGGCGAGATCACAGTCGCAATCTCGTCTAGGCGAATTTAAAATCCGCCTGGATTTCAATCTCATCTCTGACATATTCTGTAAATATTAATAAATATATAACTTTTAAACTATACATAAACATTCAGTGTTAAAATATTGAAAATCTAACTGAAAACATCTTTCCTAAGTCAATTACAATGCATAATTTATTGGGAAATTAGATCAGATCACTATTTTAATCTCGCCTAGGCAGATTTTAAACTCGCCCAAGTGATATCAGGCAGATTTTAAACTCGCCTGGATGACACCAGACAGATTTTAAACTCGCCTAGGCGAGATTAAAATCCTGGCCTGCTCCATGATGGATTTTAATCTCGCCTAGGCGAGATTGCGATTGTGATCTTGTCTAGGCGATTTTAAAATCCGTCTAGCCGAGATCACAATTGCACTCTCGCCTAGGCGAGATCACAATCGCAATCTCGTCTAGGCGGATTTAAAATCCGCCTGGATTTCAATCTCGTCTCTGACATATATATTCTTAATTCGTAGTGTAGTGAGAATAGGTTCTTCCATAGATTTACTTTCACAAGGATTGTTTTTAAGCTGTTATCTGCACTTATACCACAGATATTTCTCTGGTTGCCAGTCACTGTTGCAGTAAAATATTGATGGACATGATATTTAGGTTTGACAGATCTGTCAGAAGTACCCACCCAGTCACTGAAATCATCTGAAGTAGTCAGAGACATCAAGATGGCCAGTGTTATTTGTGTATTGGAGCTTGCCATCTCTAAGGGCTTCACTTGCATAATGGACAATGTATTGTAAGCTTGGTGGGTTGCAATTACTTTTTCATACTCCCAGCCTTTGCCAAGTCTGTAAGAAAGCATTACCTCCCACCACACACATGGCCGAGTTGCCAGACAAACATAGATGGGCATTACTGTTAATATAAGAGTCCCATGGTAGTCAAGGAAGCAGTCGACCAGCCCTGCCAGCTTGCCTGCCTGCTGATATTGATCATGCAAACCCTATGCATAAAGGTGCATACCCAGGGCCAGCTTAGCAGCTTTTCTCATTTTTTGGTTGTATATGCCCACATCTCTAAATTGTACATTTGTCATTTTGGCAATTTTCCCCAATTCTGCTAAGGGCAACCTTATGATACAATATTTGTCCAATTTCAGCTAAATTTAGACTCGTCCAGGGCAGATTCTACTGGGACCAGGAGATTGGTGCATGTTCTGTGATGGCTGTGTGATTTTCCTGAGATGAGGTTACATTATCAGGCCTTACTTGATAAAGGTGGCTATTGTTAGTTTGGCATTGTTCTTTTAGGAAGTCATGAAATATCTTTAGGTGTCAGTGGTAGGTACTGCATGGTCAGAGCTGACCAGGGTACCATTCCTTGATCATCTATAACTGGTTGTTTCCAGCAGGTCATGTCAGATAGCGTTATTTATTCCAAGGGTGAGCTGCTTGATGATGCATGTGCTAGTTTTATACCTCATCACACTGAGTGTTGTAGTGCCCCCATTTGATGTATTGGCATGTTACAGGCGAGGGCTATTCATGGACACAAAGTTTTGAGGCTAGAAAATGGTCCATCAAAAAATCTTCCAAGCCTGCCAGGAAAGAAACATGTTTCTGGCATGGTTCCAGGAATGTTACTCCTTGATGAAAACTAGTGGATTTGGTTAAAACTCAGGGCTGCCATTCTTTTTCTCAGCGTAATATGATATTGGGGATGGTGTACATTATAGTGGGATATTAGTAAAGGTAATCTGCCAGTGGGTATGAAGGTTTTTATCTCAGTATGAACCAGCGTACCTGCCCAGGTGGGATAAACTGATAGGATCAGGGCAGGCCTGGTGGCAGTGGATTTTTAGGTCCCTGAGCACTGATGAAGGAGTCACGCACTAACAAAAACTGGTTTGTGCTGCGGGTAGAAAGAGTTCTGGGAGTTTTTTATCTGGCCTCTCTTGCTCTGTTCTGTGGGAAATACTCTTCACAGCTCCCAGAAAAATTGACCCTGCTAATGAATTTGTCCTTTAGAAAGGAGCTTAGACCTGCCTACAGGAAATGAGGCCAAGTAATGTCAGCCCCTCTTGTGTACATTGTGTCTGTGAACCAGCCTTGCATGTGACTGAAATGTGGTAGGGGGAAATGTCAAGACCAATCGGTCAAAAACACTACTGCTATGTAAACAGATTGCCCCTGAGTATATTGAAGCATGCATTTGCATGAATAAGTAATTGGTGAGCAAAATATAAGCTTTTATTATTCCTTTATAAATTGATAGTAGATGTTAAGAAGTCCTGTACCTGGGGTTATGATAGATTTGACAACAGTTGCAAAAGGTGATCCAGTAATAGCTTAAATTAAAAGGTAGTGTCAATTTGTATGCAAATCATGGTTTGTTTGTTACATGGTACATTTCATGCTTTAGTTTACTGCAGGGTATTGACTATACTGATGTAATTAGTTTAGGACTTAATCTAGATATTACTCAGGTGTAAGTACCCATTGTCTTTTAAGATGCAAAATATAATCACAGGAAACTGTGGAGCTCATTACATTAAGAAAGATGCACATATGTGTCTTCTAGTGCATAAAAAAGTACTTTCAAATAAAATATTTTAAGGAAGTGCCAAGGTCCATCTCCAGGTGTCAGCACTAGTGGCTGGTCACTCTGCTCTGTTCCTAATAATACCATATCCACCTCCAGGTGTCAACACTAAAGGCTGTTTACTCTTCTCTAATCCAAGAAAGATATACAGACAAGAAGGACCCCTATCTCCACATAGGTCTGTTCAACTATTAAATTTAGTCATGTTTTTTTTTTTCGTTCCACCAATCATTGAATATCATAGAAAACCCTATTACAGGAACATAATCAGGTGTAATATTTTGCCTATTCTTTCACACAATCAATTCAGTTTTGCTTTATACAAAAGTTCCCAGCAAAACCATCCCAGCACATAGTCTCAGTAACTAGTATACGGCTGTTTAACCCCTTTGTTTGTCTGTTTACCATAACACATCACGTGACTGGAGGTCTGATTGTGAGCCGTAACAGGTGATGTTTACGCCAGTGGAAACATTTATGGTAATTTTTGGCGGTATCTCAGGGTATCTCTCCTCAGGGTTGTGGCTCATCAATGCACGCGGCCCCAGGCGCTGTGTTTATGTTGACACCTTTGATCACGCCCAATCCACTGTTTTTAACACTCATTTTCAGGAATAAGCAAATGGTTTCAAGGCAAAATTTGAGCAAGTACAGATTTTTTTTTAAAGGAAAGAAGGTATTTTATGCGTTAATTCAACATGCTTTATAGGTGATTGAGCCTTTTTAAGAGTTTGTTTTAGATACCTTGCACACAAAAAAACTGTCTAGGATGAACACATCTCTTCATACAAGTATGTTGAAATTGAGTGCATTATATAAGCTAATTATAACATATATAAAGTCAATAATTTTTTAATTATTAATTAAAAATTAAACAGCCAGCCAGTGAAATGCAGGTATCTGTCCATTTTTTTTCCAGCATTAGTCATTTGACTGCGGGTTAAGACAAGTTTGATAATGTTAGGTGCTGAGTGGCTCTTGTTTGTCTCCTGCAGTGGTTACAAGCAGTGTTTGATTGTTCCACAGCAGGTGAAGCCTGTCTGCTACAGCACTCCACAGCTACTCCAAGCTGGCAAGGCTGGTGCAAATCCTAGCCTTGACAACAGGTGTAGATCATTCATGTTTAGAGCTTGCAGGATCTGTTCAGGCATCACCAGGGTGCTGACTGCTAACACTGGTGAATCAAGTCACAGCAAAAAAGTTCATACATTTGGTGGTAAAAATTTGTTGGGTGAAAAGTCACAAACCTGAATACAAGAGATAAAATGATAGTTTCCATTTAAAGAGGGATTTTTATTTCATTTGAAAGCAGAATAATAAAAAAAAAACTTGTATATTTCATTTTATTCATGAACAGCACTTCAAAAGACAATACTGTAAAAATGAACCACATGAATGGCAACTACTTACAAGCATTTTACAGATCTTCCAGTGGTTTCCCCTTGATGTGTATTATAAGCCGGTAACTGCACTAGCATATAACCTGAACATTAAACTGGTTCCTAATACCAACAGGCAAATTTGTTTCCAGTGTGCATGAGGTCAGTTTTACTACCATTTGACCCTTGGAATCCTTCCTGTGAAATATGTGGGTGACAGACAAAAAGCCCACCCGGACAAAAGCCCACCCTGACAAAGGCCCACCGGACAAGAGCACACTGGACAAAAACCCACCCCTAAAAGTGCAGACCTGGACAAAAGCCCACCCTTGAATAAAATGTAAAATTAAATGATTTTGTGTTTTTCTTAAGTTTTTTTAAATACTTCTGTATTCTGAGAACCCTGTGGTACTGTGTGGAAGAGTATAAATATCATGATTAACATATATTAACATACACATTATAATATGAAGATTAACATCCCAATATATATTATACCTAATAAGCCCACTGATGTAATTGTTTTTACAGGAAATATGTATACATTATGTTATATAAATATTCTATATTAATTATGATTTATATATATATATATATTTTGTTTTATTATATGTTTTAATATATGTTGGATTTTTAATATAATATTCTTAATACAATTATCATTCTTTTATGATTATATTATTTTATAATATATAATTTATAATATATATGTCTCTGTTAATAGTTTAGGAGAACCCTAGGCATTCTCTTTGATGTTTGTGTTTGTTTTGATTACATCACTTTAGCTGTAGAGACCCCAATCAGAAACCAATTAGCTAATTAGCCTGATTATTTGCTCAAAAGATTGGGTGTCACATTTCCCTTTGTGGAACATAAAGTTTTAGCAAGCTGTAGATAGATATATAACAGATATATATGCATGTATATGAGCACATAAACATATATATAATACTTGTCATAAGTATAAAAAATGTTACATACATTTAGAAAATGATACAGAAGTATTTAAAAAACTTTAGAAAAACATGATAAAATCATTAAAATTTATATTTTAGTCAAGGGTGGGCTTTTGTCCAGGTTTGCACTTTTAGGGGTAGGTTTTTGTCCAGTGGGCTCTTGTCCGGTGGGCCTTTGTCAGGGTGGGCTTTTGTCAGGGTGGGCCTTTGCCCTACACCCGAAATATGTATAGCAGCACAGTAAAACAGATTAACACCCAAGTGTGTACAAAAATTCACGGTTTTTAGTAATAAACTGAATTAGGCTTTTGTAATGTGAATTACAGGGTGGACGCAAAGCATACTATTTCCAGACTAAAGTTAACCACTTCAGGATATCTGGTAATCTCATTTAGATGTGAAACAAGTGCAGATATGGCTTTAAAACTCGAGCAATATAAATTTGGGTACTTGTAATACAGTTGTATATAAATTGACTTTACTGCCACAGATGGCATCAAATGTACCTTGTCCGCTGACCTGTAGGTAATGTAAACAGTCCTTTCAGCAGTGTCTACCCTGATGTTAGTTTAGTCCCCACCCATTCACCATAAGAACTCAGCAGATTTTCTCTATGTTAATAAAACTTAATGTTGCTGAGTCCATATGGGTCACATACAGTGTAGGATGATATTTATAAAAACAAGATGTTGATTTGCGTGGTTTGCACCTTGGTCAGCTTGTAGTCCTTTTTAGGGCCCCGCTTGAAAAGCGGGTGCCCTATAGTAATCAACCTGTCTATCTGTCTGTCCGTCCGTCCGTCCACAAATTCTTTTCCGGATGATAACTCCAGTTAGGATTGACGGATTGAGATCAAACCTGAAATATGTATTAACCATCAGTTATGGAAGATCCCTATCGATTTTGGGGTCCAGAGGTCAAAGGTCAAAAAAGTTATTTACAGTTTGGTGTTAAATTTTAGGTCCCTCTTTCAGCAGGGCAGAAATCATTATTGTAACCATAATTGTTTGTTTCACCTTAACAGTAGGCAATTCCTCATGTCAACAGCAACGAGGCATGATATATGGTCATAGTCAGCCATTTTTAGCTCAGCTGACTATAAGTCATCTGAGCTATAGTCGTGGTCCATTGTCCGTCGTCCGTCCGTCTGTCCGTCCGTCCGTCCGTCCGTAGATCTGGCACGTTTTGAAACCGTAAGACCTAGGAATCCAAAATTCAGCATAATGTTAGATGTCCCCAAGATCTCCTACCAAGCCGAAAACTGGGTCTCTGCGACTTCGTTCCTTTGAGAAATTAATGAAAAACCTCAATTTTTTATTAAAATCCTATTTTCACACTTCAGGACTGCCTAATATCAAAACCACTCATCTGTTTTTCCTCATATTTACCATAAATATTCTTCTATATAGTTTCTATGTACATGCCAGAAATTAAGTCTGTTAAGTATAAATTCTTTAAGTTATGGGCCCAAACATAATGGACTTTGTAAAAAATCAGGAAAAATATTTACTCACTTAACATGAAAAATTTTGAAACTAGAGTCTGTTTTCCCAAGTATATAACTATGTTTAATTAAGATTCAATTGTTTACCCAAAATTAGATCTGAATTTTGTAAATTTTTTAAGTAATTAGCATAAAAATAAAATCAGGACCTTAAATTTTGCCCAACTTTGACCATGGCACGTTTTTTTCCTGTAAGTACCATTGATTTAATTTTCACAGCAAATGAACATAAATATTTAATTTGTTTAAATCTGAAATTTGGAAGTAAAAGCTTGAAAATTAAGCTAGTTATTGATTTTTTTCTTGAGGCTGTATTGTAGTCATTTGCTTTGTTTACAGATTACAGATGCAGGGTCCCACTCCAGGTCACTGGAAGTCAGCTATGCCAGAGTTTCTGATTTGTTACAGTCACTGGGGGAGATCCCCTGCTGTGACAGGTGTACAGTTATTCTCATATCACCACCCCAATGACCCCTCCCCCCCCCCCCCCACAAACACAACCCACCAAGTGTTATGCAGTATTGTTATTGTTTTCACTGTATCTCCTTAATTGTAATGCTGCTTCCACTCTGATATGCAAAAACTTTCCTTGAAAAAGTAATTCAAGGTGTAATCCAGAAGATGCAATGTTGTGTAATGTAGCATTTTTAAAGAAATCATTTTTCTTTTAAATGATTTTACCAATCATAATGGAACCCATCAGTATGCTTAAATTATGATAAAAATGAAGCACATTATGGATAAATAAAGACACAATTAAAAATTATAAAATCTAAATTCAAGTATTTTTTTAGATATTTATTGTTTTGCAGATTTAAAAGATATATTTTTGTGGTAAAAAATAAATAAACATTTGTATGCATGATGTGGTGTTATCTGACAAGATTGAGATTTATGATGATGCAATTGAGAATTATGAATCAACTTTTATATTCAGATATATATGTTATATTGAAATGTATAGAAATATAAACTTAAATTAAAAAAAAAATTGATGTGATAAAAAAATGAGGATTTATTACAAACATTTGTTCATTATTTTCCTGCATCAGCAGAATTTGAGATCAGGCTTTGTTTGCCATGTTTTATGTTGTTAATTAGTTATATTTCAACTGTATACATTTCATAAAAAAAAAACATATATTTAATAATATATATTATACAAAAAAAAAAGATTCGATTGAACAAATGTGTAAACTACTGAAATGTCAACAGTTAATCGAAAAGCCAACTAATGGTCATGGTAATTGTACAGATCATTTGTTCACAAACTGCTCACATGCTTCAGTTTCATCATTAGGAAACACATGGTCAGGTCACAAAATATTATTTGCAACAATTTCTTGCTCATCAATACAAACCAATCATATAAACCAACCATGGCCTTTATTACCTCTTCCTCTTACACTTTATCTCCATTTGATATTATTTTAGATTTTTACCTTCAAGGTTAACTTCAGCTGAGCACAGTGACCCATAGGTCCCTTGTTCTGTAAGTTATGCTGTAAAAACCATTACTGAACTCCTAGTAAGGTTGCGCTCTCTTAGCAAATATGCATGCAAAAGGACACACATTGTTAACACAATAACTCGTAAAAAGTATTTCATATAAGGTCTTCACGCTCATGGCAGTGATGGACCTTTTGATGGGCTACATCATGTTTGAAGATGGGTGACCTTGATGGATTTTCAAGGTCACAGACGTGATAATGCTAAAATAATGTTGACCAAATAGGTCGCAAACAATTTGACTAACACTCACTGAACTTGCACCAGTAATGTTTTTTATAAAGGGCTAGGTCAAGTTCGAAAATGGATGACCTTGACAGAGGCGATAATTCTCAAATTATGTTAATGCAATAACCCACAAAGAATTTGATGACCAATCAAATACGTTTCTGCATAATAACTCCCCTAACATATGATGGATAGGATTCAAACATAAGATGTATCACCCATGGCCTAAGGGAGAAGCTTATTGATATTTGGGTCAGAAGGAAAAAAAAAAAAGTAATACACAGTTTGGTGTTCAGTTGCTTGTGTCTCCTTCAGCAGGCCAGAAATGGATGAATCTTTTTTGAGTCACTCGTGTACAGCGGCATTACATTTTCACAGCATATTTTGTACAGACAATTTGAAGATTCCACAGAAAAGGCTACACTGGCCCAACGCACCACAGTGGCTCTCATTTAGACCATGTTTGGACAAATCTATCTCCACTTCCAACATCTCAAGGAATTGGACGTATTATAGTGACCATCAACAAATTTACATTGATATTCATATGTAGCCATTCTACACATCACAGCGCATCTGTAGACCCAAGCCCAAGAACAGCTGAATCTCAGTTCAAGAATGACCATTTTATCACTACTAACCAGCAGCTGATTATCTCTAATACTACAAGGTTCATGTACAGACTCAAGCCTCACATATAATAAGGCCAATTTGACATACAAATACTGGAAAAATATTTGACACAGCCCAGCCAAGACTTCAACCAAGAATAATTGGCACAGGTAATACAGAAACACAGAAACTAAAAATGCTTGCAGTTCTTTTATATCATTATTTTGATAGCTTTGAACATTTTCACTTTACCATATCTTTTCTTCCAGTTTATACATGTCAGCTGTTCTTTACAGGTTCTTTAATTTTCAAATATCACTCTTTCAGCCCATGCTACCAAAGTACACCAGATTCACAGTACTTCAGTTTATAATGACAGCATCTTTTGCGGGGCCCTTACTGACCTGTCAGTTTTCTAGTTCTTACTTTGCTGACATAAAAATTATCATAGGCTGAAACATAATGTCTCACTGCTTTTGAAATATTAGTATTAAACTTGAATTAGGAATATCATCTATTGGCCTTAGCTGTATAATTTATCATACATCAGTTACTCAGTCTTAAGGCAAAACTATATTAATAATAGAACTTCAAGAAACATTTTAACTACCGACCACAAGTTTAGGAGTCATGTTCACAGTTCTCTGGTCAAAGTTAATTTCCAGGATTTTTGCAGCTATTTAATCATGCATCTTCAATTAATAGATATCAAATATCTTTAAATGCTATTTTCCTCCATCAGATCAGCAATTGAGTAATTGATTGTGGTTACTGGATTTAAGAATAACCAAAAGCAAAATATTGAAAGAGATTTTTTAATAATAGACGAATCAAAAGGAAATCTTGAATTAAAATGAAATTAACTTAATTAAGATTCCTACTCCTTTTGGATTGATTATTGTATATGTATTACAGTCAGCATCTTGATTGAAGTATCCAGGTGAATGTCATTAATGACAGGTCCTGTTATTATGTATAAAAGTATTTTGATTGTTCAAATGAAAACTGATAAATTACTCTTTGAAAAGATAAAGTACCAATTCAATTACTGAGTGCCTGCATGATGATTGTTAGAATAAAAAAAACATTCAAATAATAGAACAAGTTGTAGCATCCATTTATTTGTTGTTATCTTAAATTAAATATAAATTGCTCTTTTCATAAGAAAGTCACCTGTCAATTACAGAGTCATGGATGGTTCCTCTAAAGGTTTAAATTAAAAATAGAAGATGCATGTATTATGAAAAATGAGTGGTGAATTGTTTCATGGACACAGTGTCTGATGTTTAAGGATCGTCAGTAGACCACCTTTTATTGCAAACATACAGTTTTTGTTTTTACCTTAAGCATAACAGCAATAAATAGGCTTGTTAACCTGAATATCGGTGAATGTAGAATATGTTAAGAACTACTTTCAGCTTTTTGTATACACATCACGGATACAAAAGGCCCAGCCTTGTGTATGTTACATGAAGGAAAATTGTCATATATATATATATATATATATATATATATATATATATATAATATATGTATGTTCTTGGTTGGTAATATTATATTGCTGCCTGTCAGTTTTCTCTGATTTCCATTTAACATGTTTGGGGTTGTCCATTTTAGTATTTTTTAGCTCATGACAGATGCTATCCCTGTTACACAGAAAACATGTGTGAACCATCTTGATTACTACCCATTTACTCTAGGGTGAAGAGGACACACCCTTGTGGCATTGACCCTTGCCAGTGGTTTATGAAAGAAATCTCACTGAGGAATACACAACTCAAGCAATCATAGAAGTAGCTGTTCTTTAGCTATGTAATTGAACAGATGAAAGATTCAGGGAAGCAACCCTTTGCAGAAGATAATGCTCAAAGAAATATCTAGAGATGGTACCCATGAATGTTTGATGTTAACAATATTGTTCCTGAATTTTATTTGAGTTCATTAGTGTCTTGGAAAAACACCCCTGGGCATTGTGATATTGCTGCCCTAAATTACATTCACAAGGATCAGCATTCTTGACCATGCATGCTGAACGTTCAGTTAGTGCCACCTTTCTAGGAAACGTGTGATATCATTTTCTGTGGTGACATCATGATTCACAGTCCACAGATGGTCTTGTGGTCACATGTCAGAAGTCCTAGTGGTAAACAGTGCTGCCAAACCCAGTAAAACACTCATCCCGGGATTGTTTACATTGGGATATACACCATAATTAAACTACTTGGAGAAATTAACAATCACGGCCTCTAAGTCAAAATGCAGTCTAATCAACAAAACTTTTCTTCAGATATCTTGCTGATACACAGAATCAGGTGAAAATGATGCCCTCCACTTCACGCCGGATAAAAATGCCCATGCCTCTTAACTGCTTATAGTATGTCATTATATGCATATAAAGATTAAAACTGGAAGAGTTCTTTGATAATCTTTCCTTGCTGTATATGTTAAAATCAGTTGAAATGATTGACCTCTTGTCCAGTTTGTATTATGTAACATTGTACAGCAGGTAAGTGGTTTTGTCCTGAAAAGTTTCTCATATGGCTGGGGATTTACAAAGCTGTTCTGTGTTACAGCCTTAACAAACAGCTTAATGGTTTTGAGTTTCCTAAATACAAGATCAGACAAATCCTGGAAATCATCCCTGACCTTTGGTATCATGGGTTATTATCCCTGAGTTAAAGCCAGCAAAGATATCAGATCATACAGGACCAGGAGCTATGATTTCTGTGTACCGTCTTCTCATTTATCAGTCAGTTCCCCTTGATATCAAGGATGGGTTTAACCCACAAGAGCAGCTCTTGATTTTGACTAGACATATTTGTTACACATCTTGACGGTATTATGACTTGTCTGATCACCCTGTGTGTGGGGATTTTCTGGATAAACTTACATTAAATGTGACCTTAAAGCTGTTAAGCCTAGTTTGAATGTTGCAGACCTTTTTTTGTATCATATGTGACTCTGTGAGACAAGAAAAAGTCTTGTAGCTGGTTTGGCCTTTAGGGGCCCTTTACTGTTTGGGAGCAGTCTCAGCCGGCCTCATTGTGGGTGGTATAATGCTTCTATTGCAGAGCTTGGCTTGCACTGGGACTTGTTGCATGCCTTACTTCATTAGGAAACATCTGTGTGCAGGAACAATTTTGATGGCTTCACTTTTAGCAGATTTAAGTTGTCATGTTGACACTTTGTCATAGCGGTAAGATTTCTTTGTGACCAATCAAACGGACACTCCACCATACTTGTTACTGGCTAGAAAATAAACTGAATACGACAGCTGACATATTGACCTATTTGTTTCTGTGATTCTGCTGTTGCTTTCTAATTTTATCTGCTCTTTCCAGAAACAAAGGAGCATATTAATTTCCTTATTTTGTCTGCTCTTCTGAGAAACAAACGGGCAAATTGGCTGGAGTGCAGTTTATGACAAGCTCATTCAACATGTAACAGACTGGAATCATAATTGTATTGTCTGTGCCCAGTCCCACCATGCATTAGCAGTTGGGTTTTTTTAGCGAACCTGTGAGCTTATGCGATGGTGCGGCGTCGTACGTCGTCTGTACGTTTACCATAGCTATCTCAAAAATGGCAGGAGCTAGCATCACCAAATATTTTGCAAATAAGTCATCCAAAAAACTTTATCAGATTTTGTTTATTTTTTTTCTAACTGCATTTTCTTAGATTTCAGAGGGAAAAAGCTAAAAAAGCTTTAAATACTTCTTCTCAGAAACTGTCCAGCAAAATTGTCCAATATTTCACAGAAATGATCCCTAGAACAATCTTTCTCAAGTTTGTTCGAATGGTTCCAGTTCAGAGATTTTTGGCCCAGTTACAGGAGGTTGAACTTTGTTACCTGTGCAAAAAAGCATATTAAAATTTAAATCTCAGAAATGGCTGGAGCTATCATCACCAAATTTTATGCCAATGTTGGTCACATAAGTCATATCTGAAATTGAGGTATTGGTGGCACCACCTGCATCGGCCTTTTTTGTACGGGGTCATCAGTGCCTGTATCATACTGAGGGCTACAAAAAACATATTCTCTGAAACCATATGGCCAAAATGTTTAATATCGCACAGAAATGATCCTAGGGTAGTGCTTTCTGAAGTTTGTTCAAATGGTCTCAGTTCAGTGACTTTTGGTTAAGTTATGGGAAGCTGAATTTAGTCATATGCCATAACAGCCCATTTTAGCTCAGTGGCTACAAAGATTTTCTTCTCAAAAACCACTGGGCCAAATTCTTAAATCTCACACATTAATTATCCTCAGATGTTGATAATTCAAGTTTGTTCAAATGGTTTTGGTTCAGTGCTTTTTGGCTGAGTTACGGGAAGCTGAACTTAGCCAGTTTGCTGCAATCTTCCTATATGAGTTTTAAACCTGCAAAACGTTTTTCGACTGATGCCACTGAATCCAGTTTGTAAAATATTTTACAAGAATAATTCCTACAATAATTCTTATAATAATTGTCATTAATGGTTCCACATGAATGATTTTTGGCTGAATTATGGAGATTGAATTGAGTCATTTTACCATATATGTTAGCTGTGTGATGCTGTTACATCTAGCCTGGCACCAGTTTATCAGCATCTATAACATCATGCCACTAGACATTTAGATTTCAGGTTATCTTTGGTTAATATTGACAAGAAAGTTTTTTTAAAAGCTTTTAAAAAATTTAGATTTATGATTTAAGTTATTCATCATACCAGGCAATGTTACAATCATGGATATTCAGTTCTCAGTGGCTATATAGAGACAGTGGATTATACATTATTGGTATCCCTACTCAACTTAATTCAAGAATTTGCCATCAATGAGATATACCTGTATTTTAATTTTCATTCAGTATGTATCCATAATAATTGTATCCCAAGACAAAGTCGGGGGATACTATGTTTTCATACCGGTCCCCCCGCCCCCGCCGCCGCATATAAATCTTCTTGGCGCGATAACCCAAAAAATATTTCACGGAACTTTACCAAACTTGGTATATGTATAGATATGGGTAAGAGGACGACGCCTATTTAAAATGAGGTCATGACCTTTACTAGGAGAGTGTCCTTGACCTTGAATAGGTCCAATTTTGGGGAAAATAACACAAATTCTTTAATATCTCAAGAAATCTTGCATGGATTTATCCCTAAATCAAGTTGATCGAAGATCATGGATAGGGTTGTCATGTTCCAGAAACTGGTGGCGCCACCTATTATTCTCTACTTGTTTTCATGCCATTTAATACCCCCAAAATTGCCACCTTACAGTACTGTGAGCATTATAAGTCAAAAACTAATGGACAGATTTCTTTTATATTATGCATATACATAGGTATGGGTTATGGGATGATGTTTATTTAAATTGGGGTCATGACCTTTCCTATGATAGTGGCCTTGACCTTGAATATTGCCATATATGGTGAAAATCACACACCTCTTATGATATCTCCAGTGTTGATAGCCATATGGATTTCAAACATGACTTATGTATGGCCAACCACTAAAGTAAGAACCCTATAGGTTCTAGGGTCATGAGGTCAAAGGTCAAGGTCACTGGACTGGCATTTTAAAATATACTGTGGATGCATTTTAAGCCAAACTTTCATCCCAGGTCTTCCATCTTGAATATATAGCTCACTTGCCAATAGTGGATGATCCATATAAATTTTGGGGTCACAAGGTCAAAGGTCAAGGCCAGAGGAGCTATCTGTCCAAAAATTAGTTTCTGGATGATAATTCCTTCTTTTATTGATGTATGGATTTCAAACTTGACTTGTATTTGACCCATTGGAAAAGCAAGACCCGAATTGATTTTGGGGTCATGAGGTCAAAGGTCAAGGTCACAGGAAACCTCTTTAAAAAGGTTGTGGATGCAATTTCAGCCAAAAAATTCATCTGAGATCTTTCATCTTGCACATATAGTTCACCTGCCAAGAGTGGAAGACCCCTATCGATTTTGAGGTCACAAGGTCAAAGGTGAAGGTCACAGGTGCCATCTGTCCAAAAAATAGTTTCTGGATGATAATTCCTGCTTTTATTGATGTATGGATTTCAAACTTGACTTGTATATGTCCCATTGGAAAAGCAAGACCTGAATTGATTTTGGGGTCATGAGGTCAAAGGTCAAGGTCTCAGGACACATCTTTAAAAAGATGTGGATGCATTTTCGACAAACATTTCATCTCAGATCTTTCATCTTGCACATATAGTTCATCTGCCAAGAGTGGAAAACCCCTATCAATTTTGAGGTCACAAGGTCAAAGGTGAAGGTCACAGGAGCCATCTGTCCAAAAATTAGTTTCTGGATGATAATTCCTGCTTTTATTGATGTATGGATTTCAAACTTGACTTGTATATGTCCCATTGGAAAAGCAAGACCTGAATTGATTTTGGGGTCATGAGGTCAAAGGTCAAGGTCACAAGACACATCTTTAAAAAGATGTGGATGCATTTTCAGCCAAACATTTCATCTCAGATCTTTCATCTTGCACATATAGTTCACCTGCCAAGAGTGGAAAACCCCTATCAATTTTGAGGTCACAAGGTCAAAGGTGAAGGTCACAGGAGCCATCTGTCCAAAAATTAGTTTCTGGATGATAATTCCTGCTTTTATTGATGTATGGATTTCAAACTTGACTTGTATATGTCCCATTGGAAAAGCAAGACCCAAATTGATTTTGGGGTCATGAGGTCAAAGGTCAAGGTCACAGGACACATCTTTAAAAAGATGTGGATGCATTTTAAGCCAAATTTTCATCCCAGGTCTTCCCTCTTGAATATATAGCTCACTTGCCAATAGTGGATAATCCATATAAATTTTGGGGTCACAAGGTCAAAGGTCAAGGCCACAGGAGCTATCTGTCCAAAAATTAGTTTCTTGATGATAATTCCTTCTTTAATTGATGTATGGATTTCAAACTTGACTTGTATTTGACCCATTGGAAAAGCAAGACCCAAATTGATTTTGGGGTCATGAGGTCAAAGGTCAAGGTCACAGGAAACCTCTTTAAAAAGGTTGTGGATGCAATTTCAGCCAAAAAATTCATCTGAGATCTTTCATCTTGCACATATAGTTGACCTGCCAAGAGTGGAAAACCCCTATCAATTTTGAGGTCACAAGGTCAAAGGTGAAGGTCACAGGAGCCATCTGTCCAAAAATTAGTTTCTGGATGATAATTCCTGCTTTTATTGATGTGTGGATTTCAAACTTGACTTGTATATGTCCCATTTGAAAAGCAAGACCCAAATTGATTTTGGGGTCATGAGGTCAAAGGTCAAGGTCACAGGAAACCTCTTTATAAAGATTGTTGATGCATTTTCAGCCAAACAATTCATCTCAGATCTTTCATCTTGCACATATAGTTCACCTGCCAAGAGTGAAAAACCCTTATCAATTCTGAGGTCACAAGGTCAAAGGTGAAGGTCACAGGAGCCATCTGTCCAAAAATTAGTTTCTGGATGATAATTCCTGCTTTTATTGATGTATGGTTTTCAAACTTGACTTGTATATGTCCCATTGGAAAAGCAAGACCCAAATTGATTTGGGGTCATGAGGTCAAAGGTCAAGGTCACAGGACACATCTTTAAAAAGATGTGGATGCATTTTCAGCCAAACATTTCATCTCAGATCTTTCATCTTGCACATATAGTTCTCCTGCCAAGAGAGGAAGAACACTATCAATTTTGAGGTCACAAGGTCAAAGGTGAAGGTCACAGGATCCATCTGTCCAAAAATTAGTTTCTGGATGATAATTCCTGCTTTATTGATGTATAGATTTCAAACTTGACTTGCATATGTCCCATTGGAAAAGCAAGACCCAAATTGATTTTGGGGTCATGAGGTCAAAGGTCAAGGTCACAGGACACATCTTTAAAACAATCAAGGTCACAGGACCAACATCTTCAACAAGATTGTGGATTGTTAGATGGAAGAAACAATAAATATGCCAAGTGTCAATATATGCTGCCAAAATTGGGGGTCTGTTCTTAAAGGGGGGGGGGGGGGGCTACTTTGTCTGGGGATACTCTGGCACCTGCGGTGCCAAGAAATGTCTAGTTTTACATATATTCCTGATTTCTTTCTTTTAAAAAGTCAGCTGAAAAGCATTTTGTATTGGGAAAATAAATTTCAAAGTTATTACAAGTAGGGACCACTTTTGTGTACAGATGGCAGCACTTGGTTTACCATTGGCAGATTGCCAGTGCCTTGATGTTGGCCATTAGCGAGGTGATGTCAGCCCTATAAATAGTTTTGGCACAGTGCCAGGATTGGAAGAAGTTGAGCCAGGTATAGGTCAAGAGTTCACTCAGTGCAGTAGCTGCATTCTATTTATAGCTTTGGCAGACTGCTCACTGCATCATATTTGGCACCAAAGTGCAGCCTGAATCTATTTATAGCTTTGGCAGACTGCCAACTATGTCAGATTATGCAACAGGTCAAGAGTTCACTCAGTGCAGCTAGGTACAGGTCAAAAGTTGACTCAGTCTAGCCAGGTGCAGGTCAAGGGTTCACTCAGTGCAGTAGCTTGAGGCAGCAATTTGTCACAGGTCACTCGGGGGCAACTGCCTTACTCACCTAAGCCTTGTCAGCCCAGTGCATTAAACTCTGGGGAAGTTTGATGTATTGGACTGATATTTTTACCTGTCTATGCGTCTTTGAAGGTATTCTCATTTACAAGACAGGTGGTGCCACCTACATTGACTTTTGCAGTGTATGCACCTGCTTATTTCTACAGAGGAATTTTATACATCAGCCTAAAATTTTGGCATGTATAAACATATCGGGTAGCTTTATAGTGGCGCCACGTACAATAATTTTTGCACAGTGTATGTCCCTTTCATAGGAGGGGTTTGTTTGACATACTGGTGGTGCCAGCTACAATCATTGTGTTCGCCAAAACAGAGTTTTGCGGATACTTTCTTTTCAGTCGGACGCCGACGCTGCCGCCATTGCCGCATAGGTTTCCGGAGGACTCCTCCATAACCACTGGGCAGAATTTTTTAAAATTCGGAATTATGATCGGTCATATGTGAACTGCTGCGCCCTCATTTTTGGTCGACCTCTGACCTTTCCTCTCTGCTGAGCGTCCATTTGTGTGTCTGTTTCTACACATAAACCCACATCTCGGGAACCGTTTGACCGATAAGGCTAAAGATTTTGCACAAATGTAGCCCTTGGAAATCTTTATAACATACACTAAAAATGGTGGCGCCACCTGCAACCATTTTTGCACAGCGTCCATCTGTTCATCAGCCTTGGTATAAAAACACTCATATCTCTGCATTGGTTGGACTTATCCACCTGAAATTTTGCATGTGTATACATCCTTGACAGCTTTCTTGATTTTATGACAGATGGCGCCACCTACATACATATTTTCGGCTGCAGACATCCAGGCTATTATGCATCACACCTCACTCTATTTCCCCTTGCCACTCAATCTATGCCTCACTTCACCTTTCCCACTCTGATTTTGGCAGATACACATAGTCGTTTGTTGACTACCCATATTCTAGTTTTTAGCTCAGCTGACTGAAAGTCATCTGAGCTATAGGGATCACCTTTTGTCTGTCGTCCGTCCGGCCGTCCGGCCGTCCTGGCGTCTGTCGGTTAACAGGGCACAAATCGTAACCGCTAGAACTGGAATCTTCTTACTTGACATCCAGGGAGGTCCATGAAAAAATCTCCTTGGAAACCAGAAATTAGGTCTCTGATACCCATATCCTTCGAGCTATGGGGCCCCAAAGTACCCCCCAGAAAAGTCCAAAATTTCATACAAAAACTTCAATATCTCATTAACCACTTGACTGATGGTCATGATTTTTGGCATACATATTGATCATGAGAGGTTCCATCAGTTCCTGAAGACTGGTGGCGCCACCTGTATTTTTCGATTTTTTACGAATTTTTTTCTCTATTTTTGAGACCTTTAAAAATGTGAACATCTGTTAACAAGGCACAAATCGTAATGACTGGACTTAGAATCTTCATTCTCAACACATTGAGAGACCTATGAAAAGTCTCCATGGAAACCAGAAATTAGGTCTCTGTTACCCATATCCTTCGAGCTATGGGGCCCCAAAGTACCCCCCAGAAAAGTAAAAAATTTCATACAAAAACTTCAATATCTCATTAACTACTTGACTGATGGTCATGATTTTTGTCATACATATTGATCATGAGATGTTCCATCACTTCCTGCAGACTGGTGGCGCCACCTGTATCGTTCAATTTTTTACGAATTTTTTTCTCTATTTTTGAGACCTTTCAAAATGTAAACATCAGTTAACAAGGCACAAATCGTAAAGACTGGACCTAGAATCTTCATTCTTGATACACTGAGAGACCTATGAAAAGTCTCCATGGAAACCAGAAATTAGGTCTCTGTTACCCATATTCTTCGAGCTATGGAGCCCCAAAATACCCCCAAGAAAAGTAAAAAATTTCATACAAAAACTTCAATATCTCAATAACTACATCACTGATGGTCATGATTTTTGGCATACATATTGATTATGAGATGTTCCATCAGTTCCTGCAGACTTGTGGCGCCACCTGTATTGTTTGATTTTTTACGATTTTTTCCTCTATTTTTGAGACCTTTAAGGATGCTGTCATCTGTTAACTTGGCACAAATCCTAACGACTTGACCTAGAATCTTCATTCTTGACACATTGAGAGACCTATGAAAAGTCTCCTTGGAAACCAGAAATTAGGTCTCTGTTTCCCATATTCTTCGAGCTATGGAGCCCTAAAGTACCCCCCCAGAGTAGTCAAAAATTTCATACAAAAACTTCAATATCTCAATAACTACATCACTGATGGTCATGATTTTTGGCATACATATTGATTATGAGATGTTCCATCAGTTCCTGCAGACTGGTGGTGCCATCTATATTGTTTGATTTTTTTACGATTTCTTCCTCTATTTTTGAGACCTTTAAGGATGCTGGCATCTGTTAGCATGGCACAAATCGTAACGACTGGACCTAGAATCTTCATTCTCAATACACTGAGAGACCTATGAAAAGTCTCCATGGAAACCAGAAATTAGGTCTCTGTTACCCATATCCTTTGAGCTATGGGGCCCCAAAGTACCCCCCCTCCAGAGTAGTCAAAAATTTCATACAAAAACTTCAATATCTCAATAACTACATCACTGATGGTCATGATTTTTGGCATACATATTGATTATGAGATGTTCCATGAGTTCCTGCAGATTGGTGGCGCCACCTATATTGTTTGATTTTTTTACGATTTCTTCCTCTATTTTTGAGACCTTTAAGGATGCTGTCATCTGTTAGCATGGCACAAATCGTAACGACTGGACCTAGAATCTTCATTCTCAATACACTGAGAGACCTATGAAAAGTCTCCATGGAAACAAGAAATTAGGTCTCTGTTACCCATATCCTTCGAGCTATGGGGCCCCAAAGTACCCCCCAGAGTAGTCAAAAATTTCATACAAAAACTTCAATATCTCAATAACTACATCACTGATGGTCATGATTTGTGGCATAACTATTGATCAAGAGGTGTTCCATCAGTTCCTGCAGACTGGTGGCACAACCTGCATTTGTTCGGGTTTTTCTTACGAATCTTTTATCTATTTTTGAGACCTTTAAAGATATGAACATCTGTTAACAGGGCACAGATCATAAAAACTGGACCTAGAATCTTCATTCTTGACACACAGAGAGACCCATGAAAATTCTCCATGGAAACCTGAAATTAGGTCTCTGTTACCCATATTCTTTAGGCTGTATGGCTCCAAAATACTCTCCAGAATAATGGAAAATTTGATACAAAAAGTGCAGTATCTCAATAAATACAACACTGATGGTCATGACTTTTTGGCATACATATTGATCATGAGCTGTTCCATCAGTTTCTGCAGAGAGGGTGTGCCACCTCTATTTTTTTCAAATTTTTACGAATTTTTTTTCTCTTTTTTCGAGACCTTTGAATATGTGGTTATCTATCAAGAGGGTACAAATTGCAACAACTGGACCTAGAATCTTCATTCTTGTCATGCAAGGAGGCCCATGAAGAGTGCCTGTGGAAACTTGAAATTAAGTCTCTGTTACCCATATCCTTCAAGCTGTAGGACTCTGAAGTATCCCTCAGAATAATGGACAATTTGATACAAAAGCTGAAGTATCTGAACAACTAATACGGAGATCATCATGATTCTTTGCATGGATATTGACCATTAAGTGTTTTTAGCTCAGCTGACTGTAAGTCATCTGAAGTATCCCTCAGAATAATGGACAATTTGATACAAAAGCTCAAGTATCTAAACAACTATTGCAGTGACCACCATGATTCTTTGCATGGATATTGATCATGGAATGTGTAATCAGTTTCTGCAGTATGGTGGCGCCACCTGTATTTTTTTTATTTTTACAAATTTTTTTCTCTATTTTTGAGACCTCATAAGATGCGGTCATCTGTTAACATGGCACAAATCGTAACAACTGGACCTAGAATCTTCTCTCTTGACATGCTGAGAGGCCCATGAAAAGTCTCCTTAAAAACTTGAAATTAGGTCTCTGTCACCCATAACCTCTGAGCTATGGGGCTCCGAAGTACCCCCCAGAATAATGGAAAATTTGATACAAAAGCTCAAGTATCTGAACAATTATGATATTGATCACCATGATTCTTTGCATGGATATTGATCATGAAATGTTTCATCAGTTTCTGCATTCTGGTGGCGCCACCTCTATTTTTTCAATTTTTAGCTCAGCTGACTGAAAGTCATCTGAGCTGTAGGGATCACCTTTTGTCCGTTGTCTGTCCGGCCATCCAGGCGTCTGTCTGTTAACAGGGCACAAATTGTAACCGCTAGACTGGGAATCTTCTTACTTGAAATCCTGGGAGGTCTATGGAAATTCTCCTTGTAAACCTGAAATTAGGTCACTGTGACCTATATTCTTCTAGCTATAGGGTTCTGAAGTACCCCCAACAATAATGCAAAATTTAATACAAAAGCTCAAGTATCTGAACAACTAATGCATTAATCACCATGATTCTTTGCATGGATATTGATCATGGAGTGTTTCATCAATTTCTGGAGATTGGTGGTGCCACCTATATTTTTTTTTATTTTTTATGATTTATTTTTCTCTACTTTTGTGATCTTTAAACATTTGGTCATCTGTAAACAGGGCACAAATCATAATGACTGGACCTAGAATCTGCTGTCCTCACCTCCAGGGAAGCCCATAAAAGGTCTACATGGAAACCCGAAATAAGGTCCCTGTTACCCATATTCTGTAAGCTATGGGGCTCTGAAGTACCCCCCAGAATAAAGATTTGGTCATATATTAACAGGGCACAAATCATAATGACTGGACCTGGAATCGTCTGTCCTCACCTCCAGGGAAGCCCATAAAAGGTCTACATGGAAACCTGAAATAAGGTCCCTGTTACCCATATCCTTCATGCTCTGGGGCTCCGAAGTACTCCCCAGAATAAAGATTTGGTCATCTGTTAACAGAGCACAAATTATAATGACTTGACCTAGAATCTCCTTTCTTGATATGCTGGGAGGCCCCTGAAAAGTCTCCTTGTGCACCTGAAATAACATCTCTGTTACCCATATCCTTCATCCTATGCGGCTTTGAAATACCCCCCAGAAAAAAACATTTGGATTTGTTAACAGGGCACAATTCATAATAACTGGACCTAGAATTTTATTTTTTGACATGCTGGGAGACCCCTGAAAAGTCATCTTGTAAACCTTGAAAATAGGTGTCTGTTACCCATATCCTTCATGCTACAGAGCTCCATAGTACCCCAATGAATATTGGATGATTTTATACAAAAGGTCAAGTTTGGAAAAAGTATTTCATTCAAATTTGACATTCAGATGATAAAATTACTTTTGTCAATGTCTTCCTGGTCAGCTGAGTGTCATGACCCCTGGGTCACTTGTTTAAGTTATTAGCATAAAAATAAAATTAGTACCTTAAATTTTGCCCAACTTTGACCATGGCATGTTTTTTTTGCTGTAAGTACCATTGATTTAATTTTCACAGCATGTAAACATCAATATATAGTTTGTTTAAATCTGAAATTTGAAAATAAAAGCTTGAAAATTAAGCTAGTTATTGGTTTTTTTCTTGAGGTTCTATTGTAGTCATTTGCTTTGGTTACAGATTACAGATGCAGGGTCCCACTCCAAGTCACTGGAAGTCAGCTATGCCAGGGTTTCTGATTTGTCACTGGGGGAGATCCCCTGCTGTGACAGGTGTAAAGTTATTCTCATATCACCACCCCAATCACCCCCCCCCCCCCCACCCTCCCGCAAACCCAACCCACCAAGTGTTATGCAGTAATTGTTATTGTTTTCACTGTATCTCCTTAATTGTAATCCTGTTTCCACTCTGATATGCAAAAACTTTCCTTTGAAAGTAATTCAAGGTGTAATCCAGAAGATGCAATGTGATTTTTAAAGAAATCAATTTTCTTTTAAATGATTTTAACAAATATAATTGAACCCATCAGTATGCTTAAATTATTATAAAATATGAAGCACATTATGGATAAATAAAGACAATTAAAAATTGTGAAATCTAAATCAAGTATTATTTTTAGATATTTATTGTTTTGCAGATTTAAAAGATATATTTTTGTGGTAAAAAATAAATAAACATTTGTGTGCATGATGTGGTGTTATCTGACAAGATTGAGATTTATGATGATGCAATTAAGAATTATGAATCAACTTTTTTATTAAGATATATATGTTATATTGGAAATGTATAGAAATATAAACTTATAATAAAAAAATATTGATGTGATAAAAAATGATGATCTAATACAAACATTTGTTCATTATTTTCCTGTCTCAGCTGAATTGGAGATCAGGCTTTGTTTGCCCTGTTTTATGTTGTTAATTAGTTATATTTCAACTGTATACATTTCATATAAAAATACATATTTTTTAATAATATATATTATACAAAAAAATAGATTCAGTTGAACAAATGTGTAAACTACTGAAATGTCAACAGTTAATAAAAAAGCCAACTAATGATCATGGTAAAAGTACAGATCAATTGTTCACAAACTGCTCACATACTTCAGTTTCAACGTTAGGAAACACATGGTCAGGTCACAAAATATTATTTGCAACAATTTCTTGCTCATCAATACAAACCAATCATATAAACCAACCATGGCCTTTATTACCTCTTCCTCTTACACTTAATCTCCATTTGATAATATTTTAGATTTTTCCCTTCAAGGTTAACGTCAGCTTGTCTTTTATTTTGCTATATGCATTTACTTAGATTTTATAGGGAAAAAGTTATAATAACTTTAAAAATCTTCTTCTCCAAAACTGTCCAGCGAAATTGTTCAATATTTTACAGGAATAATCTCTGAAACAATCTTTTTTTAATGGTTCCAGTTTGGTGAATTTTGGCCGAGTTACAGGAAGCTTAACTAAGTCATTTGGCAAAAAAAAAAAAGAATACTAAAATAACAATATCAGATACAGCTGGAGCTAGCATCATCAAATTTTATGCAAATGTTGGTCACATGACTCATACGTGAAATTTAATAATTTTTGGCCCCACCTGCATCAACCTTTTTTGTACAGGGTCATTGGTTGTCAGTACATTAACCCATAATTTCTCAGGAATAGCAGGAACTAGCATCCCAAAATTTTATGCAAAAATCTGTCACATATCAATGTTGTGGGATTGAGCTTTTTGTGGGGCCACCAGCATTAACTTACATTTTACGGGGAAAAGCTAAAAAAACTTTAAAAATATTCTTTTCTGAAATCATTCAGCTAAGTTATTCAATGTTTCATAGAAATAATCCCAGAGACAAGCTC
This sequence comes from Sipunculus nudus, assembly GCA_026874595.1. Lineage (NCBI taxonomy): Eukaryota > Metazoa > Annelida > Sipuncula > Golfingiida > Sipunculidae > Sipunculus > Sipunculus nudus. Next base: position 17,390,534 of record CM049306.1, on the reverse strand, counting down.
TCTCAAGTTTGTTCAAATGGTTTGGGTTTGATTAATTTTGGCCGAGTTACAGGAATTTGAACTTAGTCAATTTGCCAAGGAAGCATACTGGCATAACTATCTCAGAAACTGCAGGAGCTAGCATCACCAAGTTTTGTGCAACTGTTGGTCACATGACTCATGTTTGATATTTTGCGGGTTTTATGGCGCCACCTACATCGACCTGTTTTTTGTGGACAAAACCTCGTAATATTAGCTTTTCAGCTTAAAAATTTTTTATGATGAAACTCTCCAGCTGAATGGTTTGATTTTTCACAAGAATTATTCTGAGGTAGGGTTCTTACAATTGTAGAAGAATAGATTGGGTTCATTGATTTTTGGTAGAGTCATACAAATCTGAAGTTGGTCTTGTGGCCATTTGTAAGCCTATTTCAAACTGAAAGCTGCAGTAGTCTTCTTGTTTCAGCTTATGTAACATTGCACAGAAATGATTCTCAGGAGGGTTTATTCAAGTGTAAGTAAATGATTTTTGCAGAATTATTGGACAATTTAACAATGAAAGGACTACATCTTTCATTACTGAAAACATTTTGATAAAAAAAAAACTTATGGATATGTCGGCTTGAAAAAAAAAAAGCATAGTAGCCAGTCTTTCAGTATGTGTAAACAGATTTACCAACAGGCCAAAGGTGAGCCTGGATCTATTTATAGCTTTGGCAGACTGTGCAGATTATGCAACAGATTAAGAGTTCACCCAGTGCAGCCAGGAACAGGTCAAGAGTTCACTCAGTGCAGTCAGGTGCAGGCCAAGAGTTCACTCAGTTCAGTAGCTGGAGCAAGCAATTTGTTCTGCTTCACTCAAGGCAACTGCCTCTCTCACCTAAGCTTGGTTAGCCCAGTGGTTCTGACTCAAGAGAAATGTGATGTATAAATATTGTATTGGCTTGATATTTTGACTTGTCCATGCATCTTTGATCGCTTTCTTGTTCACAAGACTGGTGTCACCACCTACAATGACTTAAGCACAGTGTATGTGCCTGCTTATATCTCAGGAGGGATTTGATATATCAGCCTGAAAATGTGCATATTTATACATATCGGATTGCTTTGTCGTATACAAGATTGGTGGTGCTACCGACAATAATTTTTGCACAATTTATGGGCCTGCTTATTTCTCAGGAGGGGCTTGATATATCAGCCTGAAATTGGGCATTTGTATACATCTTAAGATAGCTTTGTCATAAACAAAATTTGTGGCACCATCACAATCATTTTTATGTTGTATGCTCCTATGCCAGCATTTCAGCAGTGATGTAATTTGTTCTTGTTCAAAATGTTTAGTACTTAATTGCCTTGTTGATTTTTTTTCAGTCATTTACCTTTAATATCAACCTTGCCTGTATCTTCAAACTGTGGCTTCATGAATATGAATATTTATGAATTCAGGACAGGTGCATCATATGTTACATTTGTTATTATCAAATTCTTTTAAATTTGTTTTCATCAGCAGTCCAGTACTTAGATATTAAAAGTTGAAACCATGAAACAAATTATGTACATTCTTAATGAATTACATTAGATACAACTAAAAAAGTGCATTATAAAAAACATTTACAAGACTAATTAAGAGAATGTAAAGCTCAATTTCTAGTAATGACTGATGCAACTTTACATTTATTCAGGACTGTTTTAAATGATGAGAGTAACTTGTCAGGTGATTCGCTTGCTGTCTTAATGGTGCAAGGCGTGAAAGATGATAACATCTGCAGGTCCGTTGTGGCCTAACACTGTATGTTTATTTTCTAATCATCACATATGACATTTGTTATTGCCAGTGCCAACCCATATAGTACCATATGGTTAAGATGTAAGCTGAAAAAGATAACACATGTTTATACTTGACAGCCAATCTCTTGTTTCCTGGCTGCTTGCTATGGTACTGCATCAGTCAGGAATCTGATACATCAGAAGGCATGCAGCATCAGACAGCTATTCAGCACTGTCCTTGTAAGCCATTTCAGAGCTGGAGGGTCCATTTACTTCTTGAAGAAACATCTCTTAACATGAACCATTGGGGATTAACATCATTGTGTTTTGGACAAGGCACTCAGCTCAGGATGTGTGAAAACTGTATAAAATAGCCTTGAAGGAATTGTCTATTCAGCCAGATGGCCTCATGGTTACAACTAGGTTTGTGTAAACAAATGATTTGGTGGTCCCTGGTGATCTAAAACATTATGATGAGAATGTCATACTCATCCTATGCTCAATTTGATATTTGGGAACTGCATTAATTGTAATTTATAAACCATGATGCATTCCCATCTGGGAGTTTTGCAGATTGCAGTGTCACTCAGTTTTGCAGTTTAGTCCTGAATGTATTTATTGAAATATAATGCCCTTTTCCTTGCGCATTTGATTTTCACTTGATGGTTGTCTCGTGATTACGGTCAAATCAGACAGCATTGAAGGTAACAGCCAGACACTATTGACAGGAACCTCATCGTTAAAGAAACCTCACTGTTTAAAGCTTTTCACTTTTATCCATTTAGATATCACCAATATATAATATATAATATATAATATATAATATATGATAAGTCTTAGTTCATCTGCTTGACTTGAACACTAAGTTCAAGTTGTCACTAGATGTCAGTAGTAGTTGTCACTAGTTTCTATGGGAAAGGTCTTTTGACCCCCCCCCCCCCTTCCCTGATTAATATTCATTAGGGATGCATAGGACAAAATGAGAAAACTAGCTTTTCACTACAGTAATTCTGAAAATTTATAAAAAGAAAAACCTTAGCCTTCTGTTTGTATATAAGGAGCTTACAGCAGCTGACATTTCTATTTCATCAGCTGATATGCTGTTGTCAGGCTAAAATTTGCCAATTTCCCCATGAGTACTCTACCCTTACATTGATAAATAGTTTATCTAAAAAATTGGACAGGATTTCAAATCATAGAATGGAAATATTTCCCATGAATCTGTGCACTCTGTGAAATCTATCATAGCAAGACCAGCAGACAGAACCCCTACAGATCAAATATGATATAATATATATATATATATATATATATATATATATATATATATATATATATATATATATATAAAATGGAGGCAGTGAATATACACACGGAGGACATGCTGACCTACAGGGACACAAATCAGAAGAGTTCAGTATAGCTTGAAACAACTCAGATGTCAGAAGACACAACTCTCTCATGGGTCATTCATTGGTCGTAAAATGATAGTCTTGAAGAGTGAAACACATGGCATCATACCATTTAGTCAGAGGAGTAGAATTCAAATTGGATGACCACCACATCCATGAACAAAGAGAGGGGCATAACAGGCTGTTAAAAGCTAAATGAGAACCAAAGAATGCTGCTGGTATGGGCAGAAAGATTAAGAAAGTTTCTGATGTAGGAAAGTTTCTTTTCTGTATGTATGCTGTTTATTCTTGGTGATTGGAAAATATAGGATTAGGCTTTGGTCAAATTTGATACTGTTCATTTTAATCATTTGGTTATATTTTCCTTCTTTTCTGAAGAATTCCCCAACCTGGAATTCTGATGTCTCCTTTCCTGTCCCTGTTTCTTGGTTAGATTCATGTGCAACACTTCTAAACCTTGTAGAATTGCCATATCAAAAAGAAAAATCATATTAATCAGATCTTTAAAGTCATTTCTTTTCTTGCTCTATAGGGCTGTAATTAACAATCAACTGTCAATAACATAACTGTGATTATATGTGAAGATGAATTGGCCATGTTGTGATCATAGAACTTCATTAAAAGAAATATAAGATTTCCTAAGTCAAGTTTTCAAAAAAGGCTATAATTATGTTTCATATGCATAAGGTATGCCTTGAAATACATGCAGAGACCAAAGCAGTCTTTATTGCTACATTTTCAGTGTGATTCAGAAAACGTTATTGTATCCCCAGACAAAGTCGGGGGATACTATGTTTTCATACCGGTCCCCCCGCCGCCGCATATAAATCTTGTTGGCGCGATAACTCAAAAAAAATTTCACAGATCTTTACTAAACTTGGTATATGTTTAGATATGGGTGAGAGGACGATGCCTATTTAAAATGAGGTCATGACCTTGACTAGGAGAGTGTCCTTGACCTTGAATAGGTCAAATTTTTAGGAAAATCTCACAAATTCTTGAATATCTTAAGGAATCTTGCATGGATTGATCCCAAAATCAAGTTGATCGAAGATCATGGATAGGGTTGTCATGTTCCAGAAACTGGTGGCGCCACCTGTTATTCTTTACTTGTCTTTGTGCCGTTTAATACCCCCAAAATTGCTACTTGACAGTACTGTGAGATTTCTTTTATATTATGCATGTACATAGATATGGGTTATGGGATGATGTTTATTTAAATTGGGGTCATGACCTTTCTTATTAGAGTGGCCTTGACCTTGAATATTGCCATATATGGTGAAAATTACAAAAATTCATTAATATCTCAATAAGGGATGTATGGATTGGTCCAAAAATCAACTTGATCGAAGATCTTGAATAGTAATGTCATATACCAGAAACAGGAGACCTGCTATTCTTTTACTTGTTTTCATGCGGTTTAATAGTTATACCCCATCATTGCCACTTAACAGTACTGTGAGCATTATAAGTAAAAAAATAATGGACAGATTTCTTTCTGTTATGCATATACATAGACATGGGTTATGGGATGATGTATATATAAATTTGGGTCATGTCCTTTCCTATTAGAGTGGCCTTGACCTTGAATATTGCCATATATGGTGAAAATTACACAAAATCATTAATATCTCAATAAGGGATGCATGGATTGGTCTAAAAATCAACTTGATCAAAAATCTTGGATAGTAATGTCATGTACCGGAAACAGGTGGCGCCACCTGTTATTCTTTTACTTGTTTTCGTGCCGTTTAATACCCCCATCATTACCATTTAACAGTACTGTGAGCATTACAAGTCAAAAACTATCTGACAGATTTCTTTCATATTATGCATATACATCGACATGGGTTATGGGATGATGTATATATAAATTTGGGTCATGACTTTTCCTATTAGAGTGGCCTTGACCTTGAATATTGCCATATATGGTGAAAATTACACAAAATCATTCATATCTCAATAAGGGATGCATGGATTGGTCCAAAAATCAACTTGATCGAGGATCTTGGATAGTATTGTCATGTACCGGAAACAGGTGGCGCCGCCTTTATTCTTTTACTTGTTTTCTTCCGTTTAATACCCCATCATTGCCACTTGACAGTACTGTGAGCATTATAAGTCAAAAACTAATGGACAGATTTCTTTCATATTATGTATATACATTGATATTGGTTATGGGATGATGTTTATTTAAATTTTGGTCATGACCTTTCCTATGAGTGGCCTTGATCTTGAATATTGCCATATATGGTGAAAATCACACAAAATCATTAATATCTCAATAAGGGATGCATTGATTGGTCCAAAAATCAACTTGACAGAAGATCTTGGATAGTGTTGTCATGTACCAGAAACTGGTAGCGCCACCTGTTATTCTTTTACTTGTTTTCGTGCCGTTTTAATACCCCATCATTGCCACTTAACAGTACTTAAGCATTATAAGTAAAAAACTAATGGACAGATTTCTTTCATATTATGCATATATATATAGACATGGGTTAGGGGATGATGTATACATATTGAAATTGGGGTCATGACCTTTTCTATGAGAGTGACCTTTTCTATGAGTGTGGTCTGATATTAATTGTTGCTGAAGATGGGGGACCTATTCTTAAAGGGGGGGGGGATTAATTGTCTGGGGATACTATGGCACCTGCGGTGCCAAGAAATATCTAGTTCTAAAAATGGTTCTTCCTGTTGTACCAGTTTGTATTTATCTGTGATATTGATTGTCTCAGCCACCAGTGATTATACTGGTTCTTGTCACAGCATATTGATTACCACATCAGTTCTTGTCAGGCATAATTACTGGTGCTGAATCTTGCCAATAATGCACCCAGTGACTTTAACCCATTTGTACCTCTACATGGGTAATTAGGTCACTATGACCTTATTTGTAAAAATTTGAGGCTTATAATATGTATGGTGCCCTTTCGAAACCAGTACCGAACGTGTAACCAGCACCTAACACACAAATACATCTAGTATCGTAGCCTAAACCAACACATTGGTCAGCTGAGTGTCATGACCCATGTATCACTTGTTAGCATCTAGTCCTGTGCTCTTCTCCAGTGTCTTTCACTGGCACTCTCCTGATGCCAACTCTGCAAAGCAGTTTCCATCTTTAGTTCAGCTTACATTGCCATATTTCAAATGACAAATATGTCACTTTCTGATGCAGTCTCTTTTTAATAATAAGGCCTTTCATTCCCAGTATCTGTCACTTAGAGTTAGCCATGGTTTGTCATACTAATGAGCCTCAGTATGACTGAGGAAATGAGACAGGTGGAAAAAGTAATTTACCAGTGCATTGTCAAGCAGATATCTGAATTAATTACACATACCAGAACAGCTCCAAGACGCTCCACTTGGTATTTCCATATATGATGCAGTTGACTGTTAAAGCTGTTTCTTCATAGACCTGAGGAAATTCCTTGAATTAATTTAATGAACAGCTGGTGCATGATTAATGTCTTTCACTTTTGATATGGATAAATCATGATCATAGAAAGATGTGTATAAAATGTTTTTTTGTGTTGGAGCCATGAGAAGATCACACTTGAAAAAGAAACTACACAAAAAAATGTTATTAGTGATGTTTAAACACCAAAAAGCGTACCCTGAAAAACCTTGATCCAAATAGCAATATAAACTCATCAACCTCTGCAGGCCTTCCTTTCCTACTGTACAAGGGAGGGGATAGGGCTTAATAATCAGTAGTAGGTGTTAGCGGTCTTAGATTGATGTCAGTGCAGACTAATCACGATAGGTGAGAGTAGTGGTGAGTCTTGCCAAGTTTCACAGGTTTCTGAAGCGTCGGTTGTTTCTGATGGAACACCAAGGTGTTGGTAATCCACAGTGGTTTACCATGTCTGGTCACGCACCTCACCAGATACCCACTTAAAATCTTCTTGTCATCACGGCCCATCCCCCGAGTCATTAGGTCCATTACCTTTAGCGGTTGCAAGCCTCCTTCAGTACACTTTGCTGGTCACCCACAAACCCAGGGGAAACCAGTTCATCAATGAATATTCCTGTCTGTCTTCCAGTAGTGGGAGATTTAATGAATCCTCAGCAGGCCCTTTGTTTTCACTGCAAAGTTTTTAATTTTGTCCCCAAGTTCCACTGACCTTGCACCATTTGGCACTGATTATTTATACTCGATAATGCAAGTAGTGCTTTAAAAATTGTTTTTGTCTTGGGCATTTTATTTGACTAGTAATGCCCACTTTCCATATCACTGTAGTATATACTAAAATACTGAAATTTGTAATATAAACTAAAGGCAGTTGTTGTCATACAATGTGATAAATTAACCTCAGGGTATGTTTATATAAATGTATTATTGCTGCTGTCATTATTTGTCATATATTGCTTGGGCTATAAACGCCCCAAGATCATTATATAATCAATAGATTCATTTTCTATTTCATTTAAAGACATCATAGATAATTCATGCCAGAGATTGGTGCAAAGTGTTAATGGGTCCAAAGTGTTAATTTTGATTAGAGGGACGGAGGCTTGGTTTGCTGGTACTGAAGGTTGATATATTTAAAGCCTATATGAACATGTGAAAGGCAGTGTACCTGCCAGTAACATGATATTTAAAGCCTATATGAACATGTGAAAGGCAGTGTACCTGCCAGTCACATGCATGCTGTCAGAGGGCTGTCTCTGGAGGTATTGGACATACACTAATGGCTTTGTTATTAGCTCTCTCTGAGAAATGGGGTTGCCATTATATTCTTGTGCATCAGCTGAAGGCCTACAAGTGATTTGTATTGGAACCTGCGTCAGAGGTCCCAGCTCTGTGTTCTAAAATTAGGTTTATTATTCATTTAATATATATCCTTATTGGTACTTTATGCATATGAGACCATGCCATATATGGCTCACTGTATTGGCACGTCAGATAGCATATGAAAAGAGCTAGATATAAAGAAAATGACCTTTTAATCTTTATATTTATGGAATTGCATCCATCAGAAGATTCCTCTTTAATTTCTTAAGCTGGTCCATGATGTAAATAATTTCTTCAATACCTGGAATGCCATATTACAATTGTTAATGCTTTGAAAAATATTATAGGTTCAGTTTGTCCTTTATGTTCATAAGAGTTATAATATTTTTGCTAAATTATCAGTTTTAATTTGAAAGGAGGCTGTCAAATCATGCATGTGATGAGTAAACTGAGGGTGAAATGGCCATTAAATGGAAATAAAATTGTGCAAGTTGTTTGGTGGTAGTGAAAATATAAATAGTATAGCAGAGGTGAACCCCTTTGCTGTTCAAGGCTCAGTCTTGTCCCATTAGAGTACACTTTAACACAAAGCAGCATATTTGTGCCATAAGGGTTCACTTTGACATTAGAGCTCAAGGCTTCATCTTGTAAGGATGAACTGTACACAATAGCTGTTTTATCTTACAAGGTTGCATTTTAACCCTAAAGCTCACTTTTGTCAAACAAGGATGCACTTTTCACCAAAGCTGAATTTTGTCACTGAGGTGCTGATTTCTCACCCTGTCTGTCCCGGTGGATGTAACAATAATTGATTATAGACTTACTGCAGAAGCTGTGGTTGATACTTATTGAAGCTGGATGGCAATCACTCCTGTGGCTGTCATAGGCAATCATCACCAATCAGACAGATGATGGTGAATTACTGATATTTATTTGACCCCTGTCTTTAATGAAAAGGGGACATTTGAGCATGGGTTGACTTACTGCTGTGATGCTTTGGTATTCTTCTTCAGATATGTCCTACAATAAGAGTTTATTAATCATTATTAAGAATACTGACATGGATCCAGTAGGGTTTCAAGGCTCCACTTTTTTGCACTGCAGTATATTGTAATGTTAGCTGACAAGCCAGACTATGGAGTAAGATTGACTGTGCACAGTGTTAAATTTACCTCATGTAACAGTTTATAATATATATATATAAATTTTCTGTGCTTCAGATACCCAGTACCAGACCCTGATCGAGCACCCACGGATGCATGGAATCCGAGCCAAGACAGTATGGGTGCATGTGTCAGTGCCTGGACAGGAGCCGGATGCCAACGACCTGCCTGCAGGGTAAACAGTTCTCCTAACATGCTGTTTAATCATGCAGTGTAACTCAATATATAACATTTTTTTTGTGGGAGAAGCCACATCACTTAAATTACTGTGGTTGTCTTCTTATTTGCGGTGGTTTCAAATTCGCGATATTCGCAGTCGCTCTCTGACCGCAAAATTGAAACCACGCAGTTTTGAATGCATATATACCAGACTATGATCATTAATTTCAGTTGTTGCCGATAGTTTGCGAAAGTTGAGATTTATCTTCAGCTACAAAGTGATGTCCATCGAGCCTGATGCATATTCGTTAAATGATTCAGGGAGAATGACAGGGCCAATTTAAAATAATATTGGTTGGCTTAAATGCAAAAACCGCGACCCTTTGCAGGTGCGTGCTAACGCCGGCGGATGCGCCCGGCAGTTTTTCCTGTCCCCCGGTACATTACTGGAAAGTGTCAATGACCGCTGGGCAGTAATATTTAAAAATTACTTGTATATATGCCAAGTTAGATGACATCCTGTACTGCTTAAAATGAATATTGAGTAGAAGGTACTCTTTCACATTGTGCCATATTTAGTCATGTTGATAAATAAAATTTGTCAATAAAGTAGTGAACGTAGCCGCTAGGGTTGCGCCAACTTGTAACTGTATAAAGGACTAATTCTGTGAAATCATGACGCGCCAAACGATGTATGATTAGCTGGTGATGACCTGAATTTTGAATATATTTGAAAGGTAACAGTTCATTTTGGGGCCAAAATGCCGAAAAACTGTGGAATATTATGTTTTGCTTCAGATTTTAACTGTGAGAAACTGAATACGGTTCCTCCTTCTACCTATATGGAATTAATTAGCAACATTAACGGCACTCAAATTATTCTGGGCACATCCCTGCCTTTGACACTGGAACAAGGGGGCTACCTACAGGCGTCCCTTGTTGGTTGAGCAGGTGATTACGACTCGACTTTTATTTAACAGGAGTAAGATACCCTTATCAAGACAGTTTCCCTAAACAAACTTAAGGTTTTGTAGTTACAGGTTGGTTTCTCGACACACCTTAATAACATTTGAGTTGTTTTATTGAGCCTCGGCCCTGAACTAATTACAGCCAGCGTGGTCAATGCTTCCCGCAGGTGTCGGCTCAGCCGTCTGTGAATGTTCGAACATCCGATATCCTGACAGAGAAATAGTAGACCTAGATAATAGTAAAATCACCGGTTAATGAAATTATTTTTATGCCCCCGCCACAAAGTGGCCGGGGCATATAGTTTTACCCATGTCCGTCCTTCCGAAATCAAACAGTTGTACAGACTTTTTTCGCAATGCCTGCAGATATTGGCCTGATTTTTGGTGTGTGGGCAGATATAGACCAGTTACAGATCGAGTTCGCGTTTCATCCCGGTTGACCTACTTTTGACTGTTTTACGGCTCCTAAACTTAGAAAATTTCATGAAAAATAGAAATATTCATGACAAATACATATGTACGGATTTTTTTTCGCAATGCCTGCAGATATTGGCCTGATTTTTGGTGTGTGAGCAGATATAGACCAGTTACAGATCGAGTTCGTGTTTTGTCCTGGTTGACTTACTTTTGACCGTTTTACGGCTCCTGAACATAGAAAATTTCATGAAAAATATGAAATTTCATGACAAATACACATGTACAGACTTTTTTTTGCAGTGCCTTCAGATATTGGCCTGATTTTTGGTGTGTGGACAGATATAGACCAGTTACAGATCGAGTTCGCGTTATGTCCCGGTTGACCTACTTTTGACCGTTTTACGGCTCCTAAACTTAGAATTTTTCATGAAAAATAGAAATATTCATGACAGATACACATGTACAGCCTTTTTTTCGCAATGCCTGCAGATATTGGCCTGATTTTTGGTGTGTGGGCAGATATAGACCAGTTACAGATCGAGTTCACGTTTCGTCCCGGTTGACTTACTTTTGACCGTTTTACGGCTCCTAAACTAAGAAAATTTCATGAAAAATAGAAATATTCATGACAGATACACATGTACAGACTTTTTTTCGCAGTGCCTGCAGATATTGGTCTAATTTTTGGTGTGTGGGCAGATATAGACCAGTTACAGATCGAGTTTGCGTTTCGTCCCGGTTGACCTACTTTTGACCGTTTTACGGCTCCTGAACATAGAAAATTTCATGAAAAATATGAAATTTCATGACAAATACACCTGTACGGACTTTTTTTCGCAATGCCTGCAGATATTGGCCTGATTTTTGGTGTGTCAGCAGATATTGACCAGTTACAGATGTAGTTCGCATTTCATCCCGGTTGACCTACTTTTGACTGTTTTACAGCTCCTGAACATAGAAAATTTCATGTAAAATATATATTTTCATGACAAATACACTTGTACAGTTTTTTCTTCACAATACCTGCAGATATTGGCCTGATTTTTGGTGTGTGGGCAGATAATGACCAGTTACAGATCAAGTTCACGTTTTGTCCCAGTTGACCTATTTTTGACCGTTTGACGGTGCTCTAACATAGAAAATTTCATAAAAAGGTGCACATGTATGGACTTTTTTTCGCAGATGCGGGCCTGATTTTTGGTGTGTAGGCAGATAATGACCAGTTACAGATCGTGTTCTTGTTTTGTCTCAGTTGACCTACTTTTGACCATTTGACTGCTCCTGAACATAGAAAGTTTCATGAAAAATATAAATTTTCATAACAAATGCATATGTACTGACTTTTTTTCCTCAGTGTGGGCAGATAATGACAGTTACAGATCGAGTTTGCGTTTCATCCCCGTTGACCTACTTTTGATTGTTTTACGGCTCCTAAACATAGAAAATTTCATGAAAGACAGAAATTTTTATGGAAAATGCACATGTATGGACTTTTTTTCACAATGCCTGCATATACTGGCATGATTTTTGGTGTGTTGCTTGATAATTACCCGTTACAGATCGACTTTGCATTTTGCCCTTGTTGACCTACTTTTGACCATACGACACTTCCCGAACTTAAAAAAAATTTACCAAATTTTACAAATGTTTCTAATTTGCCCAAGGCGGGAGCATTCGTGTCGTTCCGACACATCTAGTTGATAATAAAATATACTTCTAGTAGAGCCAATGATTTTCCGTTTCAAAAACAAGGCTTTTCCGTTTTATTCATCTTCAAATTCCGTTTCAATTCCGTTTCGTATTCCTTGGAGCCAGATCCATTAATTTTGCTGACAAGATAGTTTATTTTACTGTTTTTAAATCATATATAAAGATATAAATATATATCAAGTCTTAATGTAACTTGTAATGTACATTTTTACACTACTGTGTACAGATCTAAAGGAATAGGAAAAACGTTGTGTATGTAAAATTTCATTCATTGCTAAAAATTCAGTTCAAGCCAAATGCAGATTTTATTACCAATACCTTAGCTGAGACTGTAACAGGAATAATTATTGTATAGTCTGATCATTCATTATTCTTATTAAAAATAAAGAAGGAAAAAAAAGTTCATTTATAATCTTTTAATGTGACGTTACATTGTGACAAGAACGTGATATTCATGTTAAGCCCTACTGTTTATAGTATTCAGAACTGCTCATGCTAATTTAGTTTTCCAATTCAGACCCTCTGAATTTACAGGTAACATTTAAAAAATTAATTATTACAACAGTAATTATTACTTGTCGGTGCATTCCTGCACATGTTAAATGTGTTCCATGAAACAGCAAGTAGTCCTGCAGCCAAGGATAATAAATGATATGCTGTCAACAAGGGCTGATAAGAGGCTGGAGTGCTCAGCTGTACACGTAGCACTCTCAGCACTGGCCAGTTCTTAATGAAATTTGTGGTGGCACATCTTGTAACAAGTTGTGTGTAAAGTAAAATAAATTACCATAGAAAAAAAATAAAACAACATAATTCTTTTTGAGAGTAAACAACATAATTCTTTTTGATATTTACTCTCATAATTTCCGGCTTCTATCTTAATTGGACATTTGCGTTTACACCGTTCCAAATCTGAATCATAAAACTTCACGATCGACGTTCTCATCGACTCTTTATAACTGTCAAAGTATATTAACTTACATGGGCACGACATCGTTCCGACGAATCAAGTTATATAAAAGTTGTTGCAAAGTTAACAAAACCCAGGTTTCATTCAATTATATACGATTTCGCAAGAACTGACGTAATATTTCTGTGGAAAAAAAAGTGCTGGTTCCTTTGTGACATGACATGTCAAGCGCGGCCGCAGGGATTCACTGCGAGCGGCGATATAATACACAAGCGAGCTTACTTTGAAAACGAGCACAAGTGAATGCGCTGTCAAGAAAAAGGGGACAGCTTGTTCTAGGGCATATTAATTAGGGTCAACGCATAATTATGCAAAGTACCTACTCCGATAAAAGTTCACGTGACTCCATCGCTTTCTTCATCGTGAAGGCTTTGAAGAATGCCCCCCGTGCAATTCTTCTTGACCAGTTATGACGTGAGCGTATAGATGAGTTAGAAAACCGCTTTAGTTTTGATTAAACTGGACAAAGTTTGCATACAGCATGATTATTTTCCCAAAAAGGTAGACCTTTGACATTTTGCATGCATTAACGTTACAAAGTCGGGCGCACTGCGTTCTGGGCTTAACGTTTTGCCGTTTGAAAGCAGGGGATTCCCCTGAATCGTAAGGGGTCGCGTGTCTGAATATTAATAGGCCTAAAGGTCAGGCATGTTTTTAGGGTCGACTCGCGGGTCACACCTGACACCTGTTACGTTAAGCCATGGGTCACTACATACAGTCATGCGAGCTACGATGTTTGATGGCCAACGCAGGGGCCTCTATTTGACAATAAATGTGGTGCAGGTCACCACTGCAAACTGACATTAAACGATTCTGAATTTCTGAAAGCTCTGAGGAATTGGAAATGCCGATATCATGTGACTTTGTGAAGAAAATTACAAATTTTTTCCAGGTTACCCAGACTCTGTGTCAAGTTGCAAATTCCGTTTCAAAATGCGTTTTCCGCGAATTCCGTCCCTTTCCCTAGATCACGGAAAATCACTGGCTCTATTCTAGACCTATGATAGCTAGAGCGCAAAAAAGAAACCCCGTGAGACATTTTTTAAAATATAAAAACCGCGAAAATTCAGCCCCGCTGATATAAAGGCAACCACAGTAGCCCTGTCACTTTGTATGTTTCGGTGCCCATCTTGCATTGGTAGTACTGACTTGAATAAACAGGGTAAATAATCTAGCATTGATTTTCTTAATTGTATCCGCCAAAATGAGGTTTTGGGGATACTATGTTTTTGACCGGGTTCCGCCGCCCCGGCGTTCCTTTCCAGAGAACTCCTCTGAGACTACTGGACGAATTTTTCCGAAACTTACATCAATTATCAGGTCACATGTGAACTGGTGCCTAACCGATTGGCCTTAACCTCTGACCTTTCCTCTCTGCCCAGCGTCCATTTGTGCGTCTGTTTCCACACATAAACCCACATATCTCGGGAACCGTTTGACCGATCAGGAAAAAATTTTTGTACAAATGTAGCCCTTGGATAGCTTTATAACATACACAAAAAATGGTGGTGCCACCTGCAGCCATTTTTGCAGTGTCCATCTGTTAATCTGCCTGGGGTTAAAATCACTCATATCTCTGCAGTGGTTTGACAAAATTACCTGAAATTCGGCATGTGTATACATCCTGCATAGCTTTCTTGATTTTATGACAGGTGGCGCCACCTACATTCACGTTCACGCTGTAGACATCCATGCTTATATCTCCGGACTCTTTTGACCAATCAGGAAAAAAAATTTACATAAATGTAGCCCTTGGATAGCTTTATAACATACACAAAAATGGTGGCGCTACCTGCAGCCATTTTTGCACAGCGTCCATCTGTTTTGTCTGCCTTGGGTTAAAATCATTCATATCTCTGCAGTGGTTTGACCAAATTACCTTTAATTCGGCATGCATATGCATCCTGGATAGCTTTCTTGATTTAATGACAGGTGGTGCCAGCTTCTTTCACATTCACGCTGCAGACATCCATGCTTATATCTCCGGACTCGTTTGACCAATCAGGAAAAAAATTTTACACAAATGTAGGCTTTGGATAGCTTTATAACATACACAAAAATGGTGGCGCCACCTGCAGCCATTTTTGCACAGCATCTATCTGTTTGTCTGCTGTGGGATAAAATCACTCATCTCTGCAGTGGTTTGACTTTTCAACCTGAAATTTTATTTTGCATGTGTATACATCTTGGATAGTTTCTCGTTCAAATAACAGGTGGCGCCACCTTCAATCATGTTTACGTGGCAGACATCCATTCTAATGTAACACATGTAACTCTATTTCCCCTTGCCACTCAATCCATGCCTCACTTAACCCGTCCTACTCTGATTTTGGTGGATACACGTAGTCTCTTCTTGACTATTCGTATTCTAGTTTACATTGAATTCAGAGTTTAAGGACGGTGATATTAAAGTCATTCAAGGTTATATAAAATGCAGATGGTTGATCACTTTTATCCAAGGTATTCACCTTTCAGATAATTAATGTAATAAACACTTCAAGCAGAAATAGTTAACTTTGTTAACTAGTTAACACTAAAATTCCACATATCTGAACAGATTAAGTTAATTAGCATTAAATAAATTCATCGGATAAGTTTAATTACCGTGAATATCTGGTGAGCCTTCAGGGTTATTCATATTAATCTTGTTTTATCTGATAAAGCTGATTCTGTGAAGTGTTTAAGTATTACATAAAGTCAGATCTTATTAGAGCTACCTTCTTTTCCCTGGACATTTTCCGCATAAACCATGAATTTGATATTTTCACCCACTGTGTTCAAATTATTTTATACTCTCAATAAATTACTACTGTGCACTATACGATATCATCACTAAAAACATTAACTGGTCAATAGCAGCACAATTTTTTTTAGCTCAGCTGATTGAAAGTTAACTGAAATTAGTGTCAGATTGGGCTCTGCCAGTCGTCTGTCTTGAGCATCCATTAGCAGGGCACAAATCATAAGCGTAATGGCTAGGATCATGAAACTTGCATAATTGGATATTCTAAAAAAGATCTCCTGGGGAAAGTTAAATGAGGTCACCATGACCTGTATTCTGTGAGTTACAGGGCCTATTTGGGCTCCCAAGAAATAATAAAAAATACATACAAATGGCCCAGTATCTCAAGTTAGGCTTGATCAGTTGTTCTTAAAATCAGATTTCAAGAAGATCTTGGAAATCTTTTACTTGTACAGAAGACTAATGGTACTACCTATGATCTTCGAAGTTTTTTGCTTTTTTAATAACCCCCATCACTTCCACTTGAGAATAGTGTGAATTAATAACTAAAACACCAATCAATAACCTCTATGTTGTGCACATACATTGATATGAATTATAGGATGAAGCATATCCAAATTGGGGTCATGGCCTTTAGTATTATTAGGGTGGTGTTTATCTTGAATAATTCAATATTTGGTGAAAATCTATGCATTTAATGCTTAACTTTTCATCCCAAACCTTCCATCTTCCTGTATATGGATCGCTACCAATAAGGGAAGAACACTTTTTATATTGGGGTCAAGGTCACATGACTGTATTCTTTAATAAGCTTCTGGATACATTTGAACCAAACTTTTCATCCCAAACCTTCAATCTGTCACATTTGGCTCATCTTTCAGAAGGGAAGAACCCTATTGATTTTTAAGGTCAAGGGTCCAGGTTGCATCACTCACAGTTTGAAAAAGCCAAAAATGTCCTTATAGCTGATTGCAACTTTAATGCAAGACCCATGGGTCCTTTGTTTCTGTTTATTCATCATATATTTAAGCCAATTGAATACATTTAATATAGTTAAATACAGACTTATTTATTTTAAACCAAATGTTTTATGTATATGTCAAGGCCCACATCCTGGTCTAGGCCATTCAGCAGTTAATCTGGACCAACTACTGATTGGTCTGGACCAAATCCCAGTTGGGTTCTTGTCCAGCCCAAATCCTAATTTGTGGATTGGTCCAGATCGGGACACACATGACACATTACGACATATAACATGACACATAAACATCTCATGTTGTAGAACAGCATATATCTTATGTTGACAATTTATAAAATGAGCAAGGCACACCAATTAATGAACACATATGCTTGGAGAAAGTTTCTCAGAGGTTCTCAGTATCTATATACAGCTTTCTTGAGTTCATGAGTGAGATAATTCTGCAGCTGTTTCTGTATACTGCATATTCCCAATTGATCCAGGCAGTTTTATAAGAAACGCCCCCACCTGTCTATGGTAAAATATGGCTTAACTATTGACATTTTCATATAATATGTACTGACTTGGCCCTAAATGGTTTTGTCATGAGCCTAATCCATGTTTATAGAACCCCATTGACAAATATTTATGAAGGAATTGCTATTAATATCCATGCTTCATGACCTATGAGGAGGGTATAGGTGCATAATATGGTGCTTAACTTCAGGGGGCTAAACAGCAACTGAACCCACATTTTTAGCTCAGCTGACTATAAGTCATCTGAGCTATAGTGGCGGTCCTTTGTCCGTAGTCAGGCCGGCCGGCCGTTAACAGGGCATGTTTTAAAACTGTGGACCTATGAATCCAAAATTTTGCATACCATTAGATGTCCCCAAAATCTCCTACCATACCGAAAATTGGGTCATTAGGACTTCGTTCCTTTGAGATATTAAGGAAAAACCTCCGTTTTCCATAAAAAAGCCATTGTTACACTTCATGGCTGCCTAATATCAAAGCCACTGAACTGTTATTGATCATATTTAGTATTCATATTCTCCATACATTTTCTATGAACATACTAAAAATTAGGTCAGTATTGGGTATTATTTTGAAGTTATGGACCCAAATATAATGCAATTTTTAAAAAATCAGGAAATATATTTGCTCACCTAACATGAGAAATGCTGAAGCTGGAGACTTTTTTTCAGGAATATAACTTTATTTAATCAAGATTCAATTATTTACCCAAAATTAGATCTGAATTTTTCAAATTTTTCAAGTTATAAGCATAAATAAAAAAAAAATACCTTAAATTTTGTCCAACTTTGGCAATGGCACGTTTTTTCCCTGTTAGCACTGTTGATTTAATTGTATCGCCAGACATAGTCTGGAGATACTATGGTTTAGGCACGGTTGCGCCGCCGCCGCAGAGATTTCTTTTGGACACAATAACTAAAAAAATATTTCAAGGATCTTTTTCAAACTTGACACATTTATAGATAAAGGTGAGAGGACGAAGCCTATTCAAAATGGGGTCATGACCTCAACTAGGGGAGTGACCTTGACCTTGAATAGATCCATTTTTGGGGAAAATCACACAAATTCTTAAATATCTCAAGAAATCTTTCATGGATTTATCCAAAAATCAATTTGGACAAAGATCTTGGATAGTGATGTCATGTACCGGAAACTGGTGGTGCCACCTAGTATCCTTTTTAGCCCTCAGCCCTTAGGCTGATGGGCTATTGTCGTCACCCAAGCTGTCCGTCTGTCCGTCCGTCCGGCGTCCGTTAACTTTTACCTTGTGAGCGGGATATCTTGAAAAGGATTCACCGTCAGAATTTTATTTCCTCGGTAAAGATGTATTTCGACAAAATCTCGGTCAAGTTCGAAGATGGGTGACCTTGACCTATTTTTCTACATTTAAGAGCTGATTATAGAAAAACACTTAGATGCTTATTACTCAGGAACCATTTGGTTGATTTTCACAAAACTTACTATGATTATTAGGACTGATAGTCTGTACCTGCTATACAAGTTTGTTGGGGCCACCTACAATTTCTGATTTTTATTGAAATTTTTATCCGATTTTTCAACTTTGGGCTTGTGAGCGGGATATCTCGAAAAGGATTCACCGTAAGAATTTTTTTTTTTCAGTGAAGATGTATATTGACAAAATCTCGGTCAAGTTCGAAGATGGGTGACCTTGACCTATTTTTCTACGTTTTAGAGCTGATTATAGAAAAAACATTTAGAAGCTTATTTCTCAGGAACCATTGGATGGATTTTCATAATACTTACTATGATCATAGGTACTGATGGTCTGTAACTGCTGCACAAGTTTGGGGGTGCCACCTGCAATTTTTGATTTTTTATTGAATTTTTCTTGGATTTTTCAACTTTGGCCTTGTGAGCGGGATATCTCTAAAAGTATTCTCAATAGGAATTTTATTTCTTTGGTGAAGATGTTTATTGACAAAAATCTCGTTCATGTTCGAAGATGGGTGACCTTGACCTACTTTTCAAGGTCACAGAGCTTATAATAGAATAAAACTTAGAAGCTTATTTTTCAGGAAGCATTTGGTGGATTATTATGAATCGTACATACCTCTCCATTTTAAATTTATAACTGAGACATGTACAGATATACATCCATGTGAGAACAGATATTTAGTACTTGTTACTGTTACCACCTCTAAACACTGTACTTTTGGCTGAGGGCTTTTGTCAGCTTCTGCTGATATTCTAGTCTTGTTTTTGTGCCGTTTAATACCCCCATCATTGCCACTTGACAGTACTTTTAGCATCACAAGTCTAAAACTGATTGACAGATGTCTTTTATATTATGCATCTACATAGGTATGGGTTATGGGATGATGTATATTAAAATTGGGGTCATGACCTTTCCTTTGAGAGTGGCTTTGACCTTGAATATTATCATATATGGTGAAAATCACATAAAATCATGAATATCTTAAAAAGGGATGCATGGGTTGGTCCAAAAATCAAGTTGACGGAAGATCTTGGATAGTTTTGTCTTTTGCAGAAGATAGGTGGCGCCACCTGTTGTCCTTTTCTTGTTTTTTGCGCCTTTGAATACCCCATCATTGCCACTTGACAGTATATACTGTGAGCATTATAGTCAAACAGTAATGGACAGATTTCTTTCATGTTATGCATGTATAAAGATATGGTTTATGGAATGAGGTATATTTAATTTTAAATTTAATTTTAAAATTTAATTTAATTAAATTTTTTTTTTTTTTAATTTTTTATTTTTTTCAAATGTTGGATATTTTGGAATGCAGTTTATTGATTTGGGGTCATGACCGTGACTATGAGAGTGACCTTGACCTTGAATATTCCCATATTTGGTGAAAAACATAAAATCATGAATATCTTAAAAAGGGCCACTTGACAGCACTGTGAACATTATAAGTAAAAAACCCTTTGATCAATTGTCCTTCCCATTCCAAAATATTCCTATATTTTGTACAAATGTTTCTCACATTCATTGCTAAAATACAAATACATCACATTATATCAACAAAATACCACAAAACCTCATTTGTCTGGCGATACTATGGCACCAGCGGTGCCAAGAAATGTCTAGTTTAATTTAAATTATTTTTTTTTTAATTTAATTTTTTTTTTCAAATGTTGGATATTATGGAATGCAGTTTATTGATTTGGGGTCATGACCATGACTATGAGAGTGACCTTGACCTAGAATATTCCCATATTTGGTGAAAAACATAAAATCATGAATATCTTAAAAAGGGCCACTTGACAGCACTGTGAGCATTATAAGTCAAAAACCCTTTGATCAATTGTCCTTCCCAATCCAAAATATTCCTATATTTTGTACAAATGTTTCTCACATTCATTGCTAAAATACAAATACATCACATTATATCAACAAAATACCACAAAACCTCATTTGTCTGGCGATACTATGGCACCAGCGGTGCCAAGAAATGTCTAGTTTTCACAGCATATATACATAAGGATTTAATCTTTTAAAATCTGAAATTTCAAAGGAATTGATTGAAAGAAGTAGCTTTTATTCAAGTTTTCATACACCATGTCAAGTGTTGTTTACATCTAGCCCTAGTAGTACAGCCTTCACTTGCATTATGTAACCCACCCCAGGCAGCTTGCCTTGGCTCAGCTTGGCCACTTCAAGCAGGCTTCCCTTCTGCTCTGCTTCCCCCCCCCCCTCCCCCCCCCCCCCGATGGTGCATTAACTAGATGAATTTTATAATTTTCAGTATTTTATTTTATTCTTGGCTATGCTACATTTTAGATTTTGTATTGTACCACCAGGGTTTCAATGATTAAAGTGCACATTTAATTGTGTCCACAAGATGGTGTAATGCTTTGAAAGTATGGATGTTCATCAGATAAGTAATTCCTTACTTGAGAAGAGTAAAAACTTCACCAGGTGTGAAATTGACTATTAATTCCAGTTATAAATTATAGCTTAGATTGTAATTAGCATAATGATATTGTTTGTCCCTCATTCAACCAACAGTGTGTATACTTTATTTGAAAAGATGTTTTTATTTTATCAAATTTACTGAATCTTTTATTTTATTTCGGTAAATAAAATTAAGCATGTACTGAAAACTCTAATGTGCAAAAATTTTTAATAGTGATTCAAGGAATAATCTTGTAGATGACATGTTGTGGCATTATTTTCTTTTAAATTCAGTTTAAACACTTGTGATTTAAAAATAATAAAATATACGTGTATGCATAATATGACCCAATATGAGTTACACTCTGGATATATAATGATTGCAACTTAGAATTCTAACATTTTCACTTGTATTTTCAGTGTTTTTTTAATACAAATTTATAAAAACTTGTAAATAAAAAAAATTAATCAGATAAAAACTATTTTAATGGAAAAAGTGGATATGCTTAAATAATAGGCTTATATATAAACTTAAATGCATTATTCCCTTGAAAGTGAAATCAAGGTATTAGTCCATTCTAACCACTGGCCTGTCCATCTGTAAATTTTTCTTATGCATCACAGTATCTCAAAACTTTTACTGTTTTTCTTCATGACAGTCTTTTCAGAGTATTAGTTTGCAATCATATATTTAGAACTTTACTATAACCAAGTAGGAGGGCCTCCTTCCTCTTAGTATCTCATATGCTTTTATAAATGAAAAACAATAAAATAGAATATTTTGCATTTGCAAAAATTTCAAACTTAAGCTGAGCGCTGTGACCCATGGGTCCCTTGTTTATTTAAAAAACATATTTTCACACTTCAGGACTGCCTAATATCAAAACCACTCATCTGTTTTTCCTCATATTTACCATAAATATTCCTGTATATAGTTCCTATGTACATGCCAGAAATAAGGTCTGTATTATATAATTTAAAATAGTTATGGGCTCAAACATGATGCATTTTGTAAAAAATCATGAAAGATATTTGATCGCTTAACACAAAACTTGTTAAAGCTAAGGACTTTTTTCCAGTAATATAACTTTAAGTCATCAAAATTAAATTGTATACCCATTATTAGATCAAAATCTTTTAATTTTTTTTTAAATATTAGCAAAAATAAAAATTGGTACCATAAATTTTGCCCAACTTTGGCCACAGCACGTTTTTTTCCTGTAAGTACTGTGGATTTAATTTTCACAGCATGTGCACATAAGGATTTACTCTGTGAAAATCTGAAATTTGAAAATAAAAGCTGCAAAATTAGGCTTTGAATTTGTTTGGAGGCTCTTGTTGTATTCCCTTACATTGTCAAGCAGTCCACTTTGATGACTGTAGGTCATTCAGTGCAACTCTATGCTCCCCAGGCTGTTATGTAATCCCATCACTGGGGCAAGCCCTCTCTCTTGTTGAGCTTGATCAGGCTGCCAGCATAAATACCACAGGGAGCCTAATTCTCTGCCCCCCACCCACCCACCCCATTCTGTTGATGAATCTTATAATTTCAAATTTTTTCAGCGATGAACAGTAACAACAGAGACCCCTCCCTGACCCACTGCTTTGATACACAGGACTAATATACAAGACAAAGCTTATAATTTTAATGTTAAAAATTTCTTTTTGTTGAGACTTGGACAATTTTGATTTTTTTTTTAAAGAAAAAAAATGTTCAGGAATGTAATCCTAATATTCAAATATGGTAAAATATAGGGACCTAATGTAAGTGCTAACTGACAAGATTTAAGAAGATATAAATACTTGGTAGCATTTCATTCATATCTCTTAAAGTTGGCGGGGCCTAGGTGTGAATAACACTGTTAAACCTAGTTTTTAAAATTAGGAATATTGGTCAAACTTTTTCGGATTAATTTTTAACTTATATGGCCATATATTTAACTTTTGAAAACTTAATTACCTTCACACATTATTTGTTTATGAAATGGAACTTTTATATGACACTTACCGTAGACCCATTTTTTCCCTTGGTGTATCACTAAATGGTTTCAGGCCAAAGGTTTCATTTATTTACACAGTCCATATGCTTAAGCTCATGTCCATTATTCTATAATTTACAGAGTTTCATTTAAGCTGGGCCATTTCTCTTAGCTTTTCAAATGGTAATATATGTGGAAAAACCATAAGAAATAAAAATATTTTGCAGTTACTAATATTTTCCAAAATTCAGCTGAACGACGTGACCCATGGGTCCCTTGTTTAACTCAAGGTAGCAAGAAATGTCTAGTTTACAGAGTTTTATTTTATCAGGGCCATTTTCTCATAGCTTATCTAATGATAATATACATGAAAAACTAAAAGAAATAAAAATATTTGCAGTTACTAATATTTTCCAAAATTCAGCTGAGCGATGTGACCCATGGGTCCCTTGTTTATTTATTTACATGGTAAATTACTTGTGAATATTAATGAAATTCTAATTAGGACTGTGTTGGCAAGCGGATTGGTTGAAGTGAGTCGGCAAAGTGACACAAAGTTCGCCAACAAGCGCAATGTTTCAACTGACAGTGCCATGTTGTCAAGACAATTACTCATATAAAACTTCCACAGAAGATTGATATCTATCCTAATTATTATCATTTTGTACTTAAAATTTAAATATTTCTCATTCCTTAAGCCATTTTTCAGCTCAGCTGACTGTAAGTCATCTGAGCTTTAGCGATCACTCTTTGTCCGTCGTCCGTCCAGCCGTCTGTCCGTTAACAAGGCACAAATCGTAACCACTGGACCTGGAATCTTCGTACTTTACATCCAAAGAGGTCCATGAAAAATCTCCTTGGAAACCTGGAATTAGATCTCTGTTGCCCATATTCTACAAGCTATGGGGCTCCGAAATACCCCCCAGAATATAAATGAAAATTTTGATACAAAAGCTCAAGTATCTGAACAACTAATGCAATGATCACCATGATTCTTTGCATGGATATTCATCATGGAGTTTTTCATCAGTTTCTGCAGACTGGTGGTGCTACCTATATTTTTTTCGTTTCTTTACGATATTTTTTCTCTATTTTTGAGACCTTAAAAGATGCGGTCATCTGTTAACAGGGCTCAAATCCTAACAACTTGACCTAGAATCTTCTTACTTTACATCCAGAGAGGTACATGAAAAGTCTCCATGGAAACCTGAAATTAGGTCTCTGTTACCTATATTCTTTGAGCTATTGGGCTTATAAGCACCCCCCATCATAATTAAAAATTTGATACCAAAGCAGGGCACAAATCATAAACATTGGACCTGGAATCTTCTAACCTAAAATCCAGGGAGGTCTATGAAAATCTCCTTGGAAACATGTATATAGGTCTCTGTTACCCATATATATGTATCCATATATTTATATTATAAATATATGCGCCTCTCAGAATGATTTAAAATTTGATACCAAAGCAGGGCAAAAATCATAACCTTTGGGCCTAGAATCTTCTAACTTGACATCCTGAGAGTTCCTCAAAAGTTCTCCCTAGAAACCTTAAATTGGGGACAGTAAACTATATTCTCAGAGTTTTGGGATATGTTTGAGCACCCCAGAAATATTGCAAAATACACACAAATTGCCAGATTCCTCATGAAAGGCCGGTTGGTATGTCATCAGATTTGTTGTGCTAATGGGTCTTGATGAACTTAAGCTAATATGCATGAACAATGATGCCACCTACATTATCTTAATAGCCAACTGCCACGATATCTATTTATAGGTCAGCACTGTGGGGTATCTAGGTCACTCGAACAAACAGTGGCTGGGCAGTGCTGGCAATGTGGTCATACTATAGTGTTCAGTCTACTACATCAACAGGTCTTTTGTACGTGTATTTTGTGTTAGCCAGCTTTTTTGCATTTCTTTAGTTCACACTGTTCATTTTCATCTCTGGGTACTAGAATGGTCAAGCGCTATGCTTATGGTACCTGTAATAGTGATGATAGGTACAAAGCCTGACAGGCCACACATGCATTGGGTATGGTTTATTCCATTCCCTAAACCTCCTGTGCCTATGGACCTTGAAAATTTTAACCGCCAGGTTATTGCATGACGATGCCATAACTTTGGGACAAAAAATATCACCAAAGATTCCTATGTTTGATATAAACATTTTGTTGGTGGCAGTGGCCAAACAAATTCATTTCAGTTGCAGGCCTGTTTCCAGATAGAGCGAGGGGGGGGGGGGGGGGGCTTACAAAAGCCACACCTCCTTGTAGACAAATATAGCTGATGGGTAAATGAATATTTTACTATTAAAACAATTCTACACAATATATACTGAGCTCAAAAATTTAATTAATCAATATTAATACTGAACAAAGAGACCATTTTAACATATAATATTGTATGATTTTTTTTTCTTGGGGAAATAAAGCAATGGGATTTATGGTTACATGCAGAGACACAACTATGCACACTTTATTAATCAGTGAACCAAGAAACAAGTGATATAATGCATTTATCCAGAGCATGTACATGATATATAACTGGAATGAACATTATTTACATTATTTTTTCAGTGAGCCAATAAAAAGGGGGGGGGGGATTTACTCTGATTTCAGTAATTTTTAGAGAGCACTTTGTATATTTTGTTAATATTGTACACTATATAACATCACACATATATTTACATTATTATCATTAACATGCTCATTCAATTATAAACCCTGAAACAATTAATACACTGGATTAAAATCTGATTTAACTGTTTTGTAGGTAGCAGGTTATATATCTTATGCACATATAGTAAAGGTATATAAATTTAGTGTTTGAATGATAATTATTACATGAATTTAACTTGATGACCATGCCGTGATCTCCATGCCCACAACCAGCTATCAGTGTCACAGCATATGATACAGGCTGGTCATCTCATATCTATGAAATTTAGTCAGTGTTAATTACTTGACATTTCATATCATATTACATAAGTAATAATATATATGTTATATATCAAACACACAAGTCCAGATGTTTCATATATTTAGGAGGAACTGTATTAGTGTCGGTTTCTCCCAACGCTGGATATTCAGCTTCCTGCTGAGTTGATTATTTAAGACCATACCTGCAATTAAGGGTCAAATAACCAGCCTGCCAGTCTTACTATATCACTGTATTATGTAATAAACAGTATAGGTACAGCAAAACTGTTTTTGACTTTGAAGCATTACTACTTACATTATACAATAAGTATCTGGAACATAATAATATGTAATCAGTAGGCCAAGATTAGAGGCTTAAATTGTAACATCAGAGGAGCTTAAAGAATATATTATAGAAGTATCAGGTATTCAATAAGGACATTGTTAAAAAAAAAAAACTGCTCTGAAAAAAAGATTGGCTTTTCAGGCAATTTGACTCAGAATCAGTGTGGTATGGCTTGTGAATTTTGGTTAATGTTTCTTATGATCAGGGATAAATATGATACTAACAACCGTATTTCTAAACAGATAAATGCATATCTTAACAAAACAAAACCTTCTGAAGCTGAAAATTGGTAAATGTCCACTGAAAATACACAATATGTTTTAGAGAGTCCAAACTGATGTGTAAGGTAAATGAAAACTCAACCATTTTGTTTCATGATTCTTTTTTTGGTCTTTGGAACCTCATTTAGAAATATTTTGCTACTGTTAAGGATTATTGTCACAATGTAATAGAATTTTATACAATGATCTTTCATTGTATTACACAGATTAACATAAAATCCCATAATTTCCACATGCGTCCCTGTTTAGACCATACAATAACACACCATGCAGGGGAAACCTGTGATGTCAATTTGTATTTGTACTTGATACAAATGATTGTTTCTCCACAGTAAACTGCCAGTTCTGTTAATTTCGTAACATTAACATTTAAGCCATTTAACTGTCAAACAGTTACAAGGCAGATTTAGATCTCCATAATTAAGCACAGATGGACACTTGATCTCAGACAAGCTCTAATTGCTTGTGCCCAGTGCATACTCTGATGTGTCAGCTAGGGCTCCAGCCAGGGTCAGATACTGTGCAATGTTTGTTCGAGTGACCTTGATATGGCCCATGACATCACTTTCTGTGACGTATATCGTGGCGGTGGCTATTAGTTGTCTGTGCAAGAACATATTGTCTACATGTCAGTCAGCTAAGCGTCATGACCCATGGGTCACTTGTCTATATTTATGATGCCTGTTATGAAGGTCGAGCGATGTCACCAATTTTCAAGATGGCGGCCGTCGGACTTGCCACTTGAAAGACCTCATGCTTTGACAAATCACAGAATATGTTTTGAACAAAATAAATATGAAAAGATGTTCAATAAAGCTTACTTACTGAAATTCAAGAATGTTTATTATGTGTTCAGTTAAAAGAAGACGTCTGACATCGTTTTGACACTGTTAACCATCATGTAATTCCACAGGGATTCCCCGGAAAAAAACTGTCACTTGGTGACAAAAAGGGAAATACACGCTTCACCAGCAGTACAAAATGATCTAAGTTAACATAACCTAGGTTGAAATACATATTATAAATGTTAAATTTTAACATTCTAGTGGACTTCTGGCTATTTCCATGGGATTTTATACATATTTGAAGTATAAATTTGTGAATTTGCATTTTTGTCATCTTTCTTTGAAGGTGGCGCCACCTTCTGTCCTTTTTTTTGTTTTGGGCTTTTTAATTACCCATCATTGCCACTTGACAGTACTAAAAGCCAACTGTGTCAGATTATGCAACAGGTCAAGAGTTCACTCAGTGCAGCCAGGTCTAGGTCAGAAGTTCACTCAGTCTAGCCAGGTGCAGGTCATGAGTTCACTCACTGCAGTAGCCTGAGCCAGTAATTTGTCACAGTTCACTCTGGGCAACTGCCTTTCTCACCTAAGCCTTGTCAGCCCCATGCATCAGATTCAAGGAAAGTTTGATGTATTGGCCTGATACTTTGACCTGTCTATGTGTCTTTGATGGCTTTCTCGTTTACAAGACAGGTGTCACTACCTACAATGACTTTTGCACGGTGTATGTGCCTGCTTATTTCTACAGAGGAATTTGGTATATCAGCCTGAAATTGGGCATATTTAAACATATTGAATAGTTTTGTCGTATACAAGACTGGTGGTGCAACCTACAATAACTTTTGCACAGAGTGTGTCCCTGCTTATATCTCAGGAGGGGTTTGATATATCAGTCTGAAATTGGGCGTATGTATATATCTCTGATAGCTTCGTTGTATACAAGACTGGTGATGCCAGCTACAATCTTTTTAGTGTTGTGTGCACCTATGCCAGAATTTCAGCAGTGATGTTTGTGTAATTGTTTCTTATTCAAAATGTTTAGTACTTGCATAGTTTATATACATGAAAAGTAATGGTCCAGCATTAAAGCATTATACCTGGTGTATTTCCCAATGCACAGAATCGCATTAGGCCTGTATGCCTTGTTTAATATTTTATCAGAGGTATAAGTTATTTAGGAAAAGTAAGCGTCATTTCTTTACTTCTTCTTGATATGATTTGTGAACGCAGCACCAATAACAAATATAATAAATGTGGGTTCATCATAAACATACATAGATCAGCTACATGAAGTGAACCCACACTTTTTTGCATTAAAACACCTAAAAAGCCTTAGGTTCAGCAACTAATAGGCTTCTATCATATATACATAATAGTATTTTATAAGTTAGAAATATACATAAAAGAAATGTGTCACTTGTTCTTGCAAAAGTTCACAAGGAAATAGTAGTGTATTGTAGACAGTTAATCCTTACAAAATTTTTATAAGACAGCTGCAAGTTCACCAAGAGGAATGAACTAGTATTAAAGGGGACATGGGTTAAAAATAGTTGAATTTGTAAAGAATTTTTATACATTATGGATGGGGAGAAATGTTTGCAAAAACAGTATAGGCTGGACGTTTTGGTATGGATCACTTTGTATTATCACCTTGTAAAATACATACCTATTTATTGTATGCACATGGATTATTATAATTTGGGCATTACATTACTTTCATGTACAGCATGTTTCACAAGGCTGTAAATTCTTAGATACCAGTGATAAGCTGAGGCAATTATCTAATGCAGATACAGAATGTTGCACAGTATAAAATGTGCTTCATATATTCAAATAAAAAGATAATACAGCTGGGGGGAAAATTGTGTTAAGAAAGGGAAATATTTGAATATGTGGTCTGTTATTTTTGCAGATTCCAATTTCCCACAATGCAAAAGCTAGCAGAAGACCTGATACAGGTGCTGGATGTACTGAAGTAAGTTGGTCAGTGCACTGTTGTGTGTTCTGTTACACTGTGTAATTGGCCACCTGCGGGAACCATACTTGTAGCCATGCTCAGACCATTATCAGGCCATAGGTAGTCTCTCAGTCTCCTAAAGGTACAGAATAAGACCTAGTATGGTTGTGTGTCAGTATCAACTCATTCAGCTAGTAACTTTTGAATTGTTATGGTATTTTTGTTCAGCTCACTGTTCCATCTTCTGTACCAGTCTCTCCTTTTTGAGAATGAGGATAAGATTGAGATACTGTGCTGTCTTGCAAAAATGCAACCAGTTCATAAAAGTAAAAATGGGTACTACATACTTCCAGATCTGTTGCTTCGTTTTATAATTAGCCATTGTCCTATGCACAGTGAGTCAGTGTGCCTTCTTTTTAAATTTATCAGAATATGCTACCATTGCTCTCTGTCAAGCCTTAAATATCATTTTACTGTTGCAGGATCAACCAAGTGGTTTGCTTGGGTGAGGGTGCTGGCGCTAACATTTTGGCAAGGTTTGCGGTAGGTGCAGTGCAAAACCATGGTCTTCTCAGAATTTCTTGTTGTTGCAACATTCAGTTAGATATTTGTTTGAAGTTTATATATGTACATACCCAGTGATTTAAGGTTGCAGATCTTACTCAAATACTTTGTATTCTGGTTACATCTTCAATATTCAGTAAATGAGCATAACATGAATTACATTGCATTATACAGTACATAAAATAACTATTGCCCTATTTTACTTTATAAAGACTATACTGTAGTTTATCAGCTTCTTTTGGATGCCATGAACATAATCATAAACAAAAACTTGAATGAGAGTCGCATTGTAGTGAAAATATATAATGTTTTAATTGATAAGTCCATCATGTGTAGAAATTTTGCGCTTTTAGTGGGAGCTTGATCTGCGCTTAATTAAGAACATGCATTATTTCATTGCGATTGTTCACCGCTTGGAAGCTTTCTCACCTGACACGGTCAAGTGGGTCTGGTAATCCCTCCATGCAGGGTCACTTTATCAAGAGTTGAGGCTTCTTTAGCCAGGATGTTAGGGTTGTCATGTTGCCATAAAAGATCATAGCAGGTCATTTGTAGGAACAACTGTGAAACAGCTTTTGAAGACCTTAATTTAGAACCCCCTCCCAGTGGTTTTGGAGTGCGACACAGAGATTTAAGCCTGCCATGATTGTTGTCAGCTCTGTTTGTTGTTCACAGATAGAAGCTCTCTTTTATGTAAACGTTTGAATATTTTTATAATTTGATACAAAATGAATTACCTACACATACTAATTTGCATAAAAAATCAAACTGGGCTGATGCTGTAATATGGAAAAGCGCGAAAATTCAGACATGCCAAATTAAAGACTGTATATTTTTAGAATACATGTTTTAATGATATTCATTGCATATTCAGAATGACTTAATACACACATATTGAAATATCTTATGCCTTTGTGAAATAAAATACCATTAATGATGACTTTCAGATTGTCTATGGAAGCATGCAGTTTTTTTTTTTTTTTATATATTTAATTTTGAACACCAGTTTCATATACCCACCAGATTAAGAATATTGAGCGAGTGCTGGGAGTAGTTTTGGTCCACTGCACTGGTACGACGGCTGGCTTCATGGAATCCCTCAGAGATAAGGTTGGTCATGTAACAGCTTCAGCTTGCCCATTAGACCAATGGGTCCCCTGTTTTGAACCTTTAAAGTAAATTGATGAGAAATTAGATTGTATTTATATATCTAAAGAAGAAAACTGGGTTCTACTTTTAAGTTGTTATATACATAATGTGTATCATATATCTAAAGAAGAAAACTGGGTTCCACTTTTAAGTTGTTGTATACATAATGTGTATCATATTGTGAAACACATCATAAGCAGTATCGCATTGCATATCCTATCGTGATTGGTCCAGATCAGGATCTGGGCCTTGACACATACACAAGTTATAGCTTCCCAGCTGGTCTATTTTAATGTATATAGTTAACATGGTATGTAATAATGCATACAGAAGTAACAGCTTCCCAGCTGGGAAATTAGCTCAGCTGACTATAAGTCATCTGAGCTATAGTCATGGTCCGTCGGCTGTCCGTCAGTCCATCCGTTTCAGTGGCACATTTTGAAACCGTAAGACCTAGAAATCTAAATTTTGGCATAATGTTAGATGTCCCCAAGATCTCCTACCAAGCCGAAAACACGGTCTTTGCGACATCGTTTCTTTGAGAAATTAAGGAAAAATCCCAATTTTTTATGAAAAACCTATTTTCACCCTTCAGGACTGCCTAATATCAAAACCACTCATCTGTTTTTCCTCATATTTACCATAAATATTCCTGTATATAGTTCCTATGTACATGCCAGAAATTAGGTCTGTATTATATAATTTAAAAAAGTTATGGGCCCAAACATAATGCATTTTGTAAAAAAATCAGGAAAGATATTTGATCACTTAACACAAAACATGTTAAAGCTAAGGACTTTTTTTTCAGTAATATAACTTTAATTAATCAAAATTAAATTGTATACCTAAAATAAGATCAAAATCTTTTAAATTTTCAAAAATATTAGCAAAAATAAAAAAATGGCACCTTAAATTTTGCCCAACTTTGACCATGGCACATTTTTTACCTGTAACTGCTGTGGATTTAATTTTCACAGCATGTTTTTGTTAGCATTTCATCTGTTAACTAAAAATTTGAAAGCAGTTGATCAAAAACTGTAGATTTTATACAAGTTTTCAAGCACCATGTCGCATATTATTTACATCAAGCTAGTGTAATGCAGTTTGCTAGAGATCAGTTCCCAAGCTTCAGCTCTCAGTTCCTAAAGTTTGACATACAGTTAGATGTCTCCAAAATCCCATACCATGCTAAGAATTTGGTCACTAGGACTTAATTCCTTTTAGATATTAATGAAAAACTTTTCCATTAAAAACCGATGGTTACACAAGCCTGCCTAATATCAAAACCACTGATCTGACTTTGATCATATATAATATACATATTTTTCTATTCATTCGCTATGCACATGCCAGAAACGATGTCAGTATTGCGTAATTGTTTTAAGTTAAGGGCCAAAACATAATGCACAAACACAAAAAATCAAGAAATTTATTTACTCCCTTAACAAGAGGATTGTCAGGGATGTATCATTATTTAATCAAAATTCAATTGAATACCCAAAGTTAGTTCTGAAATTTTTAAATTTTATAAGTTATTAGTATAAATATAAAATTAGTACCTCATATCTCGGGAACCGTTTGACCGATTAGGCCTAAATTTTGCATGTGTATAGATCTCACATAGCTCTTGGCGCCACCTGCAACCACTTATGCACAGCATCCATCTGTTGATCTGCCTTGGGATAAAATCACTGATATCTCGGCAGTGATTTGACTTATCCACCTGAAATTTTGCAGATTGCACCACCTACATTCACGTTTAAGCTGCAGACATCCATGCTAATATGCTATTATTCTTTACTTGTTTTTGTGCCGTTTAATACCCCCAAAATTGCCACCTTACAGTACTGTGAGCATTATAAGTCAAAAACTAATGGACAGATTTCTTTTATATTATGCATATACATAGGTATGGGTTATGGGATGATGTTTATTTAAATTGGGGTCATGACCTTTCCTATGATAGTGGCCTTGACCTTGAATATTGCCATATATGGTGAAAATCACACACACCTCTTATGATATCTCCATCTTGAATATATAGCTCACTTGCCAATAGTGGATGATCCATATAAATTTTGGGGTCACAAGGTAGAAGGTCAAGGCCACAGGAGCTATCTGTCCAAAAATTAGTTTCTGGATGATAATTCCTGCTTTTATTGATGTATTGATTTCAAACTTGACTTATATATGTCCCATTGAAAAAGCAAGACTCCAATTGATTTTGGGGTCATGAGGTCAAAGGTCAAGGTCACAGGACACATCTTTAAAAAGATTGTTGATGCATTTTCAGCCAAACATTTCATCTCAGACCTTTCATCTTGCACATATGAGTCTTCTGCCAATAGAGGAAGACCCCTATCAGTTTTGAGGTCACAAGGTCAAAGGTGAAGGTCACAGGAGCCATCTGTCCAAAAATTAGTTTCTGGATGATAATTCCTGCTTTTATTGATGTATGGATTTCAAACTTGACTTGTATATGTCCCATTGAAAAAGTAAGATCCAAATTGATTTTGGGGTCATGAGGTCAAAGGTCAAGGTCACAGGACATCTTTAAAAAGATTGTGTATGCATTTTCAGCAAAACATTTCATCTCAGATCTTTCATCTTGCACATATAGCTCACCTGCCAAGAGAGGAAGAACCCTATCAGTTTAATCACAAGGTCAAAGGTGACGGTCACAGGAGCCATCTGTCCAAAAATTAGTTTCTGGATGATAATTCCTTCTTTTATTGATGTATGGATTTCAAACTTGACTTGTATTTGACCCATTGGAAAAGCAAGACCTGAATTGATTTTGGGGTCATGAGGTCAAAGGTCAAGGTCACAGGAAACCTCTTTAAAAAGATTGTGAATGCATTTTCAGCCAAACAATTCATTTCAGATCTTTCATCTTGCACATATAGTTTACCTGCCAAGAGTGGAAGAACCGTATCAATTTTGAGGTCACAAGGTCAAAGATGAATGTCACAGGAGCCATCTGTCCAAAAATTAGTTTCTGGATGATAATTCCTGCTTTTATTGATGTATGGATTTCAAACTTGACTTGTATATGTCCCATTGGAAAAGCAAGACCAAAATTGATTTTGGGGTCATGAGGTCAAAGGTCAAGGTCACAGGACATCTTAAAAAAGATGTGGATGCATTTTCAGCCAAACATTATCAATTTTGAGGTCACAAGGTCAAAGGTGAAGGTCACAGGAGCCATCTGTCCCAAAATTAGTTTCTGGATGATAATTCCTTCTTTTATTGATGTATGGATTTCAAACTTGACTTGCATATGTCCCATTGGAAAAGCAAGACCCGAATTGATTTTGGGGTCATGAGGTCAAAGGTCAAGGTCACAGGACACATCTTTAAAAAGATCAAGGTCACAGGACCAACATCTTCAACAAGATTGTGGATTGTTAGATGGAAGAAACAATAAATATGCCAAGTGTCAGTATATGCTGCTAAAAATGGGGGTCTATTCTTAAAGGGGGGGGGCCTACTATGTCTGGGGATACTCTGGCACCTGCGGTGCCAAGAAATGTCTAGTTCTTAGGTGGCCTTTGTTCAAGTTTACTAGAATGATTTTTGGCAGAACTATTGAAAGTACTGCATCTTTTATTATTCTAGATATTTTGATAAAAAGTTTATGAATATGTCGGCTTGAAAAAAGAAATTTTAACCCAAGTCTTTCAGTATGTGTAAACAGATATACCAACAGGCCAAGATTGAATCTGTATCTTTAAATGGGTTGAGAAACTGCCAACTGTTTCAGATTTGGGAACAGATCAAGAGTTCATTCAGTGCAGCCAGATATAACCTCATGGGTTACATGTGAACACCTCATGGGCACCATGTGATCACTTCATGGGTGTCAAGCCCCTCAGGGCAGGGCCCCTGCATGAGCTTATGCAATGGTGTGGCTACTATTTCAGATTTGGCAACAGGCTAGAGGTCAGTCTGGATCTGTTCATAGCTTTGGCAGACTGCCAACTGTATCAGATTAGGCAACAGGTCAAGAGTTCACTCTGTGCAGCCAGGTATGGGTCAGAAGTTTACTCAGTGCAGTAGCTGCATTCTATCTATAGCTTTGGCAGACTGCCAACTGTGTCAGATTATGCAACAGGTCAAGAGTTCACTCAGTGCAGCCAGGTACAGGTCAAAAGTTCACTTAGTCTAGCCAAGTGCAGGTCATGAGTTCACTCAGTGCAGTAGTCTGAGCAAGCAATTTGTCACAGTTCACTTGGGGCAACAGCCTTTCTCACCTAAGCCTGGTCAGCCCCATGCATCAGACTCAAGGTAAGTTTGATGTATTGGCCTAATATTTTGACCTGTCTATGTGTCTTTGATGGCTTTCTCGCTCACAAGACAGGTGTCGTCACCTACCATGACTTTTTCACATGTTTTTCTCAGGAGGGGTTTGATATATCAGTCTGAAATTGGGCGTATGTATATATCTCTGATAGCTTCGTTGTATACAAGACTGGTGATGCCAGCTACAATCTTTTTAGTGTTGTGTGCACCTATGCCAGAATTTCAGCATTGATGTTTTTGTAATTGTTTCTTATTCAAAATGTTTTGTACTTGCATAGTTTATATACATGAAAAGTAATGGTCCAGCATTAAAGCATTATACCTGGTGTATTTCCCAATGCACAGGTTCACATAAGGCCTGTAGGCCTTGTTTTTTAAAGTTTGTGCATTTTTTCTCTATTTTTGAGATATATAAATACAGTCACAATCTTGGCCTGTTGGTTAATCTGTTTGATGCTTCAAAGGAATGGGTATATACTACCATTCAGATGATAAAATTTCCTTTGGCAAATCTCTTCCCAGTCAGCTGAGCATCATGACCCATGGGTCACTTGTTTAATGATAACAAAAATAAATCATATTATTCATTACTAATCATTAGGGATCATTTGAAGGAAATTAATGACAGACAAAGATACAGTTGATAATATTAATCTAGATTCTTACTGTGTCTAGTGTGTAGCTTGATGTGAAAGTAGTCCAAAGTGAATATATTACATTTATTTTTTTTTTAATATAAATTAAAGCCATAAAACCAGGTACTTATGATCATTATTTAAATTTGTGAATTTTGTATATTCTGGATTCCCAACATCATTGTTTGGCTAAAACTGAATAAATACCAGACTTGGTGCAAATACTTTGCAAATGTATTTGAATACGAATATGAATCATTATGAAATTTCTTGCATAAGAATGGGAATTCAAGTGAAAATGAAAGTATTTGAATACCAGTACAAATACTTTCAAAATGTATTCATGAATGCATTCATGAATATATTCTATAATATTATTTTAATTATCATTTCAGTTATATTTTATTTTAAAAAATCATGATTCTCTTATTATTTTTAATAAAAATTATATTTGGCACAATATTTGTTATTAAATTTTAATAAATAGTTAAACTCTTATATTATATGTGCTGCTCATAAGTTATATGGCCAAGTCAAAATCTGTGTGACAATAGCACTCCATTTGTCAATAAAATAAATGAAATCAATCCTCTTCCCTGTCTCCAAAGATACTATCAAAATCATACATAAGCTAAACACCAACAACTCATAATAAAGGTTTTATTTATTACCACACAAAACCAGCATGTGCCTCATTTCCAAATCATATTTTTTTATCATATATCACAGCTGAGCACCGTGACCCATGGGTCCCTTGTTTCAATGTATGTAGTTAACAAATGTAACCAGATGCTGCAGGCATTAATATACTAACTTAATAAAGTTACCAAACTGTGTGCTACAGTAAGAACATGGTCTGTATTACTACAAAAATATTTTTACCAGGTCTGTAAGGTTGATATGCTTTACCCAGCTGATTCTCAGGCTGGTAGGTGAAATAAACTGTTGCCTGTTATTCCAAGCCCAGAACCACAAGGTCAAGGTCACTGAAAAAGTGGACTTGAGTCCTGACTTTGTCCAAGTCTGGACTGATACTACATCACTTCCAGTTATTTACCCAAAGTGAAGATGTTTTTCTGTATGGTTCTGGTTTTATAGGCTTCGGTGCCTTATAATTTGTGTGATATTAGTATTCTGTGTTAGACTGATGTTGCAGCATCGTGCCAACGCACCCCATCAATATCTAGTATCTTTTATAGTGTTTAGGTATCATTAATGTGACTTATTTGTAATGGGTTTACATTGATTCAGGTGATCGGCTGGAAGCTGGACAACATTGGTATGAACCCAACTGCTGAAGCATACTTGGTGTTACACAGATTTGGCTCAGTAAGTTTCAGTACAAATGCTTGATTGTGACTGGAGTAGTGAGTAATGGTCATAACTTTATTTATTGTACATGAACATCTGTGAGCATATTGGGGATGGGGGGGCGGTTAGCATAGATACATTGCACGTTATGCTTGAGTAAAGGGGAAAGATGCATATAACAAACAAAGTATAATGCAATCAGTACATACAGTTTCTCATGACACACCAAATGTTTCATTATGAGGTAGAACTGAACATTAAATGAAATAGCAGCTCATGTGTGAGTTGCTTGAATGACAGACATTTCAGTATCCTTACATTTCTTAAATAGAAATTTTATGTCCGGTCTTAATTTAAAGATTATGGAAACAGTTTGTAATACCCCTTTAGACATTTTAAACCACCCCAGTTGATTCATTTTGATTTATCCAAACGCTAAAGTAAAGAAACCTAGAATAGTTTTTGGCACATCTGTCAAGTGCCCTCAGTATCGTTATTCTCTGGTAAGCCTCGACCATTTGAGAAGCGTCCAAGTCTCTGAAAAGTTATAGTCATCCTTCCATTAGGCATTAACATTCTTCTAATCTCTTCTGCAGAAAAATTCTGTAGGTATAAGCTTTCTTTGCTTCAAGCCATTGTTCTCACTGTTCTTGTTCACTTCATCAGACGTTTTGTTTCCAGTAAATTTATTCCCAAAGGAGTTACTGCCATGGTGGCTTTTGCTTGGAGGTTCACCTGTTTGTTAAAGTTTGAGCAATTCTTGCTTTTGGTTACTTTAATTTCACTTAAATTTCATAACTTTATTATTTTTTTTCAAAATACAGCCATGCTGTATCAGCTAGTTATCACACCATAAAAATAATATAATCTGTGCCTTTTTTCTGTACATATTGCTGACCCTGCTATTTAACAGGCATGAGGCATATTCTATTTTCATGACAACCTAATTATTTACTTGTAATATTGCATGTGATGTGACTGTTTAAATGCTTAGTGATGAAAATGTCTAAAAAAAATGAAGGGTCATTTCATTGTTATTGTGAAATTAAGAAAGTTCTTTTATCATGCAGCAATCACATTTATGTTACTTCCAACCATATGGTTATGAAGCTTGTAGGATAGATATCTCAAATGCACTGGCTGCATAAAGTCACATTTGCCTTCAGATAAATCTCCTTGGTTGAATTGGTAGATTATGCCATTTACTGCTCAGCTGACTTAAATTATGCTTATCTATAGTGATGGGTCTTTATCTATCATCCTTCTGTCTTGCAGGTTATCTATAAGCAGTTCACAAATCATACCTGTTAGACCTAGAAAGTTCCAATTCAACACCCTTACAGGTCTTGCTGAGACTTAAAAGCTTTGTGGTGAAAACACTATTTAGAGCACCTTGAAAGCTTGACTTTTACCATTAAAGAAGCTGAATGATGTTTCTACTAAATTTGCAGCTATTACACATGTATCCAAGTTTTCATGAAAGGTTTGAACAAATTTGTCAAACCAGTTTTACTGAAAATGTTACCAACTTGAAATTTCACTGCAGATTTTTTCATTTTTAATTAAAAAAATTCCCAGAAAAGTGCCAGTGCATTAATAATTAATTGACAGTACACCTGGATATTCTTAAAGTTTGTGTATATTATGATATTGAATAGCTGTATTGATTTTGAAAGAAGAGTGGTTCCACCTATAATTCCTTTTTTATGCATCTTAAATTGTGATTTAAGACATGGCACAGTCTTTGTAATTATATATTTTCAATCACTCATAAAATATGAAAGTTTGTAATTCTGTTGGATCTTTCACTTGTAAGTTATTAGCTGATTTTAGTCACAGGTCAGACTCACCAGCTGAGCATCATGACCAATTAATCACTTCTTATCTATACCATATGCTATTTTAACTTTTTATATATATATACAAGTAACAAAAAGTTACTTTTCTGAGAGTGCCCAAATGGTATAAGTGCAAGATATATTGGGTAAACACACCTGAAGACTATCTTAATTATTATTATGACTGCATCAGATTCAGTTTGTAAATGTATGCATATTTATTTTAATTAAAAATGCCATTAAGTTTAATAATTAATCTTTGTAGAGAGTGACCCAATAATATTAAGATTAATATGACACTGCTTTTAGAAAAATGGAGTCTATGTACAGCATGTGTAGAACCAGTGTGTGTATATGTGTAAGTCATGAGGTGTGTGTTGTGAATCTGAGCTCAGTTTTGTGTCGCATGCCTGTACAGTACATACATACATATGCCCTTTGTTTCAGTGGTCTGTTTTATGCTTTTACTCATTGTTTGTTTTCAGTTAATCTGACATATAACATACTTAGTTAACAGTATTTTATATCTTGTGTAGGCAGGGCCTATAGGCTAGATGTCAGTCATAATGGTAGTATAAATGTGTATATTTAGATAACTTTGTGTAGAATTTTGAAGTTGTAGCATATGTTATGTTTAACTGGTGACATGTCTAGCCTCATAATATTTCCAAAGACAAAAGTATAACAGTTTTTCTACAAAAAAAATAACAATGACATTTGATGCATTTTTATGTGGAAGCTGGCCTTTGTTCTATTTGACAGTACATTTTATAAATGCGTAAAAATACTGTTAATTTTTGTAGATTTATGAAATTCCTATTTCCCGATAAAAACTTCATAAAACTGAAATGTCAGGATTCATGCTTATGTAATAATACTCTAGTGTGTTTATTCTTCTTGCTGGTATAGTTGTTTTTTGACATAATTTTATCATATATCCGTATGTAACTAAAATTAACAAACATAATGTGCAAAGAAATTAGAAATATGCAAATGAGATTAGTTGATAATTCATAATTAAAATGAAGTTGTGAAGGTCTGTCAGTGTTGTAAGGAATCCAAAGTAAATCTTGGTAATAGATTCTGATAAGAGAGATGGAAGCCTCAGGTGGCCATTTGTTTTGGTGTAGTGTTACATTACTTATCGGTAATCTGCAGGTTACACTACATTTTAAACCTCTGAACTGTCATTTTTACACATTTAAGTTTATTCCCTTCCTTGTGAATAGGTGTAAATATTTTCTGAAAGGTTAAACAATAATAACTGCATTGTGTCTTTTACAATTTGGTTTTTGTATGTGTTGGATGTGTATGTCTAAGAATGTATGACAGTCAAAATAAATTTTGACTGAACATAGCTGTGTAAAACTGGCTCTGAGAAAAAGTGCCAGCACTTAAAATGATGATATTTACTTTTATAATATATTCTGTTTTTGCTGTACCATACAGAACCTGAAAGAGGTAAACTGAAATGTCTTTTCATACTTATATATATTTTTTTTCTCTTTTGTAAATTTGAATCTCCTTACTTAGCACTTATTATTAGTCAAATTTCCATGTATGCACTAACTCAGCCCTGACCAAAGAAGTGTGTATATACATATTTTTTTCCAATTAGGTAGCTCCTAGACACAATTCATCTTACCTATGGTGTGGATTTTTTTGTCTGTGTCCTATCATTCTTCTCTTGTCCACCAGGTGGCAGCGATTTGATCAGGTTCTCTTGTTTTCCTGGTGTGGATTTGGCACAAATGATTACTAGTTGATTGGAGAGCAGCACATATTGCCAAATTACTAACTCACATGCTTCTTGATTGATGTCCAATGGCTTCATATTTATTTTGACTCTGATTGGGTTTTTCTTTATCTCATTGCTTAGCATGATTTTTAGTAGATAGTGCATTCATGTTTAATATTTTCATGCTTTCTATGTTTTTAAGGTAAAATTCACTTTAATCTTAATGTTGATCTCTGGTAACAAAGGTAACACTGTTATTTACCTCTGATCTGGACTTGTAGTAATTGTTATTAAATGAAGTAACATAGTTTTAAAACTGGCATGTTGTTAGATAGTGTTTAAATTCTGCATAAATTTCATAACTTGTTGTAAATGGACTATAATCCACTGTGTATGCTGTAAATGGTCATTAAAAAAATCTTTGTGTGGTGGAAAGTAATTTTTATTTCACCTATTATTTGTGAAGTGTTGGTACTGCTGCAAGGTGTATGT
The DNA here is from genome assembly GCA_026874595.1 of Sipunculus nudus. Lineage (NCBI taxonomy): Eukaryota > Metazoa > Annelida > Sipuncula > Golfingiida > Sipunculidae > Sipunculus > Sipunculus nudus. The sequence continues at coordinate 17,348,826 of CM049306.1, read as the reverse complement.
TAAAGGTTTAAGTTTCTTTAGAGCCCTTAAGATGTTGTACGTCTGGAAGGCTGTGCAAAGCACTTAATTGTCTAGTTGCACAGTTTTGTATCTGTATGTTGCTATTTCCTTACCTGTGTTCTTCATATTGACTTAGTGAATGAATTGGCAACTGAGCTAATGTAACACTACTGGTTTTCTTTTGCGGTTTTTTCCTGTGCTGCGGCTGATTTTCAGGACTACATTAGAACTAAAGTTGACTGTGATATTTGTTTTATGTGAAACGTTAAAATATATTTGATTTTGTCAGTTTGCCAGTGCCCAGAATAAAGAGCAGTTGACCCAGGTGATTGAGAACTTCCAGCAGAATCTGAGGGCACATACTAATCCGAAGAACTTGAAGAAATTTGTTGAATCCTTCCTCAAGTATGTAACATTTGTTTCATTTATTTTAAAAATTAAATGATTAACAAATGATGACAACTTGAAGTTGACATTCATCATGTGCACCACCAATTTAAATGTCAGATCTTTGTGACAAGCTTACTTACTATGTTAATATTTGAAAATTACCTCATGTCACCATTTAAACTAGATTCCATTCTGAAGTATTGTTTTATTTTCCACATTATGACCATAGCTTATTGTTTTCAGTATGCTGCAATTGTCAATTATTCCCTTTCTTTCTGCTCAACAGGAGAACAAGCATCAGTGACCACATTGCCAAGCTAACGTAAGTGTTGCTTTATTAAAGCTGTGTCATAATACATGAGATCTTAAATTTTTGTCATTAACTTTTCATATCATTGATATTCTTCACATATAAAGTTTCTATACTAAGAGTGACTAAATAATTTTGATTCCATTGATCACTCTGTGAACAAATAATTCTTCAGGCCTGTTCTCCAATAACTCCACTGGCTGCCTGTGGAGAGGTTTTCACCTGTAAACTCTTCATGCAGGTGTACAAAGCACTAAAAGACATCCTTTATCCACTGTACTGGAGTCGGTTGTTGTGGAATATTTTCCCTGCAGAGGTCTTCGTTCTACAGAGTCACAAAAAAACATTATAGTTTAAATATTCTTTCTAGACTGATCTTTTTTTTATGCCCCCGCCACAAAGTGGCCGGGGCATATAGTTTTACCCATGTCCGTCATTCTGTCATTCCAAAATCAAACAGTTGTACGGACTTTTTTTCACAATGCCTGCAGATATTGGCCTGATTTTTGGTGTGTGGGCAGATAATGACCAGTACAGATCGAGTTCGCGTTTCGTCCCGGTTGACCTACTTCTGACCGTTTTACGGCTCCTAAACTTAGAAAATTTCATGAAAAATAGAAATTTTCATGACAAATACACATGTACAGACTTTTTTTCGCAATGCCTGCAGATATTGGCCTGATTTTTGGTGTGTGGGCAGATAATGACCAGTTACAGATCGAGTTTGCGTTTCGTCCCGGTTGACCTACTTTTGACCGTTTTATGGCTCCTAAATTTAGAAAATTTCATGAAAAATAGAAATGTTCATGACAAATACACATGTACAGATTTTTTTTCGTAATGCCTGCAGATATTGGCCTGATTTTTGGTTTGTCTGCAGATAATGACCAGTTACAGATCGAGTTCGCGTTTCGTCCAGGTTGACCTACTTTTGACCGTTTTACGGCTCCTAAACTTAGAAAATTTCATGAAAAATAGAAATTTTCATGAAAAATACACATGTACGGACTTTTTTCGCAATGCCTACAGATATTTGCCTGATTTTTGGTGTGTGGGCAGATAATGACTAGTTACAGATCAAGTTCGCGTTTCGTCCCAGTTGACCTACTTTTGACCGTTTTACGGCTCCTAAACTTAGAAAAATTCATGAAAAATAGAAATGTTCATGACAAATACACATGTACAGATTTTTTTCGTAATGCCTGCAGATATTGGCCTGATTTTTGGTTTGTCTGCAGATAATGACCAGTTACAGATCGAGTTCGCGTTTTGTCCAGGTTGACCTACTTTTGACCGTTTTACGGCTCCTAAACTTAGAAAAATTCATGAAAATTAGAAATTTTACATGACAAATACACATGTACAGCCGTTTTTAGCCCTCAGCTCATAGGCTGATGAGTTATTGTCGTCACCCAAGCTGTCCATCTGTCTGGCTGTCCATCTGTCTGTCCGTCCGTCCGTCCGTCCGTTCCGCGTCTGTTAACTTTTACCTTGTGAGCGGGATATCTCTAAAAGGATTCACCGTTGGAATTTTATTTCACCAGTGAAGAAATATATTGATAAAATCTTGGTCAAGTTCGAAGATGGGTGACCTTGACCCATTTTTCTACATTTTAGAGCTCAATATAGAAAAACACTCAGAAGTTTATATCTCAGGAACCATTGTGTGGATTTTCACAAAACTTACTATGATCATTGGGACTGATGGTCCTTATGTGCCGCACAATTTTGGTGGCGCCACCTGCAATTTCTGATTTTTTAATGAAATTTTATCGGATTTTTTAAATTTTGGCCTTTTCTGCAGGATATCTCCAAAGGTATTCAACACAGGAACTTCATTTCTTCAGCGCTATAGCATTATATTTACAAAATCTTGGTCAAGTTCAAAGATGGGTGATCTTGACCTACTTTTCAAGGTCACAGAGCTTAGTATAGAAAAAAACTTAGGAGCTTTTTTCTCAGGAAGCATTTGGTGGATTGTTATGAAACATGGTATATACCTATCCAATTTAAATTTATAAATGATTATCAAATTTTGCTAATATTCTAGTTTCGCAATGCAATGCTTACAGATACTGGCCTAATGTTTGGTCTGTGGGCGCATAATGACCACTTACAGATCGAGTTCGCGTTTCGTCCCAGTTAACCTACTTTTCACCATATGACACATCCTGAACATAGAAAATTTCATGAAAGACAGAAATTTTCATGAAAAATGCACATATATGGACTTTTTTTCACAATGCCTGCAGATACTGGCTTGATTTTTGGTGTGTTGCTTGATAATGACCCTTTACAGATCGAGTTTGCATTTTGCCCTTGTTGACCTACTTTTGACCATACAACACCTCCTGAACTTAAAAAATTTTACAAAATTTAACAAATGTTTCTAATTTGCCCCAGGCGGGGGCATTCATGTCGTTCCGACACATCTAGTCATAACTCTGTGTCAGAGAATAGATATTTATATAATATGTGCACTTTAGAAATGAACTGTTTCATACCATATCATATTTTAAAGGTTTGTATTATACCAGTGGCCCACTGCAATATCATGGAAGTCACATGCCATCCATCTTTTTGTGTCATAAGGACAAGCTGCTGTGTTTACATAAATTTGCCGACACAACCAGGTGGCATCATCAGTGTGCCTTAAACTATACCTTTAACCCACTATCCCTACTTGTGCATTAAGGTATGCAATTCACAGATAATTTTTAATATTTAACAGATTTCTACATTCATTTTGTTTCTTTTCTGAATAAGAATAAAACAGTTTCTAGTTTGTATTTAACAAAACAAGTCACAACATTGATATAATATGAAAGTCCTGTTGCCTTGCAATTTATCAGTCTAGAGAATGTCACATAACTAGAGCTGGTTTCCCAGGCCTGGTGAGACTATGATGGACAGCAGGGTCTGCCTGAAATAGCTTAGAGGATACAGCATACTCTAGCTATCATCATTGAATGTATCTCCAACAGATGTCCTGTGCTGATGGTAACAGGTCAGAAAGCATCATTCAACCACACAACGCACTCTTTGTACCAGACACTGGTGAAGCGCTGTGAGAACAAATCTAAAGTGGAGTTTGTGCAAATCGCAGGTGTGGCCAATGTACTTGAGGAAAAGGTGGGTAAATATGACATAGATCAAAACAAAATATGACAATAATATAAATTCTACTGCTGAAAATTATCAGTAAAAAATACCATTCACATTATATTTTTCTCGTCTTTGACTATGTCCCTGTCATCCTAAGTTATTAAATAACAACTCGAACTTATAACAGATGCTGATTTGTTATTAATCTCAGGTAAACTCTAGTGTACATGTATTAGTTTGAGGATAAAAAGGGAATTACTATTCATGTATTTTGCCTGGTCATTTTGAAAAGGCTTTAGAAGTTCATGAAACAAAAACTTGAAATTGTGATAAGCTACTTTTTGCCAATATTTTATTATATCATTCTCAATTATTACCATGAAAAATTTGCAAAACACAAATTATTGGGGAAACAACTATTCAGCAATTAATTTTTATGTAACTTGCTTATTATGTTTCTTTTTTCTGCAGCCAGAGAAGTTGATTGAGAGTTTTCAATACTTTATGCAAGGCCTTGGCTTAGGTGGGTATTCCAGTACATAACAACAACTGTGGTTATTTCTGTTGCCATGTATTACATATTCCTTTGGTTTTCACCATGGTACTTCCTACTTCAGTATCTGATTCTTAGATGTGGTTTCTGTTGAGATTAATGATAACAGAATACAAATAAGTGACTTGTTACATCAAAATCATCATAAATACATGCTTACTCTGATATATTGATATATTGTACCATGTCAGGTATGGCTTGCATTTTGTGTCATTTAAATATAATTGTATCCGCCAAAACAGAGTTTTGCGGATACTATGTTTTCAGCTGCACGCCGCCGCCGCCGCGTAGGTGTCCGGAGAACTCCTCCATTACCGCTGGGCGGAATTTTACGAAACCCGGGATTATGTTCGGGTCACGTGAACTGCTGCGCCCCGATTTTGTTTTGACCTCTGACCTTTCCTCTGCGCTCTCTGTCCGTTTGTGCATCTGTTTCCACACATAAACCCACATATCTCGGGAACCATTTGACTGATCAGGAAAATTTTTTGGCACAAATGTAGCCCTTGGAGAGCTTTATAACATACACAAAAAATGGTGGCGCCACCTGCAACCATGTTTGCACAGTGTCCATCTGTTCGTCTGCCTTGGGTTAAAATCACTCATAACTCTGCAGTGACTAGACTAATTCTCCTGAAATTCGGCATGCGTAAACATCCTGGATAGCTTTTCTGATTTTATGACAGGTGGCGCCACCTACATTCATGTTTACGCTGCAGACATCCAAGCTCATATCTCGGGAACTGTTTGACCGATCAGGAAAATTTTTTTGCACAAATGTAGCCCTTGGAGAGCTTTATAACATACACAAAAAATGGTGGCGCCACCTGCAACCATGTTTGCACAGTGTCCATCTGTTCGTCTGCCTTGGGTTAAAATCACTCATATCTCGGCAGTGACTTGACTAATTCACCTGAAATTCGGCATGCTCATGCATCCTGGATAGCTTTTCTGATATTATGACAGGTGGCGCCACCTACATTCACGTTTACGCTGCAGACATCCAAGCTCATATCTCGGGAACCGTTTGACCGATTGGGCCAAAATTTTGCATGTGTATAGATCTCAAATAGCTCTTCATCATACGCAAAACTGGTGGCGCCACCTGCAGCCATTTTTGCACAGCTCCTGTCTGTTTGTCTGCCATTGGATAAAATCACTCATATCTCGGCAGTGGTTTGACATATCTGCCTAAAATTTTGCAGGTTTATACATCCCCGACAGCTCTCTTGATTTTATGACAGGTGGCGCCACCTGCATTCTAGTTTATGCAGCAGACATCCAAGCTCATATCTTGGGAACCGTTTGACCGATTGGGCCAAAGTTTTGAATGTGTATAGATCTCACATAGCTCTTCATCATACGCAAAACTGGTGGCGCCACCTGCAGCCATTTTTGCACAGCTCCTGTCTGTTTGTCTGCCATGGGATAAAATCACTCCTATCTCGGCAGTGGTTTGACATATCTGCCTAAATTTTGCAGGTTTATACATCCCCGACAGCTCTCTTGATTTTATGACAGGTGGCGCCACCTGCATTCTAGTTTATGCAGCAGACATCCAAGCTCATATCATGGGAACCGTTTGACCGATTGGGCCAAAGTTTTGCATGTTTATAGTTCTCACATAGCTCTTTATCATACGCAAAACTGGTGGCGTCACATGCAACCATTTTTGCTCAGCGTCCATCTGTTTGTCTGCCACGGGCTAAAATCACTCGTATACATGTAGTGGTTTGACTTATCTGCCTTAAATTTTGCATATGTATACAACTTGGACCGCTTTCTGGATTTTGTGGTGGGGGGGCAACCTACATACACAATTTGGCTGCAGACATCCATGCTAATATGCAACACTCTATTTCCCCTTGCCACTCAATCCATGCCTCACTTCACCCGTTCCACTCTGATTTAGGCGGATACACGTAGTCGCTTGTCGACTGCCCGTATTCTAGTTATTAGCAGGGTTTTGCAATTGATTATGTATACCATTAGGGTTGAATATTGAAAGAAATGTTGATAATAATTATCGATAAGATTATCAATAAAATAGCAATATTACAAAAAAGTATTTTAAAAAAAAGTATGTAATATTGGTACTGTTCAGAAATACATTTGCCTTGCAGTGCATCTAATAATGAGCTGCTTATATTTATACTTGAAGAATACATTGGACATCATATTATCTTCATTTTGTTCAAGCCATGTAAGAAGATCATTTGACAGTGCCAGTACAGACTGAATTATAATGTATTCATGTTTCAGTTTCTTCAGTCCCCATGCATAATATCGGAAGGCCACCTCGAGTGCGAACGCTCTCCATGGAGGAATACGACCAGCCACGTTTGAGAAGGGCATCCAGTGGATCCGGTGGAGCAAATAGCCCTGTGTCAACCAGTCCCCCTACACATGATGGGTTGCTGGCAGCTAGTGTACCGAACTGAGGAGGAGACTCGTGCTGATATGCAGCAGTTTTGTACCTGTAAGGCACAGTGTATAGGTAGAGACTGGTAGCAGCTATTTCCATATAGGCCAGGAGGTGTGAGCAAATGCATAGTTGCTGTGACATTATAATTAGTGCCACACTACAGTTTTATATCATATACAGGAACTTTGTTTGATGGCAGAATGGATCCGTTTATATCACAGACCAAGAAGAGACTGTTATGTTATCAGGGCTGTCTGTATTTGTAGAATTCATGGGATGAGGGATGTTCTCAATGATGTACATATAGACTAGAAATATGAAATATCTCCCAAATTGTTATTCATACTTTATCAGTTACTCTATTGGGATGGAGGTTACGTTGATTATGACAAATGCCAACATTCATGTCACTCATAGGACACATAAGAGAATTTCATCGAGTTGTTAAGATGATTACAACAAGATATTGATTTTTGTGTTATCAAACATTGCGTTTCAATTATTTCATAGTATTGGTGATGGAGCATAGCATATTCACACTGAGACCAGTATCTTTGCAAAATCAGCAGACTGACTTAACTCAGGATCAACATAAATCTATTTTATATAGATGAGTGTTGTTGTTGTTACTAGCAGAGGATGGCATCACTAGAAGCAGATGATGTTGATAACATGATAGAATCCCTTGTTGACATTTCAGTACATTGGTCAATCTGCCCATAGCTTAATCAAGATATAACCTAGGTGCTTATTTATATGTTGCTTCTTATGATCAGTCTTTACCAAAGGTTTTACAGATCTGATTTGTAATCAGTTTATTTTTGTTTTTATTTATGAATTGAAAGAAATCCACAAAGTGGAATATATGTATATAAGAAAATAAGATTCAGTCAATTTTTGATCTTGTCTAATTTTTAGCATGAATTGGAATGATATTTTCTTTCATTATAGATGATGCAGAATAGAACTTTATATTGATTAGTCAAAACAACATACCAGTATGTTTTAAGTACAGCTGAAATACACAGAGCATGTTTTTATCCTGTCAAGTTTGTCAAGATGCTAAAATACATCTTTTTAATACGGAATAATGTATTTCCAGCAGTCTCTTTTCAGGCACAGTCAGATATAATGCAGAAAATATTGGTTGCCCTGACCTTGTTATAAGAGTTTGCTAATCCAGTTTCTCAAGAGAACAATATTTTTCTCGAGTTTACATAAAGATACAGATTGACCAAGGGCAGCTATGCTGAAGTATCCATCCATTCGTCATTCTTCTCTCAACTCTCCATAGTGACATCACTGACTGCCAGGAAATTTTGTAATCATTATTAAAGGGCAGACATTTTATGATTTCAGATACTTTTGATACTCTCTTGTTGATATCTGCAAGATGTAAAATGTAACAAATGTTGAACTTGTTCCTGTAGAAGGGGCAAAAGCTTTTCAGAGATTTACTGGAATTAACTACAACTTTCTCCATGCCCATGCATTGTAAAATTTAAAACCAATATCCCATTTCAATTTTCATAGAACCGACTTAATTAAGAGTGTATAAATCACACAGAGGATTCCCTCCAGTCAAACTGTGTATTTTCAGGGGGGTTTTGTTTTGTTACTTGATATTGCTTTCAAATTATATGACCACTTTCCATAGACCCAGTGACATTTAATTCTTCTTAAAGGTGAACTTTTGTTTGTTGCCATAAAATATATGTATAAAAATAAGCTGTATGTTCATGATATAAAAATGAATTTATCAAGCTTAGAAATGACACTCGTCCTGCAATTTCTGGACTACTTAACATATGGTTAATAAAGTAAAATCCCTAGCTTCTGATCTGACCTTGAAAGGTCATATTCAAGGTCACAATATTGAAGGATACTGAACCTCAAGAAAGGCACATGCCTGGCATGTACTTAGCATTGGTCTTGTTTAAAGATACTCGTAAAGGTTTGAATAATATGGTATGAGCTTTTTTGATTTGAAAGGTTTCAAAGGTTACAGTTTCTTATATAATGATGATATATATGATCATGTTATTAATAAAGTTTGCAGGCTCTTGTACTCTCACCATTTCAAGTATTAATAACCCTTATCAGAAAATGAATGAAGTTTTCATTATTTCATTTATATATCAACAGACATGCAATAAACTTTTTATAATAAATTTTGTTATCACAAATATTGCAACTGATGACTACTTGATCTTTTCAACTTTTGTTTATCGGCTGTTATTTTTTTTAATGGTTGGGATATTAACTGACGTTGTAAATTTCTTGTATGTTTAAATTGAAAGATCCTGTGAACTGTCTCTTTTTATGAAAGTTACTTCAAAATATTGGTGCTGCTGAAATGTCCTCCCACCTGCAGCGTCAGTACAACTTTAAAGTTTCGAGTTCTGGTTCACTGAACATTTTTAATTCACCATCAGTTCAAGTTTTATGTTGGGTTGATCACTATTACTACAGCCATAACCTTCTGGGAATTGATGAAATAATGGCAAGGTAAAGTTTGATGCTTGGTACATGTTTACTTGATACTGTTAGAATTTTAATTCCTGGATACAAGAGGATCAGTATTTGATTAAAATGTATCATTACCATGTCAAAATGGGCATCGATTAATTAAGTTAATGTAGCAGCATATGCAGGTGCTGTATACAAGACTTTCAGATTTTAAATATGTGCACAGTCAAGTGCAGTACAATAAAATATTGCAAACAGTCAGTAACAGATCAGGAATTATTGCAAAGAAGAAGATGCTCAAATAAAATTAACTATTTTGGAATGAAGCTTTTTCACTATGAATTTATAATGGGGAGTACATGTTCCCATGTATTTTGTAAGACCAATTTAAAAGTTAATATAAAGCCAATTGAAAGCTTATCACATGGCCACCTTTGCACCAAAAAAGGCCTCTTGAATTGTAAGCACTCAAATATTGGTATAATTTGTATGTTGTTGATGTATTTTGTGTTTTTGTGCCATGGATCATTAAGAAAATCAGAGAGTAATTAGCACTTCTTAATTTACTTTCTTGAAAACATCTTAATACTGGACGAACCCTGAATAAACTTATTCAGGCAATATATATACTTTCCACACCAGTGTACTTTCATATAATGTTTTAGTAAGTCTTTATTTTCTTTGTAGTAGCTAGCTATGCCAAAAGACAATTCAGTGAAGTTCCATTCATATATGTTTGTGTATGTGTATTATATAAAGGTCTTTATCTGTTGTCATAATTGACCCTAGCTTCCCTTATCCAGTCATATCATTACAATTTATGCCAGTATACACCTAATGTACAATCATAATTTTATGACTACATGTGATGCAACAAGAAGGTACTGCTGCATTTCTAGTTTTCATAGCAGATTTTGTTATAATGTATAATGTTAGGTAGATGTCAAAGAATGGACCGGTTCTGGGGGTGTATATGGTTTGGCATGATGAATTATCTTTTGGTTTTACATATTGGCCACGCCATGTGTGCACTTATTTGTTAGAATAAGAATAATTGTTCTTTTGATGTTGAGTCTCTTGATAACAAATTATGTCGAGTCAGCTCGGCTGTAATAGGGATTTGACCACCAGGATGCATGTTGTTAAACAGTTGGTTTTACTTTTGTATGAGATTTGGTTTCAGATCAAGGTGACTTTACATTGTTATCCACATTTTCATGAAGGTTGAAGTGTTTAATGCTGAAACAATAAATGTACAATGTGCTATGTACTTTAATGGTTCTGTAGTTAGAGGGTTGGCTGAATAAAATGTTTACTCATTCAAGTTCTTTCTTGGTTGATTTTAAGTGTGAAAGCACAAAGAAAGTGATTTGAACGTTAGATTTGCAGCCATTTATATATTCTGCATTACCTAAATTGCTGCTACTTTTTACGGGCTATTTATTATGGCATCCCCAAAGCATATCAAACTCGACCAGTATGGAAAACCTCTTGCAGCTAAAAAGAGTCTGATAATGCAGTCCCAGACTGACCAACAGATATTTGATAGAATGTATTAACCTAACAGAATGGCACTGGATAGAGTGCTTACGTCTGCCACAGAAAAAAACTTTTGTAATCCACATTTTTATCTGGATTCCATGGCCCACCCTTTACAAAGTTTTGTGGAAGTCCTGTTCAGTAGTGAATTTTGCATGATTCATAGAGGGGTGTAAACAAAACCACCGGGGGGGGGGGGGTTGAGAAAATATTATAATCAGCTGGTACATACCAATCTGAAACCAGCAAAAATATTTCCTCTCGGGCTCCCATCAAAACTCCATAAGCAAATTGTAAATGTTAGCCTGGAAAACTGCTTTGGTATAAAATTTTACTGTGTGTTTTACCATTTACAGGTATGGCACCATACAAGGCCTAATCTATATTTTCATAGTGTAAGGTTAATTTTGTAATTTTTCATATCTCCTCTGATAACACTGGACGGATTGCCGTGATTTTTAGCGAACCTGTGAGCTTATGCGATGGTGCGGCATCTGTACGTTAACCATAGCTATCTTAAAAACAGCAGGGCTAGCATCACCAAATTTTTGCAAATAATCAGTCATCCAAAAAACTATATCGGATTTTGTTTATTTTTTTTCTAACTGCATTTTTTGCGAACCTGTGAGCTTATGCGATGGTGTGGCGTCGTCCGTCGTCTGTACGTTAACCCATACTATCTTGAAAACGGTAAGAGTAAGCATCACAAAATTTTATGCAAAAAATTAGTCATCTAAAAAACTCTATCGGATTTTGCTTATTTTTGGCTAACTGCATTTTCTTAGATTTTATTGGGAAAAGGCTAAAAAAGCTTTAAAAATCATCTTCTCCGAAACTGTTCAGCCAAATTGTCCAATATTTCACAGAAATGATTCCTGGAACAATCTTTCATAAGTTGGTTCAAATGGTTTAAGTTCGGTGAATTTTGGCCGAGTTACAGGAGGTTGAACTTAGTCTTCTGTCCAAAAAAGCTTAGTAAAATTACAATCTTAGAAACGGCTGGAGCTGTCATCACCAAATTTTATGCCAATGTTGTTCACATAGGTCATATCTGAAATAGAAGTATTGGTGGCGCCGTCTGCATCGGCCTTTTTTGTACGGGGGTCATCAGTGCCTGTATCACACTGAGGGCTACAAAAAACTTCTCTCTGAAACCGTATGGCCAAAATGTTTAATATCGCACAGAAATGATCCTAGGGTTGTGCTTTCTGAAGTTTGTTCAAATGGTCTCTTTTCAGTGACTTTTGGCTAAGTTATGGGAAGCTGAATTTAGTCATATGCCATAACAGCCCATTTTAGCTCAGTGGCTAGAAAGATCTTCTCAAAAACCACTGGGCCAAATTCTTAAATCTCACACATTAATTATCCTCAGATGTTGATAATTCAAGTTTTTTCAAATGGTTTTGGTTCAGTGCTTTTTGGCTGAGGTACGGGAAGCTGAACTTAGCCAGTTTGCTGTATCTTCCTGTATGAGTTATAAACTTGCGAAACTTTTTTCGACTGATGCCACTGAAGCCAGTTTGTGAAATATTTTACAAGAATAATCCCTACAATAATTCTTATAATAATTGTCATTAATGGTTGATTTTTGGCTGAATTATGGAGATTGAATCGAGTCATTTTACCATATATGTTAGCTGTGTGATGCTGTTACATCTAGCCTGGCACCAGTTTTTCAGCATCTATTACATCATGCCACTAGACATTTAGTTTCAGGTTATATTTGGTTAATATTGACAAGAAAGTTTTTTAAAAGCTTTTAAAAAATTTAGACTTCTGATTTAAGTTTTTCATCATACCAGGCAATGTTACAATCATTGATATTCAGCTCTCTGTGGCTATATAAAGACAACTGTACGTTGATTATAAATTATTAGTATCCCTACTCAACTTAATTCAAGAATTTGCCATCAATGATATATATCTGTGTTTTAATTTTGCATTCAGTATGCATCCATAATCATTTTACATATATTCCTGATTTCTTTTTTTTATGAAAAGTCAGCTGAAAAGCATTTTGTATTGGGAAAATAAATTTCAAAGTTATTTCAAGTAGGGACCACTTTTGTGTACAGATGGCAGCACTTGGTTTACCATTGGCAGATTGCCAGTGCCTTGATGTTGGCCATTAGCCATTATGATGTCAGCTCTATAAATAGTTTTGGCACAGTGCCAGAATTGGAAGAAGTGCAGCCAGGTATAAATCAAGGGTTCATTCAGTGCAGTAGCTGCATTCTATTTATAGTTTTGGCAGACTGCTCACTGTATCATATTTGGCACCAACATTCAGCCTGAATCTATTTATAGCTTTGACAGACTGCCAACTGTGTCAGATTATGCAACAAGTCAATAGTTCATTCAGTGCAGCCAGGTACAGGTCAAGAGTTCACTCAGTGCAGTAGCTTGAGGCAGCAATTTGTCACAGGTTACTCGGGGGCAACAGCCTTACTCACCTAAGCCTTGTCAGCCCAGTGCATCAAACTCTGGGGAAGTTTGATGTATTGGACTGATACCTGTCTATGCGTTTTTGATGGTATTCTCCTTTACAAGACAGGTGGTGCCACCTACATTGACTTTTGCTGTGTATGCGCCTGCTTATTTCAACAGAGGAATTTGATACATCAGCCTAAAATTGGGTATGTTTATACATATCGGGTAGCTTTATAGTGTACAAGACTGGTGGCGCCACCTACAATAATTATGCACAGTGTATGTCCCTGCTTATTTCAAAGGAGGGGTTTGACATATCAGTCTGACATTTGGCATATGTATATATCTCTTCGCTGTATATAAGACTGGTGGTGCCAACTACAATCATTGTATCCACCAAAACAGAGTTTTGCTGATACTATGTTTTCAGTCGGACGCCGACGCTGCCGCCATCGCCACATATGTTTCCGGAGAACTCCTCCTTAACCACTGGGCAGAATTTTTTAAAATTCGGAATTATGATCGGTCAAATGTGAACTGCTGCGCCCTCTTTTTCGGTTGACCTCTGACCTTTCCTCTCTGCCAAGTGTCCATTTGTGCGTCTGTTTCCACACATAAACCCACATATCTCGGGAACCGTTTGACTGATCAAGAAAAATTTTTTTACAAATTTAGCCCTTGGATAGCTTTATAACATACACAAAAAATTGGTGGCGCCACCTGCAGCCATTTTTGCACAGTATCCATCTGTTCATCTGCCAAGGGTTAAAATCACTCATATCTCTGCAGTGGTTTGACCAAATTACCTGAAATTCGGCATGCGTATACATCCCGCATAGCTTTCTTGATTTTATGACAGGTGGCGCCGCCTACATTCACGTTCATACTGTAGACATCCATGCTTATATCTCCGGACTCGTTCGATCAATCAGGAAAAAAAATTACACAAATGTAGCCCTTGGATAGCTTTATAACATACACAAAAATGGTGGCGCCACCTGCAGCCATTTTTGCACAGCGTCCATCTGTTTGTCTGCTGTGGGATAAAAACACTAATATCTCTGCATAGGTTGGACTTATCAACCTTAAATTTTGCATGTGTATACATCCTGGACAGCTTTCTTGATTTTATGACAGGTGGCGCCACCTACATTCATGTTTAAGCTGCAGACATCCAAGCTCATATCTCGGGAACCGTTTGACCAGTTGGGCCAAAATTTTGCATGTGTATAGATCTCCCATAGCTCTTTATCATACACAAAACTGGTGGTGCAACCTGCAACCATTTTTGCACAGCGTCCATCTGTTCATCTGCCTTGGGATAAAATCACTCATATCTCGACAGTGGTTTGACTTATCCACTTGATATTTTGCAGGTTTATACATCCTTGACAGCTTTCTTGATTTTATGACAGGTGGCGCCACCTACATTCAAATTTACGCTGCAGACATCCAAGCTCATATCTCATACACAAAATTGGTGGCGTCACCTGCCACCATTTTCGCACAGCGTCCGTCTGTTCATCTGCCGTGGGATAAAAACACTCATATCTCTGCATTGGTTGGACTTATCTGCATAAAATTTTGCATGTGTATACATCTTGGACAGCTTTCTTGATTGTATGACAGGTGGCGCCACCTACATACACATTTTGGCTGCAGACATCCAGGCAATTATGCAACACACCTCACTCTGTTTCCCCTTGTCACTCAATCCATGCCTCACTTCACCTTTCCTACTCTGATTTTGGCGGATACACGTAGTCGCTTGTTGACTACCCATATTCTAGTTTTTGTGTTGTGTGCACCCATGCCAGAATTGCAGCAGTGGTTTAATTGTTTCTTGTTCTAAGTGTTTAGTACTTGCATTGTTCATATACATGTTGCACATGTTCTTGAAAAGTAATGGTCCAGCATTGAAGCATTATACCTGGTGTAATATCATAGCTCAGGCGTATTAGGCCTGTGGGCCTTGTTTACATACATATGCTCCGGGTTTGTCCACTTTTATTTGCAATATCTGTGTATTACGTGCATAATTTATAATTTTAATATTTGCTCCCCCTGCGTATTACGTGCATAATTAATAATTATCTAAGCTGACTGTAAGTCATCTGAGCTATAGTTGTGGTCCTTTGTCCGTCGTCCGGCCGTCAGTTAACAGGGCACGTTTTGAAACCGTTAGACGTACGAATCGAAAATTTTGCATACAGTTAGATGTCCCCAAAATCTCCTACAATACCAAAAATTTGGTCACTACGACTTCGTTCCTTTGAGATATTAAGAAAAAACCTTCGTTTTCCATAATAAAGCCATTGTTACATTTCAAGGCTGCCTAATTATATAATATCAAAACCACTGATCTGATTTTGATAATATTTAGTTTGCTCATTCTTCCATACATTTTCTATGAACATACCAAAAATTAAACCAGTATTGCGCATTTTTGAAAGTTATTGGGCCAAACATAATGCAATTTTTAAAAAGACAGGAAATTTATTTACTCACTTAAAATGAAAATTGCTTAAGCTGGGGACTTTTTTAGGGATATAACTTTATTTAATCAAGATTCAATTGTTTACCCAAAAATTAGATCTGAATTTTGCAATTTTTTTAAAGTTTTTAGCATTAATAAAAAATCAATACCTTAAATTTTGTCCAAATTTGGCAACGGCACGTTTTTTCCATGCAAGCACTGTTGGTTTTAATTTTCACAGAATATATACATAAGGATTTAATCTTTTAAAATCTGAAATTTCAAAGGAATTTATAGAATAGAATAGCTTTTATTCAGGTTTTTATACACCATGTCAAGTGTTGTTTACATCAAACCCACCTATATAGTAGTACAGCCTTCACTTGTGTTATGTAATACCCACTCCGGCAGCTTGCCTTGGCTCAGCTTTGGCACTACTAGCAAGTTCCCCTCTGCCCTGCACCCCCCCCCCCCCCCCCCCAGATGGTGCATAAACTAGATGAATGTTATCATTTTCTGTATTTGCTTCATTCTTATTCTAGACTAGGCTACATTTTAGCCACCAGGGTTACAATGATTAAAGTGCACATTTAATTGTGTCCACAATGTGGTGTATTGCTTTGAAAGTGTGGATGTTCATCAAAAAAGGAATTCCTTTCTTCAGAAGAGTAAAAACTGTGAAATTGACTATTAATTCCAATAATAAATTATAGCTGAGATAGTTATTAGCACAATGATATTGTTTGTCCCTCATTCAACCAACAGTGTGTATACTTTATTTGAAAATATGTTTTTATTTTATCAAATTTACTTGATCTTATTTTTCGTTGAATAAAATGATGCATGTACTGAAAACTCCAATATACAAAACTTTTTTAATAATGATTCAAGGAATAATCTAGAAGATGCCATGTTGTGGCATTATTTTCTTTTAAATTTAGTTTAAACGTTTGTCATTTAAATATAATAAAATATATGTGTATGCATAATATGACCCAATATGAGCTACACTCTGGATAAGTAATGATTTCAACTTATAATTCTGATATTCTAACCTATATTTTCAGATTTTGTTACTTGTAAATAAAAAAATGAATCTGATAAAAACTATTAATGGAAAAAGTGGATGTGCTAAAAAAATAGGCTTTAATATAAACTTAAATGAATTTTTCCCTTGAAAGTGAAATTAAGGTATCAGTCCATTCTGTCCACTTGCCTGTCCATCAGTAAAATTTTTCATATGCATCACAGTATCTCATAACTTTTACTGTTTTTATTCATAACAGTCTTGTCAGAGAATTAGTTTTGCAATCATATATTTAGAACTTCACCATAACCAAGTAGGAGGGCCCTTTTCCTCTTAGCTTCTCATATGCTTATGTATATGATAAACATTACAATAGAATATTTTGCATATTTTGCCTTTGCAAAAATTTCAAACCACCTGAGCGCCGTGACCCATGGGTCCCTTGTTTTGATATTTGCCCCCCCCCCCCCCCCCCCCAGGGCGCCTCTTTTCTTTGTGTCTTCGGTGCCTGGTAACACAAAGGTCACAGTGTGTGATGGCGGGACAGAGATTTACTCCGGGGGCCCAATCTGGGGTGTATGTACATTCGCAGTCACCGGGCCGAAATAATCCCCATAGGCGATCCCTTCTCAAAAAAGGGGGGGGGGGATCTTGGAAAGAATTTCTTTGCAGGGCTTCCTGCGACCGGGGGCGTAGCACGAAGAGGGCTCCTTCCTGCTACCCCCCTCACATGACCTGATATGCTTGAGTGCACATCTACCAGGTCGCAGGAAATCGTGATGGTTAGGCCAAAAACAGAAATGGTTCTCAGGCACTTTTTTCAGAAACCTGTACGGGCGGGCGATGTTTTACCTTTGTATTGTATGTTTCGATAAAAATTTCATATGATCAGGGAAATGCCTGAAAATAACAAATGGTTTGCTAAACAGGCAAAAGCACTACATAACAAAGGAAATCTGATTAAAATTCAATTATTTTATCTTCTTGAAAGACGAAAATTAAAAAAAAAAAAATTAGGGGGGGGGGGGATAAATTTGACGCGGGCAGTGCCTGAGAACCACACTTATATTTATTTATTTATGCCTTATACATTCGCACACGTTCGCACGAAGTCCAGGGTCTTGCATGCGATTGAGGTCCTTGACAAATATTCACCAACACGTGTAGGCCTACTATGTAACAGATGTAATGAAAATGTTTACAAATTAACGTCGTGGTTGGTAGAGTGTGATGTGTAGGCCTACATGTGTGGCGTGGCACCACCAAAGTTGTAAACACATAACACTGACTTAAAATGATTTGAAAATCGAGTTTTTTCCAATTACAGCAGTTACAAGTGTAAAGCTCCTGTAAAATTGTAAATTTAATACGTTTTTACTGGTATTTGATTCTTTTACATGCATGTGCCATCTCATTTTCAATGCTTATGTTATACACTTTGTTTTTAAAGACTTAATTCTTTCATTCAGTAGGCCCCTATGTATGCTTATTGCGTATAAGTCATGGGGAACGAGAATAGAATTAGGCCTACATGGACGAGGTTATTGGTGTAGGCCTATACGGACGGACGTAATGATGTTTAGGATTCATGTAATGGAGAAGCAAGAGGCATGTCGATGTCATATCATCAGGCATGTCATGGCTTATGTTGATTACTACTGAAATGAGACGGTCCGGTCAGGTTAGCCCAAAAAAATGAAATGTAGGCCGGATTCTATACACGGGCCAATCAGGGCTATAATTGTTACTATTTTCACAAATAAAACTGGTATTTTTTTTTTATTTTCTTCTAAGGTCTATTCCATGGATGGTTTCTTTTGTATGTATATGTGATATTGTTGATCAATTTCACATGGTACATGCATGTGTAGGGGACTTTTTGTCAAAGACCCCGACGACATGTTAGGCACTGGCTCGGGGCGACCTGTACGATGTTCCGAAGCATGTTCCGAACGCTGTTCCGAAAGATTTTTATCCACAACACCATACATTATTATAATGGATCTATTTATTAATAGCGTAATGCAATTTGTGTCATTTTCCGTACATCTCCGGATTTGCGGTGGATTTCCGATACCATCGTATACGAATTGTCTTATTGTTAATTGCTAGTCTTTATTAATATTCAGGGAAAGAATCTGTTAACATTCTACAGTTAAAAGATATCCAAACAGTGAGCTTTGACTACTGATTTGTAAAACAGTTGCGGAGACCAAGTAGACAAATTACCTCAAAATTGCAGAGACCCAATTAAGATAGTACAAATCTCCTCTCACTAGGTGGATACAAACCAGCAGGTCAGTTATCTTTGCATACATTAATTGGTTATCATATGGACAATGGCTGGTGTCTCAGGATATGTGGGATTTATAGACAAATAGGTCTGTCCTCTTCGATATCTGGGCAGTGGCGTAGAAAAGTTTTTTTTTTCATTGGGGGGTATGCGGTACAGGGAGGTGTCTGAGGAGGGAGTCTCCCCCTCAGAAGCTGGAAGCTTTTGGGTTTTTTCAAAGTGAATTGGTGCAATTTGATGAATACTTTAAGTGAAACTTTGATTAAAATGAACGTACGAGTTACCATTGAATATGACATCTTTGTAGGATAATGAAATAATATATATTTAACAGCATTTATTTACTCACCTTATTTTCATACTTTTAAATACATCTGCTCAAATACGAACGATATGCCTCTTAGTGCCTTTTTTTGCTTTGTTCTTATTCCCATCGGCATAAACATGGCTTCATAGAGTTAGAAACATTAAAAAGCAGCAATGAGAAAAAAACTGGAGATAAAAAAAATCAGATTCTGTAACATTAGGCATCGGGAAATGTCTAGGGGAATGAATAAAGAAGTCAGTGTTTTTTTGTTAACAAATAACAATAATTTATTCCTAAAACAACCCTAACAATACAATTCACTAAATCAATACAATTATACAGTAAAACAACGTTATAGCAACAAGTCATTACAATCACACAGAAAGATAATGGGACAGTACCTCGATACCAACACCATCACAACGAGAAGTCCTTTAAATGTAAACTCTCGGAGAATGACAGTCCTGTGGAAAGTTCTGGAACCATCCAGAAAGCAAACTGAAGTCCAAATGCAAAACAAATCCATGAGAAAGTCTTTGAAAATGTATAATTGCCGCATTCGTCGGGTAAGGTCTTAGAATCTGACATACGCTTCTGCGTCCGCTGGAATCTGCTCTGCTGTCTGCCTATATAACTTTACACCCCAAACCGGGAATCTTCCACTTCTCGAACAGTCTATATGTTCTTGCCCAATGATTGAATCACAGTAAACACGCGCTTCCGGAATTCTCTAGAAAGACATCGCTGTGTATCTCCACACACCAGGCTGACATCACGTGACCCACGACCATACGTGAAAACCCAAGGCTCACATGACGAGAGTTCAACCAGTACGGATTAAACTACACGAGTTACGCCCGTGTCACACAATAAAAGGAGCACCTATAACACAATGAACAAGAGATTAAAACTTTCGCACATAGGCCTACATCTTATGAAACCTTTCCTATGGTGTATTAAAAGTGAAATGAATACCCCATGCATTAGATTTTCTCTCGGGTTAAGGGCTACACGACTTTTTGTGACCCAAGAATCTGTCCATATTTACCATGCATATAATAGGCAAATAATTCCTTTCCTGAGTTATTCTGTATGGTGATTTATAGCAGTCGCAACAGCTACTCTTTCAGAATAATTTCGGCCAAACCAAATTATCTAGCTAGGCCTAGGAGGTAAGCCTAATTTTTCCCCTAGTAGAAATTTAAGCCTACCGTTTGCGTGCCCGCACAAACCTGCACGCTGCGAAACTTGGAATGGAATGCGATATAATGCGCATTTGAAGCCCATGTTATACTACCAAGTCGCTTGACGCTATGCGACTTTTTCTGACCTTCTCACTAACATCACTAAAAGTGAGTACAAATTTTCCATCTTTTTCTGGATTTGATATTGTTAACTTCAACCCAAATTTTAACTTTACTTAGATAAAGAAAACTTTCTTTTACTTACCTTGGCCCGGATGTGTCACTCTGGGTGTTTTTTTCAAATTAACAGAACGATAGAAAGTTGAAAAAGTTCCTTAAAATTAAGTCAACATATGTATACCTATCAAACTTAAAAATGCTTCGATTTTACATAAAATAACTGATGTCAGTGTACACAACCCTTCAGTGTGTAAATGTGGCTTGTTGTAGGTACAAGATCTGAGGACAGAGGTGCATACCTTAGCCTATTGGTACCAGATAATTCCTATGCCATCCAAATAATTCTGTCATCAAAATTATACTATTTCTCATTTTTGGTAAAACCATAAGACATTGCAAAATATTTCTAGTATCAAGATTTTTCACATCACTTCCATATTATCTAAGAAATCTCATTAGGAAACCTATCTGAATTATGGGCAATTGATATTATCTTTTCAGTTTGTTAAATTCATTCTTCCAGTTCAAGCAGATGAATATTAACAAAAGGAGGATGTTTTGGAAGTTGTATACATTGAGTCATTTTTTTAAATTGTTGAATACAAATCTTAGGAAGAAATATGCTACAATAATTAAGTAAGCAGATTTTCTCTACTTATGATCTTGTAAAGCATGTGATCTTTTATGTTTGCTTATTAGATGATGGGTTTACAATTTGTCTATGATAATGATCACCGGCATACAAAGGGTTAAAAGATTTACAAAATAATTGGTTTCGTTCTTTGATTTAGTTCAGGCAAAGGCGCTGTTAAGTCAAAGGAGACTAATGTGGTAACTTATTGATATATGTTTCTTCAGCATATTTGTGGGTTTTCCTCTTCAACTGTTTAAATCCAAGCATTTTGATAGCAAAAACTGAAGACATCCCATTTTAATTATGAATTCTGTGGCAGGGTTTTAAAGTGTGAAAAAACCTGAAAATCCACATTTTTTCCTTCACACAGTCAAAACATTGGGGGGTATAATACAATGGGCCATACCCCCCTTGTCATATATTGGGGGTATATATACCCCCCCCCATTCCCCCCGGGATCTACGCCTATATGTATTTGGGGTAATGCAGAAAAAGAAAGTCATTATTTTTAAACACGTGGGTTCAATGTTTTAGTGTGCTGAATAAAATGGAAAGTATATAGACTGAGAAATGTGGTAGGAAGCATTCGTTCTTTTATTAAAGAGGGACTGCTTACTACAGCTTCTGAGTCTGCATCACATACAACTATCATCAAACTATTATAAAACAGAATTACAACATATCTGTCAAACAGTCCGTGATAAATTAATGCATTACATTTTATCCTCCAAACACGTATTATTACGAACATTTCTACTGATGTCATGTGTTGATCAATTTGTTCTGTTTCCAGTTTTCTAAAGCCTTTTTTATCAAGCTGAGATCAGCATCAGGCAAATTAACGTTTAAGTCTTCAAGGACATCATCAAATGTATGGTAAAGATTCAAAATGAAGGTGCTGTCATTAGCCATCTGTATCTTTGTGATATTACTCCCTTCCTCCCTGTAAGCTAACATTCCATTGTGCAGAAACTTGATCAGGCGAAATTTTTTGAGAAATCTGTCCATGTATACTTCCTTCATTGCTTCATAGAAGAAGTCTAATTCTCGGGGAATCAAATCAAAGCCGTATAAACGTATCCATGGTGACTGACCAGTCTGAAAATATTCTTTCTCGTACGAAGTGCTGTCTGTTGGGTAGTTCAACAAGTGCAACCTGTGGTAGGTTTGTGGGCCCACTTTTTTAAACTGATATGTTAAGAAGCCATCGTGGTAAACGGGGGAGTTGAGTTCAAAATCCAGTGGCACAACCTGCATTGTTGGGTACCCAAATCCAACATCGACTAAATGCCTTGAACATTTGCTTGTTAAACCACAGACTATTGTAATAATGTGGTTATTTGGATGATTCAGATTACATGTACCAGCTGCAGAAAAAACATTGTAACCGAATGTCTTCAAGAGTTGCATCATAAAATAATTATTAGTCAAACATAATCCACCCAGGCCAGCCAGCATATCACTCTTCATCTGGTCACTAGATGGCACTGTCTGATGGTCCGGTGGCAGGATCAGCAGAGTCATATTTTGGAATGGTATTTTCAGGTGATATGCTCGCACCATTTCTTGCAGTAAACCCAGTGGATCTTCTGCTAATTTTCTATGGTGGTCATTTATCTCCAAGATGTTCTCCATAAAAAGATCTGCTTCCTTTCTGGTCAACATTTTGCTCTGAAAAAAAACTAAATCGTAATTACAGTGTAACATACATATATATGTATATACATGTTTATAAAGTAAAACATCGTCATAAATTAATGACCAGGTCTGATAATTCACACAAAAAAAACACACACACACACACACCAAAAACCACCAGAAATAAATCATTAACCACTGGAAATCAACTTTCTCTCACATTCGGAAATATTTAAGCTTTTTAACTGATAAATAGCATAAAATAATGATATATAAATGAATATTATACTGATAATTTTCATTTCGTTTATTTCCCCTGTCACGCTAGAAATGTTAGTAACTGATTTGGCCAACAGGTGGCGATACATTTCCCTCAGTGGCTTTCAGTCATCTTTGAATTGTAAATTTTATCATTTACTTATTTTTTCTGCTAATTATCAAAAAGAGACCTTTTAACATTCAGGTATGTCAGAAATTAGTTGATGTCCAGTGCATTTTTGGTGGTTTTCTGTGAATATCTGACCGCTATAATGACCATGTTTTGTTATGATGGTCCCCGATTCCTTTTTTTGCTCTTTAAGACCTCAATTAGCCACCTCTAAAATGCGACCACATTATCAAGGTCCCATTGGGTTATAATTTTGAGGTTTTACTGTATATGATTGATGCGTGTAAAATTCATAGTAGGCTTACCTTCATCTCGGTGTGTCTCCACTTTGTAATTAAGACAGTCCATTTTACATAAATGGCATGATTTTTTAAGGAAGCTTTCAAAGATGTGATGATCAGAAGAATATTTCAAAATAAAATTGCTCTTTTTACCATACAACCATAGTTGATTTTAAAATGTATAGAAAACCGGTTTGTTTATACACTTCACCCCTTGTACCCTTCACTGAGACCAAAACTGCAAATTGGGTAATTATTCCACACGTATACCAGTATATATTAAACACCGGTATATATAACAATCTCAGAAAGTGTCAGCATACATACATTAACAATATAATTTATAACCATATATGAATAGAAATGTAATTCATCTAACTAATATGAATTAATATTAGAAACATCTGAATGTTAAAAGTGTTACTGTGCAGCTGTGAACCTAGCCCGATTGAATCGGACTTAATATTATTAGGCCCGCCATATATTGAGTCCGATAGCCATATAGTGAGAGTTTCTACAATAAAAGCTAGACCGATTGAATCGGACTCAATATTATTACGCCCTGCCATATATTGAGTCCGATAGCCATACAATGAGAGTTTCTACAATATAAGCCACGGAAGATGCAACAGATCCGTTGCATCTTCTTTGACTGCCTGTTTACTGCCAATCAACAAGACACAGGATTATACCATTTTAACACCAATAAGTATGTGTTTCATGGTTCCGATAGCAACTAAAATCAAACTTTAATTTTAGTTGCTATCGAAACCATGAAACACATGCTTATTGGTGTTAAAATGATATAATCCTGTGCCTTGTTGTCATCGTTGTTTGGCAGTAAACAGGCAGTCAAAGAAGATGCATCTTCCGTGGCTTACATTGTAAACACTCTCACTGTATGGCTATCGGACTCAATATATGGCAGGGCCTAATAATATTGAGTCCAATTCAATCGGGCTACTGTGAACCCCCCCCCCCCCCCCCCCCCTCCACCACAGTGACACACACACTTTCTGTTAAATACATGGTGCACTTTGACTTGTCATGGGACCTGACGTTATAGCCTAGTAACTTGACTCTAGACTAAATACACACGGGTTAGCTTCATACATAAACGGATAAATATTTGATCCTGTTGCTACTTGCAACAAACAAACCTGCATGCATTAAGTTCTTGGTTGGATGACAAGCGTAAGCAAAATTTCACGTGCATAGTATTACTTCATATGAATGGGGGTTTGGATTAAAACCCGGACGTCGGAATCTGGATATTGGATGCCAAACCGGAGTAGCGTCAATCTCGTATGCCTTACTTATAAAAACCAGGAAACGAGGGATCAGAACATATTTGAGTGTTTTAAGCGTAGTATTAAAATGATTTAGGTAAAAGTTCCTTTTTCTCTATGTTTACGGTAAAAGTAAAATTACAGCGTATCAAAAAAGAACATTCTTTGGCATTATTATATGTCAGATTATCAAGGCCATTCACAAACAGATTTTCGTACTTAATTTAATTACTTAATACATGTTTAATATCCTAGATGGAAATAACGCCGTTTGCTATATGTAAGCTGAAATTTAAAGTAACGATTCTTGAGTTTTTTTTTTGTCAAATACGAGCCAAATTTCTAGGTGTTGGGGACAAGTATTAATAATAAAAGTGTCCAGTTATTTAAGATTTAAAATTGTTTTTGTCGTAGGTCAAGAATATCTTAGATATTTGTCACCAACTTTATCTAATGATATTTAATGATATAACATTCAATAACATAATATCAAATAATACAAATATAATAAAATATTATATAATTGTATTTTTATTATATATAGAACGGTGACTAGCTCGTATAATATTAAATTAAACTCACATAAAAAAACGTTCATACACACTCATACGTAATTTACACTGATAATACATATTTTCTAATTTCTCAATTTGCTGGAATAAAATGAGGCATCAGAGATTGACGTCCGGCTGGGCATCAGACTTGACATCCAACATCCCACTTCCGACATCCGGGTTAAGGGACTAGTAGCTTGCCCAGTTCATTGCTGTGATATTTTGCGTAACCATGGCCCTGACAGCTTGCTTGCGGTCGGTGCGGAGAATCGGCAGGACATTATCTCAGACCTACCGCGCAGACCAACAATTCAGGCTGCTCAGTGCAAAAATAGACGACAAAGATTTATCTCTAACATACTTGGACGGGGATCAGACAGGTTAATATCTTACCTGTGTACAAGCAACACTTTCACATGAGCGATAATACATGTTCAAATGGTATTGTTGACATTGGCCCTTGCTCTTTGAAACTCTGTTATCACATACAGTCCAACTGAGATGTTGATGTTAACACTACAGTTCCTGCAATATGTGCATACCAGTCTGTCATATTATGCATAAAACGTTATAAGCAACACAACCATTAATACTTTAGAAGAAAATGTTTATTTCATTTTGCCATTATTATTTATTAGACTAAATAGTCCCATGACGTAAGAGGGAGGACTACTAAAAGGCGGGGTACGATTGTCGAACACCTCTCGCACCTCATTTTTAGTGACACTACCGATATTACACATTAAATGTTCTAATAAAAAATCCAACTTACTCCTTTGCAGGTTAATTGTATCCCATATCTGTCTCGCATAGACATAGAAACCAATACTTTTTTTTCAGTCTGAACTAAATTGCTCTGATGCCTAAGATTGTGCGTGAGGTGTTCACACAGGGTGTGTCAATAAGGTCCAGCTTATTAACACAAGGGTTAACTGCGAATGCATCTAATCTGTCACATTCCTGGCGTCATTAATGTCATGAAATACGTTAAGGCGGAAGATCAAAATTTGAGCCGATAAATTCGACTTAAGATATAAAGTGACTCTCAAACAACACCACCTTTCATTATATAATTAAAGCTATCTGTATACATATACATCTCCTTTACATTACAGGATTACTCTGGTTTATAATTTGCAAAATAAGATTGTGAAATAGGCCATTGAAAAACCTCTAAAATACACAGCTTCCCTTGATAATCCTTTTGTGACAATAAGGGGGGAAAAAAACGCCATCGCAATGGTAAAAACGCCACATATCATGACACCCAATTTCCCTGATGGCCTTTAAAGTTACCTGGCCCTATTCATCTAGGATGCCAGTGATCAAAGGGGGCAACAGTGTGGCAGCTTAATTGCGGTATGCTTGACTGACCACTGCTAACACACAGTGACCGCAGTAGCAAGAAATGGTAAGCAAGATTTACAAATCTTAGAACCCAAGACCACCAAACATGGTAACCGAGACTTCAAAATCAAGGTAACCAAGACTTTTGGACCATGTGTCATTAAGTACTCCACTACTAAAATGGTCCATGTCTTTCTATCTGTCCTAAAACTTTTACCACATATTTCTAAGACCCTTGCAGCTTTCTTCACTAAATTTCACAGACTTGGCACATGACTGACATATGATGATATCTCATTGGTGGTGCCACCTCTGTTTAACAACATTCTGAGCTCCAAAATGGTCTTTTTCATTTTCCTTCAGTAAATAAGAACACTATAGCCTTCAGATCATATACAAGGATTCCTTGGAGTTAGGGGAATTCAATGAATACTTTATTGATTATGTCGAAGTTCAAATTTTGCTGATCCCGAAATTTTCTGATTTCATAGTGCAAAATCCTTACCTTTGATCTTATGAACTACTTCACCAATCATTATCATATTGTGTAAGGCATATTGATCACATGACTGCCATGTGTTTAAACTGCAGGTGGCACCACATCTGTTTAATGATATTCTGCATAAAATATTACAGCCATATATCTTGGCTACAACCATGACAGGTATATATTTGTTAAAATCTATCCAGTTTACAAATAACATCACTCATTGCTCCAAGTTAAAACATGGTCCTCTGGATAACTAAAAAGCCAATCATGCATTTTCTTGTTTAAAATCTAGTTTGTATTTTGCAAATTTTTAGCTCAGCTGACTGAAAGTCAACTGAGGTATAAGAATGGTGCTGTGTCTGTTGGCAGTCTGTTAGCAGGGCAAAAATTGTAACCGCTGACCCTAGAATGCTGTAACTGAATATCTAGGGAGGTACATAAAAAATCTCCATGGAAACATGAAATATGGTCACTGTGACATTTATCCTTCAAGCTATGGGGCTTGTAAGTACCCTCACTGTTATATCTTTAGCCTCGTAATTAATGAAATAAAGCCATCCAATACCGGCGTTCATAAACCAGATTTATTTCAGCTGGCCTGGTCACACAAGTGCCCAGATCCCAGGGAGTATTCCTTTAACCCTTTACTGTTTACAAGCCATTACTGTTTACAAGCCACTAAAGAGCACTCAAAATCGGCAACTAGAATGGCTTGATATGTATAGATTCTTTCAGGACAAAAATATTGCATATTATTTCTAAGTTTCAATGATTTTCAATAATCTTCAGCAAACCCTCTTAGTGGGAACTGTTGAAAATTTGATAAAGATACAAAAAAGGCTTGAAAAGATATGGCTGTTAGTGTAAATATACATAGTGTCAGAATTTGTCGGAAATCTAAAATAAATGTAAACAGTAAAGGGTTAAAAACCCCAGGCAGCATACGATAATATGCAAGAACATATGGTGTTATATATATATATATATATATATATATATATATATATATCAGTCCATAATATTGTTATATGCAAGTCCATAATCCTCCCCCCCCAAAGATAATTATAAAAATTGATACAATACTGCCAGCATCTTGATAGTTAATGCATGGATTGGCCTTCAACTTGCATTGAATATTGACAATGACTAGAGTTGTCAGTTCTAAAAAACTGGTAGTGCCACCTATATTTTTTTAAAATTTTACCATTTTTATGCCCCCGCCACAAAGTGGCCGGGGCATATAGTTTTACCCATGTCCGTCATTCCGTCCTTCCGTCATTCCGAAATCAAACAGTTGTACGGACTTTTTTTCGCAATGCCTGCAGATATTGGCCTAATTTTTGGTGTGTGGGCAGATATAGACCAGTTACAGATCGAGTTCGCGTTTCCTCCAGGTTGACCTACTTTTGACCGTTTTACGGCTCCTAAACTTAGAAAATTTCATGAAAAATAGAAATATTCATGACAGATACACATGTACGGACTTTTTTTCGCAGTGCCTGCAGATATTGGCCTGATTTTTGGTGTGTGAGCAGATATAGACCAGTTCAGATCGAGTTCGCGTTTCGTCCTGGTTGGCCTACTTTTGACCGTTTTACGGCTCCTGAACATAGAAAATTTCATGAAAAATATGAAATTTCATGACAAATACACATGTACGGACTTTTTTTCCCAGTGCCTGCAGATATTGGCCTGATTTTTGGTGTGTGGACAGATATAGACCAGTTACAGATCGAGTTCGCGTTTCGTCTCGGTTGACCTACTTTTGACTGTTTTACGGCTCCTAAACTTAGAAAATTTAATGAAAAATATGAAATATCATGACAAATACACATGTGCGGACTTTTTTTCGCAATGCCTGCAGATATTGGCCTGATTTTTTGTGTGTGGGCAATGCCTGCAGATATTGGCCTGATTTTTTGTGTGTGGACAGATATAGACCAGTTACAGATCGAGTTCGCGTTTCGTCTCGGTTGACCTATTTTGACTGTTTTACGGCTCCTAAACTTAGAAAATTTAATGAAAAATATGAAATATCATGACAAATACACATGTGCGGACTTTTTTTCGCAATGCCTGCAGATATTGGCCTGATTTTTTGTGTGTGGGCAAATATAGACCAGTTACAGATTGTGTTCGTGTTTCATCCTGGTTGACCTACTTTTGACCGTTTTACGGCTCCTGAACATAGAAAATTTCATGAAAAATATGAAATATCATGACAAATACACATGTACAGACTTTTTTTCGCAATGCCTGCATATATTGGCCTGATTTTTGGTGTGTGGCCAGATATTGACCAGTTACAGATTGAGTTCGCATTTCGTCCTGGTTGACCTACTTTTGACTGTTTTACGGCTCCTGAACATAGAAAATTTCATGTAAAACATAAATTTTCATGACAAATACACTTGTACAGACTTTTCTTCACAATACCTGCAGATATTGGCCTGGTTTTTGGTGTGTGGGCAGATAATGACCAGTTAAAGATCAAGTTCACGTTTTGTCCCAGTTTACCTATTTTTGACTGTTTGACGGTGCTCTAACAAAGAAAATTTCATAAAAAGGTGCATATGTATGGACTTTTTTTCGCAGTGCCTG
The DNA here is from genome assembly GCA_026874595.1 of Sipunculus nudus. Lineage (NCBI taxonomy): Eukaryota > Metazoa > Annelida > Sipuncula > Golfingiida > Sipunculidae > Sipunculus > Sipunculus nudus. The sequence goes on along the minus strand of CM049306.1, from coordinate 17,318,916 downwards.
CAGATACGGGCCTGATTTTTGGTGTGTAGGCAGATAATGACCAGTTACAGATCGAGTTCTTGTTTTCTCTCAGTTGACCTACTTTTGACCATTTGATTGCTCCTGAACATAGAAAGTTTCATGAAAAAATATAAATTTTCATAACAAATGCATATGTACTTACTTTTTTTCCTCAATGCCTGCAGATACCACCCTGATTTTTTATGTGTGGGCAGATAATGACAGTTACAGATCGAGTTCGCGTTTCATCCCGGTTGACCTACTTTTGATTGTTTTACGGCTCCTAAACATAGAAAATTTCATGAAAGACAGAAATTTTTATGGAAAGTGCACATGTATGGACTTTTTTTCACAATGCCTGCATATACTGGCATGATTTTTGGTGTGTTGCTTGATAATGACCCGTTACTGATCGAGTTTGCATTTTGCCCTTGTTGACCTACTTTTGACCATACAACACCTCCTGAACTTAAAAAAAATTTCAAAATTTTACAAATGTTTCTAATTTGCCCAAGGGGGGGGGGGCATTCGTGTCGTTCCGACACATCTAGTTTCTGTTTCTTAGACCCTCAGATGACAGCAATCATGTCAGTTTCTCATTTGTGATTTCGTCTAGTGTCCTGGAACCTGGTGTTTTTATTGATTATGACTGGTTTCTTCAGTGCCTAAAGACTGGTTGCACCACCTGTATTTTTTCTATTTTTTATGCATTTTTTCCTTTATTCTTAGACTGCCAAATTATATAGATACTATCAGATTTGCAACTGTGGTTTCATCTAGTGTCCTGAAACCTTTTTATTATTAGGGCCCTGCTTGAATAAGCAGATGCACTATAGTAATCACCCCATCTGTCTGTCTGTTCGTCTTTCTGTATATCCTTCAGTTTGTTTCCTGTTGATAACTCCAGTTAGATTGACATGGTTTTCAAACTTGACTTATTAATGGCCCACCCATAAAGCAAGAAAGTGTAGATTTTTGGGTCATAAGGTCAAAGGTTAAGGTCACAGGACCACTTATTCAGAAAGATTGTGGATACATTTTAAGCCAAAATTTTCATCCCAAACCTTCCATCTGTTAGGTATAGCTGACCTGCCAATAATGAAAGAACCTGATTGATATTGGGGTCACAAGGTCAAAGGTCAAGGTCACAGGGACCATCTTTCTACATATTTGTTTCTGGATGATAGCATTAGTATAGATTGACATATTGGTTTTCAAACCCAAAGTTACTTATATATGGCCCTTTAATATAGTAAGGACCCTTTTCATTTTAGGGTCATCAGGTCAAAGGTCAAGGTCACAGGACAGGACCAACTTCTTTTAAAAGATTGTTGATTCATTTTAAGCCAAACTTTAATCCATAACCTTCCATCTTCAAGATATGCTCAACTGCCAATAGTGGAAGAAAATTATGGACTTGGGGTCAAGGTCAGTGGAGTCATCTGTCTACATATCTGTTTCCAGATGATGGTTCAGACATTCAAGTTGGATTGAAAATAGTTGTTTCTAACTTGACTTGTATTTAGTGAGAACTCAATTGATTTTGGGGTCATGAGATCAAAGGTCAAGGTCACAAGACCTACTTCATTGAAAAGATTGTGGATGCATTTTATGCCAAACCTTCTATCTTCCACATGTAGCTCATCTGCCAATATGGGAAAATTCTTTTTGATTTTAGGTTCACAAATCAAAAGGTCAAGGTCACAGGGCCCATCCATTCACAAATTAGTTTTTGGATGATAACCCCAGACAGATTTGCTTCAAACTTGATCACAGGACTCACATTTTGAAAAAGCCCCAAAACATATCCTTTAAGACAAATTAAGCTGATCGTCAAGACCCATGGATCCCTAGTTTTATTTTAAAAAGGGGTTCTTGCCTTGGTTAACATATGGAGGGGGACTATGTATGCCTCTAGGCCTTTGTTAATCAATTTTTCATTATTTTCATGTTTCTGTGTCAAAGAGTATTCTATTTTATTACTCATACACTTCAGTAACATATCAACATATCATATGAAAAATACCTCTGCCTAAAAAAATAATTAAGATCCATTTATTCAGGTCTTGCGTCTTATATTTAATATTAAATTATTAATTTCAATCAAAACCGGAAGACAGTTTAAACATGTTCAGGTTTATAATCAATAAAACTCAGTTTTTGATTTATACCGCATTCTTTGATGACTGGTGATTTTCCTTATCTCTGTAGATTCTCTGATTTCAAGAAATTTCTTACTAGAATGCCTTTGCTGAAAATTAAGTAAAATATCTTTGGCAGCCAAATGCTGGGCCAGTAACAAAGCCCCTGATAGGGCGGCTTTTTGTGCTGGAGCAATTGCTCACACAGGTTTGACTGACAGTGACACTGCACATGCCTGTGGTAAGTGCTGGAGCTTTAGCCAGTAATGAAGTCCAGGTCAAGACCTAAAGCAACACCTACAGATATAAATTTTCATTTAATAAATAAAAATATTAATTCAGTAAGACAGTATATAATGAATATGGCTTCATGAAACAAGTTTTTGGCAACATTTTATCCAGTAGCAGAGCTGCAAATTAACAGTCAAATAGAGCCAGGTATTGCCAGTTTTATTGTTTGTTAATAAGGGCATTTGTTCCATATGGTTGTCGACTTTTAGTTAACCCTAAGATTTTGCATATGATCTTTACCACTTTTATATTTGGCAATGAATTCTCATGTTTCCAGGCATTGCAGTCATTTCTATGAAGAGACATGAAACCAGGAATGCAATGAGCAGAAAAATGCTGAGCACGGTGAGAAAAACCTGCTCTTATTAAATATTAGGTCTTTTTACACTCCCGCTTTGTTCTCACTCCACTGACATATTATGACATTAATACTATTTTGTCAAGACTTTTTTTTCATGATTATTAATGTCCTTAAAGGGTTTAAGTGAGAAAAATGTGTTCATTTTGAAGATCAGTTACATTTAATTGTACAGAATGGTTTTTGGCTGAGCAAGTATTATCTAACTTTGCTAAATCTTTCATTGGGAATTAACAGAAACAGCTGTTGAATTACATCTTTTTAAGGGCTACCTTATTTCAGTGATAAAATTACTGTTCTATTAAAAAAAGATCATGATTGCATAACATTTGCTACTGTGGTATATTTTAATTTATAAAAAATATTTGATTTGTGGGTGATTCAATGAGACATTTTCTGTTTATTGTATAATATCACTTTAAACGTATGAATTTTCCTTAAATTAAAACTTGTTACTGCAGATGAATGTTAATGTGCACAACTTTTACTTAGCCAATGAAAATGAGTCATTCCTGATTTATTACTGTCATTTCATCTTTTAACCTGCCAATGGTAAACTAGTTATGATTTCAGTTTAAGTTTACTTTGAGTCTGTATTTTTACATTAATTAGTTACACAGGGCCCCAGGAACGTCTGTGAAGCTCCAAAGCTGTTTCAGATGCCCAATTCTAGGTGTTTAAGCGATTAGCAAATTTCTACCTGTAGGAGTGAGATGATAAAAGCCAGCTAGTGAAGCAGTCACTGACCATTGTCAACTTCCTCAAACAAATCAGACAGAAACTGTGCTGACAGATGAAAACTGATCCACACTGTTCACTTTAATCAGATTATTATATAACAACAACACAGTATATAACTGTATAATGACATGATAGTGAGTAACAAAAGTTTAATTTTTAGGTAAACATTCAAAATCTGACATAGATTTACTCCTCCTTGGAAGCTCCAAAATCCCATGTGACTCTCCAAATCCAAAGTGACTCTCCCAATCCCATGTGTCTCTTCAAAATCCCATGTGACTCTCCAAATCCCATGTGACTCTCCAAATCCCTTGTGAGTCTTCAAAATCCCATGTGACTCTCCAAAATCCTGGCCTGAGAATCCTTGGCTCTTCACTTATAAAAGCCCACATAACACTAAATTCAGTGTATAATGAATGTACCATTGATGTAATTATAGCTGTCACAAAAACTTCTTACTTATACGTGTCCTGTCCTTTGCCATTGAAACAGTTCAGGGATGCCGTGCAGACAGTCAGGTTTGACAAGAACGTCAGAGTGACCGTCATCAGGAGTGAAGTTCCCGGAATCTTCTGTGCAGGTGGGTCATATTGTATTTTTTAAATGGATTTATTTTCTCTACTGCTCTTTGCTAAGACTAAAATATGAAATAATGAAAAATAAAGTAAATTATTTGATCACATATTTAATTTCATCCAGTCATGGTCCAGATAATTTTAAGCTCAGCTGACTGTCAGTCATCTTAGCTGTGACATTCACTCTGCCTAGCATCCGGAAGTCCATGAACAGACCACAAGTTGTAACCATTGGACCTATAAACTTTAACATCTAGAGATATCCATTAAAAATCTCCTTGGACACTTGAAATGATTATAAAAACATTCTCTGAGTTATGGGGCCAGAATAATTAATAAGCTGATACAAACGCTCAAGTATCTGAATAATCCACCTCAACTTATATGCATAAATAAATGGTATATGCAGATATCACTCTTTTGGCCTGTTCCCAAGTTGCATATGAATGTATGGATGTTTTAACTTAGATATGAGACTGTTCCATTAACATTATGATCAGTCTAAGGTCTAGCATATGATCTGTTAACAAGTAAATCTGTGTTCAATGTGCAGAGCTGTGATTTGGTTCACATGTCACTGAGTATAGGAACTTATCATTTCTAATGAAGCAGGATGGGGCCCAAAACTGCCCACTTGTTTATGAGTGATCCCATAGCTTATTTTATAAACACTATAACATTGGAGGACAGTGTTTTATTCCTTGGTTTGTATATTTTATCATTTTAGGGGCAGATTTGAAGGAACGAGCAACCATGAAGCCTGAGGAGGTTGGCATGTTTGTCGCGGGTATACAAGGTCTGATATCAGAACTTGATAACTTACCCATGCCCACTATTGCTGCTATAGACGGTGCAGCTGTTGGGGGAGGCCTTGAGATGTCTCTTGCCTGTGACATGAGGATATCTTGTAAGTGAATTTTATTATTGTGAGATACAATGGAACCTCATTATGGGCACTGGTTTTGTCTGTAATAAAGTGGTGTCCATATAAAAGAGATTACTGGACTAATTAAAACTAGACCGTCTTAAATGTCCAAATGACAGAGGTGTCCATCTTACAGAGGTCAATAAAGGAAGGTTCCCTGTAAATCTACATGCCTCCACTTTAGTGATCAATTCAAATTTGAATATGGAGTATGAAGATAATAAGATTATTAAATATATGTTGTTTTCCAAATGCAGGGAAAAGGCATACACTGCAAATGCTTCTTTAAGATTGATTTACCAATGAGTTTATTAGTTATAAGCTGTTATTCAAATATATGTGAAGAAAAGATATCCATTACCTTTAATGTTCAAAACAAAATTTTTCAATTTTGCTAGTTATCTGAAAGTTTAAAGTGGCTTGTTATCAGAGGGAAGCACTTGTTTCCATATTCATTGTTGGTGTGCCAGGGTGTTGACAGTTGGAGCTAAAAATATTGATAATTTAAAATGTACTTGACATTTCAGCTGATTCTGCAAAAATTGGTCTGGTGGAGACCAGGTTAGCTATAATTCCTGGGGGAGGTATGTTGAACTTTTATGTTTTGATTTTATTTATCATTTCCTTAACATGTCCAGCCTTTCATCCCCGGCAGGGCAAGATGGTTATCTAGGTGTGGAATTTGAATTTAAATCATTCATGACTGTACTTTAGAGCATATTGCAAAATGTAATAAATAGTAAATACAAAATGTTTCATTTGTGGACAAAAAAACCATTTGTGTTACAATCCATTTTGCAATACCTCATGTTTTAAAATTCATGCATTTTGTGATAGATCAAATGTAAGGTCTAATCTAACATTAACTGTAACAAGCTTGGAATGATTGGCTGATGACATTCATCTCCCCATCTTTTACTAGTATTTTAAAACTTGTATACATCTGCATACCAAGTACATGTACATGAATTCAATTATGGTAACTTGAATGGCAGATAAAGTAGTCATCTGAAGTCTTTATAATTCCTTCTTTACTTCAGTCTAAGCTCATGCTGATCTGTTTGTATTGTGACAGTGATGCTATTAGAACAAAAGTGTTTAATAAACAGTCCTCCATCTGCTCAGACGTTTCATATAGTTCAAAGTGACCATGTTCAGGCGTTTCATTACTCTGCACAGAATATTACTGTCAAGAGTACCACTCTTCTTGCTGGTTAGGGATTGTGGATAAAAAACACCAGTGGTATAGATTAAAATGTAGTGAAGAGAGTTAGGAGTGATTAAAAGTAAATTGCAGCACATGAATTTTTTTAAGGACAATGTAACAAGTACAGGGGTAACATTTGGTTAGCATGCGTATGTGCAGTGTAAACAGAAGGCCTTTTCTTGAATTGTGACAAATTATCATTTTTAAGTTTAAAGTTTGACAGTGGATGCAATCAGTTCTGGCTGTGCCCACAATTCCTAACTGGAAAAGTTTGTTTTGAATAGGAACAACCTCTGGTGGAAGGATGCTGTCTCATACACGGCAAACTTGCTTCATTGGTGTGTAAGCTAACATAATGGATTATAGCATTAATTAACATTAATGCAGATAAAATCAGTATTTTATTTCCATATTTACCACAGGTGGAACCCAGAGACTGGCCCGTGTGGTAGGACCGGCCATCGCCAAAGAACTGATTTTCACCGCTCGTGTATTAGATGGAAACCAGGCTCATAAACTTGGTATAACCAATCATGTCGTAGAACAGAACGATGCAGGGGATGCAGCCTATCACAGAGCAATCAAGCTCGCTGAAGAAATTTTACCTCAGGTTGTTGAGAATTTCTTGTATTATCTAGTACTGGTGGTGATTATGTTAAGATTGGACTTAAAAAAAATCCTCTCCTTACAGGAAGCTGTCAATTTAATACTTATGGCGGTTCTTATAATAATTTTTATAGAGGTCTGTAATCACTTTAATATTTGCATCATTCAGTTACAGGCAAATCCCAGATCTCACTGAGTTTTGGTGTTCACTCTAATGTCTGAGCAATACCTTTTGAATTATTCAGCCAGTTGCACTTAAGACTTAATCCCTTGTGCTTCTTTGGACTTTAATGGTTCAGATATTGATATGTATGTTCATCATAATGCTAGTATTTCAGTAGGGATTCTGCTGGCTCCTATATTTCCTATATTATTGTATGAAAAAAATTGTCTCCTATAATGTTGTATATTTTGCGGCATTTACACTGTAATCTACTGTATTTTCCTATACTTTTGTTCACTGGACACCATGTTTCTGATTTAACTGCAACTGATCAATAATTATTGGCACACCACACCTGTTACTTTTAAAGGGAGTGCTTCTTGCAACAGGGGTCTGACTTCTGGTGTAGCGTATTTGATCTCCTTTGTACAACAGGGGTCTGATCTGCAGGGTTGCGTTCTTAACCTGCATGATGTAACACTAACACAAACATTGAGGCGGTCATAGTGGCCAAGCTTTAGGCGGCTAAAGACATGCACCACAACAATGGTTGCAAATGTTCTTTAGAGCAATTGGGGTTGCTTAAGTACACGTAAATTTGACAGAATTAAGACCATTGCTCAGCAACTATTTTCACAAACTTCCAATGCGTTCACATGACATTCGTTCCAAGAATTAAAAGGTGTTACACATAAGGTCACTTTGCTCGTTCATAATCCCTATGTCCAGTTTGTATTGATTAGCATTTATCAACAAGGATTCTAGACCCCTGTCACACAAAGCAGTTGCCCTGGTCGTCCAGTGTGCTAGAGCATGACTGGTCATGGGGGGGGGGGGGGGGGCAGGACACAGGAAGGAGGCCTGTTGTAGGAAAGACGGCCCCTTTTAAAACACTTGTCTCTTTTGTATAATGGTATGTGATGTAGTCAAAACAGTAAAGTCATCTCAAACAAATGAACAGACTTCTGAATGCTGTTTGGAGAACTGTTGGTTATGGTCAAACAGCATGTGCAAAAAAAATTCCTTTATCTTACCTTTCAGTTTAAACTCTTATATTTTTGTCTCAAATGCTCCTATAGATTCCTATATTTCCTCCAGAGCTTTTTGGGAACCCTGCAGTGAACAGTGCTTTATACCAACCATAGGGCTAGCTTTTAAGAAAATTTTAGTTACATATTTCTAAAGTTCTTTGAAAAAAAAATATTGTTTTGAAACCATCATGAACCATGATTTCATGCAAAAGTCATCCGTTCATTCAGCTTAAAACTAACAGGATGCTCTTAACATCCCTCTCTCTGCTCTGGTATAGGCAAAAATCCAGATCTGACAAAAGTCAATAATTTTGGGAAGTGCTACTCTACATTTAACAGGTACGGATTCTCAAAATTTTCTGCATTTTTTTATGAAGAAACAAAATTTTCTTTCAAGAGATTATGTCACCAATATTCAAGTGATGCTATGATTTAAAATTTTAAGAGTTACATTTATGTTGGAGAAAAATACTTTTTAACTGTACAGTAATAAACTGTTATATTCCACATCAGGGTCCAATAGCTGTGAGAGTTGCCAAGATAGCTGTTGGCAAAGGAGTAGAAGTAGATCTACAGACTGGCCTGGCAATAGAGCAGGCGTGTTATGCACAGGTAAGACTAGTTTACTACAGGCTTCAGTAACATGTAAGTTATGTTAAAATAGTTATGTAACAAACATAAAGTATTATTTAAAACAACTGATTTTTGGGCAAGTTCAGCATAAGCCAGGGAAATCCTGGTGTTTCTCCATGGCATCACTTATAATGTTACAGTGAATTAAATTCCTATTTACAAGATATTACTACACTTTGAATGTATTTCAATTTTTTTGGCAGGGTTAATGGAGTGGAAAAGAAACTTAATTCTGGAAGCATTACAGTATGAGATATTGAGAAATCTATAATTTAATAATTTGAATTGATTTTCACTGCAATTATAATTTCTCTTATGGACAAATACAGCTGAGCAATGTGCATATTATTAAGTTATTTTTCAATTTCTTTTTATGAACATTAGGTTATTCCTACAAAAGACAGGATGGAAGGTCTCATGGCATTTAAGGAGAAGCGGCCACCAAGGTATACAGGGGAGTGAAACTGCGACCAAGTGATACACTATTGTAGTCAGCCTGTCAGCATGTTTGTTATGATTGCCGGTCCTGCACAAGACTTAACTTGCTTAAAGTTGAAAAAAAACTTAATTGGAAGCAGGAAACTGCTGAATTAGAATCATTGTGATCATTAATTCATTTTAAGACTTAAGTAGTGTATTTACGTAGAGTATTATCACTGGCAAATCATAATTAGACTAAGTTAATGAATAATTTTTCAGTTTAATAATCACATTGTGTACCATTCAGGCAGGTAAAAATTTTACCTATTATAACTATCAATCCATCATGTCATAAAGTCATTTCACTTGTTAAAATGATATTATTTATTCATTATTTGATGTGTGACGGATATCAGTATATTTGCAGGCTTAAGGCATTAGATTTTCAGGCACGTTACTGTAATAGGTAGCCAGGTTGTCATTGTGTGCCTTTTTGTATAAAGGCAGCTGCTATTTTAGAAACTTCTGCTTTGGAGTGGCAGTTTGCTGAAGCAAAACAGAAATAACAGATCCAATGTACTATGCACACCTTCCCAGGGGACAATGTTATAAGTCAGCTGTTAGGAGTCAGACTGTGGACAATGTAGGAATAGGAAGTTGCTTCAGTTTGTTGAAATCACCCAAATAAAATTTACAAGAATAAAATATAAATGTAACTGTGTGAGAAGTTTTGTTTTTTATCCCCTTCATAAGACATCAGTTCATGCCATATCTTGTTGCTAAATATGTGCATGCAACCTTCCAGCTGTTATAAACCATGATTACTCAGTTCCATTGCTTCAATAGATGCTTTTGTCTTTGTATAACTTTCCGGTGTTCTTTAATTCATAAATGAGTTAAGTTTCACTGGTTTCATCAACAGATATTGCTTTTTTTCTTTAACACTATTCATTCTAAATATTACAGTGGCTAGTGTATTCTTAGTTTGTTTACAGGCTGATGTTAAATGACCTTGTAAGGAGACATTGTTTAGTAGTCATCATACCCTCTGTATCATGTCCTTTACATGGTATTTTGAAATGATTAGTTGAAGTGCTTCAAAGAAAAACATTCAAGAAAATATCTTAATTGATGTAGCTCTAATTGCAAGTAAGATTCAGACTTTGAAGTTTCATGCTTTGCTGCTATTTCTAAAGCAATGCCTTGCCAGGTTCTCTGTAGTAATCAGGTTTTCTGTCCACTACATTTCTTGCATTTCCTTTCCACAAAATTAACTCAATTGTTTAAATGACTGCCATCAAATTTTACTTTATATTAACCCATAATAAATCTTGTACCTATGAGATCTTCAGAAACCATTCCCATCAAAGAAATTAAAAATAAAAATGTTCTCTGAAAATTTGTTCTTATAAGAGAATGTGCACTTTTTAATTTCAGATATGTCAGAAAGCCATTATGGCCTCCATGCAGCAATCTTGCATTTCCTTTTGTATGGGTTCTCTAAATAGTGATTTATTTGTTGAGCATTGTGAAATTTAATCTAAATATTGGTCTCCTTGAGAGGATGTGCCCTATCAAATTAGACTAATCCAATATCCAAGCTTTCAGGAACCTGACCTTTGCAAGACCCCAATTGAGGCATTTTGCAGTCCTTTCTTTCTTTCTTTTATTTATTTATTTATATATATATTTATTTATTTATTTATATATATATATATGAGTCAGTCCTATGATGTTTGCTTTTGGCAGATCCTGTAAACTCTTTTATCATGAAAATTATTTTATCATGATATCTGCATACATGGTTCTCCAGTAACACAAATAGTTCTAACCTCACATGCATCTGGCTCAACATATTTCAACATTTGCTGATTGGTTTGTCGGAAGTTGTGTCTGAAGTTGTCTGTGGGCCTGACACAATTACACAATTCCTGATAGGTTGTGTACTGTTAAGAATCCTGTTGGTCAGAAAGAAAAAAAGACATTTTAAGACATTTAATAAAATTTTTTTTTTTTTATTATTGATAAGTTAATACATATACACTCCATGACTGTGCACTTTGATGACTATGATATATTAATTTTCACAGTGAAAGACAAAATTTGAACATGAAATCAAGTCACCCATACTCCAAATGTTCACAGGTATCGACCAGATAACCATCAGTGCTACAACAGGTCTCGATCCATTTGACACAATTAAATTTTGTAATGCTTCAAATCTCCTACATTACTCATATGAGATTCTAATGTACAAAAGCCCATTTGTAAATAATTACAATCAGAAGCCACTGGGGAAGATTCAGTGCACACTTAGTTTCTTGATGTGAATATTTACTAAAAATGGATACAAAAATATTGTAGGTTTTGGATACAAGAAATTATAAATATACAGTAGACCAAGTCAGACAACTGGAGAATGGCCCCTCTACTTTCATGCTGTATGGATAAGAGACCTATACAACTGATGTTACTGTCTTCTACTTATTAATCAAGTGATCTATTGACAGTTGCCAGCTTTGCTACCATTTCTGGCTCCTAAATTGAAGATGCACTATAGATTAAATACATATATACACATTAAATGTCTATAACAAACTGTCTAATTAAAAAAAAAGGAAAATATTTAATGGAACCACAGTTACAATGAAAGAATAATATCCAAAAACATATACAACTGTATAGTATATGTATATACAATCTGATGTTGAAGTAATTCTACTTAATATCAAGTACACAAGTACATGAATGTAATAAAATAATCTGTCCTTTTTAGTGCACATAGGTCTTCCCAGCCTAAACAGTGCTGTATATCATGACAGCAGCCTTAATCAGAGGATCTATAGTCTAGGATATGTAATAAGTAATGTTAAGCTCATTCTGGTATTTTCAAGGATACATAGTTAAAAATCTTGGATATCTTCCAAACATAATATACCTCTAGATATTTGGGTGTTATCGAAGTGTTAGAATATTAAGGAACTGGCAGACAGGATCTTGTATAAAATCTGGCAATAATCTGTTCATGGATTTACAGTTAGCTTGCGCTGCTTATTAATTTATTTACATCCCTGTAAATCAATTTATCCTCTTCTATTTATTTATGCACAGTATGAAGGAACTCATTATATTTTACACACAAGTTTTCTGAGGAAATGTATATTAAAACCAGAAAGCACTCGGAGAGCCTGTACCTCTGTCAATATCTGGCTTATCAACCAGATCTGTCCCAATATTACACCAGTTGAACCCCGTCTTGTGACCACCCAACAATTGTGACCATCCCACAATAAGAACCACTTTTCTTGGTCCCAAATATATGATCCAAGTAACTTACAATTTCATAAGTACGACCACCCCCAAATTATGACCATTTTGGTCAGACCCCAAGGTGGTTGTTATTGTTAGGTTTCACTGTATATAAAAATGAAAAAGGAACTGCTAAAACATTTCAATGAGAATGTGAGGAAATACTCTGATAAATAAAGAAACAAACAGGAGAAAACATAAGCTCTGGCATGTGTCACTGAAGGTAGTTAAATGCATTAACTGACTGTGGGGCAATATGACCATAGAACAATAAACATATCTTTTCACCTTTACCTTTAGATAATAAAATCTAATATCTTTTCTCCTATATTTAAGCTCACATCTTTCTTATGCCTTTAAATAATGCAAACAGAATTATCACTATTAATCCATGATGAAAAAAAATGCTGCCTAAGCCATATCCTTTAGTTTGCAAAGTATAGACATCAAAGTTACTGCCTTCTGAAAATATATCTTTTCCTCCATTTATTTTAAGGGCAGGTCACTACAACCATGGCTTGTTGGTGGTACTATCTACTGCATGAAGGTTGTCTGACTAGAAAAACGATATCATTTTAATTCTTAGTAAGCTTTCTGGATTTCAGGTTTTGTGTACATAATACAGAATATATTTAGTATGAATAGTACAGACGTCAGGTATCTTTGGAAACAATAATAATGCGTCTTAAATGAATAACATATACATACATACATACATACATATATATATATATATATATTATATATTATATATATATATATATATATATATGTATTAGATACCTGTGTATGAGAGTAACTGAATTATTAAATCAACAACCATAAATACATCTTCAAAATTATCACAGTCACACAACAATCTAAAATGATCATGTGAATGAACAACATAACATTAACAAAAAATATCACAGTAACAAGGACAAATTTTGTTCAAATAAATAACATTAATATTGCTTTCAAGACATCAAATGGACAAACAGTACAGTTATCACTTAATTCACAATCAACATGATAAAAGTGACCTGAACTTGACATTTCTATTTGACATTCTTACACTATCACCACACTAAAACTATTACCCTTAATTAATTCTATTCTTCTAAACTAACAAATGATTTGCATAAGATTATATGAGTACAGGCTTCCCTCAAAACATCAGATAAATACTGCAGCACTTCTCTTAATTAAATATAACCATTCAACTTTAAATCAGAGCTGATCCCCACAAACCTATATTTCTGAAATGTGTTAATGTATTTTGTGCATACATTTTTTGCAATTTCATGATCAAGAGTTATATGCACAAAAATTGCTTGAATGCAAAATAATTGGTCAACTTAATGATATATTATATGATCACAAAATAAATGGTTGAATTTGTGGTCAGGACTTTTTTTGACATTTTGAAAAATGCCACTGATATTGCATGACAGACGGTTGTATGTTTTTTTATTTCATACCCTACTATAATACTCCAATCATTATACCTTGTGACTTGATATCTCTGTGATACTGCAGTAGTCAAAAAACTGTCATAATCTTTAAACTATTCCCCAACTGACTTTAATTAAGCATTTACCATGTATAATAAGGTTGGCATGATATACCGATATCAATTAATGCAAGGGAGCACAATTATCAATTACTCTAACAAGGATCACAACAAGTGACCCAGGGGTCATGACGCTCAGCTGACCAGGAAGACATTGACAAAAGTAATTTTATCATCTGAATGTCAAATTTGAATGAAATACTTTTTCCAAACTTGACCTTTTGTATAAAATCATCCAATATTCATTGGGGTACTATGGAGCTCTGTAGCATGAAGGATATGGGTAACAGACACCTATTTAAAGGTTTACAAGATGACTTTTCAGGGGTCTCCCAGCATGTCAAAAAATAAAATTCTAGGTCTAGTTATTATGATTTGTGCCCTGTTAACAGATGACCAAATGTTTATTCTGGGGGGTATTTCAAAGCCGCATAGGATGAAGGATATGGGTAACAGAGATGTAATTTCAGGTGCACAAAGAGACTTTTCAGGGGCCTCCCAGCATATCAAGAAAGGAGATTCTAGGTCAAGTCATTATAATTTGTGCTCTGTTTTAACAGATGACCAAATCTTTATTCTCGGAGCCTTAGCATGAAGGATATGGGTAACAGAGACCTAATTTCAGATTTCCAAAGAGACTTTCCAAAGGCCTCCCTGAATGTCAAGAAAGAAGATTCTAGGTCCAGTCATTATGATTTGTGCCCTGTTAATATATGACCAAATCTTTATTCTGGGGGGTACTTCAGAGCCCCATAGCTCACAGAATATGGGTAACAGGGACCTTATTTCGGGTTTCCATGTAGACCTTTTATGGGCTTCCCTGGAGGTGAGGACAGAAGATTCTAGGTCCAGTCATTATGATTTGTGCCCTGTTTACAGATGACCAAATGTTAAAAGATCACAAAAGTAGAGAAAAAAAAATCGTAAAAAATAATAAAAAAATATAGCTGGCGCCACCAATCTCCAGAAATTGATGAAACACACATGATCAATATCCATGCAAAGAATCATGGTGATTAATGCATTAGTTGTTCAGATACTTGAGCTTTTGTATTAAATTTTGCATTATTCTGGGGGGTACTTCAGAACCCCATAGCTCGAAGAATATAGGTCACAGTGACCTAATTTCAGGTTTACAAGGAGAATTTCCATAGACCTCCCAGGATGTCAAGTAAGAAGATTCCAGGTCTAGCGGTTACGATTTGTGCCCTGTTAACAGACAGACCCCTGGATGGCCGGACGGACGATGGACAAAAGGTGATCCCTATAGCTCAGATGACTTTCAGTCAGCTGAGCTAAAATTGAAAAAATACAGGTGGCCCCACCAGAATGCAGAAACTGATGAAATATTTCATGATCAGTATCCATGCAAAGAATCATGGTGATCAATATAATAATTGTTCAGATACTTGAGCTTTTGTATCAAATTTTCCATTATTCTGGGGGTACTTCGGAGCCCCATAGCTCAGAGGTTATGGGTAACAGAGACCTAATTTCAAGTTTTTAAGGAGACTTTTCATGGGCCTCTCAGCATGTAAAGATAGAAGATTCTAGGTCCAGTTGTTACCATTTGTGCCATGTTAACACATGACCGCATCTTATGAGGTCTCAAAAATAGAGAAAAAAATTCATAAAAATAAAAAAATACAGGTGGCGCCACCAAACTGCAGAAACTGATGACACATTCCATGATCAATATCCATGCAAAGAATCATGGTGATCACTGCAATAGTTGTTTAGATACTTGAGCTTTTGTATCAAATTTTCCATTATTCTGGGGGGTACTTCGGAGCCCCATAGCTCAAAGGTTATGGGTAACAGAGACCTAATTTCAGGTTTCCAAAGACTTTTTATGGGCCTCCCTGCATGTCAAGAGAGAAGTTTCTAGGTGTAGTCGTTAAGATTTGTGCCCTGTTAATAGATGGCCGCATCTTAAGAGGTCTCAAAAATAGAGAAAAATATTGGTAAAAATCGAAAAAATAGAGGTGGCGCCACCAGTCTGCAGAAACTGATGAAACACTCCATGATCAATATCCATGCAAAAAATCATGATGATCAATGCATTAGTTGTTCAGATACTTGAGCTTTTGTATCAAATTTTCCATTATTCTGGGGGGTACTTCGGAACCCCATAGCTCGAAGAATATAGGTCACAGTGACCTAATTTCAGGTTTACAAGGAGAATTTCCATAGACCTCCCAGGATGTCAAGTAAGAAGATTCCAGTTCTAGCGGTTACGATTTGTGCCCTGTTAATGGACAGACTGACGACGGACAAAAGGTGATCCCCATAGCTCACATGACTTACAGTCAGCTGAGCTAAAAATTACTGATGGCTCTTACCAGAACTGATACAATATCTAACAGCTGTGGCAAGAAACCATAATATATACACCCTTTTTATACTGGTACAGCCAAAAATATAAATATTTTATCAATAATTCCTTGTTAATAATCAACATTAGCATTTTCCTGATAAACTGTCCTATTTTACTGCTAATCTATTGCCAAAGCAAAGCTGTGAATTAATAGAAATATTTCTCTAACAGCAAACCTGAATTAATGACCCATCCAGGTATACATAAAATAGTGAATGTTGACCAGGAGACCATAAAATTCATTGACAAGAGGGATGACAATGAATAGAAGAGGGTTAGTATTTTTATGGTCCGAGGGATGCTGAAGAACAGCCACTGATTAACATATGCAGACCTGGAGGATGATCCTAGAAATTTAAGAAATATCATTGTAACAGATCTACAGGATGTTCATGGACAATGGCATAATATGTGTAGCCTAAATGATGGTCACATACAAATAGCAGTACTGGTCATATTATGATTTATTAACAGCAAGAATAAAATGATAATATATTTACCAACCATTTCTGACCAGGGTTCATTCCCTGAGGTGGAGATGGTATTTTATTACCTTGACTTACTATATAAAATGCCAAAATCACTGATTTCAAAGCCACATACATTAATTTATACAAAATATAGAAGGCTATCGAACATAATTCATCTGTATACAAGGGCTTCTGCATTACTTTGCTGTATACAAGTATTTCAAGCATTGGCTGACTGAATAATGGGCAGATCCACCATATTCACAATTAAGTCAAGCATCATTCTACTCTATCCTGGGATTGTCAGGCATTAATATTCAATACGAGGGGCCTGTCATGTACCTCATCATGATGTTCAGGGATATCAAAACTAAGTCAGAAGCCACTCAGAAAAGACACCACCTGTAAATTGAAGAGTTTGTCTGAATCTGTCAATTATCAGTACACAGTACAAAGAACCTGTCAATCATCAGTTCGCTGTACAGAGAATCTGTCACTCAGCAGTACTCTGTACAGAGAATCTTCCAATCATCAGTACACTTTACAGAGAATCTGTCAGTCATCAGTAAACTGCCACTGTACAGAGAAACTGTCAATATTCAGTACAATGTACAGAGGACCTGACACTCATCAGTACACTGTCACTGTACAGAGAATCTGTCAATCATCAGTACACTGTACAGAGAATGTCACTTGCAGGACACTGTAAAGAGAACCTGTCAATAATCAGTACACTGTCACTGTAGAGAGAATCTGTCAATGTTCAGTACACTGTACAGAGAATGTCACTTGCAGGACACTGTACAGAGAACCTGTCAATAATCAGTACACTGTCTCTGTACAGAGAATCTGTCAATGTTCAGTACACTGTACAGAGAATGTCACTTGCAGGACACTGTACAGAGAACCTGTCAATAATCAGTACACTGTCTCTGTACAGAGAATCTGTCAATCATCAGTGCACTGTGAGAGAATCTGTCAATCATCAGTACACTGTGCAGAGAAGCTGGCACTCGGCAGTACATTGTACAGAGAACCTGACAATCATCAGTACACTGTGCAAAGAACCTGTCAATCATCAATACACTGTGCAGAGAATCTGTCAATCATCAGTGCACTGTGAGAGAATCTGTCAATCATCAGTACACTGTGCAGAGAAGCTGTCACTCAGCAGTACATTGTACAGAGAACCTGACAATCATCAGTACACTGTGCAAAGAACCTGTCAATCATCAATACACTGTGCAGAGAATCTGTCAATCATCAGTACACTGTGCAGAGAATGTCAATCATCAGTACACTGTGCAGAGAATCTGTCAATCATCAATACACTGTGCAGAGAATCTGTCAATCATCAATACACTATGCAGAGAATCTGTCAATCATCAGTACACTGTGCAGAGAATCTGTCAATCATCAGTACACTGTGCAGAGAATCTGTCAATCATCAGTACACTGTGCAGAGAATCTGTCAATCATCAGTACACTGTGCAGAGAATCTGTCAATCATCAGTACACTGTGCAGAGAATCTGTCAATCATCAGTACACTGTGCATAGAATCTGTCAATCATCAGTACACTGTGCAGAGAATCTGTCAATCATCAGTACACTATGCAGAGAATCTGTCAATCATCAGTACACTGTACACAGAATTGCCAGGCATGCCTACATCACATACATGTCCCACCAGGCACTTAATATAGAATTAGTCATGAAACAATCAGAGACAGGTTCCTGTTGTCTGAGCTTTTGAACTGTCTATGGAGCTGCCTGGGAACTCTTCCCCTGTCTGACGGGTGTCTCCATCTGGTGTTATTGCACCTGCTGACCTTGACTCGACTGCACCCTGTGACTCTGGGTAGGGGCTGGTAGGACTGATATCAGGGCTGGGTTGGCCTGTAGCTCCTGTTGAGCTGAGGGCAGGCTCCACATAGTTGCTTGGTTCATTGCTAGTATTGGTGCCACTGAACCATCGCCGGAACTTAGAAAATATACCACTTTCACTTGTGCTTCTAGGTATACCTGAAATAAGATGTACTTAGTGGTATAAGGCTCCATCAAATCATTCAGATCAGGGTGAAAGTGTACAAGTATTGTCTGACACTTCAATCATTTGTTAAAACATAATCAACTGCACTATGACTGTATACATATCAATCCATGGGACTGACACTTTTTGGCTTATTTCATATTAAAGGTTCCAATATTTAATACTGCTCAGATAACAGAAGGGGCCGCTTAAACCCGTATGGGAGAAGGATTTGTCATGTTCCCATCATACTCAAGTATCATTTGCCTCTCTAGTGCCTCTCTAGTGCCCCTCGAAGGCCAATAAAGTGCACTCATGATTAGCACACAGAAATCCCTTATTCAGCTTCATTCTCAGAGAAATACGTATACATTGCACATTCATTCATTTTCAGTTCTAGTGATTCCCATTACCCTAA
Source organism: Sipunculus nudus (assembly GCA_026874595.1). Classification (NCBI taxonomy): domain Eukaryota; kingdom Metazoa; phylum Annelida; class Sipuncula; order Golfingiida; family Sipunculidae; genus Sipunculus; species Sipunculus nudus. Next base: position 17,299,669 of record CM049306.1, on the reverse strand, counting down.
AACAAACTTTTGAATGTCTTGTAAGGAAACATCAAAAGTAGGGCTGTAAATAGTCTGAAAATTTGTCTGAAATCTAAAACAAAATCTAAACAGTAAAGGGTTCAGAATGTATTTGTGACAAAGACCTTTGAGGGTCATGTTACTAGTAATACCTGTTGGACTAGGCAGGTCTGTTTGTTCTGTGGTGTTGTTGCTGTTGTCAGATGGTGGGCTGCAATTCTCTGCTGCTTCACAAGAGATTAAGTTCTTCTTCCTCAGATTAAGTATCGAGTCCGCGATGATTCTGGCTGTCGATCTCTGGTAACCACCACTAGTTACCATGATGATTGGAATGTTCTTGTCTCTTGCCTTTTTAAAGACTATGTAGTCTCTTTTAATAATGCCCTGGAAATAAATATTAATAATAACTAGACATTTCTTGGCACCGCAGGTGCCAGAGTATCCCCAGACATAGTAGGCCCCCCCCCCTTTAAGAATAGGCCCCCATTTTTAGCAGCATATACTGACACTTGGCAAGCAATTATTGTTTCTCCCATCTATCAATCCACAATCTTTTTGAAGATGTTGGTCCTGTGACCTTGACCTTTGACCTCATGACCCCAAAATCAATTTGGGTCTTGCTTTTCCAATGGGACATATACATGTCAAGTTTGAAATCTATGCATCAATAAAAGCAGGAATTATCATCCAGAAACTAATTTTTGGACAGATTGCTCCTGTGACCTTCACCTTTGACCTTGTGACCTCAAAATTGATAGGGTTCTTCCTCTCTTGGCAGGTGAACTGTATGTGCAAGATGAAAGATCTGAGATGAAATGTTTGGCTGAAAATGCATCCACATCTTTTTAAATTGTGTCCTGTGACCTAGACCTTTGACCCCAAAATTAATGTGGGTCTTGCTTTTTCAATGGGACATATACAAGTCAAGTTTGAAATCCAAACAAAAATAAAAGCAGGAATTATCATCCAGAAACTAATTTTTGGACAGATGGCTCCTGTGACCTTCACCTTTGACCTTGTGACCTCAAAAATTGATAGGGGTCTTCCACTCTTGGCAGGTGAACTATATGTGCAAGATGGAAGATCTGAGATGAATTATTTGGCTGAAAATGCATCCACAATCTTTTTAAAGATGTGTCCTGTGACCTTGACCTTTGACCTCATGACCCCAAAATCAATTCGGGTCTTGCTTTTCCAATGGGTCATATACAATTCAAGTTTGAAATCCATACATCGATAAAAGCAGGAATTATCATCCAGAAACTAATTTTTGGACAGAAGGCTCCTGTGACCTTCACCTTTGACCTTGTGACCTAAAAATTGATTGGGTCTTCCTCTATTGGCAGATGAACTTTATGTGCAAGATGAAAGGTCTGAGATGAAATGTTTGGCTGAAAACGCATCCACAATCTTTTTAAAGATGTGTCCTGTGACCTTGACCTTTGTCATGTCATGTTGTCATATGTCATATGGCTATCAACACTGGAGATATCATAAGAGGTGTGTGGTTTTCACCAAATATGGACACATTAAAGGTCAAGGCCACTCTCATGATAAAGGTCATGACCCAAATGTAAATAGACCTCATCCCATAACCCATCTCTCTAGATGTGCATAATATGAAAGAAATCTGTCCATTAGTTTTTGACTTATAATGCTTACAGTACTGTCAAGTGGCAATTATGGGGGTATTAAAAGGCATAAAAACAAGGATAATAGGTGGTGCCACCAGTTTCCGGTATATTGCAAGGTTATCCAAGATCTTCGGTCACTTGATTTTTGGACCAGTCCATGCAAGCTTACTTCAGATATTTAAGAATTTGTGCTATTTTCAGCAAAAATGGACCTATTCAAGGTCAAGGTCACTCTCCTAGCATAGGTCATGACCCCATTTTAAATAGGCTTCGTCCCCTAACCTATATCTATACAAATGTAAAGTTTGAAAAAGATCAGTGAAATATTTTTTTAGTTATCCCGCTCACAAGGTTTTTCTGCGGCGGTAGCGGCGGCGGGACCGTTGTGAAACCATAGTATACCGACTTTGTCTGGGGATACAATAAAAATACAACAATGCTGACAAATATATAATGACTGAATTTAAAACTTTGAAATCAAGATTTAAAATAATGAATATGTTATGCTTTCCACTTTTGGTGTTCCATCTTTTCTTTCTGCTTTCTGGTAAACATTATAATATTTCATTTCTTTTATATTGCTCAGTTGGGTCTTAAGTCTACAGGTAATCTAGGCCAGTCACATTCCTTGTGCAAAGCACATCACTAACTGCCACTAATTCCTGCCAGTTTCCTCCATGGATATCCTGATCCTGGGGAGTCGGCTAGCTGAGAACCTTTTTCATTAATTTGTTTTTTTTTAGAGGCAACCATCTCCATTTTTTATGCTAGTTAAACTGAGTATATGTACACCAGCAGAAATGCATTTCCCATTTCAGACTTTGTGACAGGGCAGTATCACACTCTTCCCCTCATTTTATATCCTGGTGTTAACCAAGCCCGACGACTACTGCACCTGTGGTCCTTGGTGTATAATCAGCCCCAATGCTGGGACATACCATAGAGGAACCCCTAAAACTCATTTGTAAGTGATACATGGCTATTGGGCATGGCCTTCCCATTAAACCTGAAAGATTGGTGAGGAACGACCATGAAAAATTTCACTGCCTTGGCTGATCACAGGTTTTTGAGTCCCGAGTCCTCCTTAAGACCACAGAAGCCAATGAGAAGCTTTGCTGACAAATTTGTAAACGATTACAAAATTTTGTTGGTTGATTTTTATCAGCTAATGAAAAAAGACAAATATTTAACCAGAGAGATTTCATTGACACAGCTCCCTGATATGAAAGACTGCTCAACAGACTTCTTCCATCACACAAGTGACATCTGTTGGCAAAGACTGACACTAAGTGTTTTGGTCCATTGTATCAGTAGCAATCAATGGATTTCTTTTATCTCAAAGGATAAAAAGACTAGGGACCCAGGGGTCTTGACACTTGGCTGAATTTGTCTATAAGGATCTTTTAAAGAATTTTTTTCAGAATGATGAACCTGTGACCTTAACCAATAACCTTTTGATAAAAAAATCTGAGAACTTATTATCCTTGAACTTGCAGCATTTAGATTATTGTAACAATCTTTTTAAAAAAGTGGGTCCAGTGACCTTGACCTCTGACCAGGTAACCTCAAAATATACAGATTTCTTTCACTTTGGGTAGGTATATCCATTGTGAAAGATGGAAAGTTCAGAATGAAAAGTTTGATTTACAATCATTTTAAAGATGTGGCTCCTGTGACATTCACCTTTGACCTCTGGACCCTGAAAATCAAAATGTTTCTTACTTAAGTGGTGGGTCATTAATAAATCAAGTTTCAGGCCAATCTGTTTATCAAAAGCAGAATTATTATCCATAAACTAATTTGTGAATAGATGGGCCCTGTGACCTTTGACCCATTGATCCCCAAATCAAAAAGAATCTTCCCCTATTGGCAGGTGAATAATATCTTGAAGATGGAAGGTCTGTGATGAAAAGTTTGGCTTGAAATGCATTAAAATTTGGCTTTTAATGAAATGGGTCCTGTTACCTTGACCTTTGACCTTTGGACCCCAAAATCCACAGGGTTCTTACTTAACAGGTGATCATATATAAGTTAAGTTTGAAACCAATATGTCAAACTAACTGGAGTTATCATCTGGTAACTAATTTGTGAACAGATGGCCCCTGTGACCTTGACCCTTCACCTTGTGACCTCAAATTTATATATACTCTCCCCGTACTGGCAAGCCAGCTATATGTACAAGATGGAAAGTTTAAGATTAAAAGCTTGGCTTAAAATGCAGCCATAATCTTTTTAAATAAGTAAATCTTGTGACCTTGACCTTTGACCTCATGACACAAAAATTATATAGGTTCTTTCTTTAGTGGTGGGCCATATGTAAGTCATGTTTGAAATCCATATGTCATTTAAACCTGGAGTTTGTGTGGATGGATGGATGGACAGACAGACAGATGTACAGCTAGACAAACAGGGTGATTACCATAGGGCATCCACTTGTGATAAAAAAAACACACCAGTTTTTGGGACCCTAGATGGAATCACAGCTGAGAAACTGAAATAATTGTTGTCATTTTATAGTAAAAAAATATAAAAATATTCGTAAAATAAGAAAATATAAAGATGGCGCCAAATTTTTTCGGGAACTGAAAAAAAATAGTCATGGTCAATATTCAATGCAAAATTCATGACAATCCATACATTAATTTTCAAGATATTGGAAGTTTTGTAACAATTTTTTTTTATTCTTGGGGGTACTTACAAGCCCCATAGCTTGGAGGATATAGGTCGCAGTGACCCAATTTCAGGTTTCCAAGGAGATTTTTCATTGAACTCCTTAGAATTTTAGTTACAGTCTTCTAGGTTTAGTGGTTATGATTTGTGCCCTGCTAACAGAAGACCGGCCAGCCGGATGACAGAGAAAGATCGATACCTACACCTCAGATTACTTACAGTCAGCTGAGCTAAAAAAAAACAGATATTACTAAACATTTAACTTTATAACTTGTGTGTTCATCCCCCATAAACACAAAACAAATTCACCTCTGCTGAGATGGACAAGCAGCCCAAAGGATCCCCGTCTAAGATGTCTGTGCCTGCATTGTACACAATGACATCAGGGGAGAACTCGTTCAGCGCTCCCTCAACATGTCTCTCCACCAACTGCAAGTACTCCTCATCTTCTGTGAAGTGGGACAGCTCAACGCGTCGCTTGATGCCTCCTGTTTAAGAACATCTGAATTATCATACATGAAAATCTAAGCTAGCTGGGGGAAGTGCTGTAACATGGAGGGTTTTGAAATAAAACTATGGATTCATCTTGAAGTCAAGGTTAAATTTTGTAAAAATATTTTAAAAAAAACTAGAATATGGGTAGTCGACAAGCGACTACGTGTATCCGCCTAAATCAGAGTAGAACGGGTGAAGTGAGGCATGGATTGAGTGGCAAGGGGAAATAGAGTGAAGTGTTGCATATTAGCATGGATGTCTGCAGCCAAATTGTGTATGTAGGTTGCGCCACCTACCACAAAATCCAGAAAGCCATTCAAGTTGTATACATATGCAAAATTTAAGGCTGATAAGACAAACCACTACATGTATATGAGTGATTTTAGCCCGTGGCAGACAAACAGATGGTTGTAGGTGGCGCCACCAGTTTTGTGTATGATAAAGAGCTATGTGAGAACTATACACATGGAAAACTTTGGCCCAATCGGTCAAACGGTTCCCAAGATATGAGCTTGGATGTCTGCTGCATAAACTAGAATGCAGGTGGCGCAACCTGTCATAAAATCAAGAGAGCTGTTGGGGATGTATTAACCTGCAAAATTTTAGGCGGACATGTCAAACCACTGCCGAGATATGAGTGATTTTATCCCATGGCAGACAAACAGACGGGAGCTGTGCAAAAGTGGCTGCAGGTGGTGCCACCTGTTTTGCGTATGATTAAGAGCTATGTGAGATCTATACACATGCAAAATTTTGGCCCAATCGGTCAAACGGTTCCTGAGATATGAGCTTGGATGTCTGCAGCGCAAACGTGAATGTAGGTGGTGCCACCTGTCATAAAATCAGAAAAGCTATCCAGGATGTATATGCATGCCGAATTTCATGATATGAGTGATTTTAACCCAAGGCAGACGAACAGATGGATACTGTGCAAACATTGTTGCAGGTGGCGCTAGGGCCCTGCGCGGGGCGGTTTTGACCCGCTGCCCGCGGTCCCCCGCGGGCCCCCGCATAGGAATCTTTGCGGGGCAGGGCGGGCTACATCTAAGAAAGTGCGGGGCGGGGCAGGCCAAAATGACGTCTGTGCGGGGTGGGGCGGGCTGCGGGTTGATGATCTGGCAGTTCAGTAAAATATGAATATAAAATTATACTTTAAAAAAATATCATTTGAAGAAATTGGAATTTTGTATAAAATGTTTTCAGGTGTCGTAAATTTGAATAAAATAAATATATCCCTGTTAACCCCTTATTCTGACTGACAGTTGTAACAACACTATGCAAATGTGTCTTTTCTAGGTATAACATCAATTTGTTATACAAAATAGATAGTGTATCCTTAATCTGAAATCTAGACTTTGTCTTTGCAATGGGAGCTAGTCATAACTTTGTATAAAGTTACCTGGCCTGATGTTGTATATGGACTGTAACCCTGTACTTGTGTCAGGTCTCACATATTACATAATATGGCTGGGAGTGAAGCAAGGGCTTGATTACCTTTGATCTTGTAATAGACAGTGTCTGGCTACAGCTGGCTCTGTAGGTGACTCAATTGACCTGGAACTGCACAAAGCCTAAGGTGGACTCCTTATCTAATTGTAACTCCATGTGCTGGCTAATTGTAAATGACACTGGCCACTGGCTGGTCAAATCCCTGTTTGGTCACAGCATGTGTTGATGATTGCTGTAAGAAACAAGGCTCTGGCCATGTCCAGATCTCAATGAACATCCTGAACTGAAAGCCACATCAGACAGATAACCCCTTTACTCCCTTGACCTGATTAGTCTCAGATTCAGTTAATTAGCAGATTATGACTATAAAAATTTAACCAGCAACACATTATGTTAGTTTGATGGCTGGTGATTAGCCAATACTATTCTAAAGGGTCACTTTGGGTACAAATACTTTGAAGAAGTCTAATTTTTTTCTTTACTTTTTTTTTATATATTTATGTAGAAACAGACACAATAAACCAAAGGTTTGTTTATTACCCCTGTAAAATATGAAAACATATTTAAGGTGTGTTAAATTATTATCTATAAATTAAATCCATCTTACATATCAAACATGTCTTTAAAAAATATTTCATGAATTATGGTTTGAATAAACATACTCAAATAAATTTTTCATTCCAATCAGCAAACATTTTATATATATTAATAATAAGCGTGTCTTATACATGTGCTGTAATTATTTTGATATGTAAACCTTTGGATTCGAAAACTATTTTTCATTATTTTGCGGGCTGGACTGCGGGCCAGAAACTTAAAAACGCGGGGCAGGGTGGGTGCGGGCTGAAAGAACATTTTGCCGGGCGGGTGCGGGCTAAAAGAATCAAAGTAACTGCGGGGCGGGATGGGCTCAATTAATTTTTTTGATTGCGGGGCGGGCTGCGGGCTGACAGGGCATGATGCAGGGCGGGTGCGGGTTCAATTTTTCAGCCCGCGCAGGGCCCTAGGTGGCGCCACCATTTTTTGTGTATGTTATAAAGCTCTCCAAGGGCTACATTTGTGCAAAAAAATTTTCCTGATCGGTCAAACGGTTCCCGAGATATGTAGGTTTCGTAAAATTCTGCCCAGCGGTTACGGAGGAGTTCTCCGGACACCTACACCGAGGTGGGGGCAGCCGGGCGGGCTGAAAACATAGTATCCGCAAAACTCTGTTTTGGCTGAAACAATAAATTTTAATAATATATTTTGCTGTTCAACTTAGCAATTCATTTATTTCATAGCAAAGATATTAGGCTGCTTTATAAACAAATTCACACTACACTCTTACCCGGGAACTGTGTCAAAGAAACAAGGGACCTATGGGTCACTGTGCTCAGCTGACGTTAACCTTGAAGGTAAAAAAATAAAATAATATCTAATGGAGATAAAGTGTAAGAGGAAGAGGTAATAAAGGCCACGGATGGTTTATATGATTGGTTTGTATTGATGAGCAAGAAATTGTTGCAAAAAATATTTTGTGACCTGACCATGTGTTTCCTAATGTTGAAACTAAAGCATGTGAGCAGTTTGTGAACAAATGATCTGTACTATTACCATGATCATTAGTTGGTTTTTCTATTAACTGTTGACATTTCAGTAGTTTACACATTTGTTCAATTGAATCTATTTTTTTGTATAATATATATTATTAAATATATGTATTTTTTTATGAAATGTATACAGTTGAAATATAGCTAATTAACAACATAAAACAGGGCAAACAAAGCCTGATCTCAAATTCTGCTGAGGCAGGAAAATAATGAACAAATGTTTGTATTAAATCCTGATTTTTTTATCACATCAATTATTTTCTAATTTAAGTTTATATTTCTATACATTTCCAATATAACATATATATCTGAATATAAAAGTTGATTCATAATTCTCAATTGCATCATCATAAATCTCAATCTTGTCAGATAACACCACATCATGCATACAAATGTTTATTTATTTTTTACCACAAAAATATATCTTTTAAATCTGTAAAACAATAAATATCTAAAAATAATACTTGATTTAGATTTCACAATTTTTAATTGTGTCTTTATTTATCCATTATGTGCTTCATATTTTATAATAATTTAAGCATACTGATGGGTTCATTTATATTTGTTAAAATCATTTAAAAGAAAATTGATTTCTTTAAAAATGCTACATTACACAACATTGCATTTTTCTGGATTTCACCTTGAATTATTTTTCAAGGAAAGTTTTTGCATATCAGAGTGGAAACAGCATTACAATTAAGGAGATACAGTGAAAACAATAACAATTACTGCATAACACTTGGTGGGTTGGGTTTGCGGGGGGGGGGGGGGGGGGGGGGGGGGGGGGTGATATGAGAATAACTGTACACCTGTCACAGCAGGGGATCTCCCCCAGTGACTGTAACAAATCAGAAACCCTGGCATAGCTGACTTCCAGTGACCTGGAGTGGGACCCTGCATCTGTAATCAAAGCAAGTGACTACAGAAAAAAATCAATAACTAGCTTAATTTTCAAGCTTTTATTTTCAAATTTCAGATTTAGACAAACTAAATATTTATGATTACATGCTGTGAAAATTAAATCAATGGTGCTTACAGGAAAAAAACGTGCCATGGTCAAAGTTGGGCAAAATTTAAGGTACTGATTTTTTTTATGCTAATAACTTAAAAAATTGACAAAATTCAGATCTAATTTTGGGTAAACAATTGAATCTTAATTAAACATAGTTATATACTTGATAAAATAGACTCTAGTTTCAAAATTTTTCATGTTAAGTGAGTTATTATTTTTCCTGATTTTTTACAAAGTCCATTATGTTTGGGCCCATAACTTAAAGAATTTATATTTTACAGACTTAATTTCTGGCATGTACATAGGAACTATATAGAGGAATATTTATGGTAAATATGAGCAAAACCAGATGAGTGGTTTTGATATTAGGCAGTCCTGAAGTGTGAAAATAGGATTTTAATAAAAAATTGAGGTTTTTCCTTAATTTCTCAAAGGAACGAAGTCACAAAGACCCAGTTTTCGGCTTGGTAGGAGATCTTGGGGACATCTAACATTATGCTGAATTTGGGATTCCTAGGTCTTACGGTTTCAAAACGTGCCACATCTACGGACGGACGGACAGACGGACGGACGGACGACGGACAATGGACCACGACTATAGCTCAGATGACTTATAGTCAGCTGAGTTAATAATTACAAGGGACCCATGGGTCACAGTGCTCAGCTGTGAATAATATGATTTGGGAATGAGGCACATGCTAGTTTTGTGTGGTAATAAATATAAGCTTTATTATGAGTTGTTGGTGTTTAGCTAATGTATGATTTTGATAGTATCTTTGGAGACAGGGATGAGGATTTATTTCATTTATTTTATTAACAAATGGAGTGCTATTGTCACACAGATTTTTACTTGGCCATATAACTTATAAGCAGCACATATAATAAAAGAGTTTAACAATTTATTAAAATTTAATAACAAATATTGTGCCAATATAATTAAAAAAAAATAATATGAAAATCATATGATTTTTTTAAATAAAATATAACTGTATTGATTATTAAAATAATATTACAGAATATATAGAATGCATTTTGAATATATTTTATAAGTATCTGCACTGGTATTCAAATACTTTCATTTTTACCTGAATTCCCATTCTTATGCAATAACATTTTTAATGCAGTACATATTCATATTCGTATTCAAATACATTTGCAAAGCATTCGCTTCATGTCTAGTATTTATTCAGTTTTAGCCAAACAATGATGTTGAGAATCCAGAATATACAAAATTAACAAATTTAAATAATGATCATAAGTACCTAGTTTTATGGCTTTTATTTATATTAAAAAAAATAATTGTAATATATTCACTTTGGACTACTTTCACATCAATCTACACACTAGACACAGTAGGAATCTAGATTAATATTATCAATTGCATCTTTGTCTATCATTAATTTCCTTCATATGATCCCTAATGATTAGTAATGAATAATATGATTTATTTTTTTATCATTATAATTGAACTGAAAAATACAATAGGTGACTACATGGTGTTATTTGGAAAAACATTGACATTGACATTCTATCCATCCATAAAAGATTCTTACATCATCAGTAACTGCAAGTTAATTTCCTGTTACTCATCATCTAACAAATTCCTTTTCTATTAAGTTGTTATTAAAAACCAATAAAAATTTATTAATATATTGTTTATTGTTATGTTGTTTTTCAAAACAACTACTAGATGAGTTGGGTTGGACACCTGGATCAACTGTGGCTGGGCATTAGCTGCCTGGCTGCCCCCAGTGTATGCCTCGCCTCAAGCCTGCATAATTTGCTGAAAGTTCAACAATGTCAGCATAAAGGTGACTGAAAAGGGACTGAGTAGAGCCTGTGTCTGACATGGTCTCATAAAAACATTAATAAAAGCTACAATTTTTGGCCAATATCTTTCAGCTTTCTAAACTACAAAGATGAAATCCTTATATGTGCATGATATGAAAATTATATCAACAGTGCTCTCAGGAAACAAACGTGCCATGGTCAAAGTTGGGCAAAAATTTAAGGTACTGATTTTATATTTATACTAATAACTTATAAAATTTGAAAAATTCAGAACTAATCTTGGGTATTCAATTGAATCTTGATTAAATAATGTTACATCCCTGACAAAAAATCTCTAGCTTCAGCAATCCTCTTGTTAAGGGAGTTAATATATTTCTTTATTTTTTAAAAAGATCATTATGTTTGGGCCCATAACTTAAAACAATTATGCAATACTGACATCATTTCTGGTATGTGCATAGCCAATGTATAGACAAATATGTATATTATATATGATCAAAGTCAGATCAGTGGTTTTGATATTAGGCAGTCTTAACCCTTTACTGTTTACAAGCCACTAAAGAGCACTCTAAATGGGCAAATAGAATGCCATGATATGTATAGATTCTTTCAGGACAAAAATATTGCATATTATTTCTAAGTTTCAATGATTTTCAATAATCTTCAGCAAACCCTCTTAGTGGGAACTGTTGAAAATTTGATAAAGATACAAAAAAAGCTTGAAAGATATGGCTGTTAGTGCAAATATAAATAGTGTCAGAATTTGTCGGAAATCTAAAATAAATGTAAACAGTAAAGGGTTAAAGTGTAACAATTGGTTTTTAAATGGAATAATGAAGTTTTTCATTAATATCTCGAAGGAATTAAAGTCCTAGTGACCAAATTCTTGGCATGGTAGGGGATTTTGGAGACATCTAACTGTATGCCAAATTTAAGGAACTTAGAGCTGAAGCTGGGGAGCTGAGCTCTAGCAAACTGCATAACACTAGCTTGATGTAAACAATTTGTGACATGGTGCTTGAAAACTTGAATAAAATCTACAGTTTTTAATCAACTGGTTTCAAATGTTTGGTGTTAACATTTGAAATGCTAACAAAAACATGCTTTGAACATTAAATCGACAGCAGTTACAGGAAAAAAAAGTGCCATGGTCAAAGTTGGGCAAAATTTAAGGTACCAATTTTTTATTTTTGCTTATATTTTAAAAAATTTAAAAGATTTTGATCTAATTTTGGGTATACAATTTAATTTTGATAAATAAAAGTTAAATTACTGGAAAAAAGTGCTTAGCTTTAACAAGTTTTGTGTTAAGTGATCATATTTCTTTCCTGATTATTTACAAAATGCATTATGTTTGGGCCCATAACTTTATTAAATTATAAAATACAGACCTAATTTTTTGCAAGTACATAGGAACTATATAGAGGATTATTTATGGTAAATATGAGGAAATACAGATGAGTGGTTTTGATATTAGGCAGTCCTGAAGTTTGAAAATAGGTTTTTAATAAAAATTGAGGTTTTTCCTTAATTTCTCAAAGGAACGAAGTCGCAAAGACCGAGTTTTTGGCTTGGTAGATCTTGGGGACATCTAACATTATGCCAAATTTTGGATTCCTAGGTCTTACGGTTTCAAAACGTGCCACATCTACGGATGGACGGACGGATGGACGGACGGACGACGGACAATGGACCACGACTATAGCTCAGATGACTTATAGTCAGCTGAGCTAATAATAATAATAATAATAATAATAATGATAAAAATAGCAACAAATAATATTAATAATAAATTTTCTAACAGACCTAGAAAAGTTGATTTTGCTTCAGGCATATGAAGGACAATAAACAACAATGGTGATGATTTTGAACTTTACATGTTCAATATATTAGATATATATTTTACCAAATTCAAATATCTTATACAGAATGTTTGTTTACTTACTCTTGGCATAGGCATCATGTGGGTAGATGCCTCTGTTATAAACATCCATGATGTACACCTGTTCATTGTTCATGAAGTCTCTCTCATGGCCATTACCCTGATAAATATACAATGATCTGTATATCATATATAGATCTTCAACTACCAACCTGTCACATTACCAGCAATTGTTTTGACGAATGAATTGCAAAACTCTGGTCATTCCAATGAAGGTGGTCATAGTACAAGGATCATGTGTCAGATGTAGTTAGATACAGTGGAACCTTTCCTAATGGGCACCTCTTTATTACAGTCACCTCCCTATTATGGACACTTAAGGAAGTCCTGCTGAAATTTCCTTATAAGTGACAAAGTGCCCATGATGCTTAGTTGAACATCTTGACATCATGGCCTAACATTCACTACTGTGTGTCAAATTGTTGAAGAGCCAGATTGCCTGTTTTGTTCAAACTTGCAGACATATTTCTCTGCCATAACATATCAATTGAATATATTCAGGGTAACTGCTGAGACAATAATGTGACATGATTGATATTTATCAGTATCAAAATAGCAATTTAGCAGCCCAAGAGAAATGTTTAAAGTTTAGGTGGAACCATAAGTGTTTCTCAAATTATGGATTAGACCAATGTACACGGCAAATACCAACCTACACATGAATTATTGAGAAATCTGTGCTTTTGTGTCAATTTTTACTCTAATGGATAAGTTTGTCAGATTATGGAGAACTCATTGGCCAGGTCCTGTTAAAAATTACAGGATTACATTAATACATATATGATACAAGGACAGTACTTCAATTTGATAGCCAAATGCAAATTAAACTACTGCATTGATAATACTATTACATGACTACTACTTGTTATCATATACTTTTATATAGGTATTGTAGATAATGCTTTTGGAGTATGAATGTAAATTTGGAAATCTGTAAGGTCCAACAGTTAAGAAAGAACTTACATGTGGTATATTATTTATATATAGCTCAGCTGACTGGCAAGTTATACAATGAGTTCTCCAAAATTAAGTTAATGGAGTCACTTGGCCTAAAGCCACATTTAGTAGTATGTGGATTGTTTCAGTGGAATACAGTATGCTGAATACAGTGATAATCTATGAAGGGTCATTATAAGGAGGATGGAATAACCTTAATGTATGGAAATGTCAAAAACCTGATTGTTCACACAATTTATAGATAAAATACAAGATAAATAGGTTCCATGGTTGCTATGCTGGGCTACAGTTCTCCACAGAGAATTCCATCTTACTGCATTCCAATTACCTCATGCATAAAGTAAACACAGCTTCGGCCTTCAAAATGTAAATGTGACCATGCAAATTACAAAACACAATGTCATAGCGTTCTTTTAAGTATGTCAACATGTACTTGTGTATCCAAGCTATTTTGACAATATAATATCACTTATGTAAAATTATGAATTTACCATCTGATTAACTTTATTATTTATTTATTTACTTTATAGTATTTAATAAATTAGAAAAACAAGCAGTTCTATCAGTGTGAATGTTACAATCCTATTAAATGTTACAATTATCATTCACAAAGGGAAAATGTTTCATATTTTAGAAAACAAAGAGTTTCTATAAATTTTAGATAATCCTGGTTTTTCATCAAGGTCAAGAATAACTCCTCATTGTTTAGAATTTTCATGTAACCTTCTTTGCTCATATAAAAAGGTTACAGGATACTGGTACATTTACCTTAGTCAATTTGTATAGCATTTGATCTTAGATATTGTGAAGTGTTATTTGTGTACTGAAACCAGTTTGTTTTAATATTGTTTTACAGATTATTTACTTTAAAGTTTCATCCCATCTAAACTTCCAATATATATTATCAGCATTACATTAGTCTTATTTTATAGAAAGATAACTCATATATCATGAGTTGGTATTTCATAATACTCCTGTCATATGACGGGCGAGTGAAAAATTATTGGCTCATGCCAGCAGATAATTAGGTTAAACACTTGACCTCAGATGCATCATTGCGGACATAAACAAGGTATAAATTGATGATGATACACAAACATTTTTTTTTCTTAGTTTAAAAAATATATACATATTTTAATGGGTGGAATTACATGCTCTGTTGCCAGCTACGATGCTTGAGGGGCCAACTGTCCTATGTAACGATTTGCAAAGAGTGGTGCTTTGTTGTAATTTGAGGGGACAGGGGCAGGTTCCTTTATGATCACTCGTCCATGGCTGACATCTAGTTTGTGATTTGTATGGGGAAAATTACATTGTATAATTAACTGATATATCTGTCCATAAAATCTTTAATTTAAATAATCTGAATTTCATTTGTGAAAAAAACCCACTACAATTAGCATAACTAAAGAAATTTAAATATTATACCTGCACGTTGTGTTAAAATACACATACAGCCTTATTTTGGAAGGTGGTGGTGCTACAGAACACAGCTCTACCAATATACACATGACTACTGTAATCATTTTGGGGAGGGGGCAACTGATCAAACCTCTACCAAAATACTCATGCAACCTTTCTTAGGGTACAGAGCACACCTTAACAGACATGCAGTTCATTTACATTTCTTGGAGGGGGTGGTCGGGGTGACAGAGCACACCTGTACCATAATACACAGGGGTGGGCCACAATACACTTCTACCATAATAGTAATACACATGCAGTTCATGTACATTTTTTTTTTGGGGGGGGGGGGACTACAGAAAACACCACTACCATTATACACATGGAGTTAGGGGAGGGGCTACAGAACACACCTCTACTATAATAGTTATACACTTATAGTTCATACACACTTTTGAGGGGGGGGGGGGAGGGCTACAAAAATTCCTCTACCAAAATACACACAAGATTCTACGTAAACAAATATACACACATTCAAGATACATGGCAAAAAAACTTACATAAAACTCATCATGCACAGACACACTCTTTAAAGTAACAAATATAGATATAAGAAAGACAGCAAATGTTAAATACATACATTTTTTTAAACAAAATGTACAGAAAGAAAACAAGTCATTTTACATATTAGGTAGGTGGACACTGTGACCCGATCTGTACTGCTCAGGCAAAGAATTGAGTCCTAGCTTCTTGATATTTGTCACTTCACACAGTATACATGTATGGTGAACAATCCTTCTTACTGCCTTAAAGGCATGAATGAGAACATATCTACAATACATTGTGACAAGTTTGTAAGACTATATATCAAGAACATTTCTTGGGTATTGCTTGCTGTACTTCTGACTTATGATTAGTTGATTCATTACAAACTGTTATAAACAGTAGTGATTTAATAAAAACAACCAATGAAGTATAAACCAGGACAGTCCATAATATATGAATGTATCACTTAACATGTTAATATGTTTAACATGTTCTGTTTGTGTATGCTTGTGACTGTCTGTATGTTTATCACAATTGAATGAATGAATATTTTCTATTTACAGTCTATATACAATATTAACATGAAACACCATCAAATTTCAGCAATGTTGTCCCAAAGACGGCAGCACTGGTGCTCTGTATGGGAATGGCTGTGGTCCTCTAGGTAAATCTGTAGGTGCTCCATGATTGAATAAACTTGCTACATAAGCAAAGCCCATTTTACGCGTATTGTTGCTCCGACTTCTTTTATTAGCAAACCAGTATTTTACCTGTGTTACTGTTATGTCTCCAGCCAGTGCCAGTTGTTCCTTTTCTTCGTCTGTTGGGTATGGATTTGTTATATGTTCCTGATACCAGTTTTTCAGGATCTGTACAGCTTTCGGGTTTAGCGGCTTGTTTGGTAGTCGTGACTTTCTGTTCTGTGGACGATTTTCCTCACTGGAGTCGCTGTGACAATCACGATCAGCATGAACAGTAGGTGGAGGCACCCGTTGATTTAAAGCAGGGCTGGTATTGACTTGTAGAGGATAAGACTGTGGGTGTTGTTCAATGTGTGAACTCTCTTGATCATCATGCAGCTCATGTTCATCGTCAGCTTCAGGTCCTGTATCTTCTTGGTGAAAACGTTTCAGCCTTTTGGGGTGGACTGAACCATTAAATGAAAGGGTGTTGAATGAACGTACCCGTTTGTTGGCCATCCATTTGCGTACTTGAGCCAGGGTTATCCTACATGTAGACGCAAGCTGTTCCACCTCCAGATCAGAGGGATACGGATGATCGAAGTGCTTATTGTACCATTCCTGGAGTATCTGCACAGCACTGGAGTTGAGGAACTTCTTCTTGCTGTCATCTCCAAGTCTCAACTGCTGCTGGGCTGTATTGTGCTGTAGATGACTAAATGGCGTGCTGGCACTCAGCGGCACAGACATTGGCGTGAAAGGTGATCCATGCATCACAGGGGTGGAACCTACTGGTGGTGATACACTTGGCCAGCTGAACAATGGGGCTGCTTGACCTAATCTGCTGGTGTCAGAATGGGTGCCTATAATCCTGCTAGGTGGCTCAGAGTGACTTTTCAAATGACTCACCATAGGTTCTGCTGTATCAGCACTTTTCTTCCCATACTTAAAAGCTTGCAGGTTAGGCTCTTTCCCATTCTGCAAGGCTAGGATTTGTAGTTTAACATTACTGATCACAGACAGTCTCTCGTAGTCAAAGTAGTTTTGTATGAGCTGCTTACACTGGTCACTGGTCATGTTTAACATCAGGGCCTGGTAACGCTCTGTCTCAAGATGGTCAACTTCAGCCTTGTACACATTATACAGCTGCTGTACTGAATCTTGTGGTGTATCGCTTTTCATCAGGTTCTCAAGTTCTTGCATAACACAGCTGTGTTCATGTAAGACTTGCTGTTTCAGATGTGTCCCGCTGATGACTGGTGGTGGTGCCCCTGGTGGCAGAAATGGACCTGGCTGTGAATAAGGCATAAATCCTGCTTGTCCCACTGTACTTGCTGCATGAAATGGGATAGGATACCCAGCTGGCATCTGTGGCTGCAGTGCTCCAGGAATAGCTGAATATGGCATACTCACTTTAGGTGCTGCGTTATGATGACTAAATAAACCCAACATGCTGGCAGACGTCAAGTGAGAGTTTTTAAGATGTTCTGATCCCATAGTGTATCCAGGGATGGCAGTTGAACTCTGGGAAACTGATGGAGCGTAACTCACAGTACCTTGTTGTGCATTTGGTTTTCTGTCCTCCATTTTAGATGTTAAATCCAGTGGGAACTGGGAGCCAAGTGGACTGATCTTAGTAGCTGAGATGACACTGTGGAATGCACTGTCTTGCCTTCTCATGCGCAGTATGCTTGAATTCTCCACACTTTTGACTGTAGTTCCAAAGCTGTTCCTTTCTGGAGTGCTTGTGCTTGTCACTGCGGGTGATACCGATGACCGGCTCCTGCTGTCTGTCCAGCTTTCATTGTGGCTTTGATGTTCTGGCATTTCATCATCTGAAGTTACTGGTGATGCTGCTTCCTCTTGCTTTATCAATGCTGGAGGGCTTGACCAACCACTGTCATCATTGTCATGAACATCAGCCATTTTCCAAAACAATAAAAATTCTCAAAGCTACCACCAAACACTAGTAATGTATAAGTCCTTTTGTATACTGGTTTTGTTGTTCAGTTTAGGTATGAAATCTTGCACACTGCACCTTCTAATGATAATCTGATGATATCGGGATCAATGTTGGTAAAATACAGTTATCCTAAAACTGGCACTATGCTAACTTTGTCAAGCTGGTGGCAGACAGAAAGTCTCCAATACCACTGATAGCAGAAGTAAAAGTGATAACTTTGCCAGGAAAGTGCTGCTATTTGTAAGGAATGGTGTTTATCTGATGACCAATGACTGACCACTGGGTGACACCAGATCACCCACGAGCAGGTCACTATGGTAGCTAGTCCTGGTGGCAGGCCCAGGCAGTAGATCACACCTCACCAGCCAAATCCTGACTAATTAACCCTGACTGTTTTCACACTTTCATAAGAGGGGCTCAGATTGGACTAATTGACTAATTGTCATTACCACATCTATCAGAGCTACCAGGCATGGGAAAATCAAATGAATAAGGACACATCACCGGTTCTAATTAGATAAAGAATAACTCTAGGGACTCCACATATTGGAGATGAATACTTTGTTTGTCAAATTGTGTGAAATTACATAATTCTCTGCACATCCAGTCCTTTGTTGTGAATTTCCATCACCATAGACCTTTTGTTGTTTAATATTTTGGTAGTGGGGTACATGCACTAACAATAAAGCATTGTGACTTTATTATCTGAAAAGAAACTACAGGCAAAGTGGCAAAATCTGCATAATCAAATTGTCACTTTGCAAAGTTTATAAAGACTGAAACTACTGATGTGCCTTATGATACGAAAGATAATACATTGCATGATCACATCAGGAACTAGTTAATGAGTGTGTTGACAAGACTGACATGAAATTAAAGTGATAAAACAGAGTATATGGTATCAAGTAATATATAAATCCTGTTTATATAATTATCATGATGTTATCAATTGCAACTATATCAAATTGTTATCACTGTGTGATTTTTATATTATATAAAGGATGAACTAATTAGTAATAACTTCATGTCTTGTATTATTTTCAAATAGATACATATTAACAAAATAACATTTGGTCAAAACCACTGATCCATCCTATAACTGTCTGTGCATGCTTTCTCTCTCTCCAAAACGTAAATAGACAAACACACTTGTTTGATCATTTACATTAATAAATTATTGATTTCTTAAAATATTTTCACTAGTTATATACAGATATGAAAATAAAAATGTTTTTATTGCAGCTTTCCACTATTAATATTAAGTTAATTGAAAATCAAATCACATCATTGTCTCCGCCCAAAAAGGACATATTTATTGGTGATGATTTATGTGTGAATATGTTAGGATACAGATCTTATGGTTAGTTTGAATCCCTGTCAAAAGTAATGGTTATAACTGAAATCAAATTAGCAAAAAATACATGAAACAGGATACAAGTTTACCATTTTCCTAATTAATCTCTTCCTACACAGAAACCCATGCTGAGGCATGATTGTATCCATTTAATAAGTCCCATTCATTAAGTATAATGGTGTGAAACACCTGTAAGTAGTTTTCCTTAATGTTACTTAATGATGCACAATAAGGCACCTTTGATGTAACATCAAAGAGGTTTCATGAACAGACATGTTAATACTGGCTTGTGTAATACCATCCTTAAGAGGAATATCAGCAGTTCTTTCATTTGAACGTTTTATAAATATATACTATTATACAGTAGTGTGAATCATATTTGAAAAAAAATATATGCTTTTTTCCATACCTTTCAGTTGTCAGGGTTGGAAAACAGAGAAGGCATTCTTATTATGAATGCTAAGTCAGTTAATATGAGAAAAAGCCAATAAAATCTAGGAAATATGGGACAATTTGATTTAGTTAAAACATAAAGTCTGTTATATTTTGTGGATAAGTAATACATGCTAGTGGCTGTCTCGTCCAATATGCTTCTACTCTTTACTCCTGCAATACCACGGAAAGGTCAAATGAAAATCCTGGAATTAAAAGAAAATAAATGGAAAATTATGGAAAATTTAGATAATTTTGTTTTCATTGAATTCTGAGCACCTTGTTAAAACTATCAAATGTAAAATAAATATCTGCCAGTATGTATGTTTGATAATTAAAGGGGAACCTGCTATGGCCATTGATTATGGTTATTGGAAATGTATTTACCGATTAGGTTACTCATATGTTTAAATGAAATATCATATAAAAATATTTATAGTAGTCATATATGCTATAATCTCACATACAAGTCCTATTTCAAAAGTGTTTTAAGTCTTATTTGTCAATATCCTTCATCAGTATTTCTGCTGAATAACAATGCTGTGCTACTATATAAATGTAATTTTTTCATTACAAATCACTTATAAAATATCTCTGTGTTTAATGGCAAGTATACATTGTAAGTGTGAGAGTACACTGTGATTGCATCACAATAGGTCAGGCTGTGACATTGAGTGGTTAACATTGTAAGGTTACACACAAAGGGTGCCAAGACCTACAGCTAATAAACAGATCCCTAATACCAGGGAGGCTGACCATTAGGAAGCCATGACCCACCCACCTACAAGTTACAGACTGACCATTAAGTCTTTCAGTTCTCTTAAATATTAGGCATTTAACCATTTAAGTTCATATAACAACAGACTATTCTCACAAGATGGGAAGATTAGCTAAATATCCTGCCTCAAGGTTTTGTAGGTTAACATAAGTAGTAAGGTTACCAATATTCTGAGATGGTCAACTACAAGTTTATAAAACTGCACTGCTAGGACAGGGGTGGGCAATGGGACATTCTATGTAGGAATTAACAACTATCTTGTATTTACTATAAATCATGTATAATAATATATCACTGTATCATATTTCAATAAGTGTTTTACCATGCATTGTTAAGATATTTCATTATGTTATCTGGCACATGTAAGTTATTATTTTGATAAGTGATGGGAGTTTTATTCAATATTCACTTAGGTTATATACCTGGTATGAGTAAAACATTTTTATAATATGATAACAAGTTTTGTTTTACACTTGTTTTATTACCATCTTGTGAGCTGTTTAATGTAAATTACCATTACTTTTGTAGGTCAAGGATTACACTACACTGGATTCACACATCTTTAATTATTTTATCCTTATGACATGTGGTATTAAAAATAATCATGATACAAAGATTTTTTATCTGTTGCTCATAACACATTTTGTTCATTCAAGGAGTTCTTCACAATATCTGTCAGACATGATATCTGATGAATTCACATAAACCAGGTTTCCTGCTTTGCTTGTGAGAAATATTTTGTTTCACTAGTGAACTTTGAATGAAGCAATGGAAAATCTAATAATCTAATAAACAGCAGTAATTATTTGACAGTTGGTCATTGTTTAATATTCTTCTCTTTAACAAATGAGTATATGGATAAAACATAAATATTTAACCAATAACCATGTATGCATTTTTACTTTCTTTTTGACAAATTCATAGGATACTTTAATAACCAGTTTCATGACACCACTGGTAATGTTAAACCACCCTGTTTATTAAGAACTTTTAGTTATTATATGTTGTATGATATTTCTTGGACCAACAAAAGTAAAGTACATGTATTCATGCCACTAACAAAGTTTTACCCATGAAAAACCTTGGAGAAATGCATAGCATTCCCTTGAGGTATATCTATTCTCTGAATATAGCAAGCTAGTGTAATTAAATATGTAAATTAACCAGCAAAATATAATGTCTGGTTTGATGATTTCAGTTGCTTATTGTATAAAGTATTTTTTATTTAAAAACTATATAAGGAGTTTTTGTTATTCTTTCAATTCCAGAGTATGTGGATAATTAAATAAATTGGGAAAATCATAAATGGCTGAGATAAGGAAAATTTTTTTTTATTACATATAAGAAATTATGTGTGGATGTGTGTGTGAGAGAGAAGAGAGAGAGAGAGAGAGAGAGAGAGAGAGAGAGAAGGCAACAGGAGATGAAGCACAAAAATCACATTAAGTAAAATGTTAAATTCAAATATTGATTATGATACTGGTGACATTAAGGTATTTTTAATAACACCAAAGTTTCAGAGGTAAAAAAAAGGGAAAGAGAAGGAAACAGAAGAAGAGAAAGGGAGAGATAAAAAGAAGGAATAATAAGGGAAACAGAAAAAAAGAAAGAACAATGAAAGAAACAATTATATATTTATTTTAGATAATATGGATACAAATTAATAACATCAGATCAGTTCATGTACCAGGCCTGTTTAACTAATTCTTAAATAAACATTTCCTGATCATGAGTGATGAGAGTTGCTGATGCAGTGGAGTGTGAACTTGTCTTCATCAGGCCAATCATCAGTTGTACACACAGTACCAGAAGGCAAGCACTTCCCTAATGACATCATTACACCAGGTGTCAAAGAATAATGCACTTAATGACCACAGCTAATCAGGTAAAAATACACCCTCTGACAAGTCCAGCAGGGGTCTCCACTAGTAGGCCCTTATGTACTGTCAACTGATAGCAAACTTGTAAATGTCTGTACAATACTGCAATTAACAGTTACACAGTTTGCTACCTAAGATGCGTCAGCTTTGCCCCTCTGGTTTGTTCCTTTCATAACTGTTAAAACAGTCATCTACAAGGTATATATGAATCTATCTCAGTTTTACAGTGTGTAATATAGGAAATCTATATCATTAAACAAAATCTACATTGTGTTATAGCATACACATTGTAATAAATACACTTCATAGAATAATAAACAAACATAGGTATCATTGGCATTCAGAGGAAAAAATAGGATAATTATTCTGGAATAGGAGTAAAACAATGTATGTTCAAAATATTGTACCTATTAAAACAAAATATAAATGTTGAATAAGGCTTACAAAAGTTGATCAACATACAACACATACTACTCTCATAAGACCTCTGTTCTCTCATTATATTATTTCAAATTATTTTATATTATACATTATATATGCACATGGACTAATATGACTATGACCAGGAAAACAATACAACATAGAAAAAAATTACAAAAATTACATTATCTAAAATGGAAGAGAGATACTGATACTAATGGTTTCAAGATCTTTAATGAGATTTGATTTTAAAATTACATCAGGGAAATTGAACTTATTTAATTTATATTAAGGAAGGTGGAATAATATTGCAAGTATTAATTAATTTAGTCTTATACTAAAACTGATATAGTGAGACAAAATGACATATTGAAAATCAGAAATACAATTACATGCAGGTCTTTTGCTTTTCAGTGTAATACTTGAAATGGATTTATGCCAGGTAATATTTCATGTGGTCATTGCAAATCCAGTGGATCTTTTTTTTTAATCTTTTTTTTTTAAAACATACTTTGCAAGTTATCAATCATATATTTACAGAGTGCAGACCAATTAAGTGACATTTCATTCAAGGCACCTGCTCAAAAATAAAGTGGTCATAGTGAGACCTGCTCAGATGACAATTCTCACTTGACAACTCCTCACACTGCTCATATGACACTTGTTCACAAGAAACTGCTCAGCATTACAACTGCTCATAAGTCACACAGCACAACTGGATTTCTCAATCCCATTACAGAAGTACTGACACATACACTAATTTGTCTATATTATTTTTGTTTAAATATGTATTCATATCCACACTAACTCCATTTTCAAAATCTTATGTCACAGAAATGAGGAGTTCTGTAGTGTTATACCAGGCTGGTGATCTTATTATATATGTATAGTAAGAGATTTAAACATTTTTACTATATATCCATATTAACTCTGAGGGCAGTATTTTAAAACTCTGAGGGCAGTATTTTACATTTTCAATTTTAAGATCTTAAATAAATACTGTTTCCCCCCATGGATAATTTGCATTTTTTTCTTGATGAAATCGATGAAAAACCTAGGAGTGTATTATACATGGAAGCATAATTTCCAAACCGTTTTCCTGCTGTATTGAACATTGTATGGTGGGCAGAGAGTGAAGGTTAAAAAACCAAGTGTATCCTGACTGTACTTATTTAATTTTCTATAATAAATTGTTTGAGCGATTTATTATAATAAATGTGAGATGAAATAAGACTTACTGTTATTAATTTCTGGTACCTCACATGTCAAAATCAATGGGAGGTTCACTTAAATATGAATATGTTGCCCCCAAAATGTGACAACTTTACTACTGGGAATATATTTCTCGGTTCTATAAAGAACTGTTTGAAGGAATCCTTGTGACTACCAGCTTGCATAAATACAAAGTTTGATGTTCTCTATAAACCATTATTATTTATAAATCATCAATATATGTGACAATGCATGAGATCTGAACCTGGGGATGCAAGTTTGACTTGTAATGGTGTTACCCTGAAATCAATGCTTTAAACACCCATAGGATACATCACACAGTATGGTACCATACAATATGAAATGACAATTATGACATGATATGACATTGATACATTGTATTACGATATAATACCTATGGTATGAGACAATGTGATAAAAAACTTGAGAACAAATTCATTTACAAAGATCTTATTTGTATAATACAGGCACATACAATAAAATTCAACATCACACATAATATATACATGCATAATTAAATACCAGCTTTACTAATTTATAAGTGAACAAAAATAATTTATCAGTCTGGATGCTCATTTGGGTGAGCAGCATGACATTGTGCCCTAACATGGGGCTACGGAGAGGTTTGTGATACCATTACTGTGATTTTCAATAGCAGAAAATCCACAGCTGAGAATATAATATGATTGCTGTCATTTGGCAGTTTCAAAAAATAGAGGTGAACATGCATGAAAATTGGATTTAGAATTTTATTTCAGAGAGAGACAAACATGGTGGAGGTTGAGTTAATAACTTTAAAAAAAGCCAATAACTGATAACTAATCTAAATTGAAGATAGTTAAATACTGCAATACAATTGTTCAATTGTTAAAATGCTGAGTTGGTGAATATTGTTCCCAGTGTTCTATCTTAATAAATTATGATCTTGTTAACATACAAATTAGCCAATATCAACCTGATTTATGTGCAAATATGTGCACATTTTTTAAATGGGTGACTGGGGGGGGGGGGGTAAGATCACAGACCAGAAACCCGAACTTATGATAACTGATAAAAAACTTTAATAACAAATAAAATTTTGAATATACAGGTCTTGGATCACAAGCTTAACATTGAGTAACTTATATAATTATAATTATTGATTAATTTTTGTTTCACTTTGTTGAATTAATGCACATGATCTGCAAGCTATATTCGTAGTTTTAAGCTGTAAAATACCAATGTTTAACATGATTATTTTATAATTATATTTTAGACATTTCACATAAAGAGGTAAAATTACAAAATAAATATGACAGGAGTCCAACCAAAAACATTTCGATAGAATATGAAATAAATTCATAAAATATCAATTATTATGGACTTACAATGTTTTACAAATTCTTTGAATTGAATAAAGGCCAAATAAGTAAATAGAGTGTTATTAAAGCCAATCTAGGAGTAGATTAGGATTCTGATCTTGGCTGGCTCAGTTTAAAATCAGTCCACCACAGAATTGTAAACTTGACTGGCCCAGATCAAAATTATAATCTGGGGCAGCCCAGTTTAAAATCATACCAGACCAGATTTCAATCCTGAAGTCTTCACCACAGGATTGTAATCTGGACCGGCCCAGAACAAAATTTTAATCTGGGCTGGCCCAGTTTAAAACTGGCCTGGCCCAGATTAGAATTTTGATCTGGGCCGGTCCAAATCAAAATTTTGATCTGGGCTGGCCCAATTTAAAATTGGGCCAGATTCTAATCTGTGTCTCAACATATATATATATAAACATATATAACAGAAATTATTCATATACTCACCTGATGAGCATCCAGGTCGATGATCATTGCCTGCTTGACTTGTTCTGGTTTGCGTGTTAACAGGAACTTAATGGTTAGTGTGATATCAGCGTAGGCACAGAATCCCCCGCCCCTCTCAGCGGAGCAGTGATGGAAGCCTCCACCTATATTGATGGCCCATCCACGTTCCAGGGCAAGCTTACCTGCCTGGAGTAAAAAAAAAATTTAAAGTAATTTATTGTAATGTCAGCTGAACATTCCTTCACTAATGTGCTATTCATTACACCTAATAAGAACGTATCAGTGCATTAACAAGTTAATAATAATAACATTAACAGTATTCAAAGAATTTCATGAAAACAAAATTTCCTGATATCCTGAGTTTTCTGTTATGAATTACAAATCTAGGATAATTATTTCAACCAATTATTTCAACTCTGACATATCTTCAATATTGTTACAGTGAATATAGAATGGTTGAAGTAAACATGGTAAAATGGTGAAACCACTATGCATGTACTCAAGTATGTATTGTAACACAAAGCTACCACACCCAACAAGAGCACCGCAAAACGTCCATAATACACCCATTGTGTATCTGGAGACCTCTGACCTCTTTGCGTGAATTTTGAAGAGAATGTATTGATCCGAGTGAGAAACTCTATTGGTAAATATGTATAATGAGTTTCATGAAAATCCAAGTGTGGTGATCTCTGACCTCATTAAATATGCATGGATTTTGCTTGAAATCAAACTTAGGCGTTTTATCAAAATCCTTCATATTCGTCATAAGTTATCTTGGCAATACCACCAAGCAGGTGGTAAATAGGTATATAGGTATAGGTAAATATGTATAATGAGTTTCATGAAAATCCATGGGATTTTTGTTGAGTCACCACGGTGCCTCAATAGTGCAATGACCTCATTAAATATGCGTGGATTTCGCTGGAAATCAACTAAGGCGAGATATTTTATTGATAAACATTTCAAAATGTTTTATCAAAATCCTTCATATTCTTCGTAAGTTATTATGGCGACACCACCAAGTGGCCTAGGGACCAGTAGACCTTATTCTATATGTGTAGATTTTGCCCACAATTGAACTTGGCGAGATGATCTTTTGGTAAGTAGTTATGGAGAGTTTTGTGAAAATCCATCGAGCCACGGAAGTTATCGCAGTGACACAAAAAGTTAACGGACGGACGGTGGGTAAACCATTATACTCCCGTCATATGACAGGCGTATAACTATCCCACAGATGCAAACTTTACAACATCAGATAAAATATACCTGCTAGACTGCTAGCTCTTTCTGGCTTATCAAAGTCCCAGACTTCTCCCTGATTTGAGACTTTTTTTCTCTAAATTCCTGAATTTTCCAGACTGGATAAAAGGGATACTTATTTACAGATAACCCAGATTTCCAGGATGGCTGGGAACCCTAGGTAAGGGCTGGATATAAGAAAACCTGTTTATATGAATTATAAGTCTGATTTCAATCATCAATTGTAATTAAAGTTCATGCTGGCTACTTAAAGAGAAGTTAAAACCAGTTATTGGCCTGTATTGTGACTAATAAACAGCAGAGTCTTCAGAGAGTCTGTAAAGTTTATTTAAATAATCAAGCCTGGTAGCAACATTACCATGGTTGAGCCATGGTGGAAGTATTACATTTTTCCATGAAGCAAACAAATGGGTGAAATTTCAGCTACAAATTATTTTATACTGAAATACCTTGAAAGACTAAAAATCATAAATGCAATGTTTCTTAAATAAAATCAATGAAGTATTCAACTTAAAAAAGAACTTGTTGTCTGTTCCTTTTGAGCTGCTTTTTTAATGTTTATAAGCAGTTTCTTGTCGGAGTCATAAATGATCATAATAATAATAATAACTAGAATATGGGTAGTCAACAAGGGAGACTAAGTGTATCCGCCAATATCAGAGTAGGACGGGTGAAATGAGGCATGGATTGAGTGGCAAGGGGAAATAGAGTTAGATGTGTTACATACTAGCATGGATGTCTGCCACGTAAACATGATTGTAGGTTGTGCCACCTGTTATCTGAACGAGAAACTTTCCAAGATGTATACACATGCAAAATTTCAGGTGGAAAAGTCAACCTACTGCCGAGATATGAGTGATTTTATCCCACAGCAGACAAACAGATGGACTCAGTGCAAAAATAGTTGCAGGTGGCGCCACCTTTGTATGATAAAGGGCTATGTGAGATCTAAACACATGCATCACTTCAGGTAGATACGTCAAACCAGTCTGGAGATTTTGGCATGGATATCCACAGCATGAACGTGAATGTAGCTGGCGCCACCTGTTTTAAAATCAAGAAAGCTATCCAGGATGTATACGCATGCCAAATTTTAGGTGAATAAGTCGAACCACTGCTGAGATACTAGTGATTATAACCCAAGTCCAACAAACTGATGGACGCTGTGCAAAAATAATTGCAAGAGGTGCCACCAGTTTCTTGTATGATAAAGAGCTATGTGAGATCTAAACACATGCCAATTTTCAGGAAGATGCGTCAAACCAGTCCGGAGATATAAGCATGGAAGTCTGCAGTGTGAACGTGAAGGTAGGTGGCGCCACCTGTCATAAAATCAAGAAAGCTATCCAGGATGTATATGCATGCCAAATTTCAGGTGAATAAGTCAAACCACTGCTGAGATATAAGTGATTTTAACCCATGTCAAACAACAGATGGACACTATGCAAAAATGGTTGAAGGTGGCCCCACCAGTTTTGTGTATGATAAAGAGATATGTGAAATCTAAACACATGCAAATTTTCAGGAAGATACATCAAACCAGTCCGGAGATATAAGCATGGATGTCAGCAGCGTGAACGTAAATGTAGGTGGCGCCATCTGTCATAAAATCAAGAAAGCTATCGAGGATGTATACGCATGAGGAATTTCAGGTGAATTAGTCAAACCAATGCAGAGATATGTGTGATTTTAACCCAAGGCAGACGAACAGATGGACGCTGTGCAAAAATGGCTGCAGGTGGCCCCACCATTTTTGTGTATGTTATAAAGCCATCTAAGGGCTACATTTGTGAAAATTTTTTTTCCTGATTGGTCAAACGAGTCCGAAGATATGCAGGTTAATGTGTCAAAACAGACTCACAGATGGATGCACTGGAGAGAGGAAAGGTCAAAGGGGCAATGCCAAATAGTTAGGCACCAGTTCACATGTTACCCGATAATTGGTGTAAGTTTCCGAAAAAATCAGTCCAGTAGTCTCAGAGGAGTTCTCCGGTAATGAAATATGGCGGCGCCAGAACCCGGTCAAAAACATAGTATCTGCAAAACTTTGTTTTGACCAATACAATAACTAGAATGGCATTGTTTTTGCAGCGCAAAAACAGATGTGTCTCCCCCTATGGGCTATCCAAAAACAGGGGTATAATATGCACTTTCTCAAAACAACGATTTTATATTTCAGCAGATTTGACCTTGAAGGTCAAGGTCACCGCTGTTTAAAATCCTCTGAAATTTTGGCAGAAAGAACTGGTGTGTTGATTCTTCAGTAAAAAATCTTCAGTACTTCTAAAGTCATTTGGGTCACAGTTATCCTAGGATTGCACAAATGAGACCCTAAAGATCAAGGTCAAGGTCAAAAGTACCCAAAATATTCCTAGAACTCTGTTAAAACAACTTGTGTCAAGCGTTAGGGGAAAAATCTGCAATACTTCCTTAGTTATTGTGTCTACACAACAATAACTATAATTCAGCCGATTTGACCTTAAAGATCCTGGAGTACAGACTACCTGAATACGTGCTTTCAGTGCGAATGTTACCAAGCATGATGAGCCTCTTATTGCCTTTGGGACGAATGCCATTCACATAAGGCATGACAGCCTGATATCAGATGTAAAATCGTCAGGTCCTCAACATGCATTACGACCCCTTTATGTGCATATATCAGGGATTCATCATACAGACTGTACAGGGCTTTAGTGATAAGAGCTCTGGCATGAGTTACATGGAATTGTACATGGAATCACATTTTATTTTAGGCATTTTAGAAGCAAACATAACACAAAAGCCCAGGCAGGGCTACTTAATTCAGTAACCAGATCAAAGTCTTAAACTCAAATGGTCCATACAAAGCCTGTGTTACTTACCAGTATTGTTCCCCCTGTCTGGTACCTGAACGGCTTCAGGACTTTGCGCTGTACTATTGGGTTGGGAAGCAGAGCTACTGGTGGTATCTCTGTGATCCCTGCAACAGTAATGCTCCACTGTGGAAGACAAAACAATAATTCTTTATCAGCATAAAATATTGTCAAGTAGTGCAACTAGCCTTCATAAAATTAAACAAGGGACCCATGGGTCATGTTGCTCAGCTGTTTTTTTTTAATTTTAGCCAAATATAGTTATTTTTTATACTTATACATTAGCATTTAAAAGCAAATAGGAAATTGTCCTGCTAACTGGTGATAATCAAATATTAAATAAATATTTGGTGAGCTCATACTGTGCACTTTTAATGGACAATATCAAAGAAGCAGGAGTCTCTCATATTCAAATATTTATAGAAGTATCAAGATTTCAGCAATGTGACAATAATATGTACATAAAATAACCATGGGAATGTATGAATACCTGTCAATTAAGGCAGAAAGTGGAGATTAGCTAAAGTATAATTATACAAATTTATTTTATAACCTGAAATAAATTGCAGGTAAAATTTGTTTTTAATTCCATTTTCAAATGAGCATAAATTAATCTGCTAAGTATATATTTTACTGTGAAATACATGAAAAATGTGACCTGAAACCATTTGTATAAGGCAATATGGGAAAAAACGCATTATGTGCCTAAAAGTTATATGAAGGATACATTTAACCAACAAAAAATGTCTTAATATTATTAATACGTCAGAATGAAGGGGGGGGGGGGAGGAGAGAGAAAGAAAGTGAATGGAGGGAGGGAGGATGAGAGAGATAGAAAGTGAAAAAGGGAGAGAGAAGATAGTGCTTATTATACACAATAAAGGAACAAAGTTGATTAATAATTATTACATAACTAATGATTGACAGAGATGGACAGACAGAGCTGATCACTCTATGTCCCATTCTGCTGAGGCAAGAATATATGTTTCAATTAGATCCTAATTCTTTTATTACACAAATATTTTTTCTCATTTAATAAATCCTTATACAATTGCTATAAATTAATGGACAAGTCCACAGGTGCAAGGGCTCAATTGCAAGAGGGGTGTTAATGGTGAGAGTTACAACACATCTGCATGTACACACTGGTTATGAAATTTAAGGAAACAGTGCTTACAGAAGAAAAAAATTTCATAATAATTATACATTTAAAAACAGACAGAGAGATGGCCAAACAAAGCCAATCTATATTTCATATTCTGCAGAGGCAGAAAAATAATGAAAAACAGACTAGAATATCAGCAGAAGCTGACAAAAGCCCTCAGCCAAAAGAAAAGTGTTTATAGGTGGTAACAGTAACAAGTATGCAATATTTGTTCTCACATGGATGTATATCTGAACATCTCAGTTACAAATTTAAACTAGAGGGGTATGTAGTACCTTTGCAAGTATGGTAAGACTGATCTAATGCAGGACTTAGAGATCATCAAGGCATACCATTATACCATGTTTCATAACAATCCACCTGGTGGTTCCTGAGAAATAAGCTCCTAAGTTTTTTTTTCTATTCTAAGCTTTTTGACCTTGAAAAGTAGGCCAAGGTCACCCATCTTTGAACCTGACCCATCAGCACTGAAGAAATGAAGTTCCTATGCTGAATACCTTTGGAGATATCCCGCTCACAAAACCAAAGTTGAAAAATCTGATTAAAATTTATTTAAAATCAGAAATTGTATGTGGCAACCTAAGCTTGTGCAGCAGGTACAGACCATCAGTCCCAATGATCATAGTAAGTTTTGTGAAAATCCACCATATGGTTTCTATAATCAGCTCTAAAATGTAGAAAAATAGGTCAAGGTCACCCATTTTCAAACTTGACTGGGATTTTGTTAATATGCATTAGCACTGAAGAAATGAAGTTCCTGTATTAAATACCTTTGGAGATATCCCACTCACAAGGCCAAAGTTAATAAATCCGATAAAAATTCATAACAAGTGACCCATGGGTCATGATGTTCAGCGGACTGGCATGTTGACAATATGTCCTTGCACAGCAAACAAATTAAGATATTGTAGGTGGAATCATAGTTCATGCATATTAGCTTAAGTTCATCAAGAACCATAAGCACATTAAAAATTTGATGACAATCCATCCAGCTGTTCCAGAGGAATCTGGCAATTTGTGTGTATTTTGCATTATTTCTGGGGTGCTCAAACATGGCCTGTAACTCAGATAATATAGGTCACAGTGACCTCAATTCAGGTTTCATCGGAGAACTTTGAGAAACTCTCAGGATGTCAAGTAAGAAGATTCTAGGTCAAATGATTATGATTTGTGCCCTGCTTTGGTATCAAATTTTCAATTATTCTAAGGGGTGTTTAAAAGCCCCATAGCTTGGAGAATATGGGTAATAGAGACCTAATTTAAGGTTTTCAAGAAGACTTAAATGACCTCCCTGTTTGTCAAAATTAAAGATTCTAGGTCCAATGGTTATGATTTGTGCCCTGCTTTGGTATCAAATTTCAATTATTCTGGGGGGTACTTTTAAGCCCCATAGCTTGGAAAATATATGTAACAGAGACCTTATTTCAGGTTTCCAAGAAGACTTTTCATGGACCTCCCTGGATGTCAAGTAAGAAGATTCAAGATCCAGTCATTATGATTTGTGCCCTGTTAACAGATAATCGCATCTTTAAAGGTCTCAAAAATAGAGAAAACAATAGTAAAAAATTTGAATAATACAGGTGGCACCACAAGTCTGCAGAAACTGATGAAACACTCCTCGACCAATATCCATGCAAAGAATCATGGTGATTCATGCATAAGTTGTTCAGATACTTGAGCTTTTGTATCAAATTTTGCATTATTCTGGGGGATACTTTGAAGCCCCATAGCTCTAAGGTTTAGGGTGACAGAGACCTTATTTTAGGTTTCCAAGAAAATATTTCATGTGCCTCCCTGCATGTCAAGATAGAAGATTCTAGGTCCAGTGGTTAGGATTTGTGCCATTTTAACAGATGATCACATCTTTTAAGGTCTCAAAAATAGAGACAAAAAAATGGTAAAAAAATAAAAAAATACAGGTGGCACCACTAGTCTGCAGAAACTGATGAAATACTGCATGATCAATATCCATGCAAAGAATCATGGTGATCAATGCATTAGTTGTACAGATACTTGAGTTTTTGTATCAAATTTTCAATTATTCTGGGGGGTTCTTCAGAGCCCCATAGCTTGAAGAATATGGTAACAGAGACTTAATTCAGGTTTCCAAAGAGACTTTTCCATTGGCCTCCCTGCATGTCAAGACAGAAGGTTCTAGGTCCAGTCGTTAAAATTTGTGCCCTGTTAACAGATGACAGCATCTTTTAAGGTCTCAAAAATAGAGAAAAAAAATCTAAAACTAGATGTGTCGGAACAACACGAGTGCCCCCGCCTGGGGCAAATTATAAACATTTGTAAAATTTTGAAAATTTTTTTCAGTTCAGCTGTCGTATGGTCAAAAGTAGGTCAACAAGGGCAAAATGCAAACTCGATCTGTAACAGGTCATTATCAAGCAACACACCAAAAATCATGCCAGTATATGCAGGCATTGTGAAAAAAAGTCCATACATGTGCATTTTGCATAAAAATTTCTGTCTTTCATGAAATTTTCTATGTTTAGGAGCCATAAAACAATCAAAAGTAGGTCAACCAGGACGAAACGCGAACTCCATCTGTAACTGTCATTATCTGCCCACACATAAAAAATCAGGGTGGTATCTGCAGGCATTGAGGAAAAAAAGTCAGTACATATGCATTTGTTATGAAAATTTCTATTTATCATGAAACTTTCTATGTTCAGGAGCAGTCAAATGGTCAAAAGTAGGTCAACTGGGACAAAACAAGAACTCGATCTTTAACTGGTCATTATCTGCCTACACACCAAAAATCAGGCCCGTATCTGCAGGCACTGCGAAAAAAAGTCAATACACGTGCACTTTTTTATGAAATTTTCTATGAAAGAGCACCGTCAAATGGTCAAAAGTAGATCAACTGGGACAAAACGTGAACTCGATCTGTAACTGGTCATTATCTGCCCACACATCAGAAATCAGGCCAATATCTGCAGGCATTGCGAAAAAAAGTCCGTACATGTGTATCTGTCATGAATATTTCTATTTTTCATGAAATTTTCTTAGTTAAGGAGGCGTAAAACGTTCAAAAGTAGGTCAACCGGGATGAAACGCAAACTCGATCTGTAACTGGTCATTATCTGCCCACACACAAAAAATCAGGCCAATATCTGCAGGCATTGTGAAAAAAAGTCTGTACATGTGTATTTGTCATGAAAATTTCTATTTTTCCTAAAATTTTCTAAGTTTAGGAGCCTTAAAACAGTCAAAAGTAGGTCAACTGGGACAAAACGCGAACTCGATCTGTAACTGGTCATTATCTGCCCACACACCAAAAATCAGGCCAATATCTGCAGGCATTGCGAAAAAAAGTCCGTACATGTGTATTTGTCATGAAATTTCTATTTTTCATGAAATTTTCTAAGTTTAGGAGCCGTAAAACGTTCAAAAGTAGGTCAACCGGGATGAACTGCGTCTATATCTGCCCACACACCAAAAATCAGGCCAATATCTGCAGGCATTGCCAAAAAAAGTCCGTACAACTGTTTGATTTTGGAATGACGGAATGACGGAAGGACGGACATGGGTAAAACTATATTCCCCGGCCACTTTGTGGCGGAGGCATAAAAATCGAAAAAATACAGGTGGCGTAACTAGTCTGCAGAAACTGATGAAACACTCCATGATCAATATCCATTCTAAGAATCATGGTGATCAATGCATTAGTTGTTCAGATACTTGAGTTTTTGTGTCAAATTTTCCATTATTCTGGGGGGGTACTTCAGAGCCCCATAGATCAAAGAATATGGGTAAGAGTCCTAATTCTAGATTTCCAAGGAGATTTTTCATGGACCTCTCTGGGTGTAAAGTTATAAGATTCCAGGTCCAGCAGTTACGATTTGTGCCCTCCTGTTTACAGACAGACATCCGGACAGCCGGACGGACGACGGACAAAGAGTGATGTCTGCAGCGTAAATGTGAATGTAGGTGGCGATACTTGTCATAAAATCTAGAAAGAAAGCTATCCAGAAAGTATACTTATGCCAAATTTCAAGTAAATAAGTCAAACCACTGCAGAGATATGAGCGATTTTAACCCAAGGCAGACGAACAGATGGACACTGTGCAAACATGGTTGCAGGATGTGCTACCATTTTTTGTGTATGTTATAAAGCTATCCAAGGGCTACATTTGTACAATTTTATTTTCCTGATCCCTCAAACGGTTCCCGAGATATGAGAGTTTATGTGTGGAAACAGACGCACAAATGGATGCTGGGCACAGAGGAAAGGTCAGAGGTCAACGCAAATTGGTTATGCACCAGTTCACATGTAACCCAATAACTGGTGATAGTTTTGGAAAAATCAGTCCAGTAGTCTCAGAGGAGTTCTCCGGAAACGTACGCCGTGGCGGCAGAACCCGGTCAAAAACATAGTATCCGCAAGACTCTGTTTTGGTGGATACAATTAAGGAAATACATTTCAAAATATAACAATTTTTGCGTTACACTTGTTGGGGGGGTGGGGGGAATGTGAAATGTAAATAACTGTACACCTGTGACCCCTGTTCCCCAGTGACTCATTACGGCACCTCCAGAATGACCTCCAGTGACCAAAGTGAGCTGTTAGACAAAGCAAGTGAATACAATAAGAGCCTCCAAAAAAATTCAATAACTAGCCTTATTTTGGAGCTTTTAATTTCAATTAAAGATTTAAACAGATTGAATCCTTATAAGTACATGCTATGAAAATCAAATCCAAAGTATGTATTGGAAAAAAATAAGCCATGCTCAAAGTTAGGCCAAATTTAAGGTACTGTTTTTATAATTATGCTAATAACTTAAAGATTTCTAATTTCTGGTATATAATTGAATCTTGATTAAATAAAATTATATCCTTTGGAAAAAAGTCTCTAGCTTCAGCAAATATATGCAGGAATGTTTATTTAAAACATGAATACAACTAGACATTTCTTGGCATCAAAGGTGCCAAAGTATCCCCAGACAATTAATCCCCCCTCTTTAGGTCCCCCCATCTTCAGCAGCATATACTAACACTTGGCAAGGGACCATGGATTCTTCCATCTATAAATTTGAGGAACAATATTTTTCACCAAATATCAGTGCCAATATGGTGAACAACTCTTAAGAAAAGGAGATTAATTTATTCAATGAAAATGATAAGGTAGGAGGCGCTACCTGTCTGGTTGATGAGAAACTCTCCAAGATGGATGTACATGCCAAAAATTGCATACCAACACACTGAATGACTCCTCAGATATGAGTGTTTTTCACCTAAAACAAATGTACGGATGGACGCCACAAAAAAAAAATGCAGATGGCACCACCAGTCTTGAGTATAAGATGGAGGAGTCCAAGATCTACTGGCATGCACAGTTTCAGACCAATACAGCACACCACTTCTAAGAAAAGAGCATAAATTTATTCTACAGAAACAGGAAGGTAGGTGGTGCCACCTGTCTGGTTTACGAGAAAGCTTTCCAAGATGGATGGACATGCCAAATTTCAGATCAATACCCTTAACCACTCCGGAGTCACCAGTCTTGAATGTAAGATGCAGGTATCCAAGATCAATCGACATGCACTAAGTCAGCCCAATCTGTCCATTAGTGTTTGACTTATAACGCTCACAGTACTGTCAAGTGGCAATGAGGGGATATTAAAAGGCTCAAAAACAAAAAAAGGATAGGTGGTGCCACCTGTCTTCAGCAGAAGACAAAGCTATCCATCTTCTGTCAATTTGATTTTTGGACCAATCCATGCATCCCTTATTGAGATATTTATGATTATGTGTGATTTTC
This sequence comes from Sipunculus nudus, assembly GCA_026874595.1. Classification (NCBI taxonomy): domain Eukaryota; kingdom Metazoa; phylum Annelida; class Sipuncula; order Golfingiida; family Sipunculidae; genus Sipunculus; species Sipunculus nudus. The sequence goes on along the minus strand of CM049306.1, from coordinate 17,262,587 downwards.
ACCATTTATGGCAACATTAAAAGTCAAGGCCATTCTCATGGGAAAGGTCATGACTCCAGTTTAAATATACATCATCCCATAACCCATGTTTATATATATGCATAATATGAAAGAAATCTGTCCATTAGTTTTGACTTATTATGTTCAGAGTACTATCAAGTGGCAATGATGGAGGTATAAAACATCACAAAAACAAGAAAAGGACAATAGGTGGCGCCACCAGTTTCTGGTACATGACAACACTATCCAAGATCTTTGGTCAGCTTGATTTTTTTCATCAATCCATACAAGATTTCTTGAGATATTTAAGAATCTGTGTGTTTACCCCCAAAACGGACCTATTCAAGGTCAAGGTCACTCTCCTAGTGAAGGTCATGACCCCATTTTTTATAGACTTTATCCTCTCGCCCACATCTATGCACATGTATGTCAAGTTTGGCACAGATCTGTGAAATATTTATTGAGTTATCATGTCCAAAAGAAATCTCTATGGCGGCAGCAGTGTGACCGTGCTTAAAACTATCGTATCCCAACATTGTCTGGGGATACAATAACACCAGTAGATTTCATAGAGGGCAGTTTTGAAGTGTTACAAAAGGTTTTTACCGAATTTTGGATTTGTATGTCCAACGGTTTCAAAATGGCCCTGTTAACGGACGGACGGACAACAGACCATCACTATAGCTCAGATGATTTAAAGTCAGCTGAGCTAATAAAATGCTGCATTGTGACAGTTATAACTGCATTGTTGCAATAAAAATACTATCCTCAGTGCTCAGGAACTAGGGCTCAATGACTTGGGGGGGGGGGGGGAAGAGTTACAAAACCTTTGGATATAAATACAGAATACGGAATTAAATTCATTGGTGCTTACAGGGACTGGTGGGAGTTACAGCACCTCTGCATATACTTAAAGGATAAAATTAAATTTAAATGAAATTATTTTTAAATAGTTAAAAACAGAGAGAGAGATGGAAAACAAAGCAAATAACTTGAATTTCCATTTTACTGAGACAGGAAAACAATGAACAAATATTTGCATCATATTTGCAAACATTTGCAGATCCTATTTTTTCATTTGTTAAGTCATTTTTTTTAAGTTTATAAATTTTACTATATATTTACAGTATATCATATATATCTGAATATTCAAATTGATTCACAAATCTAAATTGCATCATTATTTATACTTAATTAAGTCAGGTAACATCACATTATGCACACAGGTATATTTCTTATTTTTTATAAAACATATTTTTTAAATTTGCCAAGCAATCAATATATGAAAATAACACTCAAGAATTCACAATTTTAAATTACATCTTTTTTTATCCATGATTTGTTTCATATATTATCAAATTATGCCTACTGATGGGTTAAATTATATTTTTGAATTATTTAAAAGGAAATAATTTCTTAAAAATGCTACATCAGAACAACATGGCATCTCTTAGATTACTTCTTGAAATAATATTTCAAGAAAAATTGTGCACATTGGATCAAAAACAGCTTTACATTTAAAGAAAAACAGTTGACAATAACAAACCATGTATTGCAATATAAATGGTGATGGTGATTGGGGGGGGGGGACCTTGGGGGGGGCGGGGGGCTGTTATTGTTGGGCCCATGAGAATAAGTGTATGTTTATTATAGCAGGGGTGTTCTGCCAGTGCTGCATCACTAATAATGTTACCTAGGCAAGGCTGTAGTGAGCAAGAGTGGGGTCCTGGATATACAAAATGCAAATACATTAGAACATCTGAAAAACTTCAATTATTAGAATAATTTTTAAGCTTTTACTTTCAAATTTCAGAATTCAACAGATTAAATCCTCTTGTATCCCAGCTGTGAAAAATAAATTAAATATAATTATGAGAAAAATGTGCCATGGTCAAAATTGGGCAAAATTTAAGGTACCAATTTTATAATTTTGCTAATATTTTGAAAAATTCAAAAGATTTTGATCTAATTTTGGGTATACAATTAAATTTTGAATAATTAAAGTTATATTACTGAAAAAAAATTCCCTAGCTTTAATATTTTTGTGTTAAGTAACCATATATTTTTCCTGATTTTTTTTAACAAAGTGCAATATGTTTGGGCCAATAATTTTTTTAAATTATAAAATACAGACCTAATTTCTGGCATGTACATAGGAAATATATATAATATAGAGGAATATTTATTGTAAATATGAGGAAAAACAGATGAGTGGTTTTGATATTAGGCCTGAAGTGTGAAAATAGGTTTTGAATAAAAAATTGAGGTTTTCCCTTAATTTCTAAAAGGAACAAAGTCGCAAAGACCCAGTTTTCAGCTTGGTAGGAGATCTTAGGGACATCTAACATTATGAAGAATTTTGGATTCCTAGGTCTTATGGTTTCAAAACGTGCCTCATCTACAGACAGACAGACAGACAGACAGATGGACAATGGACCACGACTTATAGTCAGCTGAGCTAAAAAACAAATACTGAAGAGAGGAAAACAGCTATTTATAACTGTTGAGTGGTTTGTGTTATATATCTAAAGGATACCTCGGACAGCTATTTATAACTGTTTTGTGGGTTGTGTTTTATATCTTAACAATACCTGGGACAGCTATTTATAACTGTTTGGTGGTTTGTGTTATATATCTATAGGATATCAGGGACAGCTATTTATAATTGTTTAGTGAGTTGTGTTATAAATGTATATCTATACGATATAAGGGTCAGCTATTTAAACCTGTTTGGTGGTTTTTGTACATATCTAAAGGATACCAAGGACAGCTATTTATAACTGTTTGGTTGTTTGTGTTATATATATCTAAAGAATATCAGGGACAGCTATTTATAACTGTTTGGTGGTTTGTGTTATATATCTTAAGGATACCAGGGACAGCTATTTATAATTGTTTAATGGGCTGTGTTTTATATCTTAACAATACCAGGGACAGCTATTTATAACTGTTTAGTGGGCTGTTTTTTATATCTTAACAAAACCAGTGACAGCTATTTATAACTGTTTAGTGGGTTGTGTTATATATCTAAAGGATACAAAGGACAGCTATTTATAACTTTGGTTGTTTGTTTTATATATATCTAAAGAATATCAGGGACAGCTATTTATAATTGTTTAGTGGGTTGTGTTATAAATCTATAGGATACCAGGGACAGCTATTTATAACTGTTTAGTGGGTTGTGTTATATATCTGAAGGACACCAGGGACAGCTATTTATAATTGTTTAGTGGGTTGTGTTATATATCTATAGGATACCAGGGACAGCTATTTATAACTGTTTAGTGGGTTGTGTTATATATCTGAAGGATACCAGGGACAGCTATTTATAACTGTTTAGTGGGATGTGTTATATATCTATAGGATATCAGGGACAGCTATTTATAACTGTTTAGTGGGTTGTGTTATATATCTAAAGGATACCAGGGCAGCTATTTATAACTGTTTAGTGGGTTGTGTTATATATCTGAAGGACACCAGGGACAGCTATTTATAACTGTTTAGTGGGTTGTGTTATATATCTATAGGATATCAAGGACAGCTATTTATAACTGTTTAGTGGGTTGTGTTATATATCTAAAGGATACCAGGGACAGCTATTTATAACTGTTTAGTGGGTTGTGTTATATATCTATAGGATACCAGGGACAGCTATTTATAACTGTTTAGTGGGTTGTGTTATATATCTAAAGAATATCAGGGACAGCTATTTATAATTGTTTAGTGGGTTGTGTTATATATCTATAGGATATCAGGGACAGCTATTTATAACTGTTTGGTGGTTTGTGTTATATATCTAAAGGATACCAGGGACAGCTATTTATAATTGTTTAGTGGGTTGTGTTATATATCTGAAGGATACCAGGGACAGCTATTTATAACTGTTTAGTGGGTTGTGTTATATATCTGAAGGATACCAGGGACAGCTATTTATAACTGTTTAGTGGGTTGTGTTATATATCTATAGGATACCAGGGACAGCTATTTATAACTGTTTAGTGGGTTGTGTTATATATCTGAAGGATACCAGGGACAGCTATTTATAACTGTTTAGTGGGTTGTGTTATATATCTATAGGATATCAGGGACAGCTATTTATAACTGTTTAGTGGGTTGTGTTATATATCTAAAGGATACCAGGGACAGCTATTTATAACTGTTTAGTGGGTTGTGTTATATATCTGAAGGACACCAGGGACAGCTATTTATAACTGTTTAGTGGGTTGTGTTATATACCTAAAGGATACCAGGGACAGCTATTTATAACTGTTTAGTGGGTTGTGTTATATATCTATAGGATATCAGGGACAGCTATTTATAACTGTTTAGTGGGTTGTGTTATATATCTAAAGGATACCAGGGACAGCTATTTATAACTGTTTAGTGGGTGGTGTTATATATCTATAGGATACCAGGGACAGCTATTTATAACTGTTTAGTGGGTTGTGTTATATATCTGAAGGATACCAGGGACAGCTATTTATAACTGTTGTCAGACAATGGTCCTCAGAGGGCCCCACGTTTCTGCTAGTGCTGGACTAGTTTACATATGGGTGAAAAATTATGTTAAATTTGAAAAATATAAAAAACAGAAACAGGTTTTTATCAATATGCATGAGGGAAAAAAATCGTACTGGATTTAAGAAGATATGTCTGAAATAATGTGTGCCATAGAAAATCACCGAATATGTCTGTTAGCCATATTTGATTTTGAGCCAATCTGTAATTCAATAGGTCTGGAGCCCTCATAGAGACCAATGATCCCTGTAAATTAAGAAAAGCTGAAGTATGTTGTTGTTTAGTTATCACGCACAATAAGAAAATCAGCAATTGGGCAGTGGCGGCCATACTAAAATTCCAACAGGTCTGTAATTCAAAAGGTCTGGAGCCCTTTTAGGTACCAATCATCCCTGTGAATTTGGGAAAGCTGCAGAAGGTTGTTGTTGAGTTATCGCACACGAAAGAAAATCAGCGATTGGGCTGTGGTGGCCATATTGGAATTCCAACAGGTCTGTTATTCAAAAGGTTTGGAGCCCTCATAGGAACCAATCATCCCTGTTAATTCGGGAAAGCTGCAGTAGGTTGTTGTTGAGTTATCGTGCATGAAAGTAAATCATCGATCGGGCTGTGGGGGCCATATTTGAATTCCAACAGGTCTGTTATTCAATAAGTCTGGAGCCCTCATAGGTACCAATCATCCCTCTGATTTGGGAAAGCCGCAGTATGTTGTTGTTGAGTTATCGCATGCAAAAGAAAATCAGCGATTGGGCTGTTGCAGCCATATTTGAATTCCGACAAGTCTGTAATGTGATAGGTCTGGAGAGGTCATAGGTACCAATAATCCCTGTGAATTAGGGAAAGCTGCAGTATGTTGTTGTTGAGTTATTGCATGCAAAAGAAAATCAGCGATTGGGCTGTGGCGGCCATATCTGAATTCAAACAAGTCTGTAATTCAAAGGTCTGGAGCCCTCATAGGTACCAATCATCCCTCTGAATTAGGGAAAGCTGCAGTATGTTGTTGTTGAGTTATTGCGTGCGAAAGAAAGTGTCACTGACGGAAGGACGGAAGTACAGACGGACGGACTGACACAGTGATCACTATAGGGCACCACTTGTCAAGCGGGGCCTTAATAACTGTTCCAATATAGACAGATGATTTGGAAAATTTGATATAATTTACAATAGGAATCTTTTATTTATGTCCACAATACAAGATCTGTTAATATTTAGAGCCTAATCTTTTACCTTTTCACTGCCCTAGAAGATGGGGCCTCTTATTCATGACAGTTTTATTTTTGTGATTATTTTCCTTTCACAAATATTGCAAATTTGAAAACCTCAGATCATGACCAAACTGGCATCACCCTGGGATTTGTCTTAAGCTGGACATTGTCGATTAAAAAGTAATGATAAACTAGAATACGGGTAGTCAACAAGCGAAGTGAGGCATGGATTTAGTAACAACTGGAAATAGAGTGAGGTGTGTTGCATATTAGCATGAATGTCTGCAGCCGAAATGTGTATGTAGGTTGTGCCAACTACCACAAAATCCAGAAAGCTATCAAAGTTGTATACAAATGCAAAAAGTCAAACCACTGCTGAGATATGAGTAATTTTATCCCATGGCAGACAAACAGATGGAAGCTGTGCAAAAATGGTTGCAGGTGGCACCACCAGTTTTGCGTATGATAAAGAGCTATGTAAGATCTATACACGTAAAATTTTGGCCCAATCGGCTAAACGGTTCCAGAGATATGAGCTTGGATGTCTGCAGTGTAAACTAGAATGTAGGTGGCGCCACCTGTCATAAAATCAAGAGAGCTGTCCAGGATGTATAAACCTGCAAAATTTCAGGTGAATTAGTCACACCACTGACGAGATACGAGTGATTTTATCCCATGGCAGATAAACAGACGGACGAATGCTGTGCAATAATGGATGCAGGTGGCGCCACCAGCTTTGCGTATAATAAAGAGCTATGTGAGATCTATATACATGCAAAATTTTGGCCCAATCGGTCAAATGGTTCCCGAGATATGAGCTTGGATGTCTGCTGCATATACTTGAATGTAGGTGGCACCACCTGTCATAAAATCAAGAAAGCTTTCCAGGATGTATACACATGCAAAATTTCAGGTGGATAAGTCCAACCAATGCAGAGATATGAGTGATTTTATCCCACGGCAGACAAACAGACAGATGCTGTGCAAACATGGTTGCACGTGGCGCCACCAGTTTTTATGTATGTTATAAAGCTATCCAAGGGCTACATTTGAGCAAAAAATTTTTTCTGGATTGGTCAAACAGTTTCCGAGATATGTGGGTTAAATTGTGTCATAACAGACGCACAGATAGACTCAGAGCACAGAGGAAAGGTCAGAGGTCAAAACAAAACTGGGGCGCAGCAGTTCACATGTGACCCGAACATAATCCTGGGTTTCGTAAAATTCCGCCCAGCGGTTACGGAGGAGTTCTCCGGACACCTAAGCATCGGCAGCGGCGTCCGGCTGAAAACATATTATCTGCAAAACTCTGTTTTGGTGGATACAATTACTGATATCAACTTTAAATCTTTTTATCATCAGACTGTGTTGTATGTCTGTCTGGCCAGCTGATCAGCATGCCAGCATGACAGATCAACACATAAAAATAAGCTTTTACAAAAATTGGTGAACATTAAAACCATGTTGTTCCATTTCATACTATCTCAAGGATAAAAAGTAACTCTGCATTCCAAATAACAATTCATTGGTATATGTAAACAATTAAAACTTATGCACTCATCAGAGCACTGATGAGCATTCTACACTGCCACAAATATTCCCTTCCACAGTTCTCAGCCAATAAAATAATTATACTTGTATAGAAATACCCTTCTAGATGGAGTACCTTTTCATAAAGTGAAGGTCATTTATAATCATTTTGTGCTCCACTATTTACAATTAATATAAAAAATATTAGTGATAATATTACTGACAAAGAATTTGATACAGCCACAAATGGATCTATCAATCCAAGCTGAGCTTCCTGTGGGCAATCACTAGAAACTAAAACTGCAACAGATACAGATTTTGTGAGCTGCCTTTTAGACACCTTTGTGGTCACTGCTGCAAAGTACCCATTCTTGAGCTACAGCATGATATACTGACTGTCAGAGGAGTGGGGATTACGGCCTCCTGCAGTAGCCTGCAGACATAAGAATACACAAATATCACAGATTCACTAAATACGATGGTCAGGTGATCCAGTAGTCAAGTTCTACTCATTGACATCTATCCAGGCAATGAATAACAAATTATCCCACATATTTCAGTGGCAAATATGATTAAAAAAAAGCCTGTCACCTTTTTGTGCATCAACAATAGGAATAAGGATTTATTACAATAAAGCAAAATTTAAAAAGATCAATGTACAAATTTAACATGAAGTAAGGTATGAACACAGTGACAGTAGGAAATTAGTCCACAGAGCTGTCTAAGGTTTTAATAGGGTCACCAGACTGAGACTTCAGACTCATTTATTTCTTTTTTACTTTGTTTTATATCTGATTGAGTATTCATAGTTATGCATGCAGACCCAACATGAAAACTACACATATGTAAAGCAATATCATCCCTGATTCAAATCATTTCTTAAGCTGAAGAAAAAAAATAAAATAAAAACTAGTAAACCTCCATACGTAAATAAAAGCCTAATAAATGCAAGAGCTGTGTTTCTATAGACATATTAGTCAATTTTATAAATATTCTGACTGACATAATAAAAAAATTATGAAAAACTACATAAACCCAAAAAAAAAAAATATAAAACAAACAGTAACTGCTGAGTAAGATTTTTTATTGGGTAAATAAAATAAAAATTATGCAGGACTTCTATCTGATCAAACTTTCACTGTTGAGTGCAAAATAAGTGTTTGTCTTTCTCAGCAGGTGGCACCAAATGTGCTAAGGACAAGATTTTCCATTAACCCCCATGTGGTTAATGTTGATTGCAAATTAACAATGTTGCTGTGGAAGATGCTGCTTATATCCATGGTGGTTAAATCTTGGCTTTTTTTTAAATAAATGATATAATATGAGATCCAGTATAATTTTACATGCCAGATATTCATAATAGTTATTCATCACCCCCACTGAGGAGGTTAAGGTTTTGTCAGTGTCTGCTTGTTTGTATGACCATAAGCAGAGAAATTTATAAACTAGTAAAACAGATTTCCAGGTTTCCAAGACATGGGCTATTAAATGATGGTGCTAATCTGGGTAAAACTTGGACCCTACAGAATTTTCACAGCTGACAGAGAAGTGTGCTCTGATAAGTATCATTTTCATTATCTATTTAACTATGTTTTTGTATGAAACTAGCCAGTTGTACAATATTAATCAACATACTGGAACAGGGCAATTTGCATTATTAGTCAAATAAATTGGTATATTAGTGACATATCTACTGCAAATCTAAAAAGCTTATCATTCAGTGTTTAGTAATCATTAGCAGTATTTATAAGATAATAAGCACTAAATATAACATAAACAATAACAAATGGATGATGTTGTTCATTACTGTTGGATCTTTGTACAAATCTAAATGTAATGCAAAATACTTCACATTTAAGTACGAAATATTTGATTTTTTTCACCATCTGGAAACAGAGGAAGCAAGAAAGGAATTTGAATATAATAATGCATGCAATACACTTCTTTTATAATGAACGCATAATCTTTAAGGCTCAGTTAATACTGGGTGCCTTGAAATTAATCCTTTCTTTATTTTGATGTGCATTCAGATGATTAATAATAAATTCTCAGACTTAGTTATCAATTTTATAACTGTGGTCATATGGCCTTTAATTTATCACTCTCACCTTAAAAAATGTAAACAAATGATGAAAAAAAAACAAAAACAAGTATACCATAACAATATGGACCAGGGTACAAAAACATGAAGTTACGTGAGTAAAATACATGAAACAATACCACTATTAACCATAAATAATGGTCATGTTAACTCATTATGAGACATGCAGGGTAGAAAACTACGACATACAGACAAACAGATACCTCGTTTATGCCTTCCACAATACTTGTAAGCTTTAATAAAAGAAGAAACAAAAAAACACTTGCATATCAGACATAATTTACATTCCAATAAATGAAAACTACAGCTTGCAGTGAGGTTACAGAATTACAATAAGTTTCATGTTAACATTCCAGTAAATAATATTCACAGAATAACAATTTGCTGTCAGTGAAACGTAAGGAATTCTAGAAAATGAAATTTGCAGAACTACAGCTTATAGTGAGGTTACAGATAATTAAAGTCAGATTCAATTTAGCATGACAGGAAATTATACATGGAAACTACAGCTTACAGTATAGTTAGTGCAAAAACTACAGTTTACATTAAAGTAATAATGCAACATTCCTGAAAATTAATTTTCTATATTTACAACTTACAATCAGGGTGTCCCACTAGCATAATTAACAGAGTAACATTTGCTTGAACTGGTATATATTGATATTTAAAAGGCAGACTGGCATACAGCTACTTACTATAAAGGCAAATATATAACATAACATCAGTAATGTAAACTATTCAAAATAACTAGCTCAATTTAAGAAATCATCCTTACATGGACAACTGAGTCTTTCTAGTTCATATATGAGTTACATGATACAAGATGGCCAAATTATTTGAAATTATATTCATAAAGTATGCAAAATAGCACTGAGAAACCAAAATCTGAGGGAACCTAGAAAATGCTGCAGCCAGTGAACATGTTTCAATTAAAAGCATGAAGTTAAAATGATTGGCCTATCATGGTAATGTAACTAGCCTTGCCCTCAACTACCAGAAAGTGGTGAAGAAAAAAAAACTACAAGTCCACAATCTGCTACAGGTTTTATACCCTAGTTTTATTAATGATGTACAGAGTGTCTTTTCTACAAACACCATTTATCCAAAAATTTGTTTATCTGAAATTGAAAAATGAGAGCAAGAAATTGGATTGTTTATCTGAAACTGGAACAATGAAAAAATATCCAAAAGGTTTCTATAAAAATAACATCTGATTCCAAGCAAATATAGTGATAAGCAGTGACACAGAATGCCGATTCAATGTTGTACCCAACCACAGGAAGTGGTTATGAAAAACAACCTTGTCTCCTATTAAATTAGCATAGTGATTCACCAAACAGACAAAATGTTACACAGGACTAGGACTGATGAAAGGGCAGAAATAATATTTTTTTTTAATAAAAAAAGAATTATTAAATGACTTTTCACTTTTACATTGCATTGTTTTGAAAAAAAAATTATGATTCATTTTTTTATAAGCTCAGTTTTCCTAGCATGTTGTTTGAGTTATCATGGCTGCCATGCATGACATGAATTAGTATGATACTGATTGATTCTGATCTTTCCAGGGCTATTTTTGAGCAATAATTTGAATAGATTTTACATGATATACTGATTAACTTTAATGAAAAGTAACAAATAATATTGGTAAACAACAGAAATATAAATTTGGATTTGTACCTGATAATCAGTGGCAGGTGATCTTGGTGCTTTATCATGCAAAATTGTTCATCCAAATGATTGTGTATCTGAACAAAAACCCTGTCCCCTGAGCTGCTTAGATAAATGACACTCTAATGTACTTCATGCACATACTATTTTTTCAATCGGGAATGTATAACATGTGAAGGATATAACTTGCATATTTACTATCCATTCTGATCTGGTGAAAATCCAATAGTCTGCCAGGATATATTTCCAACAGCCTATTTGTCTGGCAAAATAAATTACAGGGCAACATTTCTCACATTTCTTTGGATAATATGTGATCCAGTGTGAAAAAAGAGTGAAGGAAAACCAGATTAGTCTGGCAAAATAAATGTCAGGGCAATATCTCAAACAATTCTTGGGATATTGCACAAAAAAGGGTGTGACAATATGATGGAAGGAAAGCCTGATTAGTCTGAAAAACCTTACAACTGTAGAAGCAATGGGTTATCAGACCAATGAGAAGACCACGTCTGATCTTAAATATTTGCAGTATCATAATTAAATTCACTATCTAGGCTTAAAAAAATGAAATAGTTGGGTCTCTGAAAATGAAGAAGACTACTTACCATGATATACAGTCAAACCTTGCCAAAGACCACCTTAGCTCAGTGACCACTTCAAAATAATGAACACTTTTTCATGGGCCCAATTCCTTTTTGTTCTTTATATCAGACCTCGTTTAGACAACCATCTAAAAAATGTGACCATCTTATCAAGGTGATGTTGGTGGTCATAATTTTGAGGTTTCACTATACTCATCAACACATCCACAGGTTGCTATGCATGTCAATCTTGAAAAAAAGAGCACCACAAAGGCACAATGTACACCTGTCATATGTCTTGTTACTTTTGACCTTATTAAATATGTGTAGATTTTGTCCAGAACCTCTATTGGTAATTATATTTATGTGAGTTTCATGAGTGAGTTTCATCAAAATCCATCAAATTTTTGGTAAGTCATCATGGCGACACCAAAGTCTGAAGCCTGCTGACCTCTGCCCTAAAAAATATACATGGATTTTTGTTGAGAACTGAACTCGGATGAGATCTATTGGTGAACAGCTAGCCTATAGCGAGTTTCAAGAAAATCCATCAAATCCCTAATAAGTTATTGCAGCGTCAATAAAGGTTAATGGATGGACACTGGTCAAACCATAAATATAATACAACTAGTCTCAGGTGGGCATATAAAAAATGTGAAATGATAATCAAACAATATGCCCAAATACAAAGTGATGTTTGTTTGGATTAATTTGGTGTATTGCATTCTGAAAGGCTAAGGTCAAATTTAAAAAAAAAAAACATTTTGTGTAACTTGCATTTTGCCTGAAGACCTAAGGAAGTAAGTAACTATTTGTGTAGACTATAAACATTTGTTTATCTTTAGAAGTCTGTGAAATGGGAACCCTTCTTTCTATATGATTTGTATCCAACGGATACATTCCCGAATCCAACATTTTAACACACTGTAAACCCTTAACCAACACAGGCTGAGTCTGATTGGTTTGATAAGGACAAAAGAACAAAAATATTTGGTTTAACTGTCAATTGTGACTGATCTTTTATTTTCTTAATAATAACATGATAGTAATACAGTAAAACCTCGCCTGATGACCACCTCTGTTTAGTGACCCCCTCAAAATAAAAACCATTTCTTTCAGTCCCAATTCTTTTTTCTCTTTATCTAAGACCTCGCTTAAACAACCACCTCCACAATGTGAACACTTCAAGGAGGTCCCACTGGTGGTTATAATTTCGAGGTTTTACTGTATTAATGTATGACCAAATTACTGACAATGATTATCATCACAAGAAATTTACTTGAGTCACATGTATTTGAAACTGTTGCAAAGCTTACAAGGACAAGGAACAGCTGTTTCGCACAAAAAAATACTGTACAACTAAATCTAGAAAATGCAGTGGCACATATACATCTGACCATGCCATTTTAACATTCTTACGGATATTCAGGAATAATCAGCTGGAATTGTGCTGGTACAAAAAGCTGGGCATCTAGTGTAAAACAATAACTATGTGTCAGACAAAAATCAGACACTTGTACTGCACAAAATCAGTCTATAAGCAACAAAATAAAACACACAGCCTGCACAAAATGATACAATGAAGCAACTGGTGCAACTGGAAGGCAGTTTTACTTTCGGCCAAAGTCCTTTGATATCATGTGTTACTGCTAGTTGTTATTTTTAATGGAATTCAACATGTTTATCGTTGTGTTACTTTGTCATAAATGTATTTATATCTTTTGCCGGTCATGAAATGCTTAATGTAATTAAGGAAATCTCCAGTAATTACTTAAATATAATAAATAAAATTATCAGTGTTATATAAATACAAGTGTATGTTTTCATAAGAACAAATGGTTGTTCAAAGATTAGTCATGTGAAATACAGAGTAACAAATCCACCTTAAATGCTTACACAGAAAAGCACAGAAAGTGTATTAAACTTTGCAGTCTTGAAATGATACTGATTTATGTTGTGGATTATGTAAAACCCTCCAACCATGTAATGAAACATTCATACTGAAACACTTGTGTGACTGGCCATAACATCTTATTTAAACAAAAATGTGGTTCTTTTTCAGTGATTATGTAATATGTAATCCTGAACTGACAAATATCCACTGCAAATATATTCAAAGTTAAGAAAATTTAATTATAGCCAGATGAAGGTGATGTTAACAAAACACCACTGATATGAACTTTTTAGAAATAATTATAATTAAAACTGGCTTTTAGATGAAACAACTTCCAAAACTTTAATGAGATAAACACTGACCAAATTTCTAAGACCATGAATTTTCCTGTTACTAAATGTGCAGGTCTAGTGTTTTATCATGGTTTATGTGACACCTGTCCTGTATGTAACTGAAAAGGTGTTAAACTTAACAAAATTAAAGTGAACCAGTTTATTGTTTGGTAGGAGAACTTATGAACATATAACTGTATGAATTTCAGATTCAGAGGTCCAAGAGTTTCAAAACATGCCAGTCTGATGGATGAAAGGACAACTGATGGACAAAGGACTATTGTTATAGCTCAGCTGACATTTTGCTCTACCAAAGATTATGTAAGGTGCAGTGAATTTCACTGAGGAAATTAAATGGATCATTGTTTACATTGGTCTGTTGTTAAATACCAGACGTTCAGTCTACTACCTTACCACACAAACCACTGCTCCTGACCACATGGGAAAGTTAATTACCTTAAGGCTGTTGAGGTAGGACTTGGAGTGCACAACCATCAAATCATCTCCACTTGCCTCAGAGGCTCGAACACTAGTGTCATCTCGTAGCATATCAGCATCTATTGTGACAAAGTTGTTAAAAGTAATTTAAACAAGTTGACAACAAACACATAATGAACAAGAATACGGGTAGTCGACAAGCGACTGTGTATCTGCCAAAATCAGAATAGGACGGGTGAAGTGAGGCATGGATTGAGTGGCAAGAGGAAATAGAGTTAGATGTGTTACATATTAGCATGGATGTCTGCCACGTAAACATGATTGTAGGTGGCACCACCTGTAATTTGAACCAGAAACTATCCAAGATGTATACACATGCAAAATTTCAGGTGGAAAAGTCAAACCACTGTCGAGATATGAGTGATTTTCTTCCCACAGCAGACAAACAGACGGATGCTGTGCAAAAATGGTTGTTATGTTATGTTAGATCTAAACACATGCAAATTTTCAGAAAGATTCTTCAAACAAGTCCCGAGATATTGGATATCTGCAGCATGAACGTGAATGTAGGTGGCACTACCTGTCATAAAATCAAGAAAGCTATCCAGGATGTATACCCATGCCATATTCCAGGTGTATAAGTCAAACCACTGCCGAGATATGAGTTATTTTAACCCAAGTCAAACTAACAGATGAACTTTGTTTTAGCAGATACAATTAGCAAAATTCAAATTACAAGGGACACATGTTCTATATCTCCATGAGATGGACCAGCATGGCCCTTCAACATCTTTCTATAAGGGACACATGGATCACTGTGCACAGCTCGAGTAAATTGTATACAAGCCTAGTGTGGATGTGTTACTAGGGCTGTCACAATTAATTGATATATAAATATATCAATCAATTTGGGTGGTCTGATACAATTATAGATGAGACTGCCAAGAATTGATCAAATGATTGACATTAAATGTATCCAATTTAAATCAAGAAATAGCAATAGAACTAAAACGAAATAATTCTAAGGCAGGTCTATTAAACTTTACTAAATCTTTTGGCACATTAATATTGATATTTATCAATAATCGATCTCCAAGACTGAGCCGATAATCAATATATGAACTAGAATATCAGCAGAAGCTGACAAAAACCCTCAGCCTAAAGAAGTGTTTAGAGGTGGTAACAGTAACAAGTACTAAATATCTGCTCTCACATGGATGTATATATATCTGTACATATCTCACATAAATTTAAAATGGACAGGTATGTACCATGATTCATAACAATCCACCAAATACTTCCTGAAAAATAAGCTTCTAAGTTTTATTCTATTATAAGCTCTGTGACCTTGAAAAGTAGGTCAAGGTCACCCATCTTCGAACTTGACCAAGATTTTGTCGATATTCATCTTCACCAAAGAAATAAAATTCCTATTGCGAATCCTTTTATAGATATCCCGCTCACAAGGCTAAAGTTAAAAAATTTAAGAAAAATTCATTAAAAATCCGAAATTGTAGGTGGCGCCCCAAAACTTGTGCAGCAGTTACATATCATCAGTCCCTATGATCAAAGTAAGTATTGTGAAAATCCACCCAATGGTTCCTTAGAAATAAGATTCTAAATGTTTTTTCTATAATCAGCTCTAAAACGTAGAAAAATAGGTCAAGGTCACCCATCTTCGAACTTGACCGAGATTTTGTCAATATACATCTTCACCGAAAAAATAAAGTTCCTATGGTGAATCCTTTTAGAGATATCCTGCTCACAAACCCTAAGTTGAAAAATCCGATAAAAATTCATTAAAAATCAGAAAATGTAGGTGGCGCCACCAAACTTGTGTAGCAGGTACAGACTATCAGTCCCAATAATCATAGTAAGTTTTGTGAAAATCCACCAAATGGTTCCTGAGTAATAAACATCTAAGTGTTTTTCTATAATCAGCTCTAAAATGTAGAGAAATGGGTCAAGGTCACCCATCTTCGAACTTGACTGAGATTTTGTCGATATACATCTTTACCGAGGAAATAAAATTCTGACGGTGAATCCTTTTCAAGATATCCCGCTCACAAGGTAAAAGTTAACGGACGCCGGATGGCCGGACAGCTTGGGTGACGACAATAGCCCATCAGCCTAAGGGCTGAGGGCTAAAAAAAGCTGCCGATTGCCAGCCCTATGTGTTATTGTTACCATTTATGACTTATGGATTTAATATGCACAATACAGGATTCATATAGAGGTCATAAATGTCATTAAGACACTAGCAAAGAAACTGAAGCAAATTTCTGAGTTTCTATTGTTATCCTCCCCACTTACGTTTTTGACTCCCTGCATGGGGCTTTAAATGGACACTATTTGTTAGCTTGTCCAGGATCTCAAACCACTATTCTATTGCCTACATAATCAAATGTTACATTATAACTAGGGCTGGGATAAATGATCGATTATAACTGATGATCAGTCAGCTGATGCATATGATCTGATGATCAATCTTGCATTGCCATAATCAATTACAGAGTTTTTCACAATGGTTAAGCTTTATAATGAGGGATAGAATGATTTCATAAAATTTATGCGACAAAACTTTAGGATAATAATAATAAACAGATTCACACCAACACTTACTATACACACATGAAGGCTATAGAGTTATTAAGTACAGTAGCCAATATTAGGTCTATACATCCACTGAGAGGATGTACAGGTCTATAACTGATAAGAAATTGCATAATTTCATCCAATTTTTACTGATGACTGATCACAAAATTACAACTGAATCCCAACACTCCTCAATAGAGACTAATAATTGATCATCGGTTGCTGATTTGCTGGTGATGACCGATTACGATCAAGGAAGCGACTCCCAACACCACTTATAACTGACCTCCTGACATATGGACACAGGTTAAATACATCACCTTGGATCATTGAAGATTTACCTTTCAGAAACTGGTACACTCTTCCCCATTTCCCAGCATCAAAAGGATGAAGCTTCTCCAACCCCAAAAACCCGATGTTGTACTCTGGTGAGTAAATGACCGGCCACTTGGTCTCAGCTATATCCACATACAGCTGGGTGCTGTGGACTCTGAAATACAAAACCAGCTCTTGTTTTTGAAAATAATACTAATAATTAGATTACAAGTCAAATGTATGACAGAATAAAACTTGAATTATATTGGGTAGATGTGACTATACACATTAATAGGAATGTGAAAGACCTACCGTGGCAACTGTTTCAGAAAGGGAATTGAATGTGTATCTAATATTAGTCTATATTTCTATATTATACACATCAGTCCCATCGATGACAGTCATTGATCAATACTACAGGTGCCATAGTATCCCCAGACAATTAATCCCCCCCCCCCTTTAAGAAAAGGACCTCCATCTTCAGCAGCATATACTGACACTTGGCAAGCGACTATGGAAGAATTTCTTCCATCTATCAACTTGAGAAAAAATATTTTTAAACAAATATGGGAGCCAATACAATGAATCACTCTGAGAATAGGGGATCAATTTATACTGGAAATTTGGTAAGGAAGGTGGCGCCACCTGTCTGGTTGACGAGAATACTTTCCAAGATGGATGTACATGCCAAATTGGAGACCAACACTGAAGGATTCCTCAGATATGAGCAATTTTCACCTAAAACAAATGTACAGATGGACACCATACAAAAAATGGCAGATGGCGCCACCAGTCTTGAGTACAAGATGGAGGAGGGCAAGATCTATGGACATGCACAGTTTCAGACCAATACGGCGCACCACTCCTAAGAAAAGAGCATTAATTTATTCTTCGGAAAGGGAAGGTAGGTGGTGCCACCTGTCTGGTTTATGAGAAAATTTTCCAAGATGGATGGACATGACAAATTTCAGACCAATACCTTGAACAACTCCAGAGATATTAAGCATTTTTCACCGAAAGCAAACGTACGGATGGACACCACACAATATGATTGCAGATAGCGCCACCAGTCTTGAATACAAGATGGAGATATCCAAGATTAATGAACATGCATAATTTCAGCCCAATCTGTCCATTAGTTATAGACTTTTAATGCTCACAGTACTGTCAAGTGGTAATGATGGAGTATTAAAAGGTGCGAAAACTAGAAAAGGACAGAAGGTGGTGCCACCTGTCTTCTTCAGAAGACAAAGCTATCAAAAATTCTGTCGATTTGATTTTTTTACCAATCCCTACATCCCTTATTGAGATATTTATGATTTTGTGTGATTTTCACCATATATTGCAATATTCAAGGTCAAGGCCACTCTCATAGTATTGGTCATGACCCAAATTTTAATATACATCATCGCAAAACCCATGTCTATGTATATATGCAAAATATGAAAGAAATCTGTCCATTAGTTTTTGACTTATAATGCTCAAAGTACTGTTAAGTGGCAATGATGGGGGTATTAAACGGCAAGAAAAGAATAACAGGTGGCGCCATCAGTTTTTGGTACATCACAACACTATCTTAGATCTTTGATCAAGTTGATTTTTGGATCAATCGATGTAAGATTTCTTTAGATATTTAAGAATTTGTGTGATTTTCCCCAAAAATGGACTTATTCAAGGTCACTCCTAGTAAAGGTCATTAACCTGTTTTATATAGGCTTCGTCCTCTCACCAATATCTATGCACATGTCAAGTTTGGTAAAGATCTGTTGAATATTTTTTGAGTTATCGCGTCCAAATGAAATCTCTGCGGTGGCAGCGGCGCGACTGTGCTTAAACAATTTAAGATCCCAACATTGTCTGGGGATACAATTATAAAATGGGCTACAATCTAACATGTGGTTTGAGGTCAGGTATGTTCAGGAGAAAACAAGCAAGAATTAATTTTTCTTGTGCTACTTCTAAAGGTGTGTGTTGTCAAGTGTTCTCATGTGAATCCTTTTTTTCTTTTATTTTTTCCCCTGTTAAATTTCATATATCATAAAATATAATGTTGGTTTTTCATGAATTCATTTTAGGTATCCCATGTCTTCATTGTAACTCTGCATGGGACATGAGGTATTATGTTTTACCCCATCTTGGTTTGTCTGTCAGCGAATTTACACAGAAAGTTATGAAAATATATTGTTGACATTTTGTACAAGGATAACACTCAAAGAACTATGCGTTAAAATTTTGGAGGTCAGCTGGATCACCATATGTTTCTTTTTTTAGTTCAAAGTCTTCCTTACCAACCTTTCTTTTGTCACAGTGGAGGCTCAGAGTCAGAGCCATTGTTATTCAGCTCAGGGGTCATAATAACGCCATTTAGTCTGTCTCACACTGGCAAACATGTGCACAGAAAGGCATTTTTTATTTTGTACCAATCATTTGGGAAGGTGAACACATAGATGTTTTCCAATATTTTGGACATGCTGATATTTCTGTCCATTATGTAACATTGACAGGAAATTATGTGCATTCTGATTATAGACCATGATAGATTTTAGTCAAACATGTTAATTGTATACTTTGCAACTTTCCAGACGTTTCCTCATGAAGTGACACCCCAGGATGGCGTATTTTAGCTTACAATATATTTTATCATATTTATGGTACCAAGTACCACTAATGTACTATCATCTAATCAACGTCTGTCAAAAAGTGTCCTTGACCATGTCATTTCAGTCAATATGCCATGACAGGAATAGGTTTTCTGGGATATTAAACTAATTGTTTCACTTAAAACCTTTTCACGCCTGGTATGGTGATGTACCGGATCTCAGAGAGAGGGGGGCTTGAAACCCTGACACGGGAAAATGTGTGCTGGTTAACTTTTTACATAACTCTCCTGCTTCTGTAATAGAAATCACCAAGCTTGATTCAAAGCAATACGCAAATGAGGGGTTGTACAGGCCGATCACAAGTAGTGTGAAATGCACCAGTGATACCTCTTAAACCCACAGGTGCCTGTGCTTAAAATAGTCTATGTTGGTTTTGGTTACTGTGTATTATTGTAACATTGAGAGAGTACATTGCCAATATAATCTGGCGGAAATTTCAGACGTGCTTCAGCTGGTCAGATGGGCTTCCGCCAGAAAAACTATAAAAGGGGGTGTCAGGCATTGTCTGGGTCAGATTGCCTCCACAGCTCAACCTGTGAACATCGCCCAGACAGCTCAACCCAACACATACATTGCAGCAAGAATATAGAGTCTGACCTTCTCACTATGTGCAGCGAGATCTCACGACCAGTCAGCTAAATATTGTGTAAACTTTCTTCAGGTAATTCAGGGTATCCTGTGTTAGTCTGTGTGATAATTCTTGCATTTGTGAATTTCTGTAGTAATTCTGTTTAGTGAAGCCGGTTCATTTAACACTAATATTGGGGGTCATCCTTAGCAGTTTCATTGATGTTAATGGTTATTATTTAAATACTTTATTGTGGAACTATCCTACATTACATGTAATTACTATCTAATTGTTATCATAAATAGTTTTTTTTATAAATAATATTTATATTTACCTGAATCTTTTAATAATTTTCCTCCAATATTGTGGTGAGTGAGCAAGTTATGAGTGATCAGCATGAATGTTTACTTCGGTATGACCTCTGATCTCTAAGGTCACGGCTATGTTACATTATTGTTATTATTCCTAAAAAAATGGTTTGAAATGTAAAATAACCTGTTTTGGGGTATTGAGCGCATGATATTGTAATTCCATGATTTATTTATGTTGAAAAGAGAGGTGGGTGTCCCCTGTCGCAGACCCCACCCCCCTCCCTCCCTAGTCCATCTCTGGACCCTTGTGTCCTATGTTAGACCTGATGGACGGACCTACGTGTCCGTCCATCAGGTCTAACATAGGACACAAGGGTCCAGAGATGGACTACTCCCTCCCATGCATCCATACTCAAAGGTGTAAGTTGTGGCCTCTGCATGTCCACTTTCTTGTTATTAATTATATTATATATTATGGAAAAAAATGTACAGTAGATACCAGTATAGATCTATACTTCTAATTAAATATGTATATACATATATTAAACATTATACATATTATATATTCCATATTATTTTTGTGTAAATTTATAAACTTGCAAGAGGCTCTGCCCTGTTGAATTACTACTGTAACTTGTAGTTGTAAGTGTTGCCACTGTTGGCAAAAATAACAAAATTCCCATTAAAAAAAGAAGAGCTAAGATATAAGACCAAGATACTCACCCATTTTCCGACGCCATGAGCTTCTTTTTTGATGTTCTTCTTTCCTTGGATTTGGCAAATTTACCCATGACATATCAAGTATGACATTTGGAAAGAAATTAAACGAGAAGTGTGGACAGGCTAAATATTGTTTATCTTGTCCCAGATGACATATATAGCCGGAAATGAGTCCACAAACAGTTCATACTAAAACGCGTGCATGCATGCGTGCAGAAGTACATGCACGCAGATTTTCACCGTTTACAAACACGCTAAAACGCGAACGGGCGGTGTTAAAATAAACAAAACTTGCCAAAAAATACTAACATCTTGTATATTATCAAACCCTGAAAGTTTTTAAAGACACAATAAATTCAGTAATACAACTACAACCCCAGTGATTTGAATAGCAGATTCATGTATTTTAAAGCTCATATATTATTTTAATTAATTTTATTGACGGATTCGCCGGTTTAGAGGCAAAGAATGATTTAATTAATGGTGAACAAAAGTGTGATCATCAATAACATTAGAAAGCAAACAAAAATAAAGTATAAACCTTGAGTTGTGAATTCAATTTACCAATGTCACATCATCTGTTTAAATTCAATGCACAAACACTGTAGCATACAAATTAAAGATAAATTAATGAATAAATTACGGTTATATTTTATTTTAACCCCCGTTTCTGTTCAATTCCTGGCTTTTAAAACCAGTTTCATAATTATTATTATTATTATTATTATTATTATTATTATTATTATTATTATTATTATTAATGTATGTACAATTAAAATATATATTATTTTTAACATAATGAATTATAAAACTGACGTGTGTGAGGTGCAATAAAAATATACATGCAAATGTGGCTGTTTAATAAGCATAGTAACGTAAAGCGAGAAAAAAATTTATAACTTAAAGTAAGTGAGAAACGTCAATCGCATGCTCGGGGTTCTGGTTCGTGACTTTCATTGAACATACACAAACATACATTTTAAATATCTTAATGGAAAAATAAAGTTTTAAAAAGTAGATGAGTTCCTATTATTTTTTGTATTTTCATTTTTAAAATGTCGTTATCATGATTGAGAATATTTGAGCCTATAAAGTGTAGTGTCTCACATTTTCTGTTTATTTTCGCTATTATTCAAGTTGTTCATAATAACTTTTGTTCTCAAACAAGAATATTATTTCAATTAACATATAATATTATCTTAACATTAAAAGGCCACCGTATAGGGCTGGATATGTGCGCTATGTTTGCCGACTCTATAATATACAATGTATAGATCACGTGGCACTACTCCAAACAGAGAATATCATAAATTATTAATGTTAATGGAAAACGTTAAGAAATTGTTGTAGTTGGTAAAATTGCTTTTTTGATAATATGTAAGTTTTAAGTTGAGTTTTAATAGATATAATAATAGATGTTCACTTATAGAACTTCCAGGGCCGCACCGCATTTTTGCATTTTATAAACACTCTTCGTGCAAGTGCCCGTGCGCTGCATGCATGCATGCCTTTTAAAAATTAACCGTGCACAACTGGATATCGGAGATCTGTGGTACAGACTATATAACTTGGATGTTTGGAGTACGATGCCAAATCAAACATACATATTGCATCAGCAAAAGAAGAATTAAAAACATATATTAAAAATATTATATAAAAATTAAATGTTCAGTTTAAATATGAGTGTGTATTTACATGCTTACATGGTATTAAATTTGATATTGTGGGAGCTCTCACTATTCTATAAATAATAGAAAAGTGAATTACAAAGATTTGCCGCAAAGGGTTTATTATACCAAATACTTGCCCCTCCCAGCACCCCACAACCTTACCCCTGCCTTTCAAATATGATTTTTAAGAACAATACTAGTTTTGATTCCTGCGAGGCATTTAATAAAGCTAGGTCCTTTCAAGACTCCTGCGAGAAGTATCCTCTAAATAAGGCTAAGTCCTTTTATGGGTCTTGCGAGAGTATTTCAAATGAGGCCAGGTCCTCTTATGACAAACAGAAGTTTGTTTCTGCTGAGGAAAATTCCTCTGTTGACTCCCATGAGGAGTTTTATTGTAATAAGGATGTAGATTCCTTCTGTGACTCTGAAAAAGAGTTTATGACTGACAGTGTCAGAGTCAGTTCTTTGTTTGAGATAGTAGATTCCTGTCCTGACTCTAAAATGGAGATATTTGAGACATTCATACATAATGATTTTGTATCACTTTCAAGTGATTTTTCAGATTCTACCCCTATTAGAATTTTTAGGGACACTGGTTCAGGCCAAACTCTCATGTTAACAAACTTTTTGCCTTTTTCTAATAGGTCTCTTACTGGTGCACATGCACTTGTTAATGGTGTGTTTTCAGACAAGCACACTTCAGTTCCGCTTCACAGTGTACATTAAAAGTCAGATTTGTTTTCTGGGAATATTACTGTGGGCATAAGAACTACTTTACCCTTTAAGGGAATTCAGTTGCCACTAGGCAATGATGTTGAAGGTGACAAAGTACAGCCTGTACCAATAGTGACAGAAAAGCCGTCACTTGATCAGGACACTGATCCTGAAAATCAGGAAATTCCTAGTTTGTATCCTTCATGTGCTGTAACTAGATCTATGGCCAAGAAAAACACACATGAGGATAATGGTCCAGATAATAACACTCTGGGAGTCACTAGTGACCCGTTTAACGACTCGCCCGTACAGGATGCAGCATTTTCAAGGTCAGAACCTATCGCGGAACAGCATAAAGACCCTGATATTTCATGTTTGTTTCCCAGGGCAGTTTCTAAAGATGAACTGTCACAAAACCCAGTTTGTTTCTATGTTACAAATGGAGTGCTTATGCGTAAATGGCGACCACCTGATGTATGCGCTGATAGTGAGTGGGCCATCAAACATCAAATAGTAGTGCCCAAAAGCTTTCGCAATGAAATTCTATGCATGGCACATGAGGCCCCTTTGTCTGGCTATTGAGATATAAATTAAACTTATCAGAAAGTTAGTACACACTTCTATTGGCCTAATCTCAGGAAAGATGTTGTACAATACTGTTAATCATGCCACACATACAAGATGGTAGGCAAGCCCAATCAGAATCCTACTAAAGCCCCACTTAGGCCTATTCCTGCTTTCGAGGAACAATTTAGTAGGATTACTGTTGATTGTGTTGGAATACTGCCAAAACAAAATCTGGACATGAATACTTGCTGACAATCATGTGCGCATCTACCAGGTTCCCTGAGGCAATACCATTGCGCACAATTAATGCCAAAGGTGTTGTCAAGGCTCTGACCAAGTGTTTTACAATGTTTGGATTACCAAGATCCGTCCAGTCTGACCAAGGGTCTGATTTTATGTCTGGCTTATTCCAGCAAGTTTTGCTTGAGCTAGGTATAAAACAGTACAACTCTTCGCCATACCATCCTCAAAGTCAGGGCGCCCTCGAGCGTTTTAACCAGACATTAAACAACATTTTTAGGACCTGTTGTTATGACACACAGAAAGACTGGGATGGAGGAATCCACCTGTTGCTGTTGCTGTCAGAGAATCATTTCAAGGGTCTTGGGTTTCAGTCCCTTTGAACTAGTTTTAAAACTTCTTAAAGAAAAACTCTTGTGTGAAAATCCTGATTCTCTTAGTTTATTGCAGTATGTCTCAGACTTTCGCACTAAACTATACAATGCTTGTGAGATTGCAAAGTCTAATCTAAAATCTGCACAAAGTAAAATGAAAACAAAGAATGACAAACACACTGTAAGTAGGACGTTTGAGCCTGATGAAAAGCCAGATATTTTAGTCCTTACATTGTTGACAAGAAAGTCAGTGATTTAAATTACATACTGTTATTACCAGATAGGCGAAAGAATGACAACTGTACCATGTTAACATGTTGAAACTATATTATGACAGAAATAGCACATCAGATGTTGTACATAATGTTACTGCTGTTAATTGTGTAAAAACTGACCCTGACCCAGTTAAAGTAGATACTTATTGTAAGTGTGATGTAGACATTCAGTAAGGAACAGTACTACTAAAAAACTGACGTGCTTAACAACCTGGATGCTAAATTGTCACACCTTACCGCACAACAACAACAAGACCTCAAGAACCTGCTGCAGAATTATGAACATTTGTTTAGTGATATTCTAACGTGAACTAACATATTGTGCCATGACGTCGATGTTGGAGAGGAAAACGCAGACAAGCAGCATCCTTATAGACTGAATCCAGAAAAGCAACAGTATCTACAAGATGAGGTTCAATTTTTGCTGGACAATGATTTTATTGATCCTAGTAACAGTAACTGGAGGTCACCATGTATTCTTGGTGGAAGTTACCGTATGTGCACAGATTATCGAAAACTGAACTATGTTACCAAGACACGTTCCCGATTCCAAGGATCGATGATTGTATTGCTAGAGTCGGTAGCTCCAGATATGTCTCCAAGTTTGACTTGCTAAAAGGATTCTGGCAAGTTCCGCTAACAGAACGAGCGAAAGAAGTGTCCGCAAGACTGTACCAGTATAAAGATATGCCGTTTGGCATAAAGAACTCGCCAGCCACGTTCCAGCGCCTCATCCATATGGTTGTCAAAACATTCAGGGCTGCGACGCATATATTGATGACCTCATAGTATACAGCGACACCTGGAAGAAACATCTGCAAATTCTTCGTGACCTCTTCGAAAAACTCAGCGAAGCACGTCTGACCGTCAACTTAGTCAAATCTGAGTTTTTTTCATGCACAAGTAACATTGTTGGGTCATATTGTAGGGCAGGGTCAAGTAAAACCTGTTGATGCTAAAGTAAGTGCTATTTCTGCATTTCCTAGACCAGAAAACAAAAAGCAAATAATGCGTTTTCTTGGTATGGTTGGATAGTACAGAAAGTTTTGTCCAATTTTTCTGCTGTAGCTGAACCTTTAACTAATTTGTTAAAGAAGAAACAAAACTTTGTAAGGAATGTTCAGTGTGTAAATGCATTTCAGAAATTGAAAGCAATTCTGCAAAGTTCACCAGTTTGGCAGCTCCAGACTTATCTGTACCCTTTAAGTTAGCTGTAGATGCTAGTGATACTGCTGCTGGTGCTGTGTTGTTACAAGAAGGCAGTGATGGCATAGATCATCCAATCTGTTATTTTTCAGGAAAGTTTAATGCAAACCAGACAACCTACTCCACTAGTGAAAAAGAATGTTTGGCTTTGATTTTAGCATTGCAACATTTTGAAATGTATGGTACTTCATCAGTCAAGCCTATCATTGTCTTCAGTGATCACAATCCCCTCACGTTCATGAACTAGTTTAAGTGTAAAAATCAAAGATTGTTGAGATGGAGTTTGTTTTACAGGATCGCAATCTTGAAATCAGACACATTAAAGAGAAAGACAGTGTACTTGCTGAAGGCTTATCGAGATGATTATGAAATGTTGTAAACGAGATGTTTATGTAATGTTGTAAATAAGATGGTTTTGAAATGTAAAAATTTAGTGATTGTGATCGCAAAAAGAACGCTTTTTAGAGAAAACTTTCTTTTTTTCCTACAGGAGGGGAATGTTACATGTATCTGTTTGTTATGCGCGGGATATTACATAACTTGGTAGGCGCTAGGCATTCTGATTCGTGTTAAGCGCAAACCCTGTGCGCTGCTATGGGAACAGCACTCGTTGAACCCCGGCTTGTAGAGACACAGTGCCCGTTTTAGTCTAAAAATTTCGGGCCTGTTCATGCGCTATGGGCGTGCGTGTATTGTTGTGTTTGGAATGTTCGTGAAAATGAAAGTTTCTAGGCTTCGGGTTGAAAGGCTATAAAAAGGGGCTGTGTTTAGAGCCGGAAGAGAGGAAAATACCAGCGGACACGGAAGAGTGTGACTTTCTCGTCAATTGTTTTGCGGCATATTCCGATTCAGAACTTACAGATATTCTACGGACTTTGTAACAAATTGATACAGATTGTCTCCAATTTGCCTTTGGGATTATTACCGGAACTTCACTTTTGGATTACAACAGATTGTTTTCGAGATTAAATCGGACTATTCTCTGAGAAGATTTATTTCAACTGTTTACGTTGATTACTTGTGTTAAAGGACTCTTGTTGAGCTGTGGGGTTGTGATATCCAGAAATCAAAGCCTAGGATCCGGACTCTGGTGATGAACATTTTAATTATTTTTATGTCTTAAGTACTGTGTAATTGTATTGATTTAGTGTATTGTAATGTAAGGATTATTCTAAGACTAAATTATAATTTTTTGTTAACAAAAAAACACTGACTTCTTTATTCATACCCCTAGACATTTCATGCTACCTAGTGTTGCGGAATCTGATTTTTTTTTATCTCCGTAACAAAATTTATGCTGATCACGATTACGTGATCTGTTGTTGTTAGGTTCCGTAACAACATCCCTCTCAATTTTTCACTTTTATTGCGATTAAAATGTGTGTCAACAAATTTTTTGTCAACACGGTTATAAATACGATTTAATCGCAATAATATGATGTTGATTTATTACTCGTTGTTAAAAACCCGCCTAAGCTGAAGTAACGTCACAGAATAACTCCATAAAACCATCATTTTTGGTATATGTATTGTGTCATTTGACGAAAAAAAATACAAAAATGTCTGCATATTTATTGCTTTTTAACACAGTTACCCGTATTCTACAAAATCATGGAAGTAGGAATATCTTTCTAGGTCACTATCTTCACTTAAATAAACACAGTGCTAGAAAGGTTGAAGGAGTAATAAATTGTCCACGAATAAGTATCATATCTTTTTCAACACCGTTATATATCAACCAGTTTCTTTTCACTTTTAACGGTGGTATATGTCGATGAACAGTTTTCAAAAAAAGGTGACAGGATGGATATAACAACTTTCAAACCTTTTATTTAAGCAACCTGCATACTTTAAGTAATACTTAAACGAGTAATAACTGAAATTCAAGTCCGTTATCATTCTCCAAAACTGTTATATTTTGAAAACAGTTTTGGTTTCAGGCTTACCTTTATTATTTTGTCTCAATAATTTATGTAGAACCATGAAATTGGTCAGAAAATACCCGATTCAATCTATCAAAATAATTACCAAGCACTGTTTTAAGTCTGCAACGGTTTTGAAATTCATGGCACACTTAGGGCATTAAATTAACCAAACTGTATCTTTTCATGGGATAAAAAATGCTCTGCTAAAATAAATTTCATAAAGTTTACATGTTTTATTTCCATGTGAGATTGTATAAAATGAATAATAGGGTAATTATTTCTGATGTACCTGCTGAAATGGGCCGTTTTTTGTAAATTGACCCCCATATATAAAAAAACTGGTGCATTTAGCCTATGAAAGAAACGAAAGGGATTAAGTGAGCATGAGAACAAGAGAAAAAGAAAGAAAGTGAAAAATAAAGACAGAAAGAAAGAGAAGGAAAGCAGAAAGGAAGAGAGGGGGAGAAAGAAAGAGAAATTATGCAGAAAAGAGAGAAAGAAAGAAAAAGAGAGTGAAGGAAAGAGAGAAATACAGAAAGACGGGAAAAGAAGGAAAGAGAGTGGGAAAGACAGAGAGAGAAAGGAAAGATAAAAAAGGAAGGAAAGAGTGAAAGAGAGAGAGAGATAAAGCGAGAGAGAGAGGAAGTAAAAAAAAAAGGAGAAATAGAGAGCCAGAAAGACAGGAAAAAGAGAGAAAGATACATCAAATACATAATTAGAACAGTATACTGTTTCTTTCTTTGCATTGACATTATCTAGATTTGTCAACTCAGAACTTTCAAGCCAATGCTCTGCAACTAGTTGTTTTGTAAATACAACATCAGTGCATTCTATGGTTCGGATGTATATGTGGTGATACACAAGGTGATTGTATTGAAAAAAAAAACACATTAAAACTGCAGTAGGTTATTTCAAGAGACGTCATGAAATGCTACAAGGCATACAAAGGATCAAATGATCAATTAACGCTTTAATGTGTTAGAAGTCACTAGGGCCCCGTTGGTACCGTTGCTCGGCAGCGTAGCCGTGACAACGCGACTCAGTAGGCAATCGGATAATTGGGCTGGTAAGCCTCCTCGCGTCGTGATAAAAGTAATATCGAGGAATGTATCGCAGTGGTCTTGCATCAGGTTCCATTCATATTTTGTAAATGGCCTATAATCTCAATATTATGTGTTCTCACAACCCAAACTGAAACACCGTCTCCATGGACATGGGTTATTTCCTGTATCGCCTGCAAGCTGCCTGCGTCCTGTAACCCGTGCGGGCCATGCTTGTGTTCATGTGGTCATACATTCAACAAACATGCCGAGGGGTTCACCAATGTGCTGGTTTAAAACGGAACTTTATTTTCCCTCATGTTTGGTATTATAAGAAAATACACAAAAATGCTAACAATTGGTCTGGTTTATGTTGATTGACAGTGTACCTGTAGGCCATGATGCGTTGTCTAAAATGACGAAAATATTTGCATCTTCATAAGGCCTTATAATGTGTTCCTCAGACTTAGATGTACATACACTTTGGCGCAAGTAATCTGGTCGTTATGCCAGAGGGTCGATATGACGCTATCAGCAGCGTGGAGCTCATGCATGAACAAAGTTTCTGCTCTATATTTACAATAAAAGTTAGATCACGACGCATAAACAAATTTTGTTTTTCAACATTATATGTGAGATGTTCGAGGTCTGTAACAAACATATTTTTAATTAGCAAAAGTTATACTTTTTCATTGTTTAATACATGTTTATAATTCAGATTAGTAATTAGTAATTTAATTAGTCATACATTAAATTAATGTGTTCCTTGCTTTAAGGCTACTTAGAAAAATAAAGAATTGTAAAAGTTGCTCCTCTTCGTCATTTAATTATATTGCATGAAATCGAAGTACGGGTGATTGGTACTAGTAATGTTAATTGGATACTACCATAATTCTGTCATTTTCTCTGTTATTATACTTCAAGAAGTAAGTCAAATAAATTATAACCAATTCAGTTAAGTGCATCTGTGTAATGCATCAGGAAGAAACTATATGGGTAAAAAAATATTATTTTAAAAATACTAATTGCATCCTATGCTATGAGTAAGCTGTAATTAGAAGTAACAGGGGCGGATCCAGGATTTAAGAAAAGGGGGGTCCAACCCAGGAGGACAAATGAAAACCCTAAAAAAAGGTCCTCAGGTCTAAAAAGGGGGGGGGGTGGGTCCAGGCGGCAAAATTTTGTCTTAAGCCCTTAAAAAACGTTGTTTCTGATGAAAAAAAGGGGGGGGGGGGTCCGGACCCCCTGGATCCGCTTCTGAGTTACTATTATTGTAAATTATCTGAAATAGGAGTGAAATTCCTGGTTGAAAGGGACAAGGAAGAATAACAAAAATATGTGAATATCCACGATTTAAAAATATATTTGTCATATGCCCAGCACATCTCACAGATATCTATTAAAAAATTAAACAATATTATATTCAATAATACAGAATCCAATAATATAATAGAATGGAATATATTATGAATAATATAATATAATATAATTGTATTTTTATTGTTGATATAAAACTCTGAGAATCAGAGTTACTCGCGTAATATTAAATTTAATACATGTGGGAGCATTTTTATACACGTCCATACGTTATTTACAATGAATATACTTTTATATGCTCTAAATCCTCAGTTTTCTTGAATATATGCAAGGCATCCGAGATTGACGTCGGGCTTGGCATCGGAATTGGCATCCATAATCTGACTTTCGACATCCAGGTTTTAGTCCGTACCAGTCTCCCGGTGTGGCATGAAGCACTTCATTTAAGACCGGTACCCCACGCAAGAATAGAGCGGGTCACCAGTCTATACATTGTATGAGATAACGAATCCTTTCGGTAGTAAACAGCCAATTGCAAGACTCCAATAAATCCGGGCCATCGATCAGCACGGATGGCTCGATCCTCAAAAACTGTTCACAGTCGTGGAGTATTATCAACACAGCATTAACCTTAGGGCGGGAAGCCGTCAGTTCTGTAGTAACTGCGTTCCTGTTCAGTAGAAAAAAAAGATGTCAAAATATCGTGTTAAAGGAGGTAATATTCTGCTCGCAAGTCATTATTTGCAATCACCAACGATCGTTGCTGCCACTGGCGCCAGGTTTCGAGACCACAGGCGCAACACTGTGTGTGTTAGCCGCCGACGTCGACGCAACAGGTTTCAGGTTTCTGTTGCGTCGCCGGCCCACCAAAGGGCTAACTGGGGTTATAGCACGATACGATCTGTTACTCTTAGAAAGAAAATTAAATAAAAATATTTCCTATGGTTTTAGCAAACCAATGTTCACATAGTGTTGTATGTCGAAAGGCCTGTAATAAAAAATTACCATTCTGGAAAGCATGAAGCACCTGTAACATCAACAACTGATAGTATTTGTCCAGAGAGAATTGAAGCATTAACAGCACCGGTAGACATCTTGCATTTAGTGGCAGTCCTGTATAAGGCTTTAGGCCTGTGTATATGTATACTATTATGTTCATATTTTGACTTCCTTGGTGCAAAATAGGGCTGAGAAGAGAACAGTAATGTTTTCTAGTGGTCAAATATACAATACACATAGATGTACTGAACATTAATCAATGGATATATGTTAAATCTCACAGTTGTGTAGGGAGTGTTATAATCACAGTTAACTGCAGGTGCAATCTATGGACTCCACAATGCGTCAGTCACTGAAAAAAAAAGCAATTGAGGAGTTCATTCTTATGGGGTATGTGTGAGTGTGTGTGTGTGTGTGGGGGGGGGCGGAACTTGTTACTGTTAGATTGGAAGGTTGTTAAACGGTAAAACATCTTCGTGCTTATTTACCATCAGAGCCGTGACTTGGAGGAGGAGGGGTGGGGGATAATGGGTGCAGTGTGTGCGGGGGGGGGGGGGGGGGAGCCTGAGCACTGGGACTTGGAACACTGTATGTGTGAGTTGGGGGGGGGGGGACACTGTATGTGCGAGTGGGGGGGGGGGGGAGGGGGGCGGCACTTGTTACTGTTAGATTGGAAGGTTGTTAAACAGTAAAGCATCTTCGTGCTTAATTACCGTCGGGCAGTGAGTTGGAGGAGGAGGGGTGGGGGATAATGGGTGCAGTGTGTGCGGGGGGGGGGGGGGGGGGGCTGAGCACTGGGACTTGGAACGCTGTATGTGTGAGTAGGGGGGTAGGCCTGAAAGGAGTACTCGAGTCCGGGTAATACTGAGTACTTGAGTCCAAGATTTGAAATTGATTACTCTCTTATGTACATGCATATATGTATTTTACTGCAAATTTTAGGATAGTCTGTAGGATAATTTATCCATTGTCGTAGCCTGGCGTAGGGCTCTAAACATATGCTACATTGCTAGTCAAATTAACTGAGGTCTTGTTATGACATATATCTATTCCTTCGTTGCGATAAAGTAAAGCCGTCACTAAATCAAATTTATGCATATTTTGCATCGGTAAACAGATGTTCGTTTTATCTTAACACTTCACAGCGTTGCCATGGTAGCGAGTACTCGAGTCCGAGTCTGGTAATGCCTCTCCGGACTCGAGTCCAATATTTTGTACCCATTTCAGCCCTATAGGAGGGGGACACTGTATGTGCGTGTGGGGGGAGGGGGGCAGTACTTGTTACTGTTAGATTGGAAGGTTGTTAAACAGTAAAACTTCGTGCTTAAATACCATCAGGGCAGTGAGTTGGAGGAGGAGGGGTAGGGGATAATGGGTGCAGTGTGTATGCGGGGGGCTGAGCACTGGGACTTGGAACGCTGAATGTGACATGGGCCCTTATTCACCCTCCACCGCCCAATCCTAGATTCACTGCAACTCATTATTATGATGGCTGCCCTGATAAATGAAGAGTGAATGGAGATATGATATGGAGGAGGAGGGAATGGGGGATAATGGGTGCAGTGTGTGTGCAAGGGGGGGGGGGGGGGGCTGAGCATTGGGACTTGGGCCCTTATTTCCCCTCCTCAGCCCTATCCTAGATTCACTGCAACTCATTATTATGATGGCTGCCCTGATAAATGAAGAGTGAATGGAGATATGATTCTTCAACGCAGTAACATGCTGGCTTACATTTCACCAGTTTCCAGGAGCCTGGCTTTTACGCTTGCATGACAGGTAGAAGAGCATATTATATACCAAATGAAAGCTTAACTCGTGAGCATTTGTGTTATTCGCTCCAAAAGCAATAATTACTTGACTAGTTGAAATGGGCAAATTAACAGGGATTCCCTCTTCAATATTTTCATAAAATGGTTCCATTTCAAAGTATTCACCGAAATTGAGACGGTGTAAAACCAGGAATAAGTAACCGTATGTGATGTTTATTTTTGCTGAAAGAACAACTTATGAGCATTGTGAAATAAAAAAAATTCTAAACCATGTTATGACTTTTGAGCCCACTAGCAAGACTGAAAAATTCATATCATTTTTTGAAAATGAAAGGGAGACTACATTACCTTACGGTCATTTCTGGGTAGCAGCTTTTTTATTTTATAGAGTTCAGCAAATAGCTTTCAAATATGGTCCATACGTGTAGGTTCAACAAATAAAATGGTTGTATGTGGTTACTGTAGCATTTGTGTGCTGGTTACACTATGTAGTTTTTAAACTGATCATCATGTCACAGGGGACATTCAGAAATTACATCATCATGTAAATTTGTGGCCAGTTGCTGACACTGGATTTGTTTCACAGCTACCTGCAAATAACACCACTAGAAAGGGCATGGTCTTTGCTGTCTGTTGATGTACAGAACATGCACTTGTCCTTCCACAGAGGTAACCGTATAACCTTTATGCCAGGAAATCTGACATTTTGTGAAAATAGTCCACCTTTTGAAATGTGACTTACAGTTAAGCACACATCTTAGTGCTTGATATCCTCTAGGACAATGACTTGGAGCCACCGGTGGAGGGGGCAGGGGTAGGGGGCTGATGTTATCTTTGACATACTAATTTAAGACTTGGAATTAGGTATAAATTTCTTTCTTACGTTAAATTATATGTTAAAGTGCAATATAAATGACTAACATGAAAGGCTTTTGGGTGGCAGCCCTTTTTTAGGGGAGCAAGATCCAGAGCATCGTGTCACAGAAGTCAGCGACTCAAAGGACAGATACGTGGGCAGGTATTTAGAGAAAAAAATTAAACCACCCGCCCACAACTGACCATTCACCAATTCAAAACTTTCCTGTACCCCCTGGTCAACAGCGCTTACCAATCGACCAATAAGAGGAGATCTTTCAGAGCCGTCTGGTCAGATTGTCATGGCCACACAATTGCGAGAGATGGAGAAGAGCGGTGCTGCCAGCTTGTTTTCAGATAAAATGGCACATGCAGCATATATTTATCAACAGAAACCTGCTATACAATACTGGTTACGAAAAAAACTGAGGACTCTCACAGTTGCCAATTGTGACCTTTGCCACCTAAAAACTAGGTCAAATATTGCACTTTTACCAAATAATTTAGGTCATGGTATGCTCCCACTTTAATCCTGCTTCATCAATCTATTATGACATGATCACTAATCTTGCCATGTTCCCATTTATTAATGGGAATGGTTCACCAATGGACCAGGCTAAACCTAACAACACACAAGACTCGAGGATGCTTCATGCTTGGCTCATTGTTGAACCCTAGAGGCAAGGAAACTGGGTACTCGGGGGGAAAAAAGTGTAGAATTTTAGTTCCTAATTAATTTTTGGCAGTAATGAGTATGCTTTGGGGTCAGTATTTTGAAATATAAAGAATATATTTTATTGACATCCTTTAGTATATTTAAAATTTGGTAATTTTTATCAGGCACTTTACAGTCTCATAAAATATTGTCAATTTTATCTTTAACCTCAAGTGGTAAAATTAATCAACTAATTCTTCACTTGACATTTTATCTCACTTAAGATCTCAAGAGAGCAGACCTCACTTAAGAGAACAATTTTGATGATGATGTGACTGTTTTCTTTCCATTGCAGGTGGAACACCAGAAGTCCACTCGGCCAGAAGCAAACTTGATGGTGTCCTCCAGACACTTGTGGAGAAGAAAGAGGACAGGTAGCAAAATTGTATCATTTGTAGTCATTTGCTGGCTATCTGCTGACTGAGAAATTCATTTTGGCATTAAAAAGCAAATTAATCAAAAATGTAAAAGAAATTTAATTTGGATTTAAATTTTTAAAATCCTTATGCACAAGGACACCCCAGATTCCCCAAGTAAATTCTTGATTTGTGTCAGTTTTTTTAATATAAACCAGTTCTCCCACTTTATTATGTATTTCAGGAAAATTATTTTAATCAAATTAATTTAATCTCTATTTAAAAAATATTGATCACATCTTGTGTGAGGTTATGGCTATCATTTTTTGGTTTTAATCTGTTGTTGTAGTAGTGCGCATATTTAAAATCATATTTAATTACAAACTTTACAGACAAAATGTTTATTGCCACTCTGAAAACAAATATTTATTAAGTTCTAACCTAAACACTTCATGATTCAAATTTCTTAAGCAAGCCCATCATCCAATGAAATATGTATCATTTATATATTAGGTATTTAAAGATGCCCTGCCTTTAATATTTAACACTTTTATTCAAGCCCAACAACAGATGAAGAAGGGAAGGCACAAGAATTCATTGAAAGGTTGGTTTAAGCTAAGCTGCCTGAGAGTCATCTGAGGTATTGCGATCACTCTTTGTACATCTGTCCGTTAACAGGGCACAAATCTTAACCATTGGACTTAGAATCTTCGAACTTGAGATCAAGGGAGGTCCATGAAAAATCTCCTTGGAATTCTTAAATTTGGTCTCTGTTTCACATATCCTCATAGCTAAGGGGCTCATAAGTACCCCCCAGAATAATTAAAAATTTGATACAAAAGCTCCAGTATCTGAATAACTAATGCATTGATGGCCATGATTCTTTGCATGCTTATTGATCATGCAGTGTTTCATCAGTTACTGCAGACTGGTGGTGCTACCTATATTTTTTTCCAATTTTACACATTTTTTAGCTCAGCTGACTATAAGTCATCTGAGCTATAGTCGTGGTCCATTGTCCATCATCCGTCTGTCCGTCCGTCCGTCTGGATGTCCGTCCGTAAGACTGGCACGTTTCGACACCATTGGACCTATGAAATTCAGCATACAGTTAGATGTCCCCAAAATCTCCTACCATGCCAAAAATTTGGTCAATAGGACTTCGTTCCTTCGAGATATTAAGGAAAACCTCAATTTTTTATTAGAAATCTATTTTCACACTTCAGGACTGCCTAATATCAAAACCACTCATCTGGTTTTCTTCATATTTACCAAAAATATACCTCTATATAGTTCCTATGTACATGCCAGAAATTAAGTCAGTATTATTTAATTTAAAAAAGTTATGGGCCCAAAGTAATGGACTTTGTAAAAAAATCAGGAAAGATATTTTTTCCTTTAAGACCAAAAGTGTTAAAGGTAGGGACTTTTTTTTCAGTAATACAACTTTAATTAATCAAAATTTAAATGTATACCAAAAATTAGATCAAAATCTGTTAAATTTTTTAAATATTGGCAAAAATATAAAATTTGTACCTTAAATTTTGCTCAAGTTTGACCATGGCACATTTTTTTCTTGAAAGATCATTTGAATCACTTTTCACAGTCGGTATATATATAGATTTAATCTGTTAAATTCTTAATTTTTAAAGTAAAAGCTTAAAAGTTATTCTAGTTATTGAAGTTTTTCTGAGGCTCTAATGTATTTACATTTTTAACCTCCAGACCAGCCATGTCTGGTCCTTACAGCCTTGTCTGGGTAAACATATTAGTGATGCAACACTGCATTTACAAATGAAGAATCACATGTGGCAACCCTGGCCCCTCCCCCCCCCCCCCCACCCAACCAGATATGTTGTATTACTTACATTCTTTAACCAATTGCTGTTTCTGGTCCAATGAAACCAACTTTTCCAATCCTGAATCAAGTGTTATTTTCATATATATATGTTATTTTGCAAATTTAAAAAATATATTTTTAGAAAAAATAAATACATCTGTGTTTCTACTAAAAATATTTTCATACTCCAGGACTGCCTAATATCAAAACCACTCATCTGGTTTTCTTCATATTTACCATATATATTCCTCCAAGTTTTAGTCTCTCAAGTTGACCTCAACCTGCCTATAGTGATCATGGGCGATTTCAATATTGACATTTCTAATATAATACATAACACCAAACTGACACAATTATGTCCACTCTTTAAATGTCATCAACTAGTCAGAGAACCAATCAATGACCATGGAAATACCATAGATCTTGTCTTTACCAGTTGCTTAAATGCTTCAGTTTCAACATTAGAAAACACATGGTCAGATCACAAGATATTATTAGCAACAATCCCCCATTCTTCAATTCAGATCAAACATGGCAACTTCTCATAGCTTAATCTACCATCTCTTCTATATAGATACCTTTGAGACATTCTGATTCCTCTCCCAGTCAGCAACAACTGCTTCCCAAAACATATCAGTTTTCTACTTTTCCATAATTATTTTGATGTATTAAATGTGTGTTTTTAGCTCAGCTGACCGTAAGTCATCTGAGCTATAGCTATCACCCTTTGTCCATCGGCCGTCCAGCAATCCGGCTGTTAACAGGGCACAAATCGTAACCGCTGGACCTGGAATCTTCTAACTTAACATCCAGGGAGGTCCATGAAAATTCTCCTTGAAACCTTGAATTAGGTCTCTGTTACCCATATTCTTCGAGCTATGGGGCTCCAAAGTACCCCCCAGAATAATGTAAAAATTTGATCATAAAGCTTAAGTATCTGTACAACTAATGCATTTATAACCATGATTCTTTGCATAGATATTGATCATGGAGTGTTTCATCAGTTTCTGCAGACTGGTGGCGCTACCTGTATTTTTTTTATTTTTGACTATTTTTTCTTCATTTTTGACACCTTAAAATATGCGGTCATCTGTTAACAGCCCTGGCACAAATCATAACAACTGTACCTAGAATCTTCTCTCTTAATATGCAGGGAGGTCCATGAAAAGTCTCCTTGGAAACCAAAAATTAGGTCTATGTTACCCATATTCTTTGAGCTATGGGGCTCCCAAAGTACCGCCCCCCCCCCCCCCCCCCCCCCCCGAATAATGGAAAATTTGATACAAAAGCTCCAGTATCTGAACAACTAATGCATTGATAACCATGATTCTTGCATAGATATTGATCATGGAGTGTTTCATCACTTTCTGCAGACTGGTGGGGCCACCTGTATTTTTTTCGATTTTTACGAATTTTTTTCTCTATTTTTGAGACCTCTTTAAGATGCCATCATCTGTTAAAAGGGCACAAATCCTAAGGACTGGACCTAGAATCTTCTCTCCTAATATGCAAGGAGGTCCATGAAAAGTCTCCTTGAAAACCTAAAATTAGGTCTCTGTTACCCATATTCTTTGAGCCGTAAGGGGCTCCAAAGTACACCTAGATAACTAAAAATTTGATACAAGAGCTCTAGTATCTCAACAAATTGTTCATTGATTGCCATGATTCATTGCATGCATATTTAACATGGAGTGTTCATCAGTACCTGCTGACTGGTGGCTCCACCTGTATTTTTTCAATTTTTTATGATTTTGAGCTCAGCTGACTGTAAGTCATCTGAGCTATAGCGATCACCCTTTGTCCGTCGTCTGTCTGTCCGTCTGTCCGTTAACCTGACACAAATCGTAACCACTGGACCTAGAAACTTGTAACTTGACATTCTAAGAGGTCCATGAAAAATCTCCTTGGAAACCAGAAATGAGGTCTCTGTTACCCATATCCTTTGAGCTATGGAGCCCCAAAGTACCCCCCAGAATAGTAAAAAATTTCATACAAAAACTTCAATATCTCATTAACTACATCACTGATGGTCATGAATTTTGGCATACATATTGATCATGAGATGTTTTATCAGTTTCTGCAGACTGGTGGCGCCACCTGTATTTTTCGATTTTTTACGAATTGTTTTCTCTATTTTTTATATTGATCATGGAGTGTTTCATCAGTTTCTGCAGACTGGTGGCACCACCGGTATTTGTTCAGGTTTTTTTACGAATTTTTTTCTCTATTTTTGAGACCTTTAAAGATATGGACATCTGTTAACAGGGCACAAATCATAACATCTGGACCTAGAATCTTCATTCTTGACACACAGGGAGACCCATGGAAACCAGAAATGAGGTCTCTGTTACCCATATCCTTTGAGCTATGGAGCCCCAAAGTACCCCCAAGAATAGTAAAAAATTTCATACAAAAACTTCAATATCTCATTAACTACATCACTGATGGTCATGAATTTTGGCATACATATTGATCATGAGATGTTTCATCAGTTTCTGCAGACTGGTGGCGCCACCTGTATTTTTCGATTTTTTACGAATTGTTTTCTCTATTTTTTATATTGATCATGGAGTGTTTCATCAGTTTCTGCAGACTGGTGGCACCACCGGTATTTGTTCAGGTTTTTTTACAAATTTTTTTCTCTATTTTTGAGACCTTTAAAGATATGGACATCTGTTAACAGGGCACAAATCATAACATTTGGACCTAGAATCTTCATTCTTGACACACAGGGAGACCCATGAAAAGTCTCCATGGAAACCTGAAATGAGGTCTCTGTTACCCATATCCTTTAAGCTGTGTGGCTCCAAAATACCCCCCAGAATGATGAAAAATTTGATACAAAAACTGCAGTATCTCAATAACTACAACACTGATGGTCATGATTTTTCGCATACATATTGATCATGAGGTGTTCCATCAGTTTCTGCAGACTGGGTGTGCCACCTCTATTTTTAGCTCAGCTGACTATAAGTCATCTGAGCTATAGTCGTGGTCCATTGTCCGTCGTCTGTCCGTCTGTCCGTCCGTCCGTCCGTCCGTAGATGTGGCACGTTTTGAAACCGTAAGACCTAGGAATCCAAAATTCAGCATAATGTTAGATGTCCCCAAGATCTCCTACCAAGCCGAAAACTGGGTCTTTGCGACTTCGTTCCTTTGAGAAATTAAGGAAAAACCTCAATTTTTTATTAAAAACCTATTTTCACACTTCAGGACTGCCTAATATCAAAACCACTCATATGTTTTTCCTCATATTTACCATAAATATTCCTCTATATAGTGTCTATGTACATGCGAGAAATTAAGTCTGTTAAGTATAAATTCTTTAAGTTATGGGCCCAAACATAATGGACTTTGTAAAAAATCAGGAAAAATATTTACTCACTTAACATGAAAAATTTTGAAACTAGAGTCTATTTTCCCAAGTATATTACTATGTTTAATTAAGTTTCAATTGTTTACCCAAAATTTGATCTGAATTTTGTAAATTTTTAAAGTTATTCGCATAAAAATAAAATCAGTACCTTAAATTTTGCCCAACTTTGACCATGGCACGTTTTTTTCTGTTAGTACCATTGATTTAATTTTCACAGCATGTAAACATAAATATTTAATTTGTTTAAAACTGAAAGTTGAAAATAAAAGCTTGAAAATTAGGCTAGTTATTGATTTTTTCTTGAGGCTCTGTTGTAGTCATTTGCTTTGGTTACAGATTACAGGGTCCCACTCCAGGTCAATGGAAGTCAGCTATGCCAGGGTTTCTGATTTGTTACAGTCACTGGGGGAGATCCCCTGCTGTGACAGGTGTACAGTTATTCTCATATCACCATCCCAATCACCCCCCCCCCCCCCCTCCCCGCAAACCCGACCCACCAAGTGTTATGCAGTAATTGTATCCGCCAAAACAGAGTTTTGCGGATACTATGTTTTCAGCTGCACGCCGCCGCCGCCGCCGCCGCCGCGTAGGTTTCCGGAGAACTCCTCCGTAACCGCTTGGCAGAATTTTACGAAACCCGGGATTATGTTCGGGTCACATGTGAACTGCTGCGCCCCGATTTTGTTTTGACCTCTGACCTTTCCTCTGCGCTCTGCGTCCGTTTGTGCGTCTGTTTCCACACATAAACCCACATATCTCTGGAACCGTTTGACGGATCAGGAAAATTTTTTTGCACAAATGTAGCCCTTGGAGAGCTTTATAACATACACAAAAAATGGTGGCGCCACCTGCAACCACTTTTGCACAGTGTCCATCTGTTCGTCTGCCTCGGGTTAAAATCACTCATATCTCTGCAGTGACTGGACTAATTCACCTGAAATTTGGCATGCGTATACATCCTTGATAGCTTTTCTGATTTTATGACAGGTGGCGCCACCTACATTCACGTTTACGCTGCAGACATCCAAGCTCATATCTCGGGAACCGTTTGACCGATCAGGAAAATTTTTTTGCACAAATGTAGCCCTTGGAGAGCTTTATAACATACACAAAAAATGGTGGCGCCACCTGCAACCATGTTTGCACAGTGTCCATCTGTTGGTCTGCCTTGGGTTAAAATCACTCATATCTCTGCAGTGACTTGACTAATTCACCTGAAATTTGGCACGTGTATACATCCTGGATAGCTTTTCTGATTTTGTGACAGGTGGCGCCACCTACATTCACGTTTACGCTGCAGACATCCAAGCTCATATCTCGGGAACTGTTTGACCGATCAGGAAAATTTTTTTGCATAAATGTAGCCCTTGGAGAGCTTTATAACATACACAAAAAATGGTGGCGCCACCTGCAACCATGTTTGCACAGTGTCCATCTGTTTGTCTGCCTTGGGTTAAAATCACTCATATCACTGCAGTGACTTGACTAATTCACCTGAAATTCGGCATGCGTATACATCCTGGATAGCTTTTCTGATTTTATGACAGGTGGCGCCACCTACATTCACGTTTACGCTGCAGACATCCAAGCTCATATCTGGGGAACCGTTTGACCGATCAGGAAAATTTTTTTACACAAATGTAGCCCTTGGAGAGCTTTATAACATACGCAAAACTGGTGGCGCCACCTACAGCCATTTTTGCACAGCTCCTGTCTGTTTGTCTGCCATGGGATAAAATCACTCATATCTCGGCAGTGGTTTGACATATCTGGCTAAAATTTTGCAGGTTTATACATCCCCGACAGCTCTCTTGATTTTATGACAGGTGGAGCCACCTGCATTCTAGTTTATGCAGCAGACATCCAAGCTCATATCTTGGGAACCGTTTGACCGATTGGGCCAAAGTTTTGCATGTGTATAGTTCTCACATAGCTCTTTATCATACGCAAAACTGGTGCCATCACCTGCAACCATTTTTCCTCAGCATCCATCTGATTGTCTGCCACGGGCTTAAATCACTCATATACATGTAGTGGTTTGACTTATCTGCCTTAAATTTTGCATATGTATACAACTGGGATGGCTTTCTGGATTTTGTGGTAGGGGGGGCAACCTTCATACACAATTTGGCTGCAGACATCCATGCTAATATGCAACATTTCACTCTATTTCCCCTTGCCACTTAATCCATGCCTCACTTCACCCGTTCCACTCTGATTTAGGCGGATACACGTAGTCGCTTGTCGACTACCCGTATTCTAGTTGTTATTGTTTTCACTGTATCTCCTTCATTGTAATGCTGTTTCCACTCCGATATGCAAAAACTTTCCTTGAAAAGGTAATTCAAGGTGTAATCCAGAAGATGCAATGTTGTGTAATGTGGCATTTTTAAAGAAATCAATTTTCTTTTAAATGATTTTAACAAATATAATTGAACCCATCAGTATGCTTAAATTTATAAAATATGAAGCACATTATGGATAAATAAAGACACATTTAAAAATTGTAAAATCTAAATCAAGTATTATTTTAAGATATTTATTGTTTTGCAGATTTAAAAGATATATTTTTGTGGTAAAAAATAAATAAACATTTGTATGCATGATGTGGTGTTATCTGACAAGATTGAGATTTATGATGATGCAATTAAGAATTATGAATCAACTTTTATATTCCGATATATATGTTATATTGGAAATGTATAGAAATATAAACTTATAATAAAAAAAATTGATGTAATAAAAAAATGAGGATTTAATACAAACATTTGTTCATTATTTTCCTGCCTCAGCAGAATTTGAGATCAGGCTTTGTTTGCCCTGTTTTATGTTGTTAATTAGTTATATTTCAACTGTATAAATTTCATTAAAAAAAATACATTTATATTTAATAATATATATTATACAAAAAATAGATTCAATTGAACAAATGTGTAAACTACTGAAATGTCAACAGTTAATCAAAAAGCCAACTAATGATCATGGTAATATTA
This sequence comes from Sipunculus nudus, assembly GCA_026874595.1. Lineage (NCBI taxonomy): Eukaryota > Metazoa > Annelida > Sipuncula > Golfingiida > Sipunculidae > Sipunculus > Sipunculus nudus. The sequence goes on along the minus strand of CM049306.1, from coordinate 17,218,917 downwards.
CAGATCATTTGTTCACAAACTGCTCACATGCTTCAATTTCAACATTAGGAAACACATGGTTAGGTCACAAAATATTATTTGCAACAATTTCTTGCTCATCAATACAAACCAATCATATAAACCAATCATGGCCTTTATTACCTCTTCCTCTTACACAGCATCTCCATTTGATATTATTTTAGATTTTTACCTTCAAGGTCAACTTCAGCTGAGCATAGTGACCCATAGGTCCCTTGTTTTCAAATTTTTACGAATTTTTTTCTCTATTTTTGAGACCTTTTAAGATGTGGTTATCTGTCAACAGGGTACAAATAGTAACAACTGGACCTAGAATCTTCATTCTTGTCATGCAAGGAGGCCCATGAAAAGTGTCAGTGGAAACCTGAAATTAGGTCTCTGTTTCCCATATCCTTCAAGCAATAGGACTCCGAAGTATCCCTCAGAATAATGGAAAGGTTGATACAAAAGCTGAAGTATCTGAACAACTAATGCAGAGATCAGCATGATTCTTTACATGTATATTGACCATTAAGTGTTTTTATTAGTTTCTACAGACTGGTGGAGCCATCTGTATTTTTTTAAGTTTATGCATTTTTTCTTTATTTTTGAAATATATATAAATGCAGACACAATCTTCGCCTGTTGGTTAATCTGTTTGATGCTTCAGTTGAATGGGTATATATTACCATTCAGATGATAAAATTTCCTTTTGCGAATCTCTTCCCAGTCAGCTGAGCGTCATGACCCATGGGTCACTTGTTTTTTCTCTATTTTTGAGACCTTCACAGATGCGGGTGTCTATTAACAGGGCATGGAGGTCAATGAAAAATATCCTTAGAAAACCTGAAATCAGGTCTCTGTTACCCATATTCTCTGAGCTATGGGGCTTATAAGCACCCCTAGCATTATTGAAAATTTGATACCAAAGCAGGGCACAAATTATAACCCTTAGACCTAGAATCTTCTAACTTAAAATCCAGGGAGGTCCATGAAAAGTCTCCTTGGAAACATGAATTAGGTATCTGTTACCCATAATCTTTGAGCAATGGGGCTTATAAGCACACCCCAGAATATTTGAAAATGTGATACCAGAGTAGAGCACAAATGATAACCATTGGACGAAGAATCTTCTCACTTGGCATCATGAGAATTCCTCAAAATTTCTCCCCTCAAAACCTGAAATTGGGTCACTGTGACCTATATTCTCAGAGTTTTGGGTAATGTTTGAGCATCCCAGAAGTAATGAAAAATACACACAAATTGCCAGGTTCCTCAGGAAAGGCTGGTTGGATTGTCATCAAATTTGGTGTGCTAATGGGTCTTGATGAGCTTAAGCTAATATGCATGAATGATGCCACCTGTATTATCTTAATTAGTGTCCTGTGCGAGGACTGTCAACATGTCAGTCGGCTAAGCGTCATGACCCATGGGGCACTTGTTATACTTGCAAATCTCCACTTCCATCCTCTGCAATTTACAACATCTGGTCATTACCAATGCAATATTTTAGACACATATTCTTGTACATATTTGAAATACTGATACTTCTATATTACTAATCCTCTCAACTACATAATTAATACAAAAAATTACATCTGTCAAAATGAAATCTTACATACCTATATACAACAATGGTGATACAATTATTTCTGTCACATTCAGCTGAGCGCCGTGACCCATGGGTCCCTTGTTGAATTTTCAGGATTGAGCCTCTGAGCACACCAACTAAAAGGTCAGGTCCAGGACGACCTAATAAGAAGAGGAAGAGAGGCAAAGAGGATCCACTTCAAGAAATGGGCCAGTACCATCGTAAGATCACACACAAATCACATAAAACAAGAGAATTAATCAGGGTCCTTGCACATCTTTGTTTTCCTGGAAAGTCCTTGAAAATGGCCATTCAGAAATCCAAGCCATGAAAGTCGGGGGGAAAAAAAACCCAGAGTTTTTTTAGCATGTATGCTTGAATTTAGTGAAAGCATCTTCAAAATATTCTTAGACTTAGAGATGAACACATAAATCACATCAAATTCAGCAAACCAGATATGCTTGTATGCTGTTATTGAATGGATTCTCCAACTAGTGTATTCCTATTCTTCAAATTTCTTTCCATGTGTATATATTCCTAAACTGACCCAAACCTTTATAGTTTTTGATTAAGTGTCAATCAATATTCCTGTCCCCCTTTTTAGCTCAGCTGACTACTGTATTTCATCTAATTGTTCGACCATAAAAAAAATAAATAAATTTTACAGAGGTCGATTAAATGGAGGATAATTAGAAATTAGTACCTTGCAAATCACATCATGGTCGAATAAATAGAATCGCTTTTATGTATGGGTTCGTCAGCCATCACCTCAGTTCATGGTCGTGTCTCTTGTATTGTCCATTACAGCTATATCTTTATGTGTGCTATTAAATCCCGTCATGTGACAATATAATAGGTTACAAAATAAATGTTATCCATTATATAAGGGAGCTGTTTCTTAAAATCAACTGTATTAATTCCATTCAAATGGCGAGTTACGGGCGTTCATACATTACTGTGGTGGACATATGAAGTGCGTGATTTACCGTCGTACGGTGGGCGATATTATAGCTTTTAAAAAAAATTTGGTTAATTATCTTGTCAGATCTTCTCAAAAATATCATAAATAAGACCAGTAAATTGCACAAGATTTTAATCGTATTTTAAAGAAATACAAAATACAAACATCCTGCTCACCGTGTTTGTAAGAAAACAAATATTCACAGCATGCTCAACGTATTTGTCAGTTATAAATACAAAGTGATGAATGCAAACTACGTTTCACAGCATACCTATTGTGTTTGTCAAGACACTGTGTTATGTAAATGAGGTTGTTATATGAAAAACAAAAAGGAATAGTGAATAATATATGTCGGTACAAAGGGGCTGAGGAAGCTTTAATAGCGAGTTTGGTTATAATAACGCCTGTTGTCCAAACACGGACACGGGACATGATTTCCCGGCCAAGTGTTCCCGTTGCCCAAACATCGATTAACATGAAAGGCGATAGTTTGCCCTTTGACCACTACCCTGTAATCTTGGTCAGACCGTGTCGGAGGGTAAACTGTGACCAGTCGGTAATTAGTGAGTCGATTTTCATTGAACGTAATTAACGGTGTGGCATCGGAAGCACCTAATAGGGCAAGACGTTCCCTAAACACTGCTTCATTTCATATTTCATGACTCATTTAATTGATATTGTGATCAACATACTGAGGTAAGATTTTCATTTTCAGCTGACTGCATGCAGATTTGTTTTTTTTTAACTTGCATATTTCCACTCAATGTAACTGTACCGGTATTCAGAATTACTGAATCATGAATGAAAATGCTCAATACTGACTATACTGACTACTGAATAATACGCGAAGTATAGCGGTCCATAGAGAAACACAATCAGTCTTTCTCTCTCTCTCTCTCTCTCTCTCTCTCTCATTTATATATAACAATAGTAAATAAAAATAAGGATTATAAAATTTAATGATAATTCTTTTCACTTTTGAACCGTAGTGGTAAGAAAATTCGCCCATGTTTTTTTTGGTTTCATTTATAACGATGCATTTATTAAATCTCAAATAAGTTAGATCATTCATACGGGACTGAAGGGATACAAAACGTGTAGTGTCAAGGCTGAATCCAATAAATCACATAATTTATGCTTATAAGTACGGTACTTTTTTCAGAGGGTTCCTCTCGATTAATATTTATTTAAGCGCTACTGGTTGTTGTTTAAGTCTGTTCCCATTTCCCATGTCCCATGCTGCTTTGCGCGTGGCCTGTGAGTTTGTGTTCATGGGCGAGCTATTTACGCCCCAAACGACCAAGGGTGCCAGCCAAGAGATATGAATGCCGTGAATACAGCATTATTTTATAATTAACATGATTATCTTACGTCAGTTATCAACTGCTATCGAGCGAGTGTTAGAGATATCTTTTCGTCATCAAACGTCAATGTTTGGCGTATTTACGGCAACAAGGTCAGGGGCCAGAGCTGACAGTCATGAGCCATTTTAAACGTCGCTATAATGCGATCACTTTTGCGCAGTTTGTTAAAAGTATTAAAGAAAATCACATTTTTATAATGTGGAAGACGCCTTTACATTTGTCCTGATGAATGAAACAAACACCAAATACAGTATGTTACATATATTCCTTTATTTTATTCATCAGTCACTTACCTTACTGGATATGACTGGTCTCTTTCGACACCATGTCCGCCAGTTTGGACATGATTCAGTGAGATGAAAAATTCGAAAATTAGAGGAAATTTAGAAATTAATAACCTTGAATATTTTTGGAGGTCGTATAAATAGAGGGATCGAACAATTGGATGAAATACGGTATAAGTCATCTGAGCTATAGTGGTGGTCCTTTGTCTGTCGTCCAGCCTGCCATCCAGCTGTCTGTCCGTTAACAGGGCACTTTTCCACACTACTGGACCTACAAATCTTAAATTCTCCTACCATGCAGAAAATTCGGTCAATAGGACTTTGTTCCTTTGAGATATTAAGAAAAAAAACCTCGGTTTTCGATAAAAAAGTCATTGTTATACTTCAAGGCTGCGTAATATCAAAACCACTGATCTGTTTTTGATCATATTTAGTATACATATTCTTTCATACATTTTCTATAAACAACCAAAAAATTAGGTCCATATTGCTTATTGTTTTTAAGTAATGGGTCCAAATATAATGCAATTTTTAAAAAAGTAGGAAATATATTTACTCACTTAATATGAGAATTGCTGAAGCTGGAGACTTTTTTTCAGGGATATTATTTTATTTAATTAAGATTCAATTGTTTACCCAAAATTAGATCTGAATTTTGCAAATTTTTAAAGTTTTTAGCATAAATAAAAAGTCAATACCTTAAATTTTGTCACATTTTGGCAATGAAACATTTTTTTCCCTGTAAGAACTGCTGATTTAATTTTCACAGCATATATACATAAGGATTTAATCTTGTAAAATCTGAAATTTCAACGGAATTGATTGAATAGAGTAGCTTTTATTCAAGTTTCATACACCATGTCAAAGAGTTGTTAACATCTAGCCAACCTAGTAGTGCGACCTTCACTTTTGTTATGTAACCTCCTCCAAGCAGCTTGCCTTGGCTCAGCTTGGCCACTACTAGCAGGCTTCCTATCTGTCCTGCACTCCCCCCCCCCCCCCCCCCCCCCCGCCTACCCCAGATGGTGCATAAACTAGATGAATAGGATAATTTTCTGTATTAGATTCATTCTTATTCTAGGCTATGCCACATTTTAGATTTTCTATTGTACCACCAGGGTTAGGGTGCACATTTAATTGTGTCCACAAAATGGTATATTGCTATGGAAGTGTGATTGATCATCAGATAAGTAATTCCTTACTTCAGAAGAGTAAAAATTTCACCAGGTGTGAAATTGACCATTAATTCCAGTAATAAATTATAGCTGAGATAATAATTAGCACAATAATATTGTTTGTCCCTCATTCAACCAACAGTGTGTATACTTTATTTGAAAAGATCTTTTTATTTTATTAAATTTACTGAATCTTTCATTTCAGTGAATAAAATTAAGCATGAACTGAAAACTCCAATGTGCAAAACTTTTTAATAGTGATTCAAGGAATGTTATGGCATTATTTTCTTTTAAATTCAGTTTAAACATTTGTGATTTAAAGATAAAAAATATATGTGTATGCATAAAATTTCAGTCTCAGAAACGGCTAGAGCTATCATCACTAAATTTTATGCTAATGTTGATCACATGAGTCATATCTGAAATTGAGGTATTGGTGGCGCCACCTGCATTGGCCTATTTTGTACGGGGGTCATCAGTGCCTGTATCATACTGAAGGCTACAAAAAACTTCTACTCTGAAACCATCTGGCAAAATTGTTTAATATCGCACAGAAATGATCCTAGGGTAGTGCTTTCTGAAGTTTATTTTTATGGTCTCTGTTCAGTTTCTTTTGGCTGAGTTATTTGAAGCTTAATTTAATCATATGCCATAACAGCCCATTTTAGCTCAGTGGCTACAAAGATCTTCTCAAAAACCACTGGGCCAAATTTTTAAATCTCACACAATAATTATCCTCAGATGTTGAAAATTCAAGTTTGTTCAAATGGTTTTGGGTTAGTGCTTTTTGGCTGAATTACGGGAAGCTGATCTTAGCCAGTTTGCTGTATCTTCCTATATTAGTTATAAACCTGCAAAATGTTTTTAAACTGACCCCACTGAAGCCAATTTGTTTAATATTTTACAAGAATAATACCCACAATAATTCTAATAATTATTGTCTTTAATGGTTCCACATGAATGAGTTTTGGCTGAATTATGGAGATTGAATTGAGTCATTTTACCATATATGTTAGCTGTGTGAAGCAGTTACATCTAGCCTGGCACTAGTTTATCAGCATCTATAACATCATGCCACTAGACATTTAGATTTCAGGTTAAATAGCTTGGCAGACTGCCAACTATTTCAGATTTGGCAACAGGCCAACCATCAGCAGGATCTATTTATAGCTTAGGCAACAGACAAGAGTTCACTCAGTGCAGCCAGGTATAGGTCAAGAGTTCACTCAGTGCAGTTGCTGCATTCTATTTATATAGGCAGACTGCCCCCTGTACCAGATTTGGCACCAAAGGTCATTCTAGATCTATTTAAAGCTTTGGCAAACTGCCAACTGTGTCAGATAATGCAACAGGTCAAGAGTTCACTCAGTCTAGCCAGGTGCAGGTCAAAATTTCACTCATTCTAGCCAGGTGCAGGTCAAGAGTTCACTCAGTGCAGTAGCTTGAGCCAGCAATTTGTCACAGTTCACACGGGGCAACTGCCTTTCTCACCTAAGCCTGGTCAGCCCAGTGCATCAAACTCCAGGAGTTTGATGTATTGGCCTGATATTTTGACCTATCTGTGCATGTTTGATTGCTTTTTAGTTCACAAGACAGGTGTTGCCACCTACAGTGAGATATGCACAGTTTATGAATTTGATATATCAGCCTGAAAATGGGCATATTTATACATATCGCAAAGCTTTGTCTTATACAAGACTGGTGGTGCCACCTACAATAATTTTTGTACAGTGTATGTCCCTGCTTATACTGCAGGAAGGGATATCAGCCTGAAATTGGGCATATGAATATATCTCTGATACCTTAATCGTATACATAACATGTAGGCCTACTTAAAAAGTAATGCCCCAGCATTGAAGCATTATACCTGGTGTATAAATCATTGCACAGGTTCGCATTAGGCCTGTAGGCCTTGTTCATTAATAACATTAAAAAATTTATTTTAACCACTGGATAACAGTTCTGTTAATGATCTTGTCACAGATACATATGTGATGAAGCTGTTTGACCGTAGTGTGGACCTGGCTCAGTTTGAAGAGGATTCTCCCCTTTATCCAATCTGTAGAGCATGGATGAGAAACCAACCTCACAACCGAAGTTTAGCACCACGCGACCCCAGCCCCTCACCAGAGCACCCTCTGGTGGGAGATGAAGAGGTACATCTGTTATATACTTTGTGTATTGTTTATGCCTAGACCAGAATGAGTTAAAGAAAATAACATTGGTTCTGTTTATAATTTTTCTTTTACTTTATTTCAGTGTGTGTGACATTCCCTTTAAAGAACTGCCTCTGACATAAACCTGGTTTAAACCCACTCAACTGCACATTTATCAGAATGATACTTCAGATTAGGAGGACATTGTAACAGATGAGGATATATATAATATTTTCACTCCACATTTTGAAAATTCTTTAGAACACATTCTTACAGGTTTAATCAGAGAATGCAATATAATCTCCAAAATATTTTAGGGACCTGACAGGATATCCTTGTATGTCCCCTATCCCTGCCAGAATGGCACCATTAATACCAATCTAAATAATAATATCCAAGTGAGTTATTGAATTATTAATGGGGCACCTATCCTTGTGAAATGTATTTTATTTGCTCAGTAATCTGTTTATTATATTTTGAATAAATTCTGTGTTGATGTTTAAAAGCATTTTATATATTTAAGGTTAATAAATGCTCCATTAAAAGTTACCATCTTTGTTCACATATATATATTTTATTAATCATAGCGTATTACCCAATTTATTTATCAGGGTTTTATACAGGGTTGATTTACCAGAGATTATTTGATTTACTAGAGTTTAGTTCATGGTTGATTTGTCAGAGTATCACAGTAGATTTATCAGGGTGTATGCGTCAATTTATCAGAGTTTATAGAACATAGTTGATTTACCAGAATTTATTACAATTTACATTTTATCACAGTGTATTAAATAACCAAAATCTATATCTCTGAATCCTTTTCATATGCCACGATTATTATTATATTGCAGGATGATGAATTTGGGGATGTATATCAGCTGATGCCCCCATTACCACTGCCAAAATCTGAGCCAGGAGAGGGATTGTGTGACCCTAGGATACCTGCACCCCTTCATTATACAGACCATCTAGACATATATGCTGTGAGTAAAATATGTCATAATCTGTAAACTGTGACTGATACTTAAAAGTAGTCCCCTCTGGTTTGACTTCACTAGTTAATCAACCACTTTGAAACAAACCAAGTAGCAAGACTGCTCTAAGTACTTCCAGTGTCTCATCAGAGCTGCTACAGACCCTTTAAATTTACTGTATCAAACAATGGAAAAGCCTTTCCTCATTGACATTTGAAAAATATATAATAATAGATTATACCGTGCAAACCTCGCTGCAATTTACACCAGTAGTAGTAACCAAATTTTAGCACTGAACACGGTTATCTTTATAGGAGAGAAATATTTGTTCCTGCAATGGATTTAGTATATAGAGTTCAGAAAAATTCATTGATGGAAATGAGAGTCTGTTATGAAGTAGGTGCTACCACCAATGAGTGCCTGATGAATATGTAGCTGTCCGAGTTGAAATCATGTCAGACAGGATCTTCTGCTGTCCGAGTTGAAATCATGTCAGACAGGATCAGCTGCTGTCCCAGTTGAAATCATGTCAGACAGGATCAGCTGCTGTCCCAGTTGAAATCATGTCAGACAGGATCTTCTGCTGTCCCAGTTGAAATCATGTCAGACAGGATCAGCTGCTGTCCCAGTTGAAATCATGTCAGACAGGATCTTCTGCTGTCTGAGTTGAAATCATGTCAGACAGGATCAGCTGCTGCCCCAGTTGAAATCATGTCAGACAGGATCAGCTGCTGTCCCAGTTGAAATCATGTCAGACAGGATCAGCTGCTGTCCCAGTTAAAATCATGTCAGACAGGATCAGCTGCTGTCCCAGTTGAAATCATGTCAGACAGGATCAGCTGCTGTCCCAGTTGAAATCATGTCAGACAGGATCAGCTGCTGTACAAGTTGAAATCATGTCAGACAGGTTCAGCTGATCATGAATTGATAAAGCTGGGATTTACAGCTTCATTCTTGTCAAAATTTCCTGTATAAACACACAATTGAGAACTTTCACCCACCATCTTGCTTTTTTGCCCCACTCTAAGAAAGGCTTAAAATGACACTTCACATTCACTTTAAAGTTTAATAGGTGCAGTAAGAAACAAAAAAAAGTTTATCTCAAGACATGCATATATACTTAGGTTATAGCTTCTTTTTCTTCTAAATACATGTAATCTAGTAATCTTGTTTACAAAAGTCAATCAATTTATATTTCATCAAACTGAACATTTCAGTTCTTTTTGCTTAGTGACAGTGTGCAGGGCTTTACATACCAAGGATTGGTCCTGTGTATTCATGTCATCTGGTCAAAATATAAAGGCTGTATTAGTGAATGGTATGTGGGCCTGCTATCAAAATGTAAATAGGCATTTGATATCATCAGAAGACAAAACAAAATTAGAACAATAGACGTTTCAATGTTACTGTTAGTCGGTTGAATATGATCCACATACATTGGTACTATGACCAGTGCAGTGATTTGAATTTTGCAAGGATATACAAAAAATATAAAATACTTTTTTAAAAAATCCAATAACTTTGAAACTAAAAAGAAAGTATCTCAGTTCCTGGTTTATATGAATGCATAAGGAGTGATCAGGGGTATATCTGTATATTTTCAGCCTCCTGAATTAGCGCCACCTTGTGAGCAGCTGTTGATAAATCATCTTGCCCGCTGGAAAGAGACCAGGAAGAGGTCAGGTTTTTCAGATGATATTCAATTCATTGCAGTTCAAGCAAAAGCTTTTATACAGTTCCCTCTGCAGCTGGCTAAACACTGCATATGCAAATAATAGTTTTTTTTTAAAGTTTCAGTTAAAGCCAGAGTCGCATCTAAAGTCAAGCAGTATTAGAATAAAACGTGAAAAATGTGTTTGCAGAGTTGAACAGTTGATAGATATGAATTTAATTGTAAAATAATCTTTATTCTTTAACATCATCCTTATATTTTATTATTAAAAAAAGTATATTTTAAACCCATTTTATATTTTTACACACTACATGCATGTCACATTTTGTAGCTCACAGTAAATATGTTTTTATTATTTCAGATGGAAAATAGCAGCCCAGGAGAATGAACGAAGATACAGTGACAGTTTAAAAGTGCTGGGGGATATGTTTGACCATCAGTGTAAAGACCAATGATAGTGACCCTTGCTTGGGTGGATTGTGCAATTTAATATTTAATGTGGTCAGTATAGAAAATATGTGGAGGATTGTGGAGATGCACAAAGCTGCACCTCAAATCAGTTAACAAACTGACGCCTTCTGTGAATACTGCTGAAAACCATGGACAGTGTGTTATCTATAACCAGAAACTTGTATCAATGTGATATCAGCAGTGTGTCAAGGGCAGTTTCTGATTATGTTCAAAGGATTATATTGAGAGTCAGGACTGACTTTAGGATTAACCAGTTCTTACTATGACTGGGATTATATAGTGGGACTGAATCTTTTTCCTGACTTAAAAATTGATCATGGATTGTTTCATCAGTTTCTGCAGACTGGTGGAGCTACCTGTATTTTTTGGATTTTTACAGTTTTTTTTTCTCTATTTTTGAGACCTCAAAAGATGCCATCATCTGTTAACAGGGCACAAATCGTAACCGCTGGACCTGGCATCTTCTTACTGTACATCCAGAGAGGTCCATAAAAAGTCTTCTTGGAAGCCTGGAATTAGTCTTTGTTACCCATATTCTTCAAGCTATGGGGCTCTGAAGTACCCCCCAAGAATAATGAAAAATTTAATACAAAAGCTCAAATATATAAAAAAACTAATGCATTGATCACCATGATTCTTTGCATGGATATTGATCATGGAGTGTTTCATCAGTTTCTGCAGACTGGTGGTGCTACCTGTATTTTTTCGATTTTTTTACAATTTTTTTCTCTATTTTTGAGACTTCAAAAGATGCTGTCATCTGTTAACAGGGCACAAATCATAAGAGCTGGACCTGGAATCTTCTCACTGTACATCCAGAAAGGATTTTTGTTTTGCGATTTTTTTATCTTTTTTATAGACCTTTAAAGACAGGTCACCTATTAACAGGGCACAGATCGTAATGGCTAGACCTAGAATCTTCTTTCTGGACATGCTGTGAGGCCTATGAAGTCTCCTTTGAAACCTGAAATTAGGTCTCTGTCACCGGTACTGTCAGTTCTATGGGGCTCTGAAGTACCCCCCCAGAATAATTGAAAATTTGATACCAAAGTAGGGCACAAATCGTAACCATTGGGCCCAGAATCTTTTAACTTTACATTCTTAGAGTTCCTTAAAAGTTCTCCCCAGAGACCTTAAATTAGGTCACAGTGACCTATATTTTAAGAGTTTCGGGGTATGTTTGAGCACGCCAGAAATAATGAAAAATACACACAAATAGCCAGATTCCTTATGAAAAGCTGGTTGGATTGTCATCAAATTTTTTGTGCTTATGAGTCCTGATGAACTTCAGCTAATATGCATGAACAATGATGCCACCTATCTTAATTAGTTTCCTGTGCAAGGACATGTTATCAACATGTCAGTCGGCTGAGCGTCATGACCCATGGGTCACTTGTATTAGTTTTGTGGAGCTAAATTCTTTTAGCTTTTTCATTTTGGACTGTATAGTAATATTTTATCATGATAATGAGTCTTGATTGTGTACAATATACTCTAAGGCACAAACAAGTCCAGATATAAAACTATAGCTGAAAAAATCTTGTTTGGGCTATGCATCTTTTGTCCTTCTATCAGAGTTCCCTGCATCTTGTGTAAAATTATTTTTTATTGTATGTAGATCTTTTACCTAGTTACATGTATGATCACAGTCCCCGTTTGAATGTATTACTGCATTTCCTTGATTAGAGGGAAGAACTACAGATTCGTTTTCCATCTGGGAAAGTTTTAGGTAGATTTTCCTTTCAGACCTGTTGTGTGTTAAGTATTTCAGTAATAATTTTATAACCTTAGGGGGGGATAGGACATCGTGGTCAAGGTGTTGAACTATGGAGAGGATCCTCCAGTTGAACCTCACAAGATGGTGAAAGCTCGTTAGAACCTCTGAGATTCACTCTAGATTAGCCGACTTGCTTTCTGGTGTGGTGGATTTCGGTAGGCATGTCATGTGGTTCTAATGGAGCGTGTGTCAGATAAGACAGGTGCACAGTATCGATGTTTATTCATGATTCCTCAACGTTGAGTGATAATGGCGTTTTGGAGATATGTGGCATTGCCTCGCTGCTCACTCCAGTATTATCTTGTCACAGTCTCGGGAGAGCTTGAGTTGTTGAATGAAGTGGAGAATCTTGATTTGAAGCACACTTGTGTCTGTGGTTCACGTTGGTCCCCATCAGAACTTGTTGGAATACAATAAAGGTTACTAGCAGGAGACTGCTTGGCCAGTTAGGCAGTAGTTCTTTCCTTATATCAGGTGCGTCACCTTGTTTTGCAAGATTTATCACCGAGGCGCTCCTCTTGACTTTGGGAACCCTGCCGTCTCTCAGAATTGATGGGGCCCTGGACAGTCCGGGGGAGAATGCACAGCTCTCTCCGTTGGCGATCCCGAGCATGGTTATGAGAGTGAGTAGTAGTAGCGTGTACGAAGGTTGGTGCTTTTCTTTACCTGTAGACACTACCGAACGCTACCACATGTGTCACGGAGAGTGCCTAGCATTAGTTATCATAACTATTAGTAAAATTCATGTAAAATAAAGTTTAAGACACCTGTTAAACAACATGGTAACGATGATTGGGTATCCTCCGTCCTGTAGGGTGTCAGCCGTGATGTTGCCTTCTTCAGGAGTTTTGTCCCACTTAGTCGCTTGATAGCTAACACGCCTGTGATGTTAGAATCATAACTATTCGTAAAATTCATGTAAAATAAAGTTTAAGACACCTGTTAAACAACATGGTAACGATGATTGGGTATCCTCCGTCCTGTAGGGTGTCGGCCGTGATGTTGCCTTCTTCAGGAGTTTTGTCCCACTTAGTCGCTTGATAGCTAACACGCCTGTGATGTTAGAATAATACAGGTCCTACTCCAGAAGCTGCGTTGTAGACATTGGTGGTTGGTTGCCCTGTCTGGTGCTGTAAAGCTTGGCATTGAACCTGCGACACCACTTGGTCATTCTATTTAACTGATCGGTAAATGTGCGGTTTTCTCTGAGGGCAGTGATAATTTTGTGTTAACAATGCTTTTTAGGAGCTTCAGACTGTAACCCATTTTCTCAATTACATGTTGCGTATAAGCTAAGAGATTGGGGTAATTCGTTTTTTCTCGACAAGGAGGAACTCTTGAGGCTCGAAAATATAGCTATTCTGTTGATTTACATTGAAACCGAAGTACCAAAGTGAACAAGAAGGCCAATGGTGCCAATGGTGGATGTGGCAACACCGTGGACATAGTATACATCTTTATATAGTTGCAGTTGCCTTTGCTCAGCGCACAGGGTGACATAGTGTGTCAGACCGCATGCACGCTTTTTAACCGGCCATTCCTGAATGCACATGAAACAGTATCGGACTCTCCTAATTTAACCATCTAATAATAATGATCTTGCTTCAAGCATGCCGATTAGGTTAACTGTATGCTATTCAGTCCATCTTCACATCTGCTAAAATTAAAAAGCTTTCGAGCATACAGCCCTCAACAACCATTTGCAGACTAGAGATCACAGAGGTTCTCGCGATTTACCGATGATAATTTTTACCACAGGCCTTTGAAATCAACACTGAAAACCCCTAATGGCAAATACTTATCACCACCTACAATTATGTAATTGTATCCCCCAAAACAGAGTTTTGCGGATACTATGTTATCAGCCTGCCGCCGCTTAGGTGTCCGGAGAACTCCTCCGTATCCGCTGGGCGCAATTTTACGAAACCCGGAATTATGTTCGGGACACATGTGAACTGCTGCGCCCCGATTTTGTTTTGCCCTTTCCTCTGTGCTCTGCGTCCATTTTTGTGTCTGTTTCCACGCATTAACCCCCATATCTCAGGAACCATTTGACCGATCTGGAAAAAAAAATTGCACAAATGTAGCCCTTGGATAGCTTTATAACATACATAAAAAATGGTGGCGCCACCTGCAACCATTTTTGCACAGCATCCATCTGTTCATCTGCCTTGGGATAAACTCACTCATATCTCTGCATTAGTTGGACTTACCCACCTGAAATTTTGCATGTGTATACATCCTGGACAGCTTTCTTGATTTTATGACAGGTGGCGCCACCTACATTCACGTTTACGCTGCAGACATCCAAGCTCATATCTCGGGAACCGTTAAACCGATTGGGCCAAAATTTTGCATGTGTATAGATCTCACATAGCTCTTTATCATTCGCAAAACTGGTGGCGCCACATGCAACCATTTTTGCACAGCGTCCGTCTGTTTGTCTGCCGTGGGATAAAATCACTCATATCTCTGCACTGGTTTTACATATCTGCCTAAAATATTGCAAGTTTATACATCTTGGATAGCTACCTAGATTTTGTGGCAGGTGGCGCCACCTACATTCACGTTTACGCTGCAGACATCCAAGCTCATATCTCGGGAACAGTTTGACCGATTGGGCCAAAATTTAGCGTGTGTATAGATCTCACATAGCTCTTTATCATACGCAAAATTGGTGGTGCCTCCTGCAACCATTTTTGCACAGCGTCCATCTGTTTGTCTGCCGTGGGATAAAATCACTCATATCTCGGCAGTGGTTTGACTTATCTGCCTAAAATTTTGCAGGTTTATACATCTTGGATAGCTTTCTTGATTTTAAGACAGGTGGCGCCACCTACATTCACAATTACGCTACAGACATCCAAGCTCGTATCTCGGGAACCGATTTGCTGATTGGACAAAAAATTTTGAATGTGTATAGATCTCACATAGCTCTTTATCATATTCAAAACTTGTGGCGCCACCTGCAACCATTTTTGCACAGTGTCCGTCTGTTTGTCTGCCGTGGGATAAAATCACATATCTCGGCAGTGATTTGACTTTTGCATTTGTATACAACTTTGATAGCTTTCTTGATTTTGTGGTAGGTGGCACAATCTACATACACATTTCGGCTGCAGACATCCATGCTAATATGCAGCACACCTCACTCTATTTCCCCTTGTTACTCAATCCATGCCTCACTATACCCGTCCCACTCTGATTTCGGCGGATACACGTAGTCGCTTGTTGACTACCCGTATTCTAGTTATAGAATAAATTCATGCATCTATAATTAGTGGAGTGTATCCTGAGAGCTTGGAAAGGCCTAAAGACTGGTTGCGCCAAAAAAAGTTTTGCCAATTTAGTAAATGACCACTTATCAAATATCCATAATTAGATGAGCTGTCCGAATATGGTAACTTAATGATTCTTGATACATATCTTTTGGACTGAAATATTCTTGTCCAGTAAAAAGCTTGGTTTATGTACAGATTTGAGAAGTATGTGTAAAACT
Organism: Sipunculus nudus; assembly: GCA_026874595.1. NCBI lineage: Eukaryota > Metazoa > Annelida > Sipuncula > Golfingiida > Sipunculidae > Sipunculus > Sipunculus nudus. The sequence goes on along the minus strand of CM049306.1, from coordinate 17,202,996 downwards.
TATTTGGGTCAACATCTTTTGTAAAGGTGCCCATTCAGATACCTTTTGAAAAGAATTTGTATGATTTCTGGCTTCCCCTGTACATATATTAATGGTCTAAGGGTAATTTTGGGTGTGAAAAGTTCTGATAAGGTTTCCATGCAGGATGTATAAACTTGTTTATCAACAACATGTTTGTAAACACAGCAATGTTGACAAATGGGGAAAAATATGTAACCTAAGTCAGTAGGTTGCATAAATGCAGAGGTAGGTCACTTGTTGCAACATGCCATTTACAAAGCTCTGGCTTATCTGACCTACTGCCAGCTGCCCTTGTTGAATTTGTTTTGATTATAACAGGGGTCCGCATATTATATACTGGTTCATATAAAGAAAACAAGCAGCCTGTGTGCAGTGATTTCCACCTTTTCCGGCCTATTTTTATAATAGCTCCCAGGGATAACCTTTAGTTTAAAAAGGTCAGATAGGCCCCTTTAATACTCAAGTTGCCAAACAGCATTGTGAAGTTTGTCCGTTCTTTGACTGCTAAAATATTCATAAAAAAATAATAAACTATGACAGGGATAAATTACTTAAGTATAAACCAGTCTCTTCGAGAATGTTCGTCTAAGGCTTTGTCTTTTGCTCCAGCAACCGCTTATTTGCTTGACAGTTAAGTATATTTTACATCCAGAACCCCTAGCTGTTAAATTTGAAGAGAATAAATCAGAGTGTTTGATACGAATGGCGGTAATTTTAACGAGCTGTACATGTTATGTGCTTGGTGAATTTCCAACAAAATGGGGACACATTATTTAGTCTTTTTAAGCAGGAAGCGGAGGCCGATTGTGATCAGATTGTGAGGCCCCTGGCTGTGTAGTCTGTTCAGCCCATACGTTAATCCGGCACGGACTGTATTGATAAACAAAGGGTTGATCAAGGATTTAGGAAAAGGAGGAGACCAACCAAGGAGGACTTCTGATATAACCTAAAAAATGGTTCCCGGGTCCGGAAAGAGGGGCAGCAAATGTTGGTCTAAAACCCTTATAAAAAGGTTGCGGCGGCTGATTGGGGGGGGGGGTCTGGAACCCTCCCCCCCCCCCCCCCCCCTCCGGATCTGTATTTGTAAACATGAGCAGTAAACAATTAAGCGACTAAATGTGTTCGCTGAATTAGAAATTCATGGATAAAGCAACGTGACATTCCTTCAGTTTTATGGCATGAGAGATGTCATCAATTCGAAAATTCTCGGACAAACAAAACTAAAGCAAAATATTGTAGGTGGCACCACCAGTCATATGTTCAATATAAAGGTATCAAAGATTTGGACTTGAAAAATTGCAGGCTGGTACATCAAACCACTCCTTAGATATATATGATTTTCACCAAATATTGAAACACTGCTAGACAGCATGCAAAAAGATTTGCAGGTGGCACAACCTATCTTGTATAAGAATTAATTCCATCCGAGATCTAATTATATGCAAACTTTCCGGCAGATCCATCAAACCACTCCTGAGATAAAGACATCATGTATTCCACCAGTCTTGTCTAAGATAAAACTATCTAAGTTGAATAAACATGCATATGTTTAGGCTGTTACATAGATCTCCTTCTGATATATGTGATATTTTCACCCAAAACAGATTTATGGATGGACGCAATGCGGATAGCGTAGCACCGTCATGTTTCTTTTCAAGATTAAGGCACCAATTGTCTATGTACATGCAAATTTTCAAGCGGATTAATCAAACCACTCAAGAGAATGCATGGATGTATTCTACGAAAACGCGATTGCAGATGGAGCCACCTGTCAGATGTACAAGAAAGTAATCCAAGATGGATGATGGACATGGCAGATTTCAGGTCAATACATTGAAACCCTCCTGGAATATGGGTGATTTTCACTCAACCCAAACGGATTAATGGTTGCCACGCGCCGATGATTGTAGATGGTGCAAACAGTTTTGAGTTTGAGATAAAGGCTTTCAGATATATGGACAGGCACAGATTTAGCTAAATACATATGTTACAGGAATGGGGTCCTGTAATTAATTGTGAAGCGTGGCTGACAAATCTAATGTTTCCGTACAATCAACATACATAACATAATTAACAAACTTAAGGACGAGATAGTACTAGTTACAGTGGTCACAAGAGTTTATTAAAGGGTAACTATATAAGAGACATAAAAACATAAACTGTGATCACAAACTATTAATACGGACCTAGTGAGGACCTATTTTCTCTTGTCCTTTTGTTCTTAGCTTCTAGAAAATAGAACCTAACCTTCATGCCATGATGTCATTCTGTTCTTCCTAAGTAATATACCGGAAAGGGCATTTGTGCAACACATAGAACCACTTCTGGGATATGTCCTATTATCATAAAACAAGACCTACAGGCCTAATGCGAACCTGTGCATTGGGAAATACACCAGGTATAATGCTTCAATGTTGGACCATTACTTTTTATGTATATGAACAATGCAAGTACTAAACATTTTGAATAAGAAACAATTTACACAAACATCACTGCTGAAGGTCAAGATATCAGGCCAATACATCAAACTTACCTTGAGTCTGATGCATGGGGCTGACCAGGCTTAGGTGAGGAAGTCAGTTGCCCCGAGTGAACTGTGACAAATAGCTAGCTCAGGCTACTGCACTGAGTGAACTCATGACCTGCACCTGGCTAGACAGTGAACTCTTGACCTGTTGCATAAAGCTATAAATAGGTCCAGGCTGAACTTTGGTGCCAAATCTGATGCAGTGGGCAGTCTGGCTATAAATAGAATGCAGCTACTGCACTGAGTGAACTCCTGACCTATACTTGGCTGCACTGAGTGAACTCTTGACCTGTTGCCTAATCTGATACAGTTGGCAGTCTGCCAAAGCTATAAATAGATCCAGACTGTCCTGTGGCCTGTTGCCAAATCTGAAAAAGTAGCCACACCATTGCATAAGCACACAGAATGGCTCCACACGCAGCCCTGAGGGGCATAACACCCATGAGATGATCACATTATACTCATGAGGTGATCACATGCTACCTATGAGGTGACCACATGGTGTCCATGAGGTGTTCACATGTCACCCATGAGGTGATCACATGCCTTGTGCTTGGCTGCACTGATTGAACTCTTGACCTATATTTGGCTGCACTGAATGAACTCTTGATCTGTTGCCAAATCTGAAACAGTTGGCAGTTTCTCAACCTATTTATAGATGCAGACACAATCTTGGTCTGTTGGTAAATCTGTTGACACATACTAACAGACTTTGGCTAAAATGCCTTTTTTTTCAAGCTATCACATTCATAAATTTTTTATCAAAATATCTAGAATAATAAAAGATGCAGTCCTTTCATTGTTAAAGGTCCAATAATTCTGCCAAAAATCATTCAAGTAAACTTGAACAAAGGCTAACTAAGAATAATTTTGTGCAATGTTACAGAAGCTATAATTGAAACAATAATTTTAAAATGTAGAAGAACACTATTGCAGTCCTCAGTATGAAATAGACATAATAATGGCCATAAGACCAACTTAAGCTTTTCACGACTCAATAAAAAATTAACAAACTCAATCTATTCTGATATGATCGAAAGAACCATGTCCTAGGATAATTCTTTTGAAAAATTGAACGATTCAACTTGACAGTTTCATCATAAACATTTTTAGCTGAAAAAGGCTAAAATTATGAGGTTTATGCCCATAAAAACCCGGTCAGTGTGGGTTGCACCATGAATTCTGCAACTTCAAATATAAGTCATTTGACCAACATTTGCACAATACTTGGTAATGCTAGCTTCTGTCATTTCTGAGTTTACTATGTCAGTATACTTACTAGGCCAAATGACTAAGTTCAAATTCGTGCAACTCTGCTAAAATTTATCAGATGCAAACTATTTAAACAAAATTGAGAGGGCTTGCCTCTGGAATCATTTGTGTAAAATATTGAACAATTTGGCTGGACCGTTTACGAGAAGAAGACATTTAAAGGGTTTTCAGCTTTTTCCCTATAAAATCTAAGTAAATGCAGATAGCAAAAATATAAGCTGAATCCCACAACATTTGATATGTGACAGATTATTGCATAAAATCTGGGGATGGTAGCTCCTGCTATACCTGAGAAATTATGGGTTAATGTACAGATGACCAATGACCCCCGTACAAAAAAGGTCAATGCAGGTGGCGCCACCAATACCTGAATTTCAGATATAACTCGTGTGACCAACACTGGCATAACATTTGGTGATGATAGCTCCAGCCGTTTCTGGGATTCTCATTTTAGTATGCTTTTTTGGACCGATGACCAAGTTCAACTTCCTGTAACTCGGCCAAAATTCACCGAACTTGAACCGTTCAAACAAACTTGAGAGAGATGGTATAGAAGATTATTTCTGAGAAATATTGAACAATTTGGCTTGACTGTTTTGGAGCCGATAATTTTTAAAGGGGTTTTTTTTAGCTTTTTCTCTATAAAATCTAAGAAAATGCAGAGTTTTTCAGATGGCTAATTTTTTTTCATTAAATTTCATGATGCGAGCTCCAGTCGTTTTTGAGATAGTATGGGTCATGTGCAGATGATGGACGCCGACACACCATCGCATTTGCTCACAGGTTCGCTAAAAATTACTACAGATGCATATTAAATGCAAAATTATACATCTCAGATACATCTCCCTGATGGCTAAATCTTGAACTGAGTTGAGTATGGATATCAATTATTTATAATCCATGTACAGCCATCTTTATATACCCACGTACACTATATATAACACTGCCTGGCATGAGGAATATATAAAATCATAAATCTACATTTTTTAAAAGCTTTTAATAAACATTCTTGTCAATATTAACCATAGATAACCTGAAATCTAAATGTCTAGAGGCATGATGGTGTAACAAATGCTAATAAACTGGTGCCAGGCTAGATGTATCTGCTTCACACAGTTAACATATATGGTAAAATGACTCCATTCAATCTTTATAATTCAGCTAAAATTCATTCTTTAGAACCATAAAAGACAATTATTATAAGAATTATTCAGGGGATTATTCTTGTAAAATATTAAACAAATTGGCCTCAGTGGCGTCAGTCAAAAAACATTTTGCAGGTTTTTTTAACTAATATGGGAAAATACAGCAAAATTGCTAAGTTAAGCTTCCCATAACTCACCCTAAAATCACTGAACCAAAACCATTTGAACAAACTTGAATTATCAACATCTAAGGATAATTAATGTGTGAGATTTAAGAATTTGGCCCAGAGGTTTTTGAGAAGAAGATCTTTATAGCCACTGAGCTAAAATGGGCTGTTATGGCATATGACTAAATTCAGCTTCCCGTAACTCAGCCAAATGTCACTGAACTGAGACCATTTGAACAAACTTCAGAAAGCACTACCCTAGGATCATTTCTGTGCGATATTAAACAATTTGGCCGTATGGTTTTTAGAGAAGAATTTTTTTGTAGACCTCAGTGTGATACAGGCACTGATGACCCTCGTACAAAAAAGGCCGATGCAGGTGGCGCCACCAAACCCCTCAATTTCAGATATGACTGATGTGACCAACATTGGCATAAAATTTGGTGATGATAGCTTCAGCCGTTTCTGAGATTGTAATTTAAGTATGCTTTTTTGGACAGATGACTAAAGGGGCGTTCACACCTATCCGTTTTTTCTACCCGCACCCGCTTCCGTCATCCGTCGTCCGTCAACTGTTGTCTCTGTTCACACCTTTCCGCGCTTTTTCCGTCCGCAACCGCACTCATAACCTTTGTTTATATTAAATACACTATCTTCCACGTATGTTTATATATATATATATATATATATATATATATATATATATATATATATATATATATATATATATATATAGATAGATAGATAGATAGATAGATAGATATATAGAGATAGATATTTTATTCGAATCTAATCTAATAACAAATAATGTATTACCATGAACCCTCTTAAACTTGAATTTGACCTAACTCGTGACATGTATCTGAGGTTTAGAACTGTGATTCATTCTGAAACCCCTGTTTCCACAAGGGCGCTTAAATTATTCTCCATACATTATGTTTAAATTATATATTATTATTATTATTATTATTATTATTATTATTATTAATATATATATATATATATATATATATATATATATATATATATATATATATATATATATATATACTTTATATGAAAGGTTATATTTTTTTTCGTGGGCTTACTATTAACTTTATTTTATATCAATTGACTTTTCAGTCTTTATTCCAAATTACCCAGCCCCCGCTACTTTGGTTATTCATATGCATGATTTTATTTATAAAATTCCTTTAATTATATCAAGAATAATTAAAGCTTTCCCGAGCGGGAGAGTGAGTCATTGAATGCTCCTGCGCAGGTTCCAACTTTTCAAAGTGAAAATCAACCACTTTTTTTCATTTTCTATCAAGGAGAAGACACAAGGACATTCCAGAATATCGCCCTATTATATTACGTCAGTATGGATTCCCGTCCGCACCCGTCGTCCGCTTCCGACGTGAATCGGTCGCAGACCGATGTGTTCGGACGGTGTGACGGGGTGCGGGTGCGGAAGCGGATAGGTGTGAATGCCCTATGTAATTTTAACTGACTCGAATTTGACGGACGACGGAAGCGGGTGCGGAAGGAAAGAACGGATAGGTGTGAACGCCCTTTTAGTTCAACTTCCTGTAACTCGGCCAAAAATAACCAAACTTAAATCATTCGAACAAACTTGCGAGAGATTGTTCCAAGAATCATTTCTGTGAAATATTGGACAATTTGGCTGAACAGTATCGGAGAAGAAGATTTTTAAAGCTTTTTTTAAAGATTTTTCCCTATTAAATCTAAGAAAATGCAGTTAGCCAAAAATAAGCAAAATCCGATAGAGTTTTTTAGATGACTAATTTTTTGCATAAATTTTTGTGATGCTAACTCTTGCCGTTTTCAAGATAGTATGGGTTAACTTACAGAAGACGGACGACGGCCGACGGACGACGCCACACCATCGCATAAGCTCAGAGGTTCGCTAAAAAGGACGAACGGGTGTACCAAACGCAGAAGATTTTGGGTGGCACCACATTCTTTGTTAGGCACCAGTTGTGACCCTATAATTTTCCTGTGTTTCAGTAATGTCCGTCCAGGGGCCTCACGCTGAACCCGCGTTAAATTCAGCGGATATACTAGTTTAGTTATAATATAAAATTATAATTAAATACCCGTTATTTTATAATTTGATTTATAAAAAAGTTTTCTTTTGAATTTTTCTTTATGCACGAATCCCAAGCACCACTTCCCTTAATTTAAAGAAATCTTGGATCCGGCCCTGCTCAGACACTATATATTTGTAGGTATTTAAAATTCAAATTATTATTAGTTATTATAAGTTAAGGTTCATATATAATACAAACTTTAGATATAAATGAATGGAGTTTAGTGACCAGTGCTAGAAAGACAACGACAGGGCATTATTAAAAAAGACACATAACTATTGCATTGCCCTGTAAAGGGGATATCACGCACGACCAGCGTTGGTGCCGTTGATCGAGTCTGCCTGCGTTGTTTGTGAGCGGACACGATGGCTGATGCGGCGGCTAGATCGCTGCAGTTCGAATATAAAGCGGTAAGATTGTCTTACTCAGGTGTTTAAATTCATATTGATAATACGTTTTGATATTCGTTCGGGATTGTTTCTTCACTTAGCTCAATAATAACACGTCTCTGTTACCGCGTGTTAGTGAATTTATCCTATTATCGCCCACATCGCACTGTGTGCGTTGTATATTGGTTTTAGCTTTTAAACTGTTTTGTCATCCCGAAACAAGTACAGCGGTAATATCATTATTTGTCTGGTTGTTCGTAAAAAAATATGTCGAATTTCACATCCAGTCATCTGTATGCCTTAACCAGACCCTTAGTTCTGAATCCTATAAAGAAAACGGAAGTATAAAAAATATATGAACAAAAGGGAACTGGTCATTTTGTCACCACAGTCGATTTGACACCACAGTCGATTTGACACCAAAGGAAAATGGTGACAAATTGACTGCACAAATACATCAGGTGGGACTTGGCCTTGCACATCTTTTAATTGAATTTTCTTATTATCAGTTTTAAAAGGCAGACCTTCCTGCGACCGGAGGGTTGCACGAAGAGGGTGCCTTCCTGCGTCCCCCCTCACGTGACCTGGTATGCTTGAGTGGTTGCTTTGTGCGATTTTTGTTGGCAAAGCGTGGACGCACAAAGCCGGGGCCTCACAGGCGTCCGCGGTACTCACCTAATATGAGATAGATGGAAAGAAAATGTTAACCTAATTCACCTCGTGAGAGGTATACGTTGTGCACTCTGTTCTAAGTTATTAACAAATCATCCCTTTGTGATAATTACATTTTCTTTACAGCACGCTAGCACACATTCTTTTATTGCAACGGAACAAGGTTATCATCAAAGACGCCATAAAACTCTGATGATTAACACGATTCAGTGGTGTCGGTACTTAATTAATTAACAGTAGCATGTTTGCAAAAAAAAAAAAAAACGCACGCTAAACAAATGTGTCCGAACAAACAAAGGTTTCATAATTGAAAGAATAGAAAATAATGGTGTCAGTGCTAAATTAATGCTAAGCAAAAGCTTAAGTGATTACACGGTGGACTTTACTAGTATGGGTCATGTCACGTGACCCCGTAGGCTCAGGCCAGGGTCGCACGAAGCCAAATAATCCAGGTAGGAAAATTCAGGGAAAATTGCACTTTACACTGGATGTTATAGGGGGGTCGCAAGAAGCATGCCAATTTTAAAAGCATTGGAAATGACAGAAGAACAGAATATTGATTGACAGAAGAGAGTAATGGGGTAAAGAAGTTATGGGTACTGCAAGAAAGTGTTTACTTTGTTTAAATTTTAGAAAGTTCCCACTTATGACTTTTTTCTTGGTTTGGCTACCATGGACTTAGATTTTAATTAATTAATACTTGAATAACACCTGCTTGTGTGACATAATAGGGGTCAGACTAATCACCCGATCGTACCCCATCAGACCAAATAGGACCCCATTGGACCCAATCAGACCATGTTAAATACAAATAAACTTTATGAATCTTATTTTCTCTTCAGATAATTACAAAAAAAGTTTAATTTAATGTTTCAATTATGTTTTTTACAACAAAAATACAATCTGTAACTTATATTTTCTATTATGATAAGGTAGCCCCTAATATTTCTGTAAATGTTAAATTGGAAAATAATATGAATTCTAATCCCATTTCAAACATGCACAAATACCCATCAAAAGGAATGAAAAATTGAACCAAGCAGACCCAATCGGTCTTTTGAATATAAAGATATTCCTTTATAAACTGTTTTTACAAAAGGAAAGTAAAATTTATTTTTTCTTAATGAAAGCGACATATTGAGAAGTTAAATCCTTTCTGACAAATTTGAAACCGGGGGGGGGGGGGGGGGGGGGGAGCAAACTACAAATTAAAAGAGCCCTCTAAATACAGATACATATATATGAATACATCAACACAATTATACTCAGTAGGAAAAAGGACCCTAGCAGACCCAATCAGACCTTGGTATGTAGCCACTTTTTTCTACTAATTGAAGAAAACATACAAATTTCAGTAGCATTACAAACACACATACACATGTGTACACAATAGATGACATCTTAGTTTTTATGATGAACTTTGTTTATACTGTCATGTTTAATTAAAGTTATACAAAGTTATCTCTAAACACTGTGGATAGTCAGTCATGCAAAATTTATCAGTAGGTAATTTTAATCCCTTTGTGGTCAGTCAGCCATGCCACAGAGTACCAGGGAAGGTCATCAGCTCACACTGTCACAGGATGTGTTAATGAGGACCCTCCACACCTACCTGGGATCTCCCTCATTTGATGGGCAAAACCGCAGGCTTCAGTGTAATTCCGTAAACTTCATAATACAACTATAGGAATAACTATCATATAAAAACATTAAATATCAAAATAATTTCATTCATGAAAAACAATTGATACTTGAAATTAAACCATTTTGTACATTAATCTAAAGGGATAAGATGATATATAAGTAAAAGGGGTATCTAGAATTTATATATTCGAGTCCCATTTTGTCCAATGGGGACTGATACGCATATTACACATTTTCACATCTTGTGCCAGTATTTGTTTTTTTTTCTGTCATATGAATTTGTATATTTGTTGTAATTGGGTCTTTTTTCTACTGGATACATTTGTGTACTAGTACAAGACTTATATGTCTTTGTGTTTGTAATGAGACTGAAATTTGTATTTTATAGATTTGTAAGACAGGTTGAACATTTCAAATTTTCAATACAGTTTTCCTCTTGTGAAAATATTTTTAAGGGATATCTTTATATTCCATGGTCTGATTGGGTCTGCTTGGTTAAGTTTTTCATTCTCTTTTGGTGGGTATTTGTGCATGTATAGAAGTTAGAACAGGATTAAAATTTATATTATTTTCCAATTTCACAATTACAAAAACATAAAGGGGCTACCTTAACACAATATAAAATACAAGTTACAGATTGTATTTTTTTGTAAAAAAACATAATTGAAACATTAAATAACACTTTTTTTTGTTATTATCTGAAAAGAAAATATGATTCATAAAGGGTTATTTGTATTTAACAAGGTCTGATTGGGTCTGATGGAGTACGATTGGGTGATTAGTCTGACCAACATAATAGGACATTCAAACAGGCTGCCACGATTCATTTGTTCATGGTGTGCAGTGACATAAAGTAAATAGCCCTGAAATATCATGTTGGCCAGGAGGCCATGCTGCACAGTGTTTGTATTCACGTGTAATTAACTCTTTGCATGGTGTTTATTGAGCAGTTAATTAAAAGAATCAACAACCAAACAGGTTTTTCAGTATTGGTATCGTCATTTATTTTAATTATAATAGTAATAGATTGACATGTTATCATACAAAACATTGACGACTAATTGACTGTGTGGTTCTGCATGTAAATTGGTGACGAAACAACTGTGGTGAAGAATCATCTGGTATCTGAACAAAGGGTACTGTAGTCTGTTCCTCAGTGCGGCGCACATTGAATTTTGGCAATTTTTTCATGAACTGACAGATTAATTCTAAATTGTATGCTGCAATGAGGGAAAGGAACAAAGGCCTAATTAACTAAAATGAAACTTAAACCATACTTAGCGAAGTATTGAAGCAATTCAATAAAATCAATATCTGAGTTAACAGTCCATTTTTTATAACATATCAACCCTGTGTAGGAAGGTCACTGGTCACATCTGATTGATTGTTTAGAGTGATAAATGTTCTAAAAAAATGGTACTAGCAAAATGAGACTGCCAACCCTGACAGATGCCATGTGAGCCCATATCACTCGGCCGCAAGAATCTGAAGAATCAGCAAGATATAAATGTTGGTTTTTGTTATGAAGTTTTACATCACATATTAGGCCATTGGTCCCTCTTCAGCTTTAGGGTCATAGAGTTTAATATTTTAAGTTTCAAAGGATAATTGCCAAATTTCAATGGGCACCTACTGGTGAAACAGGCTATGGTAAAAAAATTGTCAAATAAATAATTAGATCTAAATAGAAATAACCTGTTTACAAATTACAGCCTTTTCAAATATTGACTAAGTATCTTCATTGTGGTCATTCATTTTTAGTGTATGAACACAATACATAGATGTACCTTTTTTAATTCACTCATCTTTGAAGTTTTTTGTCCCTGATCTTACTAATTTTTCATACTGGACTTTTATAATTTTGAATGTCACTCACCTGATAAATTATTTTATATAAATGACTATGTTCTTTTTTTATTTCCTTAAGAACTCCAACCTTGTGTTGCAAGCTGATCGTACTTTGATTGAACGCCGGCCTCGAGATGAAGCTACTGGAGAAGTCCTGCCCTTGTCCTCCAAGATGTTTACCTCCACACGTATGGGGGATAAAGCACAGAGGACGAGGCCTCCACAGATGGAGGAAAGGAGGATGAAGAGGAAGAAACGAGATGAGGCCAGATATGACTCTGTCAAGATGAAGGGCTACACCCTGCTGTCTGAAGGAATTGAAGAAATGCTTGGGATTCTGTACAGACCTAAAACACCAGAGACGAGACAGACATATGAAGTGCTCCTCAGCTTTATACAGGAGGCATTGGGAGACCAGGTAAAAGATTCTTATGCTGTCATAACTTACATAATAAAATAGCTGTTAATTTTCATGTCAACTTTCCCTGATCATTTGACAGTTAAAATTGTTTGGTTAAAATATGCTAGGTTAGATATGCACTTAGAGAATGCATGCCTCTGGAGAAGATGTGGCATGCATCTGTTCAAAAATATAACTAGTAATTCTAAAGTTAATTAATTGTTCATTGGCCAGTTGTACACAAAATTTCATCCCAATTCCTTTAGAGCTTTAAGAACTGTTTAACAGCTGTGGACAATGTCTGACAGACAGACTGAACACTTTGTAAGTATGCAGTGTTTGAATCATTAAGTTTTTAGCTCAGCTGAGTGTAAGTCATCTGAGCTATAGCAATCACTCTTTGTCCGTCGTCCGTCCGGCCATCCAGCCATCTGTCCCTTAACAAGGCACAAATCGTAACCACTGGACCTGGAATCCTCTAACTTTACACCCAGAGAGGTCTAAGAAAAATCTCCTTGGAAACCTGGAATTAGGTCTCTGTTACCCATATTCTTCAAGACATGATGCTGCGAAGTACCCCCCAGAATAATGAAAAATTTGATACAAAAGCTCAAATATCTGAACAACTAATGCATTGATCACCATGATTCTTTGCATGGATATTGATCATGGAGTGTTTCATAAGTTTGTGAAGAATAGGTGTGTTAACTTAGTATTAAAATTAGGAATATTGGTCAAACTTTGTTAGATTAATTTTTAACTCATATGGCCATATATTTAACTTTTGAAAACTTAATTACCTTCACACATTATTTGTTTATGAAATGTTACTTTTATATAACACTTATCGTAGGCCTATTTGTTCCCTTGGTGCATCACTTAATGGTTTAGCTCATGTCCATTATTCTATAATTTACAGAGTTTCATTTTAGCAGGGCCATTTTCTCATAGCTTTTATAATGATAATATACATGAAAGACCAAAAGAAATAAAAATATTTTGCAGTTACTAATATTTTCCAAAATTCAGCTGAGCGATGTGACCCATTGTTCCCTTGTTTCTCTATTTTTGAGACCTCAGAATAAAAATTTTGATACAGAAGCTCAAATATCTGAGCAGCTAATGCATTGATCACCATGATTCTTTGCATGGATATTGTTCATGGGGTGTTACATCAGTTTTTATAGACTGGTGGTGCCACCTGTATTTTTCCATTTTTTACGATTTTCTCTATTTTTGAGACCTTAAAAGATGCCGTCATATGTTATAAGGGTACAAATCTTAATGACTGGACATAGAATCTTCTGTCTCGCCATGCAATGAGACCCATGAAGAGTCTCCTTGGAAACATGGAATTAGATCTCTGTTAACAAAAACCTGTGAGCTGTGGGGCTTCAAAGTACCCCCCCCCCCCCAGAATAATAGAAAATTTGATACAGAAGCTCAAGTATCTGAACAACTAATGCATTTATCACCATGATTCTTTGCATGGATATTGATCATGAAGTGTTTCATCAGTTTCTGCAAAATGGTGGTGCCACCTGTATTTTTTTCGATTTTTTAACTATTTTTTAGCTCAGCTGACTGTAAGTCATCTGAGCTTTAGCAATCACTCTTAGTCAGTTGTCCGTCTGGCCGTCTGTCCGTTAACAGGGCACAAATCGTAACTGCTGGACCTAGGATCTTCTCACTTCTACATCCTGAGAGGTCCATGAAATATCTCCTTGGAAACCTAGAATTAGGTCTCCGTCACCCATATTCTTTGAGCTATGGGGCTCCCAAGTACCCCCAAGAAAAATAGAAAAATTTGATACAAAAGCTCAAGTATCTGAGCAACTAATGCAGTGATCAACATGATTCTTTGCATGGATATTGATCATAGAGTGTTTCATCAGTTTCTGCAGACTGGTGGCGCAACCTGTATTTTTTCATTATTTTACAATTTTTTTTCTCTATTTTTGAGACCTCAAAACATGCTGTCATCTGTTAACTGGGCACAAGTTGTAACCGGTGGACCTGGAATCTTCTCACTTTACATCCAGGAGGTCCATGAAAAGTCTTCTTGGAAACCAGGAATTAGGTCTCTGTTACCCATATTCTTCGAGCTATGGGGCTCCGAAGTACCCCCCCCAGAAAAATAGAAAAATTTGATACAAAAGCTCAAGTATCTGAGCAACTAATGCAGTGATCACCATGATTCTTTGCATGGATATTGATCATATAGTGTTTCATCAGTTTCTGCAGACTAATGGTGCCACCTGTATTTTTTCGTTTCTTTTACAATTTTTTTTCTCTATTTTTGAAATCTCAAATGATGCCATCATCTGTTAACAGGGCACAAATTGTAACCGCTGGACCTGGAATCTACTCTCTTTACATCCAGAGAGGTCCATGTAAGTTCTTCTTAGAAACATGGAATTAGGTCTCTGTTACCCATATTCTTTGAGCTATGGGGCTCCGAAGTACCCCCCAGAATAATGAAAAATGTGATACAAAAGCTCAGGTATCTGAAGAACTGATGCATTGATCACCATGATTTTTTGCATGGATATTAATCATGGAGTGTTTTATCAGTTCCTGTAAACTGGTGGCGCCACCTGTACTTTTTCAATTTTTTTCCATTTTTGTTCTCTATTTTGAGACCTTAAAAGATTCCATCATCTGTTAATAGGGCACAAATTGTCACAGCTAGACTTACTTTACATCCAGTTAGGTCCATGAAAAGTCTCCTTGAAAACCTGGAATTAGGTCTCTGGTACCCATATTCTTCAAATTCTTCAAGCTATGGGGCTCCCCCCCCCCCCCCCCCCCAGAATAATAAAAAATTTGATACAAAAGCAAAAAAATCAGAACAACTAATGCATTGATCACCATGATTCTTTGCATGGATATTGATCATTGCATGTTTCATCAGTTTCTGCAGAATGGTGGCGCCACCTGTATTTTTTTTTTATTTTTTTAAATGATTTTTTTCTCTATTTTTAAGACCTCCTAAAATGCCGTCAACTGTTAATGGGGCACAAATCGTAACCGGTGGACCTGGAATCTTCTCACTTTATATCCAGAGAGGTCCATGAAAAGTCTTCTTGGAAACCTGGAATTAGGTCTCTGGTACCCATATTCTTCAAGCTATGGGGCTCCGAAGAACCCTCCAGAATTATGAAAAATTTGATACAAAAGCTCAAGTATCTGACAACTAATGCATTGATCACCATGGTTCTTTGCATGGATATTCATCATGGAGATTTTCATCAGTTTCTGCAGACTGGTTGTGCCACCTGTATTTTTTTTTATTTTTTAACGATTTGTTTATCTATTTTTGAGACCTCAAAAGATGCCTGTTAACAGGGCTCAAATCATAATACTAGACATAGAATCTTCCCACTTTACATCCAGAGAGTAACATGAAAAGTCTCCATGGAAACCTGAAATTAGGTCTCTGTTACCCATATTCTCTGAGCTATTGGGCTTATAAGCATCCCCCAACATAATTAAAAATTTGTTACCAAAGCAGGGCACAAATCATAAACATTGGACCTGGAATATTCTAACCTAAAACCAAGGGAGGTCTATAAAAACCCCTTGGAAACGTGTATTTAAGTCTCTGTTACCCATATTTTCTGAGCTATGGGGCTTATAAATATAAGGACCCCTCAGAATAATTGAAAATTTGATACCTAAGTAGGGCACAAATCATAACCTTCAGGCCAAGAATCTTCTAACTTGACATCCTGAGAGTGCCTTAAAAGTTCTCCCCAGAGACCTGAAATTGGGTCACAGTGAACTATATTCTCAGAGTTTTGGGGTATGTTTGAGCACCCTAGAAATAATGCAAAATACACATAATTTGCCAGGTTCCTCATGAAAGGCCGGTTGGTTTGTCCTCAGATTTGTTGTGCTTATGAGTCTTGATGAACTTAAGCTAATATGCATGAACAATGATGCCACTTACATTACTTTAATTAGTTGTATGTGCAAGTACATATTGTCAACATGTCAGTCGGCTGAGCGTCATGACCCATTGGTCACTTGTTATCTATTTTTGAGACCTTAAAAGATGCTGTCATCTATTAACAGGGCGCAAATCGTAACGACTAGACCTAGAATCTCTTTTCTTGACATGCTGGGAGGCCCATTAAAAGTCTCCTTTTGAAACCTAAAATAGGTCTCTGTCACCCATATTGTCCAAGCTATGGGGCTCAGAAGTAACCAACCCCCTCACCCTCAACCCCCGAATAATTGAAAATTTGATACCAAAGGAGGCCACAAATCATAGCCATGGGGCCCAGAATCTTCTGACTTGACATCCTGAGAGTTCCTAAAAAGTTCTCCCCAGAGACCTGAAATTGGGTCAAATTGACCTATATTCTTAGAGTTTTGGGGTATGATTGAGCACCCCAGAAATAATGAAAAATACACACAAATTGCCAAAGTCCTCATGAAAAGCTGGTTGGATTTTCATCAAATTTGTTGTGCTTATGAGTCTTGGTGAACTTAAGCTAATATACATGAACAATGATGCCACCTATCTTAATTAGTTTCCTGTGCAAGGACATATTATCAACATGTCGTTCAGCTGAGCGTCATGACCCATGGGTCACTTGTTTGGCTAAATAATCTAGTTCAGTATTAATTAATTGTTTGTCCCCTTCTATGATGTGGCATAGAAAAACAGGAAACATTTGTGATAAATCAGATAATGTGAGAATGGTTTACAGGGATAGGAGTACAGCTGTGCTCTTTATTCCCTGAATGCGGTTCTATATTCTTGTGGGTAGATTTTAGGCTTGTAGAATTATTTGGGTGATCTTTGTTTCAGGCTAGAGATGTATTGTTTGGAGCGGCAGATGAAGTCCTGGCAGTGCTGAAGAATGATCGCATGAAAGATAAGGAGAAGAAGAAGGACGTTGAGGGCTTGTTAGGGGGACTGGCTGATGAACGCTTTGCTTTGTTAGTGAACCTGGGTAAGGATATCAAATTACTGTCTTCTCCACTAGAAATTCCAATATAGTGGTGGTAAGTGCAGTCAAATCTGTCCTTGTGTCTACAATTTGTGCGGCACTACTCATCCTGTGTGTTTGTCATATTTCTTTTTATTTGATAAAGACTTATTGTATCCGCCAAAACAGAGTTTTGCAGATACTATGTTTTCAGCTGCACGCCGCCGCCGCCGCGGCGTAGGTGTCCGGAGAACTCCTCTGTAACTGCTGGGCAGAATTTTACGAAACCCGGGATTATGTTCGGGTCACATTTGAACTGCTGCGCCCCGATTTTGTTTTGACCTCTGACCTATCCTCTGCGCTCTGCGTCTGTTTGTTCGTCTGTTTCCACACATAAACCCACATATCTCGGGAACCGTTTGACCAATCAGGAAAATTTTTTTGCACAAATGTAGCCCTTGGAGAGCTTTATAACATACATAAGAAAAGGGAGCGCCACCTGCAACCATGTTTGCACAGTGTCCATCTGTTCGTCTGCCTTGGGTTAAAATCACTCATATCTCTGCAGTGATTTGACTAATTCACCTGTAATTGGGCATGCGTATACATCCTGGATAGCTTTTCTGATTTTATGACAGGTGGCGCCACCTACATTCACGTTTACGCTGCAGACATCCAAGCTCATATCTTGGGAACCGTTTGACCGATTGGGCCAAAATTTTGCATGTGTATAGATCTCACATAGCTCTTTATCATACACAAAACTGGTGGCTTTTTAAATGCATGTAAGAACATTTACGTAGGAAGGTTATGTGTCATGTATTTGTTAGAGTTGTCATCAGAACAACAAGGAAACAAAAATGCCAGTATTGTATTTCATTATTTTGTCAAAGACTACAGTCTTAAATATATATGTTTGGGGTTGCCACCTAACTTCAGCTTTCTGGTATGGGTACTCCATACTTGATGGTCCTTGTTCAAATAAGCTTAATATTTTAGCTCAGCCGACTGTAAGTCAACTAAGGTATAAGAATGGCGCTTTGTCCAGCTGTATGGGCGTCCTGTTGTACGTTAGCAGGGCACAAATCATAACTTCTGGTCCTAGAAACTTCTAAATTATTATCAAGGGAGGTCAATAAAAATCTCCTTGGAAACCTGAAATTAGATCACTGCGACCTATATGGTCCGAGCTATGGGGCTTGAAAGTACCCCCCAAGAATAATAAAAAATTTGATACAAAACCTCCAGTATCTTGATAAATAATGCATGGATTGTCATGAATCTTTCCTTGAATATGGACCATGACTAGTTTTGTCAGTTCCCAAAAAGGTAGAACCATCTGTATTTTTTTGTTATTTTAACAAATATTTTTCTATTTTTTTATTATAAAATGACAAAAATCATAATGCCAGTATGGGGAGAGCATAAATAAATTTGGGGTCACAAGGTCAAGATCACAGGGGCCATCTATTTACAAATTAGTTTCCAGATGATAACTCCAGTTTAGTTTGACATATTGGTTTCATACTTAATTTTATATGGATCACATCTAAAGTAAGTAATGTGTCAATTTTGGGGTCCAATGGTAAAAGGTCAAGGTCAAAGGACCCATTTCTTTAAAAGAATGTGTATGCATTTCAAGCTAAACTTTTCATCACAAACCTTTCATCTTCAAGATTTTGCGATCCTGCCAATAGGGGAAGATATTGATTTGGGGTCATATGTCAAGGTTACAGGGCCCATCCTTTCGCAAATTAGTTTTTGGATAATAATTCTGCTTCAGATAGACAGATTGGCTTCAAACTTGATTTATTAAAGACCCACCACTGAAGTAAATTAATTTTGATTTTCAGAGTCTAGAAGGTCACAGGAGCCACATCTTCTAAAGGATTGTAGATGCACTGTAAATCAAACTTTTTATCCGAAACTTTCCATCTTTCACTCATGGCTTTTTTGTTCAAAGTTAGGAAATCTGAAGATTTTGAGGTTACCTAGTCAGAGGTCAAGGTCACTCTTTAAATGATTGTTACAATAATCTAAATGCTGCAAGTTCAAGGATAAAAAGTTCTAAGATTTTTTTGGTCACAAGGTCATTGGTTAAGGTCACAGGACTGTCATACTGAAAAAAATCTTAAAAGATATCCTTATAGACAAGTTCAGCTGAGCGTCGAGACCCATGGGTCCCTAGTTAAGAAATCAGTGGATGAACATTATTCCTGGAGGCTACAGGTAGAGTATATGTGTTAGTGTTAACCAATACCCCAGCCATGGTGTAAGTGTTCAGCAATTAGAGAACTAGTGGAAATGAAGCAGATTTGTAGCCTCTTAGTGTAATACATTAGCTGTGCGAGATAAACTCTGGGAAACCTTATGTCACTACTGTGATGATAAGATCCCAGCACAGACATCAGGTCACTCATTCAGCTAGACAACCTGCAGAGCCAGCCTGCACAGCAGTTGTCATTGTTACCTGTGACATGGCAATAATGCCGGGTGGGGATAGATAAGAGTGATGGGAATTATTAAAGAGTTGGGCTGAAAAAGATGCAACATGCCACTATATTGTGGCTGGTACTGGCTACTTGAAAACACTGAGACGGTCAATGTCAATCACAGGCTGGTCTTAAACATAGAAATGTGGTATTGTTTTGTTAGTGCTGGATTGCTGAGTTCTTTGGTGATATTTTTTCATTTGTCTTTTTAGCTCAGCTGACTGCAAGTCATCTGAGCTATAGGCGTGGTCCGTCGCCTGTCTGTCCGTCCCTCCGTCCGTCCGTCTGTCCGTCCGTAGTTGTGGCACGTTTTAAAAACGTAAGACCTAGGAATCCAAAATTCAGCATAATGTAAGATGTCCCCAAGATCTCCTACCAAGCCGAAAAACTGGGTCATTGCGACTTCGTACCTTTGAGAAATAAAGGAAAAACCTCAATTTTTTATTAGCTCAGCTGACTATATGTCATCTGAGCTATAGTCGTGGTCCATTGTCCGTCCGTCCGTAGATGTGGCACGTTTTGAAACCGTAAGATCTAGGAATCCAAAATTCGGCATAATGTTAGATGTCCCCAAGATCTCCTACCAAGCCGAAAACTGGGTCTTTGCAACTTCGTTCCATTGAGAAATTAAGGAAAAACCTCAATTTTTTATTTAAAACCTATTTTCACACTTCAGGACTGCCTAATATCAAAACCACTCATCTGTTTTTCCTTATATTTACCATAAATAATACCATATATATATTTACCTATATAGTTCCTATGTACATGCCAGAAATTATGTCTGTATTATTTAATTTAAAAAAGTTATGGGCCCAAACATAATGCATTTTTTAAAAATCTGGAAACATATTTGATCACTTAACACAAAAAATGTTAAAGCTATGGACCTTTTTTCCAGTAATATAACTTTTATTAATCAAAATTAAATTGTATACCCAAAATTAGATCAAAATCATTAAAATTTTTTAAAATATTAATAAAAATAAAAAATTGGTACCTTATATTTTGCCCAACTTTGACCATGGCACGTTTTTTTCCTGTAATTACTGTGGATTTAATTTTAACAGCATGTTTTTGTTAGCATTTCAACTGTTAACACCAAAAATTTGAAACCAGTTGATCAAAAACTGTAGATTTTATTCAAGTTTTCAAGCACCATGTAACATATTGTTTACATCAAGCTAGTGTTATGCAGTTTGCAAGAGCTCAGCTCCCCAGCTTCAGCTCTCAGTTCCTAAAATTTGGCATTCAATTAGATGTCTCCAAAATCCCCTACCATGCCAAAAATTTGGTCACTAGGACTTAATACCTTTGAGATATTAATGAAAAACTTCATTTTTCCATTAAAAACCCATTGTTACACTTCAAGACTGCCTAATATCAAAACCACTGTTCTGACTTTAATCATATATAATATACATATTTTTCTATACATTCTCTATGCACATGCCAGAAATGATGTCAGTATTGCGTAACTGTTTTAAGTTATGGGCCTAAACATAATGCACTTTGTAAAAGATTAAGAAATATATTTACTCCCTTAACAAGAGGATTGCTGAAGCTAGAGATTTTTTGTCAGGGATGTAACATAATATTTAATCAAGATTCAAATGAATACCCAAAATAAGTTCTGAATTTTTCAAATTTTATAAGTTATTAATATAAATATAAAATTAGCACATTAAATTTTGCCAAATTTTGACCATTGCATGTTTGTTTCCTGTGAGCACTGTTGATATAATTTTCATTTCATGCACACATAAGGATTTCAGCTTTTTAGTTTAGAAAGCTGAAAGAAATTGGCCAAAAATTGTAGCTTTTATTAATGTTTTTATGAGACCATGTCAGACCTTAGCTCTCCCCAGCCCCTCTTGAGTCACCTGTATGTTGACCTTGTTGACCTTTCATCAAATTATGCACGCTTGACGCGAGGCATACACAAGGGCAGACAGGCAGCTTATGGCCAGCCACAGTTGATTGAGGTGTCCAACCCAACTCATCTAGTAGTTTTAACTAACAACATAACAATAAACAATAATTTAATAAATTTTTATTGGTTTTGAATTTGTTAGTTGATAATAACAGGAAATTAACTTGCAGTTACTGATGATATAAGAATCTTGTATCAATTGATAGAATGTCACATATTCCAAATAACACCATGCAGTCACCTATGGTATTTTTCAGTTCAGTTTTAATGATAAAAAAATAAATTGTGTTATTCATTACTAATCAATAGTCATCATATGAAGGAAATTAATGATAGACAAAGATGCAGTTGATAATATTACCCTAATGTCTACATTAGTTCGTATCCTTCATTAGTTCGCACACTATAAATTTCCTGAAACATATTTTTCTATAATACATATATGAATTCGTACACCAACATACTGTGCCGATATTAGCTATTGCCGGTGACCACTGGCGGTCCGTATGAACCATAATTGTTGCTATGATTAAAATGGCTTTGCATACTGAGATGAATCAAATGTCGACGCTGTTCACCTGATAACAAGACATCTTTATGTCCTAGTGCGTGGCAGTAACATGATAATTTATCGGAACAATTTTATCAGATTTGCGATTTCATGTTTGTAAATAGGAAAAACTGTCACTTAATTGATACCGATGGGCCATCTTTGCTTCAGACTTGTTATAACATGAATGTGATTTGAACAGTAGAACTCGAGGTAAAAAATGTGTTTTAATCGATAATATTTTGTTTACTTAATAATAGAATAAAAAGGATTTGTAAGTGGGGAAAAAATCACATTAGGTGATGATCATATACTGGTTATCCACTCGGGACAAACCTCGCACGGACCACTGATCACAGGCATGACCTGGTGCTGCAAGACATCAAAGGTTAAATGGAGATCGTCAGAGTGCTTTGAACCGCAGCTACAAAGGATATACCGCTGTCTTTCAGAGTTTTTATTTGATAAATGCCGGTAATGTCCGTGAAATAATTTATTTTTTTTACCCCGCTGTATGAATCTTATTGGAATCTCCCAAATAAAAACTTAAATGCTTGTATTAGCTTCTGTGGCCGATTGGTTAGAGGCGCATGAACGGAGAGAATATTAGCCTTATACCCCTGGTTCAAACCTATCACTTTTTTCCTCCTTTTATGTTATTCTTCCGTCCCAGTTTAGAAATATGATAAACATATATTTTTCATTTATTTCTTTCCACTGGAATTACCAAACGGGTAAAATAAACAATTAATTTATTGAAATATATAAATAAATATGGTGAGATTACATATTCATGCCTGTAATATTAATAAGTTCACTTGCCGCCAGGTGGCACCCGGAATAAATTTCATTAACGCCCTGAGAAAATCACCATTGCTTTTTTAGGGCGTATTCTGAAATCCAAACAATAAATGAATTAAATGTTGCCATGAATTATTACAAAACAATAGCCTATTTTCTTACCGCTAATGATGCTACGCACCGATGTACGCTATGAGAGACTTCTGGCTAATGATGTTTTCCTTTCATGTCCAAACTGTGAAACCCTTCGAAGATTGTTGCTTGTTTGTTTACCAGTAGTTTATTTGATGTGTAATATTAAGGTGATCAGTGACTCCTGTCAATTTTGTTTGCACCATAGCCATGATCAAATAAATTTGTAAACATACTAATGAGGTACAAATTTAACAGTTTAGGGTAATAAATTAAGAAGTTCCATTGCCGGTAGCTGGATTTTTTGACGATCTTTATGAACTTTTGTGCCGGTCTGTGGGTTACAAATGTTTAGTTTGTTCCTGCCGGCAGTACAGGCCGTCCCGATTACCCCCGTGCGCGCGGCTAAAACCCTCTATATTATATTATAATATATATATATATATATATATATATATATATATATATATATATATATATATTAAACACTGGTTTATAAAATGCCAGTTACAGGATATAATGGATATCTTTATCGTCACCAGCAGCGCTCACATATATTCCCGAACAAGTGTTAAATAATAATTAACATGAGGGTTGCCGTACATCCTCAATTATCACCCACCGCCGATTCCCAGGTGATCTTCTCTCCTGCAATATTCTAATTTGTCATATTTTACATATAATAATTAACACACTGAGAAAAATAATTATTTTTTCCTGTACGAATTCAAGTAGACATTACAGTAATCTAGATTCCTGCTGTGTCTAGTGCGTACATTGATGTGAAATTAGTCCAAAATGAATACCGGTATATTACATTTATTTTTTTTAATATGAATAAAAGCCATAAAACCAGGTACTTATGATCATTATTTAAATGTGTGAATTTTGTATATTCTGGATTCTCAACGTCATTGTTTGGTGAAAACTGAATAAATACCAGACATGGTGCGAATACTTTGCAAATGTATTTGAATACGAATATGAATATGTACCCCATGTGAATACTTTGCAAATGTATTTGAATACAAATATGAATATGTACTCCATTATAAAATTTCTTTCATAAGAATGGGAATTCAGGTAAAAATGAAAGTATATGAATACCAGTGCAAATACTTTCAAAATGTGTTCATGAATGCATTCATGAATATATTCATTGATATTATTTTAATAATCATTTCAGTTGTATTTTATTTTAAAAAATCATACGATTCTCTTATTATTTTTAATATAAATTATATTTGGGACAATCTGTAATTATTTTTAATAAATAGTTAAACTCTTATATTATATGTTCTGCTTATAAGTTATATGGCCAAGTCAAAATCTGTGTGACAATAGCACTCCATTTGTTAATAAGATAAATGAAATCAGTCCTCTTCCCTGTCTCCAAAGATACTATCAAAATCATACATAAGCTAAACACCCACAACTCATAATACACCTCATATTTATTTCCACACAAAACAAGCATGTGCCTCATTTCTAAATCATATTTTTTATCATATATAACAGCTGAGCGCCGTGACCCATGGGTCCCTTGTTTTACATTCCTAAATTAGTTTGCAGTTTTAGTTCTATAAGTTATGTTAGCATTTGAACTTTTTTTCTTTATTGTGAAACTTGCAACCTTTTTTGAAATTAGAAATTAAAGAATTTCAGAATATTTAATATGAGGAAATCCTGTCTCATGTTATATTGGGTTACAAATGAATGCTACTTCAGCCAGGTTTGAAAATATCAGACCTGTCACTTATACATTTTAGCAAATGCTATTTGTTATAGGGAAGAAGATTACTGACTGGGGTGTAGATGAAAAAATGCAGACGGATGAAAATATTGATGAAACCTATGGAATCAATGTTCAGTTCCAGGAGTCTGGCAGTGAAGTAAGTGTTCTTCTTATGTGCCATTAATCATTTGCTTTCCATAAGAATTTTCATTTTTTTTTTTTTTCATTTTAGCAAATACCATATATACCTTTCACATCTGGGCCTCTTTATTTAATTTAAAAAGTACTTTAAGCTAGATATTTGAGTAGTGTGTATAGATATATTTGCTACTCGATATACAATTGAAAAATTTTACACTCTTGCAACTGGTAATTTTCATTTAGATGAAGAGTAATATATGTATAGTCAGCTTAAGATAAATAAATATGATAATGAGCAGTAAAACACTGTCTTTGTAATAATGATCAGCTTAAAAAACATGCATATGAGGTATTATTATACACTGAACTGGAAAGTGTAATTACTCTGTGTAATTCATCAGTGGTTTAATTTGAGAGCTTATATAAAGAAATGTGACCTTTGCTTGTAACAGGATGATGAAGATGTGTACGGGGAGGTTCGCGAGATGGATGACGATGACGAGGAGGAGGCTGAGGGTCAGGAAGCAATTGTAGAGAGCACACTTCAAGCCAATGTAAGGATTTATGCGAGGTTATCCTATTTCTCCTTCTGCAGTTATAAATCATTAGCAATTTTGTCCACTCTAATAGCTTAAAATCTCATATTGCCATTGATTTTGAGAAAGCTTGATGCCTTCCTGTGAACAATACTGTCAGTAGGACCGATTGGTGATTTATTATCAATTTTAAATAAAACTGAAGGAAATATGTTTAAAGAATTTATTATTGAAAATTTCACCATATATACACCTTATTAAGGCTTATTTTGTTGTCACTACTTAGCAGAGTAAATACTTTTTTAAAATATCAAGTTTAAATTATTATTTTCCACAAAATCCTTAAATTTTAATTTACACATACATACAAAAAAAGTATTTGAATTTGTTCAAAACACATATCTTTACCTGGTTTAATGTTATCATCACTCATATAGATTACACAGGGATTTCAACTTATATTTTTTCTCTTAAATATTCCTGAAATACAATATTCAAGTCACAGGCCTACATATATAATAAAGATAGATATCATTTGCTCATGAATAATTATCTCATAACAATATTATTTATTGTTGCAGATTGGAAAAGTATTGTATTGAATCTAACTTTTAATGTCATGATGGGTCATGTCAATAATGTGGGCCATCAAGATCATCCTGTGAACAAATACTGTCAGTAGGTCGGTAGAGAAGCACTTAAAACCTCTATTATTGCTCACCAGGTGATCTTTAAAACAGAGGAAATCTTTCTAGTTTGAAATATAGGGGGTTTAAATATAGAAAATGACAAGGCCCCAGCAGAGACATTTTTAACACAAAGCATATCAGTGAGGTCACAGGGCTGTTTGGCTTGAATATTCAAAAGGGAATTGCTATTCAAATTAAATCATGTGACAAATGTTACCAGTAGTGACAGAGTTGGTTCTGAAAAAAGCACTGAATGTGAATACACAATTTACATCTGGATATTAATGAAAATGTTCAAGACCACCTGCAGAGTCGGCCTGCACAGTCACTCAGGTCTTGTTAATTATGACATATTGGCCACTGCCTCAGTAGACTGTGACTGATTTTAGATAATAAAGTATGGAGGAGATAGATTTAAGAGTGGGGTAACCTTTTAAGCATGGCGGTGGGAAATGAAAGTGCGGCAGTGCACCATGCCTTATGGGCTAGTGGAGAACACTGCTTATGAGTAGTACTATTTTCCATGTTATTTGGTGGAGGATTTAGCTGGTCTTGGATATCATTGTTTTGTATGATTTTGTTTTCAGCTGGTTGGAGGTGATGATTCCAAGGGGTCACAGGGTCTACACCCACGAGACATTGATGCATTTTGGCTTCAGCGTAAACTGAGCAGGTACTACGAGGACCCGATGGCAGCACAAACCAAGGCCAGAGAAGTACTGGACATCCTGAAGGTGAGAAAATGGACAGCATTATACCTGATGTATATACCCCCATTGCACAGGTTTGCATTAGGAATGTAGGCCTTGTTCAAAATTTTACATTGCATGTGTGTAGTGATATCTCAAAAACTGTTACTTTATTCACTTCTAATTAGTGTACCTTTTACCAATTGTATTTCCTGACCTGAACAGTTTTTTGTGACACTTGAATGATTTTAGAATTTACATATAGTTTTCCAAGATTTGACTTTTATATTTTATTTGTGATGCAATATCTCTAAAAAGTTATTTAGATTCACCTGTAATTAATAAGGCAAGTGTCAGAGGACTCCACACCTGATTGGGTTTATGGGTATTGTTATTTATTATTTTTTTTCTATTTTGATAAATTCTGCATTTGGTAATTTTGTCATATTTCTCAATCTATTATATTAATCAAAGTACACATTTCCCATAATCTCATTTTGCAGGGGAATTGGTCTTCTGGAGACTTTTCTTTAAATCATAATTTACCTTTTTAGAACTTAATGATTGTTGTCTTGCTTTATTACAGGATGCTCCTGATGATAGGGAGGCTGAGAACAAACTTGTAGTCCTGCTTGGCTTTGACAGCTTTGATTTTATCAAAGTTCTCCGTCAGTATAGACAGATGAGTAAGTCTTTATCATGGATAATCTGTGATTAATTCCAAATAGTGTTTCAGCTTACAGTTGTGCACAGTGAACCATTTGAGCTAATAAGTTACTCTTTGTTGACAACTGCTGGAATACTTAAGGTAAAATGTACTGTATTTCTATTAATTCATTTTGTAAGCTGATTTTATTTAAATTAAGAAGATTGGTGTCTTTGATTACCTAATGTCAATTGCTAGTTACTGATAACACCATGTTACTGTTGCCTTTAAGTTCCCTTCCATGAATAACCAAATGTATTTCCTTAAATTTAGGCGTGCCAATTAAAAAAAAAATTTTTTCCCACAGTTTTGTTCTGCACACTGTTGGCCCAAGCTCAGACACAAGATGAGAAAGAAGAAATAGAAAAGAAGATGGAGGGAGATGCTGAGCTGTCTCAGTACCTGCAGGCTCTGAAAGAGACAGACAAGGAAGATATTGTGATCGAGGAGAGAGCGAGGAGGCAGGCAGCCAGACAATCAAGGGTCAAGGCTGATCTTGATGCAATGGACACCATGGAGGGAGGGGTGAGTAAACAGGAATATTGATATATTTTAAAATTTTTCAAATACCCTGTGTGGCCATTTTTATGTTTTGAGTTAAATTTAGAATTGTCACTTTATTCAGAAATGTTGAAGCAGGATAAATTATTCGAGTTAAAGAAACTCTCCACCCTCATATATTACCAAATACCACCGTCTTACTCATTGAAGGTGCCTAGCATTAGTTATTATAATAGTTATAAAATATATGATAAAACATATAAACTATAAATTAAACTGTTTGTTGGAAAGCAAATGTAAACTACATTAGATTGATGAATTTTATGTTAGAAAATAGTGAGAGAGGTCAAGCGAAGTCTTTTAATTTCAAATGAAAACTGAACTTCAGAGATTTACCTGTAACTATACTTGGTCAGCTTTTAAGTTTTGTCAAAGACTTGAAAAGATCTGAGATTGTTATCTAATTATTTTTAATGTTTTCCAGGGACTAGACTCCATGCAGATTTTGGATTTAGAGGGTCTGACCTTTGGTCAGGGAGGTCACCTGATGGCCAACAAGAGGTGTCAGCTTCCTGATGGCTCATACCGCAAACAACGTAAAGGTTATGAGGAAGTGCATGTACCTGCACTCAAAAAGCCATTTGATGACAATGAGGTAGGTTACACCACTGTGGTGTTTTATTTTTAGCTCAGCTGACTTTCAGTCATGCTGAGCTATAGCGATCACTCTTTGTCCGTCGTCCGTCTGTCCGTCCGTCTGTCCGTCTGTCCGTCCGTCTGTCCGTCCGTCTGTCCGTTAACCTGGCACAAATCGTAACCGCTGGACTTAGAATCTTGTAACTTTACATTCTGAGAGGTCAATGAAAAATCTCCTTGGAAACCAGAAATTAGGTCTCTGTTACCCATATCCTTCGAGCTATTTGGCCCCAAAGTACCCCCCAGAATAGTAAAAAAATTCATACAAAAACTTTAATATCTCATTAACTACATCACTGATGGTCATGATTTTTGGCATACATATTTATCATGAGATGTTCCATCAGTTCCTGCAGACTGGTGGCGCCACCTGTATTTTTAGATTTTTTACGAATTTTTTTCTCTATTTTTGAGACCTTTAAAAATGTGAACAACTGTTATTGTTAACACGGCACAAATCGTAAAGACTGGACCTAGAATCTTCATTCTTGACACAGTGAGTGACCTATAAAAAGTCTCCATGGAAACCAGAAATTAGGTCTCTGTTACCCAAATCCTTTAGCTATGGGGCCCCAAAGTACCCCCCAGAATAGTGAAAAATTTCATACAAAAACTTCAATATCTCATTAACTACATCACTGATGGTCATGATTTTTGGCATACATATTGATCATGGGATGTTTAATCAGTTTCTGCAGACTGGTGGCGCCACCTGTATTTTTCGATTCTTTACAAATTGTTTTCTCTGTTTTTGAGGTCTTTAAAAATGTTGACATCTGTTAACAGGGCACAAATCGTTAAGACTGGACCTAGAATCTTCATTCTCGACACAGTGAGAGACCTATGAAAAGTCTCCATGGAAACCTGAAATAAGGTCTCTGTTACCCATATCATTTGAGCTGTGGGGCTCCCAATTACCCCCCAGAATAATGGAAAATTTGATTAAAAAAACTGCAACATCTCAATAACTACAATACAGATGGTCATGATTTTTGGCATACATATTGATCAAGAGGTGTTCCATCATTTCCTGCAGACTGGTGGTGCCACCTGTATTTTTTCAAATTTTCACAATTTTTTTTTCCCTATTTATGAGACCTTTAAGGATGTAGTTATCTGTCAACAGGGTACAAATTGTAATGACTTGACCTAGAATCTTTTTTCTTGACACACAGGGAGACCCATGAAAAGTCTCCATGGACACCTGAAATTAGGTCTCTGTTACCCATATCATTTGAGCTATGGCACTCTAAAGTACAGCTCGGAATAATGGAACATTTGATACAAAAGCTGAAGTATCTGAACAACTAATGCAGAGATCACCATAATTGTTTGCATGGATATTGATCATTGAGTGTTTCATCAGTTTTTAGCTCAGCTGACTGTAAGTCATCTGAGCTATAGCGATCACTCTTTGTCCGTCGTGCCGTCCGTCTGTCCGTCCGTCTGTCCGTCTGTCCGTTAACCTGGCACAAATCGTAACCGCTGGACCTAGAATCTTGTAACTTGATATTCTGAGAGGTCCATGAAAAATCTCCTTGGAAACCAGAAATCAGGTCTCTGTTACCCATATCCTTCAAGCTATGGGGCCCCAAAGTACCCCCCAGAATAGTAAAAAATTTCAAACAAAATCTTCAATATCTCATTAACTACAACACTGATTGTCATGATTTTTGGCATACATATTAATCATGCGATGTTTCATCAGTTTCTGCAGACTGCTGGCGCAACCTATATTTTTCAATTTTTTACGAATTTTTTTCTCTATTTTTGAGACCTTTAAAAATGTGGACATCTGTTAACAGGGCACAAATCGTTAAGACTGGATCTAGAAGCTTTATTCTTGAGATTCTGAGAGACCTATGAAAAGTCTCCATGGAAACCAAAAATTAGGTCTCTGTTACCCATATCCTTCGAGCTATGAGGCCCCAAAGTACCCCCGAGAATATTGAAAAATTTCATACAAAAACTTCATTATCTCATTAACTACATCACTGATGGTCATGATTTTTGGCATACATATTAATCATGAGATGTTTCATCAGTTTCTGCAGACTGCGGACGCCATCTGTATTTTTTCGATTTTTTACGATTTTTTTCTCTATTTTTGAGACCTTAAAAGATGCAGTCATCTGTTAACAGGACACAAATCATAACAACTGGACCTAGAATCTTCATTTTTGACATTGGGGGAGGCCCATGAAAAGTCTCCTTGGAAACCTGGAATTAGGTCTCTGTTACCCAGATTCTTCAAGCTATGGGGCTCTGAAGTACCCCCGCTGAATAATGAAAATTTGATACAAAAACTGAAATATCTGAACAACTAATGCATTGATTACCATGGTTCTTTGCATGGATATTGATCATGGAGTGTTTCATAGGTTTCTGCAGACTGGTGGCGCCACCTGTATTTTTCGATTCTTTACAAATTTTTTTCACTATTTTTGAGACCTTTAAAGATATGAACATCTGTTAACAGGGCACAAATCATAACAACTGGACCTAGAATCTTCATTCTTGACACACTGGGAGACCCATGAAAAGTCTCCATGGAAACCTGAAATTAGGTCTCTGTTACCCATATCCTTCATGCTGTAGGGCCCCAAAGTACCCCCCAGAATAGTCAAAAATTTCATACAAAGAGATCATGAGATGTTTCATCAGTTTCTGCAGACTCCCTAGAAACCTGGAATTAGGTCTCTGTTACCTATATTCTTCAAGCTATGGGGCTTGTTACACATTTTTACAATTTTTTTTCTCTATTTTTAACACCTTTAAGAATGTGTCAACAGGGTACAAATTGTAACAACTGGACCTAGAATCTTCATTCTTGTCATGCAAGGAGGCCCATGAAAAGTGTCTGTGGAAACCTTAAATTAGATCTCTGTTTCCCATATCCTTCAAGCTATAGGACTCCGAAGTATCCCTCAGAATAATGGACAATTTGATACAAAAGCTGAAGTATCTGACCAACTAATGCAGAGGTCACCATGATTCTTTACATGCATATTGATTATGGAGTGTTTCATCAGTTTCTTCAGACTTATGGTGCAACCTATATTTTATTAAATTTTTTGAATTTTTTTCTCTATTTTTGAGACCTTTAAGGATGCTGTCATCTGTTAACATGGCACAAATTGTAACAACTGGACCTAGAATCTTCATTCTTGTCATGCAAGGAGGCCTGTGAGAGTGTCTTTGGAAATCTGAAATTAGGTCTCTGTTACCCATATCCTTCACGCTATCGAGTTCCGAAGTATCCCTCAGAATAATGGAAAATTTGATTCAAAAGCTGAAGTATCTGAACAATAAATGCAGAAATCACTATGATTCTTTGCATGGATGTTGACCATTAAGTGTTTTTATTAGTTTCTGCAGACTGGTGGAACCACCTGTATTTTTTTTAAAGTTTACGCATTTTTTCCTATATTTTGAGATATATAAATTCAGATACAATCTTGGCTTATTCTTTAATCTGTTTGATGCTTCAGTTGAATGGGTATATACTACCATTCATATGATAAAATTTCCTTTTGCAAATCTCTTCCCAGTCAGCTGAGCGTCATGACCCATGGGTCACTTGTTTATCTTTAAGCTGCAGGTTGAAATCAATGTATAGTTGACAGGGATGACTGTAGAAATTGTCCTTATCATTCAGTATGTACTAATCAGTTATGTATATGTGTCTCATAATGTCATAGCCATTTTCCATGGATTTGTAATTCAGTATTGAATAAAGAACAGCAATTATTATTCTTTACCTATCCAATCACCCTGGGTCTCTTTAAATCAGACATATTAACCAGTTGCTAGAGCCTTTTTAGCCCTCAGCCCTTAGGCTGATGGGCTATTGTCGTCACCCAAGCTGTCCGTCCGTCCGTCCGTTAACTTTTACCTTGTGAACGGGATATCTGGAAAAGGATTCACCGTCAGAATTTTATTTCCTCGGTACAGATGTATATCGACAAAATCTCGGTCAAGTTCGAAGATGGGTGACCTTGACCTATCTTTCTACATTTTAGAGCTGATTATAGAAAAACACTTAGATGCTTATTACTCAGGAACCATTTGGTGGATTTTCACAAAACTTACTATGATTATTTGGACTGATAGTCTGTACCTGCTACACAAGTTTGGTGGCGCCACCTACAATTTCTGATTTTTTATGAATTTTTATCAGATTTTTCAACTTTGGGCTTGTGAGCGGGATATCTCTAAAAGGGTTCACTGTAGGAATTTTTTTTTATGGTGAAGATGTATATTGACAAAATCTCGGTCAAGTTCGAAGATGGGTGACCTTGACCTATTTTTCTACGTTTCAGAGCTGATTATAGAAAAAACATTTAGAAGCTTATTTCTCAGGAACCATTGGGTGGATTTTCACAATACTTACTATGATCATAGGGACTGATGGTCTGTAACTGCTGCACAAGTTTGGGGGCGCCACCTACAATTTCTGATTTTTTATGAATTTTTATCAGATTTTTCAACTTTGGGCTTGTGAGCGGGATATCTCTAAAAGGGTTCACTGTAGGAATTTTTTTTTATGGTGAAGATGTATATTGACAAAATCTCGGTCAAGTTCGAAGATGGGTGACCTTGACCTATTTTTCTACGTTTCAGAGCTGATTATAGAAAAAACATTTAGAAGCTTATTTCTCAGGAACCATTGGGTGGATTTTCACAATACTTACTATGATCATAGGGACTGATGGTCTGTAACTGCTGCACAAGTTTGGGGGCGCCACCTACTATTTCTGATTTTTAATGAATTTTTCTTGGATTTTTCAACTTTGGCCTTGTGAGCGAGATATCTCTAAAAGGATTCACAATAGGAATTTTATTTCTTTGGTGAAGATGTATATCGACAAAATCTCGGTCAAGTTCGAAGATGGGTGACCTTGACCTACTTTTCAAGGTCACAGCATATAATAGAATAAAACGTAGAAGCTTATTTTTCAGGAAGCATTTGGTGGATTAATTATGAATCATGGTACATACCTCTCTAGTTTAAATTTATAACTGAGACATGTACAGATATACATCCATGTGAGAACAGATATTTAGTACTTGTTACTGTTACCACCTTTAAACACTGTTCTTTTGGCTGAGGGCTTTTGTCAGCTTCTGCTGATATTCTAGTTCATTAAATGCATCATGTACATAACAGTCATGCAATAGAGAAAATATAATTAATACAAATCACGGGAAATTGATAAGGGCAAGCTGAATGCTTGACATTCTAAAACTCTGTATTTTGGCATTTTTATTTTGTATGATATTTATCCTATATTCATGATTGTTTTTTATCATTTTTAGCTTAGCTAACTAAAAGTCATCTGAGCTGTAGCGATCACTCTTTGTCTGAGTTCATCTCTCTGCTTTTTGTCTGTCCATTAACAGGGCACAAATCATTACCACTGGGCCTAGTAACGTCTTACTGAAAACCCCTGGAGGTTCATAAAATATCTCCTTGGAAACCTGAAATTAGGTCACTGTGATCTATATCCTCCCGAGCTATGGGGCTCGTAAGTACACCCTAAAATAATTAAAAATATGATACAAAAGCTCCAATATCTTAACAACTGATGCATCGATTGCCATGATTCTTTGCATGTATATTGATCATTGAGTGTTTCATCATTTCCTGAAGACTGGTGGTGCCACCTGTATTTTTTTTTTAATTTGTACACATTTTATCTCTATTTTTGAGACCTTTAGACGTAAGACCTAGAAACTCCTAACTGTACATCCAGGGAGTTTCTAAGCTAGTCATCATGGAAACCTGAAATTAAGTCATGGTGACCTATATTTTGCAAACTACAGGCTGAAAACATGATTTTGAGCACTCAGACAGATGGGGCACAAATTGTATCCGCTAGGCCTAGAATCTTCAAACGTTACAACCGTGGAGTTTCATAAAAATTCACTTTGGAAACCTTAATTTAGGTCACTGTGACCTTTATTCTTCTAGCTATGGGGCTCAAAAGTACCCCAAACGTAATTAAACATTTAATATAAAAGCTCCAGTATCCGAATGAGTAATGCATTGAATGCCATATTTCTTCCATGTATATTGATCATGGGATGTTTCATCATTTCCTGAAGAAATGGTTGCGGCACCTGTGTTTTTCTTAGTTTTACACATTTTTTTCTGTTTTTTAATACCTTCTGATGAAGCAATCTGTATATTTACAGGGCACAAATCGTAACTATTAGACCTAGTAACTTCTAACTGTACATCTAGGGAGTTCCTAGGCAAATCTCTTTGGAAACCTGAAATTAGGTCATGGTGACCTATATTTTGCGAACTACAGGCTTGAAACATGATTTTGAGCACCCAGTCAGTCAGGCGGGTCAGAAATTGTGTCCGCTAGGCCTAGAATCTTCCAACATGACATTCAGGCAGGTCCTGGGTAATGCATGGAAAACTAAAATTAGTTCATTGTGACCTATATTTTGTGTGCTACCAGCAAAACATCTTGGGCATTCTCCATGGATACCTGAAATTAGGTCATGTGGTGACCTATATTGCTGGCTTAAAAACATTTTAAGCTCCCAGACAGTCAGACAGGTTACAAAACTTTACTGTTGGACCTAGAATCTTCTGTCTTGATATCCAGTGATGTCCTTCAGAAATGTGCATGGTCATTTTTAGCTCAACTGACTGCCTACTACGCTCCCGAGGCAGCGGAAATTTTACGCTTCTAAAGAAGCAACTGATTTTCACGCTGCCAGCGTTGACCCTTTATGATATATTAAGACACCAGATAGCGGTTCCTTGTCCGCTGAAAAACACGTGCGTATGATGTGACAAGCAGCCAACCAGATGCCAATAAACAAACACTCGACAGGCATCCTTGCTCCGCCCATAGCTGCGCTTCAAGCGCCGTTTGAAAACAGTTAACGGTCAAATTTTAATTGCTCCCTCTGCATTCTTGCATCATTGACCAATTCGATTCTGACAGTATGACTGTGTTAGCGTAGCCATGTATCTGCTGTCTGCAGAACTGAAACCAACCAGCGAGGTGTGCACGCAGCCTTTGTTGTAACGTTTCGTTTGAATTACAGCTCACCGGCCGGGCATCTTATGTGCCCAAGGCCCTAAGCAAACCACGTCTGCGGCAATTCTTTCCGAGCCTGTGTTCTGTTCAGATGGTTACCGGGACGATGAGCTGTCACTCAAAACGAAATGAACATGATTGGCTCCGTGTATTCCTCACTTGGTCGTGTCTGCCAGCACAAGGTCCCATCTGATTGGACAAAAATACAGTGCTCCCCTCTGGTGTAGCAATTCAGGATACGAGGTCATAGCAAACAGCGCTTACCATATAGGCAGTAGGCCTATAGTTAAAGCACTGTGTAAAGAGCGTAACTGCCTACAAAAAGGCTAGATTTCATGGGAATGGCTGGAAATATAATCATGAAATGTTTTCTTCTTGTTGATTTTGAAGAGCTTTAAAAGCTACAGTTGAATGGGGATACCACCTACAAAATTTGGCATTTAGATGATAAAGTTCCTTCCTAGTCAGCTGAGCGTCATGACCCATGGGTCACTTGTTTTCTCTTGCACATATTTTATGCTTTTGTACTTAAATTGTTGTTATTTTAAGATTCAAATTTTCTGAAGAGCTAAGTATTTAAAAAAAATCTCCTGAGTTAGTATTAATCTCTGATTATTTGATGTTGTTTGGTTTATTATTGTTATTAATAATATATGACTCTTTTTCAGACATTGATTCCCATTGACCGCCTGCCAAAGTATGCCCAGCCAGCCTTTGAAGGTTTCAGCTGTTTGAACCGTATCCAGAGCAAGCTATGCAATGCAGCACTGGAGTCTGATGAAAACCTGTTACTATGTGCCCCAACGGTAAGACAAACTACTTGATTAGAAGCACAGGATAATCTCTGATCTAGCACTTGTAACTGAATGAACATTATTATTAAATTTTTAAATGTATAAATATCATATTGAAAAATTGAAAAAAATAAGACACAAAATTTTTGCTTGCAGTTAAATTGAATTAAATTCTGCAACAAAACCTTATTTGTGAAAGTTGTGTGCTTGCAAAATGTACATACAAACCCCAAATGTTAATGCCACAGTTTCAATAATTAATTTGCTAACACCAGGAAGTATCTTAGCCTCAGATACTTCCTGGCATAAGCAAATTAAGCATAAGCAGATTCTGAGTGTTTATGGAAATTCTTTAAAATTTGTCCCTATTGATATAAAACGAGAAAGTTGCATTGAATTGCATGTGAATAAAAAGTCAGTTTCTTTTGCAAATATTCCATTTATACAGTTTAGATCTTATTGCTCATTGGAATATCATTAAATTATCATTTACTGTCTGAATATTTGCAATAATCTTAACAATAATTTAACAGTGTAATTTTTTATTCACTCACTTGAAGGTTGAGCAGCATTGCTGTTGTATATATCAGTTTTGTGTTTTGTATTGTAGGGTGCTGGAAAAACCAATGTGGCTGTGCTTACCATGCTGAGGGTGATCGGCAAGTACATAAACCCAGACGGAACTATCAAAACAGACAACTTCAAGATTATTTATGTAGCTCCCATGAGGTCCTTGGTATCTGAGATGGTTGGCAACTTCAGAAAGGTCAGGGTTCCATTTGGTGTAATATTCTTTGCTCATATAATTAAGTAATAAGAACCATGTCAGAGGAAATATAGCCAGAAAGGAGCAGCAAAGTTTGCACAGTTGCTACATTATAGGGTGTAATTTATGCTGGATAGTTTTCTGGTCTTTTATGAAGTCATGCCATTTCTATTTACATATATTATGTGACAATGGCAAGTGAAATAAGTGTATGCAACATTTTATCTACAGTGAAAAGAGGAAAAGCAAAGACTGCTAACTTAATCCCTGGAAAATTATATCATCACTGTCCTGTGAGTATTTTTGTGTCTGTTTATGCAAAGAATAGTAATGTCTTTCTATGAAGTTTATGTTGCATTGGTAGCCACAAGAATACTGCATATTTAGCTCCTCCAGATCCCTTCAGTGTATAATAAATCATAAGAATATTGATTGCATTATGAACTACACTGTGTGACATGGCCATTTCAGGCGCTTGCTTGGCATTTTGTATCTTGTGTATTTCTAAATCTAGTGCTGTGGCATCATAACTCTATTGTTTTGACAGAAACTGAGTTCATATGGAATCCAAGTAGAGGAGCTGACAGGAGACCACCAGCTGAAGAAGGAGCAGATACAGAACACGCAGGTGATTGTGTGTACACCAGAGAAATGGGACATTACCACACGCAGGGGAGGGGAACGAACATACACACAGCTCGTCAGACTGCTCATCATTGTAAGTACACTGCCTCTGTGGAGCTTTGTCAGGTGTTCTATGATGCTATTACATTTTATATCCCACATACTTAGCATGCTTTGCCAATATTATGTATATACCTTTTGTTCATTAGGTCAAATTTATGAGTATGGTTGTTATAGTAGACCATGACAGTGAACATGTCACATTAGATTTGTAGAGTTTTTTCACCAAACTTGCCCAACAGCATAATGTGCTACTCTCTCATCTGTAGTTGAAGCACTGTTTTGTCACTTATTGAGTTAAGTTATGAAGTTTTTGGATCAATGTAATCCCAGCATTATATGTTAATTTCTTGAATGATCAGTGGGATGACATATATATATATAACATTAATGAGATGCCTTAGCATTAATAATTTTTACAGGCAGTGTTTGGATACTTTGTGAATGTGCAAGCTTCATGTATTATGACTTTAGTATAACAGTCATGTATTTCCCTTCTACAGGATGAAATCCATCTTCTTCATGATGACAGAGGACCAGTGCTGGAAGCCCTGGTGGCCAGGTGGGAGCATTCTCTTTATTAAATTCACTACCTTGTTCTGCCACATACACACATACATAGAGATATATTTTACCTTATCATAAACACAATGAAGTGGGAATCCCTTTATATGGATACACATTGCGTGATTCTAAAAATCATATCTTACTGTCCATAAAAGCATCTGTTGATGTGTGTATTTGAAGTGTTTTGCTATCTATGTTTATGTTATCACAGTTTAAAGTTAATTTAAGGTCAAGAATCCCATACAGATGAATGTTTTCTTCTCTTTTGATCAGTAAATTTGCTTGTTTTCACCTTAAGGTATTTCATTCATATATTTCTTAATTTCATCCAGGACAATCAGAGGTATTGACACCACACAGGAGGATGTGCGTATTGTCGGCCTCAGTGCCACCCTGCCCAACTACCAGGATGTGGCAGTGTTCCTGCGAGTAGACCCAGCCAAGGGTCTCTTCTACTTTGACAACAGTTTTCGGCCTGTTCCTCTGGAGCAGCAATACGTGGGTATCACAGAGAAGAAAGCCGTGAAACGCTTCCAGATCATGAATGAGATATTGTACGAGAAGATTATGGAACATGCTGGCAAGAATCAGGTATATTAGAAAATTTAAAATACTC
Organism: Sipunculus nudus; assembly: GCA_026874595.1. NCBI lineage: Eukaryota > Metazoa > Annelida > Sipuncula > Golfingiida > Sipunculidae > Sipunculus > Sipunculus nudus. The sequence continues at coordinate 17,163,786 of CM049306.1, read as the reverse complement.
ATGATACGATTCAACACATGTTATGTAGTTTAAACTTATCACTATCATTTTAGGTTAAATTTTCATGTGTCTGACAGGACATTTCAAGATAGTGAAAGTGACATTTATTATATTTGCAAATGTATTAATTTAAAAAAAAAAAATTTATTTATTATAAATTATCCTGAGACCAAAATTCCTTGAATTATTGATTATCTTGTATTATTAATCTTGGAGAAAATCTGAACTTCTACTCATGGCAAACTGGATATCTCAGATGAAGCTAACAGCTTTGGTGTTAAATACGTATATACATGGTGTTAACATGGTTCTTTATGAAAATGTATAAATTCAAGTGATGACTTTTCAAATATCCAGGGGAGGGCAGAAAAAAAAATATATCATTTTTGAGTGATAAACATTTTTTTTTTACTTTCAGGTACTGATCTTTGTACACTCAAGGAAAGAGACAGGTAAGACAGCCAGAGCCATTCTGGACCTGTGTTTGGAGAAAGACACACTGGGCCAGTTCCTGAGGGAAGGTTCAGCCACCACCGAGGTGCTGCGACGGGAAGCTGAGCAAGTCAAGAACCAAGAGCTCAAAGACCTACTACCTTACGGATTTGCTATCCATCATGCTGGAATGGCCAGGTAAGTCAGCATGCTTACAAGCATTCAGGTAAAACTGATCAAACTTTGATGTTGACCATCCAACTGATACCTGTGTATCTCTTGTACCATCTAAAGGTGATATAAATTATTGTATCCCCAGACAAAGTCGGGGGATACTATGTTTTCATACCGGTCCCGCCACCACCACCGCCGCCGCCGCATATAAATCTTGTTGGCGCGATTACCAAAAAAAATTTCAGGAATCTTTACCAAACTTGGTATATGTATAGATATGGGTTAGAGGACGACGCCTATTCAAAATGAGGTCATGACCTTGACTAGGAGAGTGTCCTTGACCTTGAATAGGTCCAGTTTTGGGGAAAATCACACAAATTCTTAAATATCTCAAGAAATCTTGGATGGATTGATCCCAAAATCCAAGTTGATGGAAGATCATGGATAGGGTTGTCATGTTTCAGAAACTGGTGGCGCCAACTATTATTCTTTACTTGTTTTTGAGCCATTTAATACCCCAAAATTGCTACTTGACAGCGACTGTGAGCATTATAAGTCCAAAACTAATGGACAGATTTCTTTCATATTATGCATATACATAGATATGGGTTATGGAATAATGTTTATTTAAAATGGGGTCATGACTTTTTCTATGAGAGTGGCCTTGACCTTGAATATTGCCATATATGGTAAAAATCACACCAAATCATTAATTTCTCAATAAGGGATGCATGGATTGGTCCAGAAATCAACTTGGTCGAAGATCTTGGATATTAATGTCATGTACCAGAAACAGGTGGTGCCACCTGTTATTCTTTTACTTGTTTTCGTGCCGTTTAATACCCCCATCATTGCCACTTAACAGTACTGTGAGCATTATAACTCAAAAACTAATGGACAGATTTCTTTCATATTATGCATATACATAGACATGGGTTATGGGATGATATATATATATTGGGTTCATGACCTTTCCTATTAGAGTGGCCTCAACCTTGAATATTGCCATATATGGTGAAAAATACACAAAATCATTAATATCTCAATAAGGGATGCATGGATTGGTCCAAAAATCAACTTAATCAAAGATCATGGATAGTAGTGCCACCTGTTATTCTTTTACTTGTTTTGTGCCGTTTAAGACCCCATTATTGCCACTTAACAGTACTGTGAGCATTATAAGTCAAAAACTAATGGACAGATTTCTTTCATATTATGCATATACATAGATATGGGTTATGGGATGATGTTTATTGAAATTGGGGTCATGACCTTTCCTATGAGAGTGGCCTCGACCTTGAATATTGCCATATATGGTGAAAATTACACAAAATCATTAATATCTCAATAATGGATGCATTGATTGGTCCAAAAATGAACTTGACCGAAGATCTTGGATAGTGTTGTCATGTACCAGAAACTGATAGCGCCACCTGTTATTCTTTTACTTGTTTTCATGCCGTTTAATACCCCATCATTGCCACTTAACAGTACTGTGAGCATTATAAGTCAAAAACTAATGGACAGATTTCTTTCATATTATGCATATACATAGACATGGGTTAGGAGATGATGTATATTGAAATTGGGGTCATGACCTTTTCTATGAGAGTGACCTTTTCTATGAGTGTGGTCTGTTATTAATTATTGCTGAAGATGGGGGGGGCCTATTTTAAAGGGGGGGGGGGGGGATTAATTGTCTGGGGATACTATGGCATCTGTGGTGCCAAGAAATGTCTAGTTCATTCTCTTGTTAAGGTCCTTTTGCAAGTTTTATATGCTGTAGAACAGTTTTCTGTACAACCATATACGTCAGAGGTAAATGAGATATGACTGATCTGTGTTTATAGAGTAGACCGTCTGCTGGTTGAGGATCTGTTTGACGGACGCCATCTTCAGGTGCTTGTGTCTACTGCCACGCTAGCTTGGGGAGTGAACCTGCCAGCACACACAGTCATTATTAAGGGCACTCAGGTCTACAGCCCAGAGAAAGGGAGATGGGTGGAACTTGGTGCTCTAGATGTCATGCAGGTAAGATAATGCGTTTTCTTTCATCTTATGTTGATCACTGAAGAAGAAGAACTTTCATCTAATATTTGGTAAAAACAGTCCACATTACATCAGATATTAATATGCTGGAGTAGGGCTTTTTGGAAAAGTCAGCAGTGGCTAAATGATGGGATCTTCATAAGAATCTCATAGATTCTTGATAGATCCTTGTCTTATCATTACCTTCATCAACATTTAATGCTAAAAGTTGTGCTTTAAAATTTAAACGATAATATCACAGAAATTTGCTCATATAATTAAAATACTTTGTATATTTGTGCTGTGTCTATGTTTGTTAATGGATATTTTGTAGATGCTGGGTAGAGCCGGTCGTCCCCAGTATGATACAAAAGGAGAGGGCATCATGATTACAAACCACAGTGAGCTTCAGTATTACCTGTCACTGATGAATCAACAGGTATGTCACCAAATTGACTGTTACTTTGTGTAATATGAGGATTATGATGGTTTAGGCTGGGGCAGAATCTTATATGAGTTGCTGTCATTGTGATTTCCTGATAGAATATTCTACATATTTTAGGAAATTGTTATTGCAGATGGCACTTTGTTTTCTCTAACATTCGACCAAATGTTAATAGAGGATATAAACGTATAATGTGAGGGTTTAAATGTTTTATATCAAATTTGAAAAGAGCAATCAGGTATGTAAAAATGCGTGAGGATCACAAACTGATTTCTGTAAAATAACTGTTAATTGTGAGACATAAGTCCCTTAGGGGTTCAGTGATTATTTAATGTAAACTGGATGACATTATTATTTAAAATTCGGAGAAATAGCTTAGATAGAGCTTATACATGTTATCTCGATTTGTAGCTGCCCATTGAGAGCCAGATGATTTCCAAACTGCCTGACCAGCTAAATGCTGAGATAGTTCTTGGTACTGTCCAGAATGCCAAAGAAGCTGTCACGTGGCTAGGTAAGTTAGTAAACACATGGGCAGAAAGGGACAAAAACTTTTAAATAAGTTATTCAGGTTATTCACTACACAAAATTTAACCAAAATATACAAACTGACTTGTTTTTTTGGAATGGCAGGATCATTAGTTGTTGTGAGAATGTGTAAGCTTTTATTACAGAGGAACCCATTTTCAGTGATAAACATTTGGGAAATAAATATGTGACTTTCAGATCATGATGGATAGAGAAAATTTTGTTAATGGATTTTATGCATCTAAATATTGTAGGACCTTTGTTTATATCCACAGTTACTTGATACAGCTCACATCGGTGTGTGAGCCTTTTGATGATGTGTTATCAGGTGTTATTTGAGAGTGTTTTATCAAATTGTGATAACAGCAAACAAATATAAATGTAAATAAGGATGATCTGTAGTGGGATGTTATTTAAATGTAATATCTGACATTCCAAAATTTTCTGATAAGAGCCTACACTTATCATGTATGTGAGGATGATGTGTAGAAGGATGTTATTTATAGTATTTCCTCACTTTGTACTTACAGCCTACACATACCTGTTTGTGAGGATGATGTATAGTAGGATGTCATTTTATAGTATTTCCTCACTTTGTACTTACAGCCTACACATACCTGTATGTTAGGATGATGTGTAGTAGGATGTCATTATATAGTATTTCCTCACTTTGTACTTACAGCCTACACATACCTGTATGTGAGGATGATGCGTAATCCAACGCTGTATGGGATGAGTGTGGACCATAGGAAGGATGATCCGACCCTGGAGAACCACCGACAGAACTTAATTCACACAGCAGCTGCTCTGCTTGACAAACACAACCTGATAAGATATGAAAAAAAGACCGGGAGCTTCCAGGTAAACCACAGTACACCGTGTACAGTGAATTATCATGATATGTACCATATGTTGTCATAATAGGCCATGTAGTAATTGAAGGTTTTTTCCCTCCTTTTAAGAATCTAAAGAAAATTTTTAATTGGCCTTGTGACTTGCTCAGTCATGGTTCATAATTTTTTTATTATCATGATCCCAGCTGAACTGTGATAATTGTATCTGCCAAAACATAGGTTTGCAGATACTATGTTTTTAACCGGCTTCCGCCACTGCCGCATTCGTTTCCGGAGAACTTGTCTGAGACTACTCGACTGATTTTTCCGAAACCTACACCAATTATCGGGTCACATGTGAACTGGTGCCTTACCAATTTGCGTTGACCTCTGACCTTTCCTTTCTCCAGTGAGTCCATCTGCGCGTTTGTTTTGACACATAAACCCACATATCTTCAGACTCGTTTGACCAATCAGGAAAAAAAAATTGTACAAATGTAACCCTTGGATAGCTTTATAACATACACAAAAAATGGTGGCACCACCTCTAACCATGTTTGCACAGTGTCCATCTATTTGTCTGCCTTGGGTTAAAATCACTCATATCTCTGCAGTGGCTTGACTGATTCACCTGAAATTTGGCATGTGTATTCATCCTGGATAGCTTTCTTGATTTTATGACAGGTGGCGCCACCTACATTCATGTCCAAGCTGCAGACATCCATGCTTATATCTCCGGACTGGTTTGAAGTATCTTCCTTAGGTTTTGCATGTGTTTGGCTCTCACATAGCTCTTTGTCATACAAGAACTTGGTGGCGCCACCTGCAACCATTTTAGCACAGTGTCCATCTATTGGTTTTACTTGGGATAAAATCACTCATATCTTGGCAGTGGTTTGACTTATTCACCTGAAATTTGGCATGCGTATACATCCAGGATAGCTTTCTTGAATTTGTGACAGGTGGCACCACGTACATTCATGTTCATGCTACAGATATGCATGTTAATATCTCTGGGCTGGTTTGAAGTATCTTCCTAAGGTTTTGCATGTGTTTGGCTCTCACATAGCTCTTTGTCATACAAGAACCTGGTGGCGCCACTTGCAGCCATTTTTGCACAGTGTCCATCTGTTTGCTGTGGGATAAAATCACTCCTATCTTGGCAGTGGTTTGACTTTTCCACTGGAAATTTTGCATGCGTATACATCTTGGATAGTTTCTCGTTCAAATTACAGATTGCGCCACCTACAATCATGTTTACGTGGCAGACATCCATGCTCATATGTAACACATCTAACTCTGTTTCCCCTTGCCACTCAATCCATGCCTCACTTCACCTGTCCTACTCTGATTTTGGCGGATACACTTAATCACTTGTCGACTACCCATATTCTAGTTCATTTTCTTATTATAAATGTTGTAACAGGCAATGTGTAATTAGTTACTCTGGTGAAAAATATGGTGTACAACCTTGAACTATAAATCTGTTTGGGTGTTTGGCTTGCTTTATCAAGTTGAAGTTCCTGAAATTAATTATAAATTAAACATGATATTTGATTATCATACAGCTGTCACATCTGATGACCTAAAAATTATATCAACAGGACTTCCTGAAGAGACTCCTATAATGTGTTCTTAACTTAACTGAAGATAACTTAACTAAAGCCTTATTATTAAAACTTGTGTGCATCCTAGTGAAATCTTAGAAGTCTCTATGAGTCATACTGAGCCAGGTGCACTGAAATCAGGATTTTGCTGACTCAGTTTATTTCTTTCTGTATAGGTCACAGAATTAGGACGCATTTCCAGCCATTATTACATCTCACATGACACCATGGCAACCTACAATCAGCTGCTGAAGCCAACACTAAGTGAAATAGAACTCTTCAGAGTGTTCTCCCTGTCATCTGAGTTCAGGCACATCACTGTCAGAGAGGTAAAGCAATTAAAGGTTACAAATGTAGTAAAGGTGTATGTTTAAGATTTAATTTAAAAGTTACAGAGGGGTTAAAATGTTCTGTTTTGAGAGGTAAACTTCAGCATCTCAGATCATTCCATCATTGACAAAACAATTTCTGTTTCACTTGCTACAATCATTTGATGACAGTAGTCCTTTCACATAAATATGAACTTGCATTTCAAAAATCCTAAAGAACATTAGAAAGATTTGGAAAGTATAATCTTACTATAATTACTGTTAAACCCATCTTCACATTGTTTCCATTTAGTTACCTTATTTAAAGGTTTTCAGGATTTAAAAAATGATGTAATAAAAACAAACAGGTAAATATATACTCTCTTAGTATGTGCCATGTTATAAGTCAGATTGTAATGTTTGCTGTTCTAATTTGTTTCATAGGAGGAAAAACTGGAGCTGCTAAAATTGCATGAGATGGTACCCATCCCAATCAAAGAGAGCATGGAGGAACCAAGTGCTAAGGTAGGCTGATCATTATATTCTGTGAATACAATGTATTTCATGAAATATTATGTTTTGAATGTAGATTTCTTGATATTTAAAAACATTTTTATGTCAAGAGTGTCATTCCGTCTACCTTCAGTAACTCCACAATCTGGTTTAAGTTTATTTGCACTGATACTGTTTCAGATGAATTTTAAAGAATCTGTTTGACTTTTGCCATCTATACCTTAGTCATCCTTTAATCATTAATGAATGCACCTGTGTTCTAAAATAAAATTGCTTTACATACTTTGTGTTACTTGATTGACAAAAGCATTTGGTGAAGCAAGTTCCTCATGCTTAATGTTAGACAAAGAAATAGGGGCAAGGAAACAAAAAAAAGCTAAATGGAAATTTATTTACCTAATATTGATGATTCGCATCAAGCTGCTTGGGATATCATGTCTTAACTATGTCATTGTCACTCTCTTTAACAACAGTGGGCTTACATTGTGTATTTGCACTCACCACTGTATTTCTCTCCTAGTTAATAGGAATACCTGTTTAATATTGTATGTTGATGAACCTTTGCTGTGTTTTCTCAGACCAATGTGCTGCTGCAGGCCTACATCAGTCAGCTGAAGCTTGACGGATTTGCTCTGGTGTCTGACATGGTGTATGTGGAGCAGTCAGCAGGCCGTCTCATGAGAGCGATATTTGAGATTGCTCTACACCGTGGCTGGGCCAGACTGACAGACAAAGCACTGGCCTTGTGTAAAATGATTGACAGAAGAATGTGAGTAATCAATATTTGGTCAGGGTATATACTTTTTTATGTCAAAAACCTAAGAAAAATCTGTAAGAATTCAGCTGAAATGGGGAGTTGTGTTTAGAGACATTCCGGTCTTTTTTTAACACATTTTTATTGTGGTATTCATTTACATTTAATACATATCAATATATATGAAAATAGTCACTAAATTTCTGCTGTTGTAAATCTGATTTTTTGCTCTTCTGTTGATTATGCAGTGCTAAAATTAAAAGTCAGAGAATTTATTTGTTATGAAATAAATTCTAGATCTTTCCAGCCTCAATTATTTACAAGTCATACACCGTGACAATAAATTTGACAAGATATCTTTTATGAACCTCATATTTGCCATGTATCAACAACATTTTCCCCTCTAGGTGGCAGTCTATGTGTCCTTTGAGACAGTTCAAGAAGATTCGTGAGGAGGTGGTGAAGAAGATTGAGAAGAAATACTTCGCGTTTGAGCGTTTCTATGACCTGAACCACAACGAGATTGGTGAACTGATCCGAATGCCCAACATGGGTAAAGTGGTCCATAAACATGTACACCATCTGCCCAAGCTTGAGTTGTCTGTTCATGTTCAGCCAATCACAAGGTCCACACTGAGAGTAGAGCTTACCATCACGCCAGACTTCCAGTGGGATGAAAAGCTGCATGGACATGCTGAGGTAAGGTGTTTTAAATAAACTCAAAAAATGTCAAAAGAGCACTCTTTAAGTGCATACCTCTCCCAAAACTGAATATTTATTATTTAAGCCCATGTTTATAAATGGTGTAAAGACAAGGTCTTTTATTAAAGTCCAGAGATGCCAGGGAAGCTTCCAGCAATTCACATACATTTTATAGGCTTATTGTATTAATATTTAATGAAATAGGCTTACTCTGTTATAATGTGATTATAGACCACTTTTGTGCTTAACCCATATTTCCATTAGAAAATATTAAAACTTGGTGAATATTTTATTCAGAATGGCTGTATAGAAATTATAAAATAGGGAAAGAGAAAGTCTACCTGGAAAAATATAACCATGATCTGTATTCAGATAAAAAAAGTCATGGGTTCCTTGTAATAAAAATATGTTGCCAAACTTACCAAACAGTGTTCAGTAATCAATTAATTTTGCATGCTCTGTATAGAATAATGAGCAAGATTTTCAATAAAGGATGGAAATATGATAATCTAGGATATTGTTTGCTTCACTCTATTTGGTCAAGTTGACAATTAACATAAATTATCATGAATACACCAAAATTGACCCATAACCTTAAGAATGAGGAGAGAACCATAAATGCCTATGATGTGTTTAAGAACAGATGCATTTCCTTACTCATTTGATCTATGAAATGATAATAAAGCTACCAGACTGAGGCATTCTGATATTCCTCTTGCAAGCTGTACAATATATATGTGAGCCATTAATTATTGAAACCTCATTATACAACCCTTATTTTTACATTTATGGTTTCAGGCGTTTTGGATTCTGGTGATGGACGTGGACTGCGAGAACATTCTTCATCATGAATTCTTCTTGCTCAAGAGGTATGGAGTGACTTTCAGAATTTTTTTTTTTTCACATCATTTTCTGATTATATGGGCATGTTGTAGTCATCTGTTTTTGTCTGCTGTCAGTCATCTTTAAGATTTCTTTTTAATGCTACAGATTTCAAATTTTTATTTCCTTTACGTACAGCAAGTTTGCCCAGGATGAGCACATGGTGAAGTTCTTTGTTCCTGTGTTTGAGCCCCTGTCACCCCACTACTTCATCAAGGTGATATCAGACAGATGGCTGGGTAAGTCGTACACATCATTCATGTATTTGTGAGAGCTCTTTGAATTGATTCAATTATTAATTCTTTACCTTCGATTTAATTCTTACTTAAGTTGTAAATTTCAGAATTTTTTAAAAATAAAAGGAATTTACCAAAATGGATGTTAGTAAATTTCACCTAATAAAAGAAAAATGTAGCTTTCTTTCTGTTTGTTGCTGCCATATATGTTTCTATATGCAAGTGGAGTGGTCTACCAGTGAATGTTTAAAACAGATTTGAGGCACATACACAATGAAGAGCTTGGACATAACAAACACACTGTCAAATTTGACAGCTCACAGAGGACTTAATAATAATAATTGAAATGAATCAATTCAGAGGTATTAAATCGATTACAATTTAATTGAAAGCTTACAGAACAATGCCTTGATTCTTCAAAGCATTGTTACACTATGATTCTGATGTCATGGAATGGTAAAAAACACATAATAATATTTGTGTAGAAAACTTTTATTTATACATTACCAATTTCTTCTATTCCTTGAAATAATGTAGTGATACATTTTTATCTCCAGGTTCAGAGACTCAGCTGCCCGTGTCATTCCGCCACCTGATCCTGCCAGAGAAGTACCCGCCTCCTACTGAGCTGCTGGATCTACAGCCCCTGCCCGTCTCTGCTCTCAGGAACCCGTCGTTTGAAGGGCTGTACAGACAGAAGTTTGAATTCTTCAATCCTATTCAGACTCAAGGTAAACATTGTTGTATTTATCCCACAATAAATAACTTGTACTTCCTTAAGTTCTGACATTGAGGCACCATAGATAAATCAACATGTTTAGGTGCTTATACATTAGCTTATTTGTAAAGATAATGTTTACTTATCTCTTGTAGTCTTCATGTTATATAATAAACCAAGTGTTTTAATTAACTGGTTTTTTTTATATCTTATGTCTTATATCAGATGTGAGGTGCTCAGATCTGTTTAGAGGTATTGCTGAAGAAAAATGTAGAGTTAAGGTTCTTAACTGAATTTGCTACACTTGATTTTATACAGATACAGTTTAGTAAGTCCATTATATTTAGTTCTAATAATAAATTTTGATTAGATATCCATTTTCATATTTAGACATTTAAATATTTGAATATTTTCCATTTGACAGTGTTCAATGCTGTGTACAACAGTGATGAGAATGTGTTCATTGGTGCCCCCACCGGTAGTGGCAAAACAATCTGTGCTGAGTTTGCCCTCCTCAGAATGTTTTCAGAAAACCCCGAGGGACGCTGTGTGTATGTTACCCCTATGGAGCCACTCGCGGAACTGGTATGCTGAATATCATTGAACTATTTTTCTTCATGTTGTCATAGAGATAAAAAAAAATCAGTTATTAAATTAATTTACTAAGCAGTCAGAAAAAATGTAATATTTTAAAGAATATAAAGTAACTTATGTCTCATACAGCTATATGCAGGCCTTTTCTACGGTTCTCAGATACAAATGTTTCAGTGAAAATAATGGTAGTAGTTGCAAATACAATAAAACTTATATTATATGTATTTAATTTGGCAGAAATGGGACATGATTTAGGTTGTTCTGCATCAAGGGATTCCTTAGCTTGTCTGTGTTAATAAGTCTCATTCCCATTAGCAGTAACTTTTCATTTTCACATTGTTTTATCACATTCAATCAAATGATTCTCCTGCCCAATCTACAGATCTACCAAGACTGGCACAGCAAGTTTGCTCAGATCTTGGGGAAGAAGGTGGTCCTGCTGACTGGGGAGACAGCCACTGATCTCAAACTCCTGGCCAAGGTCGGTCTCAAATATTCTCATGTTAAAATATATTATGATGACTACTGCAGGACAAAATGGAATATGTGAATTAATTCACCTATAACATTATGCTTGTTCATACTAATTTACTAGAACACTGATATTTATGAATATGAGAAATGTTAATCTAATGAGCACATGATTTATATTAACTTTATGAAGCTTACTTAGATAATTATTAGGTATATAATATACTTTATAAATTATGTATAATATGACCAGATAATAATCTCTTAAATAAAAATGGGCTTAATGTGAACATACCACTGATATGGATCCCAAGACAATGCATAGAAAGGTATATATGTAAATGAACAGGTGTATGTAGAGTCAGAAATTGAGTCTGTATTAATGCTATCTTAATTTCATTGATTTTCAATGAAGTGTTACTATGATGGTCATGTATGCATTGCATTTGCAGCTAATAAAAATCAGAATTTTGTCCCCTGTCATCAGAAGACAATACCAGGTATAAAGTTATATGATTATTGATGATTTAAAGTTGATTGAAATATTAATTTAATATTTTCAGGGGAATATTATAATCAGCACACCAGAGAAATGGGATGTGTTGTCAAGGCGATGGAAGCAGAGGAAAAACGTGCAGAATGTCAGCCTGTTTGTTGTGGATGAGCTGCAGCTGATTGGAGGACAAGAAGGCGTAAGTGTCTCATGCATATTCATGAGCAAACTTAAATGGTTTATAGTGTTAATCCTCTCAGATATTTTTGATACAAAGGTCAGTATTGCCATTAGTTCATGTAATTTGTATTAGATTTATAGCTTTTCTGTTGAGCCCTGTATTCTTTAATCCCCAATTGACTTTAATTATGTACTTAAAGATGTTTGACGTGCTATATTCTGCAAATTTCATCTGCAAATTTTGTTGTGCATTAACTGAAACAGTAAGGTGAGAATTTATGAGTTCGAAATTAGAAATATATAATTAAAAAAATCTTCTTATTATTATTAGCTCTGAAATGTATTACTTGTTTGTTTAGCTGGAATAGAGATCATTGGGGATAATGTATTTTAATATTATGGAGTTATGAGTAAGAACATGATTAGATTTACTTGCTGCTTGAAACTGTTGTAGTCATTAAAAATGTTTAACAAGCCTTTATGATGCACTGAACATCTTCTTTAATTGTAGCCTGTACTGGAGGTGATTTGCTCCAGGATGCGCTACATCTCCTCTCAGATTGAGCGTAACATCCGTATCCTGGCTCTGAGCTCCTCTCTGTCTAACGCCAAAGACATTGCCCAGTGGCTTGGTTGTGGCGCTACAGGCTTCTTCAACTTCCATCCTAACGTACGACCAGTACCACTGGAACTTCACATACAGGCAAGTCACCCTAAATAAATACAGTAAAGCGCCATATTTCCTAATCCCAAATTTCCGAAAATTCGTTTTTCTGAATATTAAAATGGGGAACTGAAAATTTATTCGTATTTCGGAAATATATTTCAAGTATGTAAATACCGAAAAAGGAATATTTGTAATTACGAGTCACAAGGCCAGCAGTCATGTGTTAAGCTCAGTGGTAACCCTAAATAATTAGTTCTGGGCTGATGCTGTCGCCAGGGAAAAGGTGTGAAAACGACAGCTAGCCCCGCAACCCTAGCAAGCAACTGAGCAAGTTATCTAAGAGCACTTATATGTGTTATCAATCACATCTTTTTTGTACTCGAACAAGCATAGTTTGTCGGCTTGAGACAGGATGTCAGGCCAAATAACTGAGCAGTTTACTTGCATCAGCATTTGTTAGGTATAATTCATTAATCCCTTGTGCTTGAGCAGCTTTATATGTCCCGGTCTTCAATAATGTAGATCGAAAAGAAACACTGTGTTCCTTGGCGATGTCATTTTACCTTTCCCTACAGTGAATTTGATGGGAAAAAAAAAGCACGCAATTATCCTTAAAGCAGGTTATACTGATCTTTGCCAATTATGCTCAGCAATAAACTAATATCTTTTATATGTCCCTGTCATCAGTTACAAATATCGAAAAGAAACACCGTGTTCCTCGAGTAAAATGGCATTAAGTTAATCATTAACTGTCGTACTAACTTGTTCGCATTTGCGAATGTTTGTTTTCACAAACAATAAGCTTGTTCCCTTGACGTTTTCGGAAAAAGGCGCTCTACTGTACTGAAATTTTAGACCCAAAGTGTATGTTTGTTATTATTTGCTTGATATATAGGAGAGATTACATCTTATGAAGTGTAAGTAAAGCACACATTTTTCAGAAGTCTTAGCTGACATTGAATTGTCTACAACCGTAAAATCTCCACTTAAAACCGCACTTCCGATTAAAACCGCACCCAGACTTCACAAAATTCCAAGTGAGACACTGCAAGGGGCTCAAATACTAAGAACCCCCCTTTAAACCCGCACCAACTTTCGCTACGTAATGATTTGACAAAGACACAATCAAGCTATCATATAGAAATGAACATGCGTAGGTTGCGACTCGGCCATTCCTGTCCACTTTAAAAATTCTTTGGGCATTTTATTTAAACACATCATAACACTTTTTTGCAGGGTCACTCAAGCATGAAGTTTTGGAAGACGTACGGGCCGGTGAACCTCTGCCTGTTCATACAGATTTTATATTCCGTGCCATATTCTTGTTTGCTACTGATTTGTCATTATATTTTGGAAAAAAATATTCTGCTGATCCATTTCAAGTCACTGTATATTTTAATTCTAAAAGTAATATTTTGAAATCTTAATTTTGATGAAAATTCCATTTTCTGGAATTACTCGGAAGATTCAAATCATTTTCATACCAGTTACTTTGGTATTATCATCGTCACATCGTACATTGACATCGCTCGTTGTTACAATTTGCTGGTGCGTTTGAAAACATCGCTGGTCAACTTAATTAAATATCAAAGTAACTTGTTGAGATACGCACTTATAGGAAACATGACGCTTGAAAAAGAGTGATTTTAAGGTAAAATTAAAGTGGCCAGTCGGAGTAAGCAAGTTTTTTTCTTGAAGAAAGTTTCCGTGTGGGGAGCCATTTTGTCAAGGCAGCGTTCGCACAAGGCACGCTGGGACGAAAAAGGTGGCTGTTCTGTTTACCACCCACCGCGTACAGCCGTTCAAAATATTCTTAGCAGAATACCGGGGCGTTTCAGCACATGGCGGCACTCAAACTTGATTTTAAAATGATCGTCTGCCATTGTGTGACTCTTTACGATGTCAGCTTTTTATTCAGATTACGTTTTAAACAAATAATCATTGCTAAATAATGCCGCAAATGGGTTTAAAGTAGGCTTTTATTTCAATTTTGCTTGACCATGCCCAACGAAGTGGGCCGCTGTGTGTTACAGCAGGGTTGTTGTAAACGTATCGTTTGGTGACAATTACCAAGATTTAATAACAGGTTATATATCACACGAAAACTGATCAGCAATATTTAATTTATAAATAACAAATAATCGTAAATAATACATTTACACAAGGGTCCCATGCATGCGAGACTGCTGCTAAGAATGGCCTTCGAAAGTTGCAATATTATCGCCCACTCGCCGGCCCAAAAACGATGTCTGTCAGGAAGATATTCAGGAAACCCTTCTAGTATAAACCACACAGTGCTTTCAGGAAATCAACCTGATTTCAAGATCTAGAATTTCTTGATTAAACCGCGGTTTTAAGTGGAGATTTTACGGTATTACTTGTTCTTGTCAGCTGATTTTAAAACTGTTCGTTAAAGGTAATTGAGCAGATATGTATCAGATATATAGGTAGATGATATAAACAAGATTTCATCAAATGCATCACCTGAATATATGGTATGGTAGTACAGTGAAACCTGTTTAATAAGACCACCTGTGGGACTGGCAAAATGTGGTCTTAATTCATAGGTTGTCATATTAGACAGTTCAGTTAGAGATACTTGTTTCAAGTGTTACAAAGATGAGTGCTTTCAGTTCACCATAAGGTGTCTTAAAAGACGAGTGGTCTTAATAGACAGGTGGTCTTTCTGACAGGTTCCACTGTATCCTTACATCTTATATTTCCCAAATAAGTGAAGTGAACAAACTGGAGCTAAAGATAGTGAATAATTTGAATTATCCTACCAGTGAGAATTTTGTCATGCTCTAATTTGACATTGGGAATGAACATTGTAACGCTACCATGTTTGTTGACGTGTAGCATCAGTAGAGTGACATCCCATACATGAAGATGTGTTGGACTTCATCCTGTTCATGTTTATCTCTGTGAATCATTTATCATTCATGGTCTTGTCCAACCATTAAATACTTTATAAATTTTACCTTTTAAGCGCATCATTTTCATTTTAGCTCAGTTATTTTCTTTATTTATACAGTAGAACCCTTGTTTACAGTCACATCTCAACAGCAGGTTGATAGATTCTGTGGTTCCATTTTATCTCCTCTTCTTCTAGAGAGGCCATTGTTGTGCCATCCCAATGGGGACCTTCAATAAAGGAGTACTGTATAAATGTTTACAAGGTGCTTCTCTTTTACAGGGCTTCAATATCACACACAATGCGTCCAGGATCATCGCTATGTCAAAGCCCGTGTACCACGCAATCAAGAGACATTCGCTGAGGAAGCCCGTCATAGTGTTTGTGCCGTCACGCAGACAGGCTGGTCTTACTGCGGTCAAACTGCTCACCTTCTGTGCCGCTGAGCAGCAGCCTGAAAAGTTCTCTCATGTCAGCAAGTCAGAGCTGGAAGTTTACCTGGAGAAGATATCAGACAAGGTAATAAAATACTAATAGTATAGAATTTTATCCTGGGTTAAGACTAATAATATACTTTGGAGCTGAAGATCCCTGCATGAAGGCAAAAGGTGAAATCTTGATGGCACCTGGGAGAATCACTGGAATATCTTTGTCACAGATTATAACTGATTGATTTTCCTCACCTATGTTATTCAGAAAGCATGAAATCTAGAGGAGTTAATAATAACCTTTCTTTTATGTCATTTTATTCATTCTCACTCAAAGAAAGAGCCACTGAAGTGTATATTCCTTTTCTCTACCCTAAGAGATCATATCTACTGAGAATAAATGCATAAATATCTTGTATTGTTATCACAAGATGGGTGTATGGTAAAAGCATGGTCAATTTGAGGACATAGGAAATGCAGCTTGACTACAAATCACACTGGAGCCTTTTAGACAGAGTGATGAACCTCAAAGGTTTACTTTGATTACATCTGAAGTATTTCTTACCCTACCCATGTAAAATCAGATATCAAAAGGCTAAATTTTAACAGATGCTTTTCATAAGAATATTTATCATATGTCAATAGGGATGGTTTACTACAAGCCATTGACTCTTCATTTATTTAAAATTTAAAACAAATATTATATTTAATAGTCATTACATGTCTCAATGACCTGAAGTCCCACAGAAATCAAATAATAAGCTATAAAGGAGCTGTTAATTATATTAATGTTGAATTACTATAATAATTAGGGTATCTTTAAGAAAAGTAAAAATCAGAAAAAGTAAATTTATTTTTACTGACATTTCAGGTGTTAATATTCTTTTATTGGTATGAATATTTAAAGGGATGATGGTTGATATTTAAGGTTCTGAAGGAGACCTTGGAGAGAGGTGTTGGTTTTCTTCATGAGGGTCTATCTGACATGGATCGTAAGTACGTGGAACAGCTGTTCATGGCCGGAGCCATACAGGTCGTAGTGGTATCACGCAGCCTGGCCTGGGGTCTCAGTATCTCCTCCCACCTTACGATCGTCATGGATACACAGTACTACAATGGGAGGGTCCATGCCTATGAGGATTATCCAATCGCTGACGTGCTGCAGATGATTGGCAGGGCAAACCGACCAATCAAAGATGAAGAAGGTATTTCTGCTTTCTCGTCAACACAGCTTACTGATAGGTTGTATGGCCTTGTAACTTTACTGAAGGAAAGGGCTGCCCTATGTGATCAAGGGTTTAGTATATCTAGTAGCTTTGTTTTTACTGGTCATTCTGATACCTGTTAACCTATATCATCAAAATTGATATTTCAATATTTGCATCTTTACAATTGTAGTTGTGTTCTTGGCAAAATCCACATATTTCATGGGGTCAGAGGTCACTGGGCTTCTGTATGATGATGAGTTGGATTTTGTTGAAGCTCACTATGAATATTAACCATTTAAATATTTTGTCTGAGTTTATTCTTGGGAAAATATGAATATTTTTAATGAGGTCAGAGGTCACAAGACCTATTATGCACTCTTGCCCTGCTCTTTTGACATTGTTCTTCTTGTCTCTCTCTTTAGGTAAAGCTGTGATCCTATGCCAGAGCTCCAAGAAAGACTTCTTCAAAAAGTTCCTGTATGAACCATTGCCAGTTGAGGTATGCTGAAACTTTAATTAATACCAAGGTAGCTCTTTACATCATGATACATAATAATTGCAGTCTGCCTTTGCAGCTTTTGATATAATTCAAAACAGTGAAAGAAATTTCTAGAAACCTTGCACACTTTTATTTGTACAGGCATATTGCAAAGAAGGTTGATTCACAGGTTATTTTTTATTGAAGTAATATGAAGATATACTTTTTCAAGAGTTGAAAAATTTTATAATATTTCATAACCAGTGGTAAAAACTGATTTAATTTGACCATTTTCCAGTTGTTTTATAAAACTAGCAAAACAATGAAGTAGCAGAAGTTTATGGGTATTATTCAGCCATTGGAATAATACAGTTAAGATTAAGTGAAACATAAATATAGTTGTGTGACTATTTATCATGTACAGTCCCATCTGGATCATTGCCTCCATGACCACTTTAACGCCGAGATCGTTACCAAGACCATGGAGAACAAGCAGGACACCGTGGATTACCTGACATGGACATTCCTGTATCGTCGAATGACACAAAACCCCAACTACTACAATCTGCAGGGTACAAATGTTTCAGTTATCTATGTCCATAAAATAGATGTGTTTAGGTATTGTTCTTGAATAAGTACTGAGCAGGTATTATTATAATGTAGATAAAAAAATATGTTTGTTTGTTCTCATGTAGTTATATTGTGATATCAGGCTGTGTTCATGTACTGTCACATTCCTAGTATGGCTTCATTTTCTTATCAACATCAGGACCATAGAAAATGTTGATAGGAGGTGAGGATGGCTGATGATAGGAGATATCAGTTTGGAAAAATGTAAAGATTTATTGTTTTAATATACCAATGGCCATACAAACAGAAATCTTGATTTCATATTTTGAAAGATAAAAATAGTGGATGTTTAAGGTCAGATCACACACATGAAGCAGCACAGCAAATAG
This sequence comes from Sipunculus nudus, assembly GCA_026874595.1. Taxonomy (NCBI): domain Eukaryota; kingdom Metazoa; phylum Annelida; class Sipuncula; order Golfingiida; family Sipunculidae; genus Sipunculus; species Sipunculus nudus. The sequence continues at coordinate 17,145,234 of CM049306.1, read as the reverse complement.
TAAAGTTGCAAACTATTCTTGTATACATTCATGTCCTTTTATAACAGCTATTTATCATTGCCTGTTAATGTTTTCCTATTTTACCATTGTTTATATGTTACTCATGCTTTATCACTTTTGCCATTATTATTGTCACTTACCTGTGTTTTCTGGAATTACAGGTGTGTCTCATCGTCACTTGTCAGACCATCTCTCAGAGCTGGTAGAGAATACACTGAATGACCTCCAACAGTCAAAGGTCAGCTCACCATATTTCTTCCACACCTGATTGCAGTTAATTTCATTCAGCACTCAGCTTTAGAGAGGAGATAAATAATGTTCTTTTTTATTCAGTCTTTTGGTAGAAACCTGAATTGATAATACCAGTAAAACAATCAAACTAATAATTATTATAAACATGCTTTTGGAGTACCTTTTCTCTAGATGTCCAGTTGTTAAACCTACTTTCTGATGAGGACAAGTCTGGTTAGTCCATAGATTTATTATTTAGGTAAGTTTCCTTGCCAAGGGAGATTAACTAGAACCAGAAAGCTTCAATTGTCTTTAAAAGTATCTAACAAGGCTTTTGTAAATGAGGGTTCACAGGACATTGCTGTTTCTGTGTCTGTACACAGCAGGCATCTGATATGTATCGTCTTATATCTTGATATTCACCATTATGTTAACTGGATTTGTTTACAGTGTATCAGTATTGAAGATGAGATGGATGTATCACCCCTCAACCTGGGAATGATCGCAGCCTACTACTACATCAACTACAGCACAATAGGTCAGTACACAGACAGTATCATAGCAGGCATTTATTAATCATGCACTTATTTGTATTTTGACAATTTGACCAGTTTTTTGGTCAAAAGGAGAAGTTAAGGAGTATGGATTAGTCACCTGCAGAGTATATGCAGTTTGCACCTTGAAAATTATCCAGTGGGACTTGAAAATCCAGTTTGGTAGACCTTAAAAATAAGTAAAAAGAATATCATGTCAGGTTATATCAGACATAAGACTGACACCAGAACAGAAACTGATTTGCTTTTTGTTTGTAAGGGTGTCAAATTTGGGAAATTTCACAAAAAAAAGGAAATTATAGCTCTGATTTTTAGCTCAGCTGACTGAAAGTCATCTGAGCTATAGCGATCACTCTTTGTCCGTTGTCCGTCTGTCCGTCTGTCCGTCCGTTAACCAGGCACAAATCGTAACCGCTGAACCTAGAACCTTGTAACTTGGGATTCTGAGAGGTCCATGAAAAATCTCCTTGGAAACCAGAAATTATGTCTCTGTTACCCATATCCTTTCGAGCTATGGGGCCCCAAAATACCCCCCAGAAAAGTCAAAAATTTCATACAAAAACTTCAATATCTCATTAACTACTTGACTGATGGTCATGATTTTTGGCATACATATTGATCATGAGATGTTCCATCACTTCCTGCAGACTGGTGGCGCCACCTGTATTTTTCGATTTTTTACAAATTTTTTTCTCTATTTTTGAGACCTTTAAAAATGTGAACATCTGTTAACAGGGCACAAATCTTAAAGACTAGACCTAGAATCTTAATTCTTGATACACTGAGAGGTCCATGAAAAATCTCCTTGGAAACCAGAAATTAGGTCTCTGTTACCCATATCCTTCGAGCTATGGGGCCCCAAAGTACCCCCCAGAATAGTAAAAAATTTCATACAAAAACTTCAATATCTCAATAACTACAACACTGATGGTCATGATTTTTGGCATACATATTGATCATGAGATATTCCATAAGTTCCTGCAGACTGGTGGTGCCACCTGTATTTTTCGATTTTTTTACAATTTTTTCCTCTATTTTTGAGACGTTTAAAGATGCTGTTATCTGTTAACGTGGCACAAATCGTAACCGCTGGACCTAGAATCTTCATTCTCAACACACTGAGAAACCTATTAAAAGTCTCCATGGAAACCATAACTTAGATCTCTGTTACCCATATCCTTCGAGCTATGGGGCCCCAAAGTACCCCCCAGAAAAATCAACAATTTCATACAAAAACTTCAATATCTCATTAACTACTTGACTGATGGTCATGATTTTTGGCATACGTATTGATCATGAGATGTTCCATCACTTCCTGCAGACTGGTGGCGCCACCTGAATTTTTCGATTTTTTACAAATTTAAAAATGTGAACAGCTGTTAACAGGGCACGAATCTTTAAAACTGGACCTAGAATCTTCATTCTTGAAACACAGGGAGACCCATGAAAAGTCTCCATGGAAACCTGAAATTAGGTCTCTGTTACCCATATTCTTTAAGCTGTATGGCTCCAAATTACCCCCCAGAATAATGGAAAATTTGATACAAAAACAGCAGTATCTCAATAACTACAACACTGATGGTCATGATTTTCGGCATACATATTGATCATGACCTGTTCCATCAGTTTCTGCAGACTGGGTGCGCCACCTATTTTTTTTCAAATTTTTACGATTTTTTTTCTCTTTTTTTGATACCTTTTAAAGATGTGGTTATCTGTCAACAGGGTACAAATCGCAACAACTGGACCTAGAATCTTCATTCTTGTCATGCAAGGAGGCCCATGAAAAGTGCCTGTGGAAACTTAAAATTAGGTCTCTGTTACCCATATCCTTCAAGCCCTCAGAATAATGGACAATTTGATACAAAAGCTGAAGTATCTGAACAACTAATGGGGAGATCACCATGATTCTTTGCATGGATATTGATGTTTGTAAGTGTTTCATTAGTTTCTGCAGACTGGTGGAGCCACCTGTATTTTTGTACCCGCCAAAACGAAGTTTTGTGGATACTATGTTTTTGACCGGGTTCCTCCGCCGTTGCCGTGTTCATTTCCAGAGAGCTCCTCTGGGACTTGATTTTATGAGCTTTCCAAGCTCATCTCGGGAACCGTTTGACTGATCAGGAAATAAAATTTATACTAATGTAGCCCTTTGATAGCTCTATAACATACACAAAAAATGGTGGCGCCACCTGTAACCATGTTTGCACAGTGTCCATCTGTTCATCTGGCTTTGGTTAAAATCACTCATATCTCTGCAGTGAATTGACTAATTCACCTGAAATTCGGCATGCTATACATCCTGGATAGCTTTCTTGATTTTATGACAGGTGGCGCCACCTACATTCTCATTCACGCTGATGACATCCAAGCTCATATTTCGGGAACCGTTTGACCGATTGGGCCAAAATTTTGCATGTGTATAGATCTAACATAGCTCTTTATCATATGCTAAACTGGTGGCGCCACCTGCAACCATTTTTGCACAGCGTCTGTCTGTTTGTCTGCCGTGCGATAATGTCACTCATATCTCGGCAGTGGTTTGACATATCTGCCTAAAATTTTGCAGTTTTATACATCCTGGATAGCTTTCTTGATTTTATGACAGGTGGCGCCACCTTTATTCTAGTTTATGCTGCAGACATCCAAGCTCATATCTTGGGAACCGTTTGAACGCTTGGGCCAAAATTTTGCATGTGTATAGATCTCACATAGGTCTTTATCATACACAAAACTGGAGGGGCCACCTGCAACTATTTTTGCACATTTTGCACAGCGTCTGTCTGTTTGTCTGCCGTGGCCTAAATTCACTCATTTCTCTGTAGTGGTTTGACATAACTGCCTAAAATTTTGCAGGTTTATACATCCTGGATAGCTTTCTTGATTTTATGACAGATGGCGCCACCTACATTCCAGTTAACGCTGCACACTTCCAAGCTAATATCTCAGGAACCATTTGACCGATTGGGCCAAAATTGTGCTTGTGTTTAGATCTCACATAGGTCTTTATCATACACAAAACTGCAACCATTTTTGCACAGCGTCTGTCTGTTTGTCTGCTGTGGGCTAAAATCACTCATATCCATGTAGTGGTTTGACTTTTCTGCCTAAAATTTTGCATATGTATTCAACTTGGACAGCTTTCTGGATTTGTGGTAGGTTGCACAACCTACATACACATTTAGGCTGCAGACATCCATGCTAATATGCAACATACCTCACTCTGTTTCCCCTTGCCACTCAATCCATGCCTCACTTCACCCGTTCCACTCTGATTTTGGCAGATACACGTAGTCACTTGTCGGCTACCCGTATTCTAGTTTTTAAAGTTTACACATTTTTTCTCTATTTTTCAGATATATAAATACAGACTAAATCTTGGCCTGTTGGTTACTCTGTTAGATGCTTCAGTTGAATGGGTATCTACCATTCTGATGATAAAATTTCCTTTTGTGAATCTCTTCCCAGTCAGCTGAGCGTCATGACCCATGGGTCACTTGTTTTAGTCTCCCATGCTTTTAATCATTGTATACAAGTATTATGATTAATATTCCTGTAACAATATTCATCTCCAAGTTCATAATTTCATTCCTTGATGTATAATTACAGAATTGTTCAGCTTGTCCTTGACAAACAAGACCAAGATCCGTGGTTTGTTGGACATTATCGCTAATGCAGCAGAGTACAGAGAAATCCCCATCAGGCATAAGGAAGACAGCGTCCTCAGACAGGTAGGTCACGTTATTGATGATGGAACATCAATTAAAATGGGTGTGTTAACCACCAACTCACTGTAGTAAAATGATATAAATAAATCTGGTTTAAAAATTCATACATGGTTATTTGCTCATGATGTGAATATTGCATCCTGCACTAGATATAGATCTAATTGAGATGACAAGTTATTACTGGTATCTCTGTCATGATACTCTCCATCTTTCATGTTTTCACCTGTATTACACCCATATTTTAGAGCATTCTGATTCTGATGGTGGGATATATTTCTTGTGTGAATTATAAATTTGCTTGGGGGCCAGTATCTTGTGGCCTTTAAAATTTACTCAGTTTTTACAAGAATGTAAAATTCATGAATATTATGTCATTCTCCACATGTCCTTAGAATCTTGTTTATATTATGTTGAATGTTAGACATGTTTGGTTTCAGATCGATATGGATACATTTCTTCAAGAATTAATATATGGGATTATGTGTTAACGTTAACTCAGTGTCAGGTATGACTGTAGCAATGATGTTGTTTATTGATTTTCAGCTGGCCAGCAGACTTCCTAGTAAGCTGAATGCTGACTTCACAGATCCGCACAACAAGACCCACATCCTGTTGCAATCTCATCTGTCCCGCATGCACCTGTCAGCCGAGCTCCAGTCTGACACAGAGGAAATCCTAAGCAAGGTAAACTGTGCTGTGATAATGAAGATTGATTAAAAAACTTAAGTATGCATATCTGTTCATCCCACAGGACAGACATTCTCTGAAGCTCTGCAACTCATTAACCAACTCTTTGATACAAGGAACTGATATACATAAAATGTTTGTGTAAATACATATGATTACATGGGGATCTCAAATTCAATCGAAGGTATGAGTAGGCCCTTAATGACTGTTAATTGCAGAAATAGAGTAACTACATGATTACCCGGTAAAATCTGTATTCAGCTTACTGCAATTTAATGTTACTTTTGTCCATCAGTAATGAGTGATCTCTTAAATGTTGAATGAGGATTTGATATGATATACATAATAATCTGTTAGCATTCCAGGAACTTATGTGTTTCAGATCCTATTGATATCAAACTGGCTTTATGTGATCCTGATATATATCATTATATGTATATATATATTGGTAAATGTAATGGTACATATTTTGTTACAGTAGTTATTGCAAGATGTCAGTATTGTTATCTTGACATATTTCAGGCAGTTCGTTTGATCCAGGCTTGTGTTGATGTATTGAGTAGTAATGGCTGGTTGTCCCCGGCGCTGGCTGCTATGGAGCTGGCCCAGATGGTCACGCAGGCAGTATGGAAACGAGACTCGTATCTCAAACAGCTGCCTCACTTTGATAATGACCTCATCAAGAGGTGCACAGAAAAGGTCAGTATCAAAAAAACAGTCATAGCTCTAACCTTTAATTGTTTTCCTGTATATATGACAGCATATCTTAAACTTCAAAGGTTTGTTTCAAATGATAACTTTGTATAAACCAGGAGAAAAGCAAAGTTTTCAAACTGTGATTCATAACTGATAGTGTTCAAGTCAGATTGAAAAACTGATGGACAGGTTGTGTTTAGCATTTAATGGCACAGATGTAAATATAATATGTGACATTTATACTTAATATTATAATTCAAGGTTTGGGCAGGCACTTGCAAGGTACAGATGCTTGTGAGATGGTCCTGGTACAGGATTTTCATAGGGTACCTAGGTACCTTGTACTTTAGAATGTACCTGGTAGAAGTAAAAATATATTTCAGTTCAATTCAGTTACATTTGAATTGATGAAAATTGCATCCATTACATTTATATAAAAGTCAACATGTCCATTCCATGAATCATCCTTGTGCCTGGAGTATGTTATACCTGGTACTGATCCTTTAGTTACAGGTACAGGTACATAGTTCTTCCTACTCATAACAGCCAGGTACAGGTACTGGTACTAAGGTTCAAGTAACTGGCCCAATGTATGTATTATATATCTCACATATTGTATAACTAGATCACATAATTTATTGATAATGTTCTGTCTCTTAAGAACATTGACACCATCTTTGACATCATGGAAATGGAGGATGATGAACGTAATGATTTGTTAGCTCTGGATGAGTCCAAGATGGCAGATGTGGCACGTTTCTGTAACAGATACCCGAACATTGAGCTGACCTATGAGGTCACAGACAAGGATAGCATCCACAGGTAATGATGCCATCTGATTAGTTATTATGGCAGTCTCCAGTTCCATAAGGAGATAATATTTTACGTGACAATATATACATAACTTTTTTAAACAAAAGTGAAAGGCTTGGAACGTTAGGTGGGAGAATTAAACATGTTTCGATCGCTGACTGTTGAATGTTTTTAACATAAACAGTATGACATATAACTTCAAGATCTAAAAAAATAAATTTGAGACTATAATGCAGGAACTAAAATTTGGAGTGTACAACAATAGAATATTAAGTGTCAGGTATTCTGTTTTAATATTATGGCCAAGGTATGTTGCTTTTATATATTTCAGTATAATCAGTGTAGAATTTCATTAGAAAGAATTACAAGCAAACAGCATATTTTATGATTCAAAGGTACTTATAAGTCTCTTGTTTGTGGCAATGTGTGGTGTTTGGCTCAACAAAGATAGATGTTAAAAAATGAAAATTCACTGTACAGGCAGATAAGAGGTTTACTAGTATGTCATTTTGATTTCAATCATGTAAAATAAAATTATTATCTGATTTTCAGTGGTTCCAATGTTAATGTAATTGTCACATTAGAGAGAGAGGATGAGATTACAGGACCAGTCATTGCACCATTTTTCCCTCAGGTAAGGACAACATTAAATTGCTGAGGATGGTCTTGTATGAATTCCCAGTGTCAGATTTGTGTAACTGTGTCAAAACAAATACATAATGTTTATAAAATTGAAGAATCTTTCATATCTGTTTAAAATCTGTAGTGATGGTACAAATTTTCTTTAAAAGCATGGTAGTATATTCACATTTTATCCTCACTGTTAATGATATGACAGATAAGTATGTTTAATTTCAAACCCAAAATGTGAATCTGCATGTACAGTGTTATGGTACATCCATGCCCAGTGCTCTATATGTATTGATGTTAATTTTCTCACAGATTGTTAAAAGTAAGTATGTGATACAAGATGTAACATCTCAGTATGTGCCACCCTTTTCATTTCAATCTTCAGATGTAATAAAATACAATATGGTATATATTAAATTTTCCTCTTTTTGCAGAAACGTGAGGAAGGCTGGTGGGTTGTCATTGGTGACCCCAAAAGCAACAGTCTCATTTCCATCAAACGACTGACCTTGCAACAAAAGGCAAAGGTCAAACTAGACTTTATTGCGCCAACCCCAGGGAAGCATAACTACCTGTTGTACTTCATGAGTGATGCGTACATGGGCTGTGACCAGGAGTACAAGTTCCACATTGATATTCATGAAGCGGAGAGCGGAAGTGAAAGTGGCAGTGAAAGTGATTAAACTGGAGACAGCATCATGGGATAGTAGTTCCATGACATTAGCATAGATGTTTGCAGTAACTGTTAATAAATATTTTTGTACCACACATGGCTTTTAAGGAAGCATGTGTACAGATGTCATAAGCTGGACTACAGTTAAGCACATTGATATACTGTAATTACTGCATATTATGATCACAGTTTTAAGCTCAACTGTATATGTGACTGTATGGTGTCATTAGTTTATGTTTTGTGTAAATATTAATATATTACACATGGGTTTCAAGGAAGTAGTCAACATATTGCCTTTAATATTTCCCCACTAAAACTCATCCTTGCAAGACTTTGTGGATGACTTGCTTGTACCCTGGTGAGTTGTATGTGTAAATATGAACATGCATCTCTTGTATCACATAAGACTGTTAAGGAAGTAGTTGAACTGATGTCAGAAGTAAAACTACATGAACTTGCATACAAATTTGTTGCATTTATTCACAAGCTATGCTTTCACAGAGGTACGATTGTTAAATGTGCTAACATCAATAAGGTTTCACATGACCAGATAACATTGCATTATGGTATTGGTACCTATTTATGCATTTTCCAAACAATATAGTGACCTTTGATTGACCCACATGACCAGTGAAGTATTTATCAGAAATTATTTTAGAAGTCCTTATTCATGTATTATAAGGTTAGCATCATTGGTTAATTAAACTGACCCTATCTGTGGGATGGAAAGCATACACTGTATTAATAAGAAGTCAGGCAAAACTACAGTTACTCTGTTAAGCTGGAATTAACATGCATTGTAAAACCATTGCAGGGATTTCATAAATTCCAGTGTAGCATCAGGATACATTGTGAGGGAGAATATGAGATGATCAGAATAAAATGGATATTATGATGATAGAGTATTTGTCACAAGGAAGTACATGTACATAAATAACATTTAAAAAAAGCCATTGAAGTAATAAATAATTAAAACAACATGAACTGTGAAAAGTCTTTACAAATATCTTTTCACATGTTTACGAGTCATTATGGTGTACTTGTTATCTGTGAGAATGTGTGTTATTCTTTAATCTAAAATCCTGGTGAAAAAGTAGATTATAGACAAAGATATATTCAGTTACATCCAACTTGGACACACTGATCAGCATGGCCTATGTAATACTCGTGTAAAGTGCATTCCAAACTGTCTTCTGCAATGAAAGAATTTGATTTTCTTTTCCCCTGCTGAGCTTCCAAGGTCTTGTGGGGTCAGTGTATCTCAGCTGAGCTTCCTAGTTCCTGTGGGGTCAGTGTATCTCAGCTGAGCTTCCTAGCTCCTGTGGGGTCAGTGTATCTCAGCTGAGCTTCCTAGCTTCTGTGGGGTCAGTGTATCTCAGCTGAGCTTCCTAGCTCCTGTGGGGTCAGTGTATCTCAGCTGAGCTTCCTAGCTCCTGTGGGGTCAGTTTATCTCAAGATGTCACCAGAGCTGGGAGAGGGAAATAAATCAATGTCCCCTGCCCTATGAAGAAGGACTACTAAAGTAGTTAATGTCCTTCTGTCCGTCTGTCAACCCCTTTTACCAAGTATCTCTAAAACCCTACTGCTTTCTTCACCAAATTTTCTCCAGTGTTTCCACCTGATTGTGAAATTTTCTGATTTCACATGTTAACACATATGGTACAAAATCTTTACTTTTTTATGCCCCCGCCACAAAGTGGCCGGGGCATATAGTTTTACCCATGTCCGTCCTTCCATCATTACAAAATCAAACAGTTGTACATACTTTTTTTCACAATGCCTGCAGATATTGGCCTGATTTTTGGTGTGTGGGCAGATACTGACCAGTTACAGATTGAGTTCGCGTTTTGTCCCGGTTGACCTACTTTTGACAGTTTTTACGGCTCCTAAACTTAGAAAATTTCATTAAAAAATAGAAATTTTCATGACAAATACACATGTACAGACTTTTTTTCACAATGCCTGCAGATTTTGGCCTGATTTTTGGTGTGTGGGCAGATAATGACCAGTTACAGATCAAGTTTGCGTTTCGTCCCAGTTGACCTACTTTTGACCGTTTTACGGCTCCCAAACTTAGAAAATTTCATGAAAAATATAAATTTTCATGACAAATGTACATGTACAGTTGGTTTTTAGCACTCAGCTCATAGGCTGATTGTCTATTGTCATCACCCAAGCTGTCCGTCCGTCTGTCCATCCATCTGTCCGTCCGTCTGTCTGTCCGTCTAGCCTCCGTCCGTCTGTGTCTGGTAACTTTTACCTTGTGAGCGGGATGTCTCTAAAAGGATTCACCGTTGGAATTATATTTCATCAGTGAAGATGTATATCGATGAAATCTTGATCAAGTGCAAAGATGGGTGACCTTGACCTATTTTTCTTTGTTTTAGAGCTGATTATAGAAAAACACTCAGAAGCTTATATCTCAGTGTGAGATATAACCATTGAAACCATTGTGTGGATTTTCACAAAACTTACTATGGTCATAGGGACTGATGATCTGTTCGTGCTGCACAGTTTTGGTGGCACCACCTACAGTTTCTGTTTTTTTAATGAATTTTTATCAGATTTTTTAATTTTGGCCTTTTGTGCAGGATATCTCCAAAGGTATTCAACACAGGAACTTCATTTCTTCAATGCTAATGCATGATATTCACAAAATCTTGGTCAAGTTCAAAGATGGGTGATCTTGACCTACTTTTCAAGGTCACAGAGCTTAGTATAGAAAAAAACTCATTTCTCAGGAAGCTTTTGGTGGATTGTTATGAACATAGTACATACCTCTCCAATTTAAATTTATAACTGATTATCAGCTTTTGCTTATATTCTAGTTTTGCAATGCAACGCTTACAGATACTTGCCTAATGTTTGGTCTGTTGGGGCATAATGACTACTTACAGATCAAGTTCGCGTTTAGTCCCAGTTGACCTATTTTTTACCATATGACATCCTGAACATAGAAAATTTCATGAAAGACAGATATTTTATGAAAATGCACATGTATGGACTTTTAAGCCCTCAGCCCTTAGGCTGATGGGCTATTGTTGTCACCCAAGCTGTCCGTCCGTCCGTCCGGCGTCCGTTAACTTTTACCTTGTGAGCGGGATATCTTGAAACCATTGGGTGGTTTATCACAATTCTTACTATGATCATAGGGACTGATGGTCTGTAACTGCTGCACAAGCTTAGGGGCGCCACCTGCAATTTCTGATTTTTAATGAATTTTTCTTGGATTTTTCAACTTTGGCCTTGTGAGTGGGATATCTCTAAAAGGATTCACAAGAGGAATTTTATTTCTTTGGTGAAGACGTATATCTACAAAATCTCCATCATGTTTGAAGATGGGTGACCTTGACCTACTTTTCAGGTCACAGAGCTTATAATAGAATAAAACTTAGAAGCTTATTTTTCAGGAAGCATTTGGTGGATTGTTATGAATCATGGTACAAACCTCTCCATTTTAAATTTATAACTGAGACATGTACAGATATACATCCATGTGAGAACAGATATTTAGTACTTTTTACTGTTACCACCTCTAAACACTGTTGTTTTGGCTGAGGGCTTTTGTCAGCTTCTGCTGATATTCTAGTTATGTTTGTATCCAGATTATATGGTTGTCATGTTTGTAGCTAAGAAGAACTGCAAGGATTAAACAATTACTTCAAAAAAGGACGGAACACAAATTTCAACCAGTCTTATAGTCAAAGCCTGTGGTTGCAAACTAGCTGGCTGTCCATACCCCTAAATGACTTACAATTTTTTTAGCCACCGCAACCTTTTTTAGTGATGCAACACTGCTTTTACAAATGTAGAATCACGTGGCAACTGTGCCCTGTCCCCCCCCCCCCCTCCCCCACACACCTCCCAAACAGATATGTTGCATTACTTATATTCTTTTACCGATTGCTGTTTCCAATCCAATGTATACAACTTTTCCAATCCTGAATCAAGTGTTATTTTCAGATATTTATTATTTTGCAAATTTAAAAAATATATTTTAGAAAAAATAAATACATCTGTGTTTCTGTGTCAGGACTGCCTAATATCAAAACCACTCATCTGGTTTTCTTCATATTTATCATAAATAATCCTCTATATAATTCCTATGTACATGCCAGAAATTAAGGCTGTATTATATAATTAGCTCAGCTGACTATAAGTCATCTGAGCTATAGTCGTGGTCCTTTGTCTGTCATCCGCCCTCCGTCCGTTAACAAGGTACGTTTTGACACTGTTTGACCAATAAATTCAAAATTTTGCATACAGTTAGATGTCTCCAAAATCTCCTAATTGGGTCATTAGGACTTGGTTCCTTTGAAATATTAAGGAAAAACCTCCCGTTCTCCATAAAAAAGCCATTGTTACACTTCAAGGCTGCCTAATATCAAAAACCACTGCTCTGTTTTTGATCAGTTTTAGTATTCCTATTCTTCCATACGTTTTCTATCAACATACCAAAAATTAGGTCAGTATTGAGTATTGTTTTGAAGTTGTAGGCCGTAATATAATGCAATTTTTAAAAAATCAGGAAATATATTTTCTCACTTAACATGAGAATAACTAAAGCTGGGGACTTTTTCTCAGGGATATAACTTTATTAAATCAAGATTCAATTAGTTATCCAAAATTAGATCTGAATTTTGCAAGTTTTTACAGTTATTAGCACAAAAAGAAATTAATACCTTACCTTAAATTTTGTCCAACTTTGGCTACGGCGCGTTTTTTCCCTGTAAGCACTGTTGATTTAATTTTCACAGCATATATACATAAGGATTTAATCTTTTAAAATCTGAAATTTCAAAGGAATTGATTGAAAAGAGAAGCTTTTATTCAAGTTTTAATATACCATGTCAAGTGTTGTTTACATCAAGCCCACCTAGAGTACAGCCTTCTCTTGTGTTATGTAACCCTCTCCGGGCAGCTTGCCTTGGCTCAGCTTGGCCACTACTAGCAGGCTTCCCCTCTGCCCTGCCCCCCCCCCCCCCAGCTGGTGCATAAACTAGATGAATGTTATAATTTCCTGTATTTGATTTATTCTTATTCTAGGCTATGCAATATTTTTGATTTTGTATTGTACCACCAGGGTTACAGTGATTAAAGTGCACATTTAATTGATTCCACAAAGTGGTGTATTGCTATGAAAGTGTGGATGTTCATCAGATAAGTAATTCTTTACTTCAGAAGAGTAAAAACTTCACCAGGAGTGAAATTGATATAAATTCCAGTAAAAAATTATAGCTGAGATAGTAATTAGCACAATGATGTTGTTGTCCCTCATTTAGCTGACAGTGTGTATACCTTATTTAAAGATGTTTTTATTTTATCAAATTTACTGAATCTTTTATTTCGATGAATAATATTAAGCATGTACTGAAAACTTCAATGTACACAACTTTTTAATAGTGATTCAAGGAATAATCTTGGAGATGCCATGTTGTGGAAATATTTTCTTTTAAATTCTGTTTAAACATTTGTGATTTAAAAAATAATAAATTATATGTGTATGCATGATATGACCCGATTGGAGCTACACTTTAGATAAATATTGATTTGAACTTAGAATTCTGATATTTTAACTTATATTTTCAGAATTTTTTTATTAAATTTATAAAACTAGTAAATAAAAAAAAATGAATCTGATAAAAACTATTAATGGAAAAAGTGGATATGCAAAAAAAAAATAGGCTTAAATATAAACTTAAAGCATTATTCCCTTGAATGTGAAATAAAGGTATTAGTCAATTATGTCCATTTGCCTGTCCATCTGTAAATTTTTCATATGCATCACAGTATCTCAAAATTTTTACTGCTATTCTTCATGACAACAGTCCTGTCAGAGTATTAGTTTTGCAATCATATATTTAGAACTTTACTCAAACCAAGTAGGAGGGCCCCTTTCCTCTTAGCTTCTCATATGCTTGTATATATGAAAAACATTACAATAGAATATTTTGCATTTGCAAAAAATTCAAATTTCAGCTGAGCACCTTGACCCATGGGTCCCTTGTTTAGGCTTTGCCATTAGTCCTCCTGGGTTGGACCCCTCTTTTTCCCAAATCCTGGATCCGCCCCTGAGAAGACAATTTAAAAATAAACGCCCTCCATGCTAATTTAATTAACCGTGTTCCTAGATACAGTATATATGCCGTGATATAAAATCGAAACATTTTCTGACTTTTTCAGACATCATATGACAGATTCAGGGTATACTGGAAAATACCATTTCGCTTGACAAAATATGTCACCTTTGCCGTTGGAGGAGGGAGGGGCTCTTTAAATGGTCGACGTCCGTTCGGCCCCCTGCCAGGGTGTTATCAAAATATATATTCCTACAGCTGTCATCGCAAATTTTCGTTAAACATGGATATTGAACTGATCTGTGTTTGTCACCTGCCAGTGGCGTAACCTTTATTTAGAAATTCTGTTATCCGAATTAGGTATGATCTTACTAAACATGTGCTACAATTCCTTTAAGCAAGGGGAATTTAATGATAATATGTTGGCTTTCATTTGCATGAATTGCATTTTTATGACACTCAAAGCTAGCTGAACATGATATTATATTATTTCACGTTTGCAGGCAACAGTATACATAGTCTGTTACCAAAGATTGGAAAAGAGAACAATTTTTTTGATAGCCTACTGCTTCCGAACATGCCATTTCAGTAAACAGATCTTTTTGTATGATAAAAAAATTGACCCATCTCTGTCAAATGTAACGTGTATATTGTTTGAGATTTCTTTTTAATTTGCTTCAAAGTTCATGCATAGATATGAGTTAGATGATAATGCAGAAGCGGATCCGGGGGGGAGGGGACGAGTCCAGGGGGTCCGGACCCCCTTTTTTCATCAACTGCAACCTTTTTTTAAGGGTTTCAGACAAACTTTGGGGCACGGATCCCCCTTTTCCGGGCCTGGGAACATTTTTAGCTCAGCTGACTATAAGTCATCTGAGCTATAGTCGTGGTCCGTCGTCCGTCCGTTCGTCTGTATGTCCGTCCGTTACTGGCACGTTTTGAAACCGTTAAGCCCCTTTAACACATTCACGGATAGCAACAGGGATCACCCCGGACCTTAATCCGTGGTGTTCCGGAGACAGCAGCGCGATTTCGTAAATAGGGCTTTCACATATTCACGGATAGCAACACGGATAATCCTGGAGCATCGTTCCGGAATCATCCGTGTTATCTACGGCATCGCCGTGTAAACAGCTGGCATCACCGTGTTAACACCGTGTTGCATCCGTAGTGATCCTTGGTGCACCAGAATGATCGGAGAAAAAACTTAAACTTGCACATGGAAAGTGCCGGTCTCAATACGGAGCTCCCGGTGGCTACACAGAGACTCCCGGATGTATACGGTGGCTACACGGAGGTGCACGGTGCCTACAAGGATTGATACGGATGATGATTCATCCATGTACTCCGGGACGAAAAATTGTGCAGGTTTAATTTTTTCTCCGAACATGCCAGTGCGCCAAGGATCACTATGGATGCAACACGGTGTTACACGGTGATGACGGTGTCAACACGGATGATCCCGGTACGATGATCCGGGATGATCCGTGATGCTATCCGTGAATGTGTGAAAGGGGCTTAAGACCTACGAATCCAAAATTGGCATACAGTTACATGTCCCGAAATCTCCTACAATATCGAAAATTGGATCAATATGACTTAGTTCCTTCGAGATATTAGGGAAAACCCTCAAATATCCATTAATAACCTAATATCACACTTCAAGACTGACTAATATCAAAACCACTGATCTGTTTTTCTTAATATTTACCAGAAGTATTCTCCTATATATTTCTATATACATGCCAGCAATTTAGTCCGTTAAGTGTGATTTCTTCTTTGTTATAGGCCCGAACATAAAAATCCAGGAAAAATATTTACTAACTTAACATGAAACATTTTGAAACTAGAAACTTTTCCCCCAAGTATATAACTTTGTTTAATTAAGATTTAATTATCTACCCAAAATTAGATCTGAATTTTGTAATATTTTATAAGTTATTATCATATAAATAAATTAAGTACCTTAAATTTTGCCCAACTTTGACCATGCCACATTTTATTCCTGTGAGTACTGTTGATTTAATTTTCACAGCATGTAAACGTAAGTATTTAATTTGTTTAAATCTGAAATTTAAAAATAAAAGCTTGAAAATTAGGCTAGTTATTGAATTTTTCTTGAGGCGCTGTTGCAGTCACTTGCTTTGTCCAAATGCATTGCAGCGCACTCCTGGTGACTGGAAGTCAGCTTTGCCAGGGTTCTTGATTTGTTACAGTCACTGGGGAGATGCCCTGCTGTGACAGGTGTACAGTTATTCTCATATCACCATCAACCCTACCCCCCCCCCCCCCCCCCCCGGCCAAACCCACCCACCAAGTGTTATGCAATAATTGTTGTTTTCACTGTATATCCTTAATTGTAAAGCTGTGTCTAATCTAATATACAAAAGTGTTCCTTGAAAAAGTAATTAAAGGTGTAACCTAGAAGATGCCATCTTGTGCTAATGTAGCATTTTTAAAGAAATCAATTTTCTTTTTAATGATTTTAACAAATTAAAATATATAATTTAAGCCATTAGTATGGATAAATTTATAAAATATGACGCAAATTACGGATAAATAAAGGCACAATTTAAAATTGTGAAATCTGAATCAAGAATTTTTTTAGATATTTATTGTTTTGCAAATTTAAAAGATATATTTTTGTGGTAAAAAATAACTATACATTTGTTTGTTTAATGTGGTGTTAGCTGACAAGATTGAGATTTATGATGATGCAATTTAGAATTATGAATTAACTTTTATATTCAGATATATCAGATATCGAAATATAAACTTATAATAAAATAATTATGTGATACCCAAATTTAGGATCTAATACAAACATTTGTTCATTTTTTCCTGCCTCAGCAGAATTGGGAGACCAGGCTTTGTTTGCCCTGTATATTTATGCAGAAGTGTTTTTAATCACACCTTCCCCCCCCCCCCCCCCCCCAACTCTGCTGCCATTGATTCCATTGCACCTGTGCACTGGGACATTAGTTTTTATTGCAAATGTGTAAAATGTATTTAATTTAAAAAATAATTGGATTAGAAAAAATTAAAATCTTATTGAGCATATCCTTGCCTCAGGTGAATGGAACTAAAGTGATCAGCTCTGTCTGTTCATCATCTCTCCGTTATCATTAAATATATATGAATTATGAATATTTTCTATAAGTACTGTTGAAATATTATATGCTGTATGTGTATGGATTTAAGCTATTAAAAAAAATTTGAAAGCAGCTTATATATTCAGTTGATTATTATTGCAGAGGTTAAACTTTAAAAAAATTGATATATTAAATTTAAGAAATAATTGAAACTTCATTTATCATAAGCTTTGTTTGTCTATCAGTCTCTCTGTCATTTTTAAAATTTCATTCATTTTTTATCCTGTAAGCATTGTTGAATTAAGTGAAAATCTTATGTATGTACACTATAATAATACAGAGATGTTGTAACTCCCATCATTCATTCCCCCCCCCCCCCAACCACCACCACAACCAAGTCCCATCTGTGGAATGGGGACATTAGTTATATTTGAACTGCATACATTTCATAAAATAAAAAAATACTTATATTTAATAATATATATTCTAAAAAAATATATCCAATTGAACATATGTGTTAACTACTGATCTGTCAACAGTTAATCAAAAAGCCAACTAATGATCATGGTAATAGTACAGATTATTTGTTCACAAACTGCTCACATGCTTCAGTTTCAACACTAGGAAACACATGATCAGGTCACAAAATATTATTTGCAACAATTTCTTGCTCATCAATACAAACCAATCATATAAATCAACCATAGCCTATATTACCTTTTCCTCTCGCACTTTATCTCCATTTGATATTATTTTAGATTTTTACCTTCAAGGTCAACTTAGCTGAGCACAGTGATCCATGGGTCCCTTGTTTTAGGGCTTTCATTAGTCCTCCTTGGTTGGACCCCCTCCCCTTTATTTTTCCTAAATCCTGGATCCGCCCCTGTTATGGCTTTTACCAAAGTGACCTTGACCTACGAAGTATCTATCAGACCTAAGTTTCTCAAGAACGGGTTCATGGATTCCTCTAAAAATTAGAATGACGAGAGAAACTTGAACGGGTCATCATCTTTGATTGAAGTCTGGATAAAAAAATACAGTATTTTTGTTTTGTTTTGCGCAGTTACCTCCTCTTTGCATGCACATTTAAACAATAACTGCAGTTCATAGATGAAAAAAAATTATTCAACAGATTTCTCTAAAATTCAACATGTCCTCTGGTGTGAGTTGGTCAAAACATAAAAGAACTGCAGAATTATCCTGTAATTTGTCAGGACAGCTTTATCTTGAATGGAGAACTGCTTTAAGTGGTGGTACCACCAAGGAGTGTATAACAGACTTCTCGGTACCACCAACATGCAATACTCGTTCTCTGATATTTTCTTTTTAGCGAACTTGTGAGCTTATGCGATGGTGTGGCGTCGTCCGTCGTCTGTCGTCCATCATCTGTACGTTAACCCATACTAACTTGAAAAAAATTGGAGCTAGCATCATGAAATTTAATGCAAAAAATTAGCCATCTGAAAAATTCTGCATTTTCTTAGATTTTTTAAAGAAAAAGCTTAAAACCTATAAAAATCTACTCCAAAACTGTCAAGCCAAATTATTCAATATTTCACAGAAATAATCTTTTATACCATCTCTCTCAAGTTTGTTCGAATGGTTCAAGTTCAATGAATTTTGGCCGAGTTACAGGAAGTTGAACTAAGTCATCTGTCCAAAAAAGCACACTAAAATGACAGTCTCAGAAACGGCCAGAGCTATCATCACCAAATTTTATGCCAGTGTTGGTCACATGAGTCATATATGAATTTCAGGTATTGGTGGTGCCACCTGCATTGATCTTTTTTTGTACGGGGGTCATTGGTCATCTGTACATTTACCCATAATTTCTCAGGAATAGCAGGAGCTAAAAAAGCATTTTAGCCAAAGTCTTTTAGTATGTGTAAACAGTTTAACCAACAGGCCAAGATTGTGTATCTTTAAATAGGTTGAGAAACTGCCAACTGTTTAAGATTTGGCAACAGATCAAGAGTTCATTCAGTGCAGCCAGATATAGGTCAAGAGTTCAATCAGTGCAGCCAAGCACAAGGCATGTGATCACCTCATGGGTGACATGTGAACACCTCATGGGCACCATGTGATCACTTCATGGGTGTCATGCCCCTCAGGGCAGGGCCCCTGCATGAGCTTATGCAAAGGTGTGGCTACTATTTCAGATTTGGCAACAGGCTAGAGGTCAGTCTGGATCTATTTATAGCTCTGTCAGACTGGCAACTGTGTTAGATTAGGCAACAGGTTAAGAGTTCACTCAGTGCAGCCAGGTATGGGTCAGGAGTTCACTCAATGCAGTAGCTCTATTTATATCATTGGCAGACTGCATACTGCATCAGATTTGGCACCGAAGTTCAGCCTGGATCTATTTATAGCTTTGGCAGAGTGCCAACTGTTTCAGATTATGCAACAGGTCAAGAGTTCACTCAGTGCAGCCAGGTACAGGTCAAAAGTTCACTCAGTCTAGCCAGGTGCAGGTCATGAGTTCACTCAGTGCAGTAGACTGAGCCAGCAAATTTGTCACAGTTCACTCGGGGCAACTGCCTTTCTCACCTAAGCCTGGTCAGCCCCATGCATCAGACTCAAGGTAAGTTTGATGTTTTGGTCTGATATTTTGACCTGTCTATGTGTCTTTGATGGCTTTCACAAGACAGGTGTCGCCACCTACAATGACTTTTGCACAGTGTATGTGCATGCTTTTTTCTACAGAGGAATTTGATATATCAGCCTGAAATTGGGCATATATATACTTATCGAATGGCTCTGTCGTATACACGACTGGTGATGCCACCTATAAATATTTTTTTGCACAGTGTGTGTCCCTGCTTATTTCCAGGAGGGGTTTGATATATCAGTTTGAAATTGGGCATTTGTATATATCTCAGATAACTTTGTTGTATACAAGACTGGCGGTGCCAGCTACAATCATTTTTGTGTTGTGTTCACCCATGCCAGAATTTCAGCAGTGATGTTTGTGTAATTGTTTCTTATTCAAAATGTTTAGTTCTTGCATTGTTCATATACATGAGATGTAATGGTCCAGCATTGAAGTATTATACCTTGTGTATTTCCATATGCACAGGTTCGCATTAGGCCTGTAGGTCTTGTTCGAATTTTCTCTGTTGAGCAATTGTGAGCAATACAGCACATTAATCAACAAATAGATCAATAAAAACAGTGGCCGCCGATAGTAAATATAGATAATGATATCTAGTAGGATCTAGGTGATCAATCGTACAAGGGTGTTGTAAAAAATAGTAGATACTTTACATGGTTTCACTAACAAAGACTATAGTGACCGATAAACTTCAGCACATGACCGGTCGCATGCTTTTTTCAGTTTTTCAACAGGGGCACATGTCAAGATGTTCACTGATAGCATTGCGATAAACATGCTCTTACACCCATTAAAGCGGCGTTACAAGAACTTTTTTAAACAGGAATTACCTGCAGTTCAATTGAATATATGTGACCAAGCCTTACGCCGTCAGTTTAAACTTGTATTAATTTGTGGTGATCAGTTTACGGGAGTGTTTGCACACTGTGTGAAAATGGGTCGGATAGTATGCCCAATATGTTGATAAGCTCCGCCAGCGTTGTAATCTCTCTCGGTGCAGAGCACCTGGTTGTATAACCTTTGAACTGGTAATTAATTTTCGAAGATTTATGATTTGTATGCAGCAAAAAGGTACAATTATATCTGTGATGTAATAGTAGGCGTTATATTTAATATCTGAAACACTACCAAGTTCTCACACGTTTTTGTGATATATGGATTAAACTTTCTCAATTTTTTAGTGATATTCTTCATTTGCATGTTACAAGTGTACCTGGTTTTGCCGCCAAATTTGCCGATAAACGTCGCTTGGCAGGGATATCTTGAACTGGTCAATTCATATCGTTTCTCTTTTTTCATCATTTTTTCCAGGTAAGAAATTTCCAGTATATATTATCGTGATTGAATGAGTGTGTAAATGTTATTACAGTACGGTATGCCCGTCATTATATGATGATAATAATAGTAATGTTATCTTAGTCATATTGCTTAATGTGGTCTGAAAGGTGAACTATTCTAAGACAAATTTTGGTCGCCTATATTATTATCAAATAGACTATTATATTGATAATTGTAGTCCGAAAGGCAGACTTTTCTATGGCTAAATGTAGTCATCCAAACGGTAATAATATTGCCGGAATTCTCATGTACATACGCATGTATTTTCAACCGTAAATTCTGTATATACGATTGCCGAGTGTTTTCATACTACACAATCGTGTTGCTGTTTACGACTTGGAATGAATGTTTTGAACTGGTCATTTCATAAGTTTCCTCATTTTTTCCCCAGCACTATTAAACTCGTAAAGAACATTCAATGTTGTGCTTTAGATTGTGCTTATAAGAGACGTCTGTGCGGCCCACAACCTTAGTAACAGCCCTCATCACCCGGTTTGTGAGTAAAACCCTTATATATATATATATATATATATATATATATATATATATATATATATATATATATATATATATATATATATATATACGTGAGGATATGGATAATTAAAAGTGGCCTGTTTCGATATCTGACGTATTTTAACCAAAGAGAATCCCGTGAAACTTTTATTTAAAAAAATGGACAAGAAAACTCCGATCCTCCTGCACACAGGCAGTACATTTATTAATATCCAGGTGTATATGAAGTATGGGGATCCCGCATAAAATAAAACACACTTGACTAACAAAGAGATCTGGTGCCAAGTCAAACGTAAAGAGAGTTTTGCAAGGACCTTTTAGCTTCCGTTCGTATGTAACCAACCACCTATGTTACATTTTTTCTTTTTGTTCAACATTGGGGCATAGACAGTGTATACTAACAGCTTGTAAGTAAACAAGCTCATACATCCGTTACAGAGGCGTTGTGGGAACTTTCCTTATTAGGAATTACTTAAAGTTCATTTATGTTTACGCAGAGAAAGCCAGAAGTTCTACAGAATAGACAGGAGAATATCTAACCTTAGTCTATGAATATAACGGCACGCCCATTACCAGAAATTTCTACTGATCAGAATGGCACCTTTATGCTTTCATAAATTCACCAATAACAAAATACAGCGATTTCAGGTGTTGTTATACTT
The DNA here is from genome assembly GCA_026874595.1 of Sipunculus nudus. Classification (NCBI taxonomy): domain Eukaryota; kingdom Metazoa; phylum Annelida; class Sipuncula; order Golfingiida; family Sipunculidae; genus Sipunculus; species Sipunculus nudus. The sequence continues at coordinate 17,122,926 of CM049306.1, read as the reverse complement.
AATGTTATAAGTAGGGGCCGATACAGCTATTAACATCACATTTCACAGGCATATTGATCATGTGACTGAATGTCATTGTCACTGTCTCATTTGGCCTCTCATTCTTTTAAGGAAAGGTTTGGTAACAAACATGACACCCACCTGTTACTTTGACAGCTGAATATTATTCTCAGTTTCGTCGTCTTCTTTCATTGTTACCAACTCTCATGAAAAATAATGCAGACAGCAATGCAAGACCCCTAGGCTTTTTGACCGACTTTGTTTAGATCCCCCGTCTCTTCAATTTAACAATGACTGCATTTTATCTTGAAAGCTAATTCAATAATTTCATTATAATCTAGCTAGCATTTTACATGTTATTTACATATTTATAGGTCCCTGCAAAGGTCTAGGGATATAATGGACAACATTGATAGAGCGTATTCTGCAATCAGGCGTGGGAAGGTCTTTTATAGGTACATGACAACAGCTACGTGAAGGTGTATTGATTGTACCTGCGTGGACATTGTTCAACTGTCAATAACATGTCTTATCAATAAACACGTAGACACAATTTATGCCTAGTGTAAATCTTAGGTGGACCATAGAAAGTATTTAGATGTAGACATTGCCCTCTTTGCCCACAGTAACAGCGGAAGATCATGGAAGCACGAACTTGTGTCTTGTTTGCTGTATTAATATTTTGTGCTGTTTCATGTATTTCGGAGTCATCAGGTATTTATCAACTATTTGTCTTACATGTTGATACTTGAACATGATATAACATACATTATGCTTAGAGAACATTTCTCCATACTATTGACCGTATAAAAATCAAAATCCATCATGCAACGTAGAGTATAATAAATAGTGTACTACTCGCTGATCCAGAAGGGTTTTTGCCCGGCCGACTTGTGAATCATGCAACAAACATTGCCTCATAATACTCTATTTACATACACTCTATTTACTATCAACATACCCTATTTACCATATTGTTTGGCACTCTTTGATGCTGGTAATATTTATACTAAATCCTTGTACAGCTGACCCCCAGTCTCAGCTTTTTAAGTGACCCATCACATTACCTGCCTGGGACTCCCTTAGTTCAGATTTACTCAATACGCCAGAGTAGGTCACCTGAGGTTGCATAATTTAAATGGTATAACTTTTGTATGATAGCAGCGTAAAATAAGTAGCCTTGAGATATCACACGTATGTAAATATATTCCCTTCATCAAGAAAACAAACAGAAATTCCACAGTCTTGGCCGGTCACTATAGAGTTTAAACTGTTTAAATGTCCTTTTTTATCTTTTTTGTTTCTCTCCAAATTTGATGTTTTCAACTGAAACAATCAAATTGGGAGAACCTCTTCTTTTTTTAACCATTTAATCCAATGTCCATCTGACATCTAGGCTATTTTTCTCAGATGTTTACAGCGGTTACACGGAAATGGGCGATTTCCGTTTGCCGACCATGCATGACCTGAGCTTACTGTGTTTCCTGTTATTACACTATGAGTAAATGAGCTGAATTTTGTGTTAAGTACAAATGCGTACACTGCTACCAATATCAAGGGGAGCGAGTTTAATTAATTCTGGGCCGCCTCCCCATAAGTTTGTATGGTCCACCTCGGTTTTGGCATTCGAACGTTGAAAATGAAGACAAAAGGTCTCGTGATCGATCTGGTGTACCTGACAGAATTTGATTAAATTCCGATCAGCTGAATTAAGGGTCATTATTAGACCGTTGTTTATTAGGGATTCCATGGCTGGAGAACACTGATTTCAAGACCTCAAAAACTGCAGAAGCTTACTCTGATTAAAGTTTCACAACATCAATATACTTCCAGAAATAATCGATCAAAAGTATGTATCTCAAATAAGTCACAACTAACTAAGCTGAATAGTAGGTCTGGTGTTATGGTAGGTTTCAGAGGTTCAGCAAACTGTTGATTTTGGTGTTAGCCCATTTGACACATTTGCTTATTGTATCTTCAATATTTGCATTCATGCAGGGCTAATTCATCACTTCACCTGCTCGCTGTTTCCATTTGCCCATGGAATTTATGTGCAGGCTTTAGGATTTCTTCATTTAGACATCTGAGGCCTTTGTATACCTCTGGTGTCTGGTCATTCTTTCACTACTGTATTGTTCATCCAAAGTCCTGGAATCCTTTTGTTTTTGGTCGGCATAGCTCAGAGGACAAGGTCATCGAAAAATTATGAAATGATATTTTCATCATAACTTTATCAATATCTTCACAAACTAAGGCTCATTCTCTTTCTATGCGTCTTCACCATAATGCGGTTTTGTCATATTTTCTCAACTTTGTGTCACTTTGTCAGTGTGTCTGTCTGTCTGTCAGTTGACCTCAATTTCGCCTTTTTGCTGGTGCTTGTGTGTTACATATAGCATCTACAGGCCACAGTTTTGCAGGAATCCTTTTGAAACTAATACATCTTATTAGAGAGTTATTTTTCAGATTTGGCAAATAGGTGCAAGGGTGCGCTGCACATGAAACACTACAACATATCATTTTATGGATATATCTCCAAAACTATCATTTTTTCCTTCGTGTCTTCTTTATAACATGATCAAGTTATTTGTCTCAACTTTGTTTCGCTTTGTCAGTATTTTTGTCTGTCTGCTAGTTGTCCAAAACTATCAATTTTTTTCCATCGTGTCTTCTTTATAACATGATCAAGTTATTTGTCTCAACTTTGTGTCGCTTTGTCAATATTTCTGTCTGTCTGCTAGTTGTCCTCAATGTTGCCTTTTGCTGGTTCTTGTTAGCGAACCTGTGAGCTTATGCGATGATGTGGCGGCGTCCTTCGTCCGTCGTCTGTACGTTAACCCATACTATCTTGAAAACGGCAAGAGTAAGCATCACGAAATTTTATGCAAAAAATTAGTCATCCAAAAAACTATTTCGGATTTTGCTTATTTTTTGGCTACCTGCATTTTCTTGATTTTATTGGGGAAAAGCTAAAAAAGCTTTAAAAATCTTCTTATCTGAATCTGTTCAGCCAAAGTGTCCAATATTTCACAGAAATGATTCCTGGAACAATCTTTCTCAAGTTTCTTCGAATGGTTTAAGTTCGGTGATTTTTGGCCGAGTTACAGGATGTTGAACTTAGTCATCTGTCCAAAAAAGCATACTAAAATTACAATCTCAGAAACGGCTGGAGCTATCATCATCCAATTTTATGCCAATGTTGGTCACATGAGTCATATCTGAAATTGAGGTATTGGTGGCGCCACCTGCATCGGCCTTTTTTGTCCGGGGGTCATCAGGGCCCGTATCATACTGACGGCTACAAAAAACTTCTTCTCTGAAACCATATGGCCAAATTGTTTAATATGTGAAATGATCCTAGGGTAGTGCTTTCTGAAGTTTGTTCAAATGGTTTCAGTTCAGTGACTTTGGGCTGAGTTATGTGAAGCTGAATTTAATCATATGCCATAACATCCCTTTTTTAACTAAGTGGCTACAAAGATCTTCTTCTCAAAAACCACTGGGCCAAATTCTTAAATCTCACACATTAATTATCTTTAGATGTTGATAATTCCAATTTGTTCAAATAAATTTGGTTAAGAGATTTTTTGCTGAGTTATGAGAAGCTTAACTTAGCCATTTTGCTGTATTTTCCCATATGAGTTATAAACCTATAAAACGTTTTTTTGACTGAGGCCACTGGGCAAATTTGTTTAATATTTTATAAGAATAATCCCCTGAATAATTCTTATAATAATTGTCTTTTATGGTTCCAAAGAATGAATTTTGGCTGAATTATAAAGATTGATTTGAGTAGTTTTACCATATATGAAAGCTGTGTGAAGCAGATACATCTAGCCTGGCACCTGTTTATCAGCATCCATTACATCATGCCTCTAGACATTTAGATTTCTGGTTATCTATGGTTGATATTGACAAGAATGTTTTTTAAAAGCTTTTAAAAAATGTAGATTTATGATTTTAGATATTCCTCATGCCAGGCAATGTTTACAATCACAGGTATACAGCTCTCTGTGGGTATATAAAGACAGCTGTACATGGATTATGAATAATAGGTATCCATACTCAACTTAATTCAAGATTTTGCCATCAGTGAGATGTATCTGTATTATAATTTTGCATTCAATATGCATCTGTAGTAATTTTTAGCGAACCTGTGAGCTAATGCGATGGTGTGGCGGCGTCGGCCGTCTGTACGTTAACCCATACTATTTCAAATACGACTGGAGCTAGCATCATGAGATTTAATGCAAAAAATTAGCCATATGAAAAACTCTGCATTTTCTTAGATTTTATAGAGAAAAAGGTAAAAAAACTTTAAAAATCTTCTCCTCCATAACGGTAAAGCCAAATTGTTCAATATTTCACAGAAATCATCTTTTATACCCTCTCTCTCAAGTTTGTTTGAATGTTTCAAGTTCGGTGAATTTTGGCCGAGTTACAGGAAGTCATCTGTTAAAAAAGCATACTAAAATGACAGTCTCAGAAACGGCCGGAGCTATCATCATCAAATTTTATGCCAGTGTTGGTCACATGAGTCATATATGAAATTCAGGTATTGGTGGCGCCACCTGCATTGACCTTTTTTGTGCGGGGGTCATTGTTCATCTGTACATTAACCCATAATTTCTCAGGAATAGCAGGAGCTACCATCCCCAGATTTTATGCAATAATCTGTCACATATCAAATGTTGTGGGATTCAGCTTATTTTTTTTTTTTTTTTTTTTTTTTGCTATCTGCGTTTACTGAGATTTTATAGGAAAAAGCTGAAAACCTTTAAAAGTCTTCTTCTTGTTAACAGTCCGGCCAAATTGTTCAATATTTTGCAGAAATGATCCCAGAGGCAAGCCCTCTCAAGTTTGTTCAAATGGTTTGCATTTGATGAATTTTAGTGGAGTTACATTAATTTGAACAGTCATTTGGCCAAGTAAGCATACTGACATAGTAATCTCAGAAATGACAGAAGCTAGCATTACCACGTATTGTGCAAATGTTGGTCACATGACTCATATTTGAAGTTGCAGATTTTGTGGTGCCACCTACATTGACCTTTTTTTATGGGCAAAAACCTCATAATTTTAGCCTCTTTCAGCTTAAAATGTTTCTGATGAAACTGTCAAGTTGAATCGTTCATTTTTCAAAAGAATTATCCTAGGACATGGTTCTTTCAATCATATCATAAAAGCTTTTGTTGGTCTTATGGCCATTATTATGTCTATATCAAACTGAGGACTGCAAAACTTCAAAATTATTGTTTCAATTATAACTTATGTAACATTGCACAAAAATTATTCTTAGGTGGCCTTTGTTCAAGTTTATGTGAATGATTTTTGGCAGAGGTATTGGACCTTAAACAATGAAAGAACTGCATCTTTTATTATTCTAGATATTTTGATAAAAAGTTTATGAATATGTCAGCATGAAAAAAAAGCATTTTAGCCAAATGGTGTGGCTACTATTTCAGACTTGGCATAGGCTTGAGGTCAGTCTCGATCTATTTATATCTTTGGCAGACTGCCAACTGTATCAGATTAGGCAACAGGTCAAGAGTTCACTCAGTGCAGCCAGGTATGGGTCAGGAGTTCACTCAGTGCAGTAGCTGCATCCTATTTATAGTGTTAGCAGACTGCACACTGCATCAAATTTGGCACCAAAGTTCAGCCTTGTACTATTTATAGCTTTGGCAGACTGCCAACAGTGTCAGATTATGCAACAGGTCAAGAGTTCACTCAGTCTTGCCGGGTGCAGGTCATGAGTTCACTCAGTGCAGTAGACTGAGCTAGCAAATTTGTCCCAGTTCACTCGGGGCAACTGCCTTTCTCACCTAAGCCTGGTCAGCCCCATGCATCAGACTCAAGGTAATTTTGATGTATTGGCCTGATATTTTGACCTGTCTATGTGTCTTTGATGGCTTTCTCGTTCACAAGACAGGTGTCGCCACCTACAATGACTTTTGCACAGTGTATGTGCCTGCTTATTTCTACAGAGGAATTTGATATATCAGCCTGAAATTGGGCATATATATACATATCGAATAGCTTTGTCGTATACAAGACTGGTGGTGCCACTTACAATAAATTCTGCACAGTGTGTGTCCCTGATTAATTTCAGGAGGGGTTTGATATATCAGTCTGAAATTGGGCATATGTATATATCTCTGATAGCTTTGTTGTATACAAGACTGGTGGTGCCAGCTACAATCATTTTTGTGTTGTGTGCACCCATGCCAGAATTTCAGCAGTGATGTTTGTGTAATTGTTTCTTATTCAAAATGGTTAGTACTTGCATTGTTCATATATACATGAGAAGTAATGGTCCAGCATTGAAGCATTATACCTGGTTTATTTCCCAATGCACAGGTTCGCATTAGGCCTGTAGATCTTGTGTTTTACATAGAGCATTCTACAGGCCACAGTTTTGCAGAAATCCTTTTGAAACTGATAAATCTTATGTCATTCACTAATATCTCGAAACCGATTTTTCAGTTTTGGAAAATAGTCGCTAGGGGGCGCTGCACACGAAACACAAAAACATTTCATTTTTTGGCCATATCATCAAAACCATCAACTAAATTAAATAAATTGTAGCTAATTTCTTCCTCTGGATCTTTTCCATTACCTTATTAAGTCATCTTGTCTCAACTTTGTGTCGCTTTGTCAGTATTTTTGTCTGTCTGCTAGTTATCCTCAATGTTGCCATTTTGCTGGTTCTTGTGTTTTACACATAGCATTCTACAGGCCACAGTTTTGTAGGAATCCGTGTGAAACAAATACATCTGGTGACATATACTTATATCTCGAAAGTAGTTTTTCAGTTTCGGAAAATAGCCTCTAGGGAACGCTTCACACGAAACACTAAAACATATCTTTTTTTTTGCCATATCTCTAATTATCAACCTGAATTACATAAACTGTAGCTTATTTCTTCCTCTGGATCTTCTTCATAATTTTTTTTTCTAATTTTTTGGATGCCTCAGAATATTTTCTCTTTTTTTCCAATGATTTTCTTTTCATCATCGACATCACATGAACTAATGAATATATAATGTTACAAAAAGTCATACATGCAGTGTTCGGTACGTATTATGATATCAGTGACATGTAATTGAATAAACTCACAACTTATAGATTAATAGCAACGTGTCAATAAGGCTTTTATTCTCATAATGTTCTGCACAACCTGTATAAATTAACGACTTGCACATATCTGGCATCACAACTCTAGTATCTACAGCCCATTCAGTTATCTGTTTATAGAACGAAAGACTCACAGTGCATTCACAAAATATATGTGTAATAGTTTTTTCTTCATTTGAACAATACGAGCATTTATTTGTGTCTATTATTTTCCATTTATACAATTTTTCGTTTACCGATAAAATGTTATGAAGAATCCTGTACTGGAATTGCCTTAAATACATATCAAGCGAGACAGAATAAATATGATTTACTGCTTGTTTCGACGTGGTGTTTAGGTTCAACATAGTTTCTACTTTTTCTTTATTTGGTGGATCACACACCTTTTTTGGCACAGTTTTCCATACAGCCATTTAGAATCCAAATTTCTGGCATCTAAAACCACTTCTTCTAAGGAAAGAAAACTTCCCATAACATCAATTTCATCCGCTTTGTCTGGTATTTTGTTATTATTTATCACACATTTCCATTCCGTCGGTATCGCATGCATAATAGAAAGATAGTGAATATAACATTTATTGTAATATTTTGAGCCAGGCGGTAAAATATGTGCTAATCGTCGTTTAGTTCCATTTTTTTTAAACAATTGGAATATATATTTTATACCAAGGTCATTCAGAAACTTATTATTAACCGTCTTACCTCCAACCTGAATATATTTATTGTTCCATAGCTGCTGTAAACATATATCTACAACTCCTTTTGGGCTTTTTGAAGTAAAATAAGCCCATGACTTCAAACAATGACAATAAAATTTTGTCATTTTTCTTTCAATTAATCCCGGATCGAAATTTGCACCAATATTATCTATGCCCCCGATATTTCTGAAATACAAGTTTGGGATCGAAGCAAAATTTGTGTTTGTTAAATTCTTTAATCTGCAAATCCACATAATTCTCTGACTATCTAATATTGTTTCTATATCAGGGTATTTTAAACCTCCACTTTCCATATCACTGATTAATACTTCGTATTAATTTTTGGTTTTCTTCCATACCATATAAATTCAACGATGCAACTTTTGATTTTTTTTTAATGAATTCTTTTGGTGGCTCTATAATATTAAGAACGTACAACATCTTGGTTATACCCACTGATTTTAACAGTGTGTTTCTTCCAAAAATTGTTAGGGCTCTCTTTCTCCAGGAGTTTAATACCGTTTTCATCTTCTCATACACACTTTCAAGATTTAATTCATATGACAATTTCTCGTTATATGTATAATATATTCCAAGTATTTTTATTGCCTCATTATATAGATCCACATATTTAATACCAATGGTTTTATTTTGTTTGGTCTGTCTGCTGCCAATGTGTGCATACTCACTTTTCTCATAATTTATTTTAACTGAGGACACATTGCCGAACTCCTCCAATAATTCAAGAGCAGCACTCACAGAATCAAGGTCTTTCAGAAAAAAGTGGTATCATCAGCAAATAAACTCAATTTAATTTCGCAGTTGTAAATACGAATTCCCCTCACTTTATCTGATTGACGAACCGCTATGGCCAGGACCTCAATAACAAGCAAGAAAAGGTATGGAGCTAAAGGGTCTCCCTGACGGGTACCTCTTTCTAAGTTAAAATAACCCGATGTATATCCATTATTAATGACACAGCTTTCCAAATTTGTGTGTAATATTCGTATCCAGGAGAGAAAACCATCACCAAATCCAAAACTTTTAAGGGTGGTATATAGAAACACATAATCAATCGAATCGAAAGCCGCTGCAAAATCAACGGCTAACATAATTGCTTTATACCTAAAATTCAAAGAGTAATCTAATATTTCATTAATAAGATGAGAGGTATCTGATATTTTCCTGTTTTTTATAAATGCAGTCTGTTCCTCGCCAATTAGTTTTGGTAAAATTTTCTGTAATCTCTTATCTAATATTTTACTTACAATTTCAACATCGACATTAACCAAACTTATTGGTCTCCATGACGACATATATCTGTCATCTTTTCCCTTTTTTTCTACGAGTTTAATTACAGCTTGTCTTTGACTGGCTGTTAATGATCCGTTAGAAATACTGCTGTTCAAACAGGATAATAAGTCATCAACCAGGAGATCAAAAAAGGTTATATAGAATTCTTTAGGTAGACCATCGTTTCCTGGTGTTTTATTACTTTTCATTCCTTTAACGCTTCTAGTATATCCTTTTTATCAATTGCGGCATCGCAAATACGAGCCTCCGTATCTGATAATGTCGGAATCTTTAGTTTGGACAAAAAATTTGAGCAATCTAAATCACTTATGTTAGTCGTCCGTGAATATTTCGTTTGGTAAAAGGATTTGATCTCATCCATAATTTCTTTCGGTGAGCTTAACTCTTTTCCCTTTGCAATTAATTTCTTTATAATTGATTTATTTTTGTTTCTTTTTTCTAAATTGAAGAAATATTTAGTACAACGTTCTCCTTCTTCAAACCATTGGACTCTTGATCTAATAATTTGTCCGTCTGTGACACGTGCATAATATTCTTCAAGTTTTTCTTTAGATATATCATATAAACTTTGGCTAGACTGGTCATTTCTATTTAGATTGTTTTCGGCTCCAGCTAATTTCTCTTCCAGATAAATGATATCCGATCTTTCTTTCCTCTTTTTTTTCCTTTGAATATTTAATAATAATTTCTCTAATTTTGAATTTTAAATATTCCCACCATTGCTGATCGTTTAAGTATTTCTTTTGCTTTGTCCTCAGGTGCTTTACATTGTTTTTTATTAGTAATATATAATCTGGGTCATTCAGTAATGAAACATTTAGTTTCCAATAGGAAGGACCGTGGCTTTGGCTCGACACTGAACCTACCGAGCAGATGACGGCCGCATGGTCAGTTAGGATTACTGGTTTTATCGAAATATTGTTTATATGTGCATTTAGCTCAGCTCCAACAAAGAGATAATCCAGTCTACGTTGTCTTACAGGTGTTTTTGACCTCCATGTATACTGTGACATTCCTGGGTGTCTTATTCTCCAAAGATCGATTAATCCATATTCAGATAAAATAGATTTTAATAGGTTTACTGATTTAGGTTTTTACTTAAAATTAGCTTCGTCTGCATCAATATGACTTAAACATAGGTTAAAATCTCTTCCCCATATTATATTAGTGTCCGGATCAATAGTAAGTATTTCTAGTATACTCGAGATTTTATTAAAAAAATAATTTGTTCGGTCTCAGTATTTGGAGCGTACGTGTTTAAAAAAGATATTTTTTTACCATTTATCACTGCTTTTATTAAAATATATCGGCCATTTGTATCGGTATATTTAGTTATCGCCTCCAAGTCAATATTTATCCCGACAAGAATCATGACCCCTCTCGCTAAATTGGTGCCGTGAGAAAAGAAAATAGCTCCTGGCCATTCTTTCCTCCATTGCGATTCCACATTTTCTGTACTGTGTGTTTCCTGCAAAAATATAATACTATTGACAACTTTTTCATTTGATAACCAATTGTATATTTGATTTCTTATCTTACTTTTACCAAAGCCTCTTACATTTATTGTTATTACCGAAAAATTGAATTGAATATAGGTAGTCGATTGTTTCTCCTCATGCATGTATATTTCATCCGATAGACTTTGTTCCTGATCTTTACTTTAAACCCAGTTATAACAACATACACGTCGCCACTATTATCAAATGACTCTATATAAACTATAACTATGCTTAAACTGAGCTTATCCCGACACATATACCCCGAACCTGACATGCTAACTGAATCATACGTCTTGACAACATAACAATAAAAGAAAATTAAAATAAAATTCATATATGAACCGAAAAAAAAGACGCTTTTTGGCGCTGTTCGAGAAATGCAAGTTTTTAGCAGTAAATTAAATATATGCTAAATGCTTGCGGATATTCGATTTATAGCCAAAAAAATTATATTCGTTTGAGTTATAAACAAAAATGATATAAAGAATTTTATACTCGTAGTATTTTTTGAAAATCGCAGAAAAAAAGAAACAGAACAGACTAGACCGGCTCCGCATAATGTATCAGTCTCCCAGTAATACTAGCGAAGTGCTTTTGTCATATATCAATAATAAACCAATTTATTCATCAACATATAAAGTTAATTGAAAATGTTAACCACATTATACACATTTTTAAACAATGTGAAAAAAATCCTGTCAAAGGAATAAACATACTTCAGTAATATTTATTTATTTTTGTACGTTTTTTGGTGTAGACGTCATAGGTGGTGTCATCGCAGTTGTGTCAGAGTACGATCTTGGTGGGTTTTGTTTTGTCGCCTCTGCCCAAGAATAGTAAACCCCGCCCTAATGAACTTGTGAACCTTGTTTCGCCCGTCTTTGACACACTGTTCCGTCAGCTGTCCAACAATCCGAAATAACGTTTTCTCGTTTCAGACTCAAAGCGTTATTGAACATGGCAAACCTTGTTTTGGTTAAGTCTTCATTTCTGTAAACCCCTTTTGTCGTATCACCTGCCATTTTTAAGCGTGACTTTGCTTTCATTATGACGCGTTTTGTCCTGTGCGACACAAACTTGACCAGGATTTGACGGGATTTACCTGTAGGCGCAGGGCGACCGACTCGGTGAGACCTCTCGATGTCCCTCCGGCTGAATATCAACATTCAAGTGGTTACTGGCAAAGTCTATAATAAAACGATCTGTGTCCTCATCCTTATTTTCTGGCCAAGGATTTATAATTCTGATAGAGTTCCGTCTAGAATATTGTTCACGTTTCTCAAGTCCTTCTTCCAACTCATTTATTTTTTTCTCTAACTGACACACCGTTTCCAAGAGTCCATCTATCTTACTTTCATAGTTTCTAAGCCTATGTTCCACCGCGTCATCAACAATGCCTTTCAAGGATGACCTAATAGTTTCAGAGCTCAGGGCAGCACTAAGGAGTTTTGTGAACCTCTCAACATCATCAGGGAAGAGGGCAGGTTCAATATCCTGCTTTTTGTCTTTAACATTCAGATTTGCCAATGGATAATCTTCAGAAGAGTCAAAAGTCTTCATAACTTGATCAAGTCAACTGGTCTCAACTTTGTGTCACTTTTTCCGTATGTCTTTTACTTATAAACACTTCAAAATGCTATTTTCCCCTCATGATATTGTCAATTAAAGTCCTATTTTCACAAACTGTAACTAATTTTTTTTTCAAATTTGACTTCTGCATTCTTTAGTCTAATCAGCTGGTCTCAACTTTGTGTTTCTTTATCAATATGTCTGTCATTTGTCCTCAATTTTGCCTTCTTGCCTCTGTTATATATGGCATTCTATACAAGTCACAAGTCAGAGACTGGAGTCACTTTCACCTATCGTTTATTGGAAGGATTTCTTGGACCTGTATATGTATTTTTAAATAGGTCAAAGTTCAAGGTCAGGTTCATGAAAACACTTCAAATTATAATTTCCAATGTAACTTTGTTAATATTGGTCCAGTCTTTACCAACGATAGCGCATTTTCTTCCTATTTTTCTTCTTTATGATCTAATTATCTGTCTTAGAATCTGGTTCAGAGTAATTTCCGACAAGCGCGTGACCTCTGATCGTCCTGTTTATTTTGTAATGAAACGGTGGAATATGTAAATAAATAAATATTCTGAAAATCAGACACTTTTCACTCATGCAGTCAACAATAAATGCCTCAATACCGAACCATTTCTCCATTAGGGCTGGGTATAAAAAGATACATCATTTGTCGCAAATGGCAATATAGAAAGTCAAGTGGCGAATTTAAACAGAAGGCTACCTATTCCGCAAGCGATCATACGCTAAATCTTTTGAAATAGAAAGCGTATTCCTAATTGCAAAATTGCAGAAAAGAAAGTAACTGGATCACATATATTCTACAGAAAGGTAGGTGAATACTTGCTGCGTTTCCTTTTTAATCTATCTAAATGCTACGTTGCCAAGGGAATAATCGTTCAGTCTTCTTTACATCAGATTGCGCTTCTGGTTGGTGGGGTGAGAACTGCACTGAAACCTGTTCAACAGGATGTTCCTCCAACTGGTGCATGAGAAATGGGTCCTGCGACTCTTGCTCCAACGGTTATTTCGGGCCTAAATGCGATATGCTTTGTTCGGTGGGCTGTAGGTACGGCTATTGTCAGCAGTACAGCGGAGAGTGTTATTGTTCTCAAAACTGGGCAGGTCCGACATGCAGTGGTAAGGATCATAATATATACCGCCCTCAATATGTAGCCTTAATTCGCTTGACCCTTGCACGCATAACTTCTACCTTTCTGAGATATGAATACTCGTAGCAATAATAATGCTTGAACAGCTGTTTGTAGCATGGATCTTGTCCCGCAAAATTCACTTGATGAATCCAGCTACAGAACACGGGACATTATCAGTCTATTTTGGCTATACAAATTTCATATACCGTTCTGATTCTCCACTAAGGGTAAAGTGTGGAGATAGGCAATTGTCTTGCATGCGGCTTTGGTTAGCCAAAGGATCAATAGTAAAGGCAATTATGCTGTTTGTTGGTAAACGCCTGTTTACAATTCAATGTCGTGATGCCACGTTGTTCATAAGATTCGTTTTCAGCTGGACTGTCCAGGTCATCTGTTCAACTTCCGCGTTCATGCAACCAACCACCTTAGGTTGAAATTTGTTTCTTTGTCAACACTGTTGTGCTTGCCAACAACTTGTGATTAAACAAGTGTGTACATTGATTACAGAGGCGATACACGAATTTTCCCTGACAGAAATGACGAAAGGTTCATTAATATGTATGTAGAGTAAAGCCTGGAATCAAATAAATTCTACATATCAGGTAGGTGAATAGCTAGCTTTAAAATTAAAATTATTGTCCTCTAAAGACAGAAAAAAGTCGGTGTCTGGAATCATATATATTTTACAGAAAGGTGATGAATAGTTGCTGTTCCCTTTTCAATCTATCTTAATGCTGCGTTGCCAAGAGAATAATCGTTCAGTCTTTTTTTACATCAGATTGCGCTTCTGGTTGGTGGGGTGAGAACTGCACTGAAACCTGTTCAACAGGATGTTCCTCCAACTGGTGCATGAGAAATGGGTCCTGCGACTATTGCTCCAACGGTTATTTCGGGCCTAAATGCGATATGCGTTGTTCGGTGGGCTGTAGGTACGGCTATTGTCAGCAGTACAGCGGAGAGTGTTATTGTTCTCACAACTGGGCAGGCCCGACATGCACCGGTAGGAATCGTAACAGACACTGTGATAAATGTGTCGCTTAAATCGCTAAATCTTTTGAAATAGAAAGCGTATTCCTAATTGCAAAATACCAGAAAAGAAGGTGATTGGATTACATATTTTCTACAGAAAGGTAGGTAAATAGTTGCTCTGTTTCCTTTTCTATCTATCTAAATGCATCGTTGCCAAGAGAATAATCGTCCTGTCTTCTTTACATCAGATTGCGCTTCTGGTTGGTGGGGTGAGAACTGCACTGAAACCTGTTCAACAGGGTGTTCCTCCAACTGGTGCATGAAAAATGGGTCCTGCGACCATTGCTCAAACGGTTATTTCGGGCCTAAATGCGATATGCCTTGTTCGGTGGGCTGCAGGTACGGCTATTGTCAGCAGGACAGCGGAGAATGTAATTGTTCTCACAACTGGGTTGGCCCTACGTGCAGCGGTAAGGATCACAATACATACGCCCCTTAATATGAAGCCTTAATTCGCTCGACCCCTGCATACAAGATTTCTACCTTTCTGAGACAATAATAATCGTAGCAATAATAATACTCGAACGATGTTTCTAGCATGGATCTTGTCCCGCAAAATTCACTTGTTGAATCCAGCTACAGAAAACGGGGCATTATCAGTCTATTTGGTCCATACAAATTTCATAGACCGTTCTGCTTCTCCACTAAGGGTAAAGTGTGAGACAGGCAATTGTCTTGCATGTGGCTTTGGTTTGCCAAAGGATCAATAGTAAAGGCAATTATGCTGTTTGTTGGTAAACGCCTGTTTACAATTCAATGTCGTGATGCCACGTTGTTCATAAGATTCGTTTGGAGCTGGGCTGTCCAGGTCATCTGTTCAACTTCCGCGTACATGCAACCAAACACCTTAGGATAAATTTTGTTTCTTTGTCAACACTGTTTTACTTGCCAAAAACGTGTGGGTAAACATGTTTATACATCAATCACGGAGGCGTTACACGATTTTTTCCTAACAGAAATGCCCAAAGGTTGATTAATATATATACAAAGTAAAGCCTGAAATTAAATAAATTCTACATATAAGGTGGGTGAATAGCTGCTTTAAGATTGTTGTCCTCTGTAGACACAGAAAGTAGGTGGCTGAGTCACATATATTCTACAGAAATAAAAGTGCATAATTGCTGTGTTTCCTTTTCAGTATATCTAAATGCTACGTTGCCAAGAGAATAATCGTTTAGTCTTCTTTACATCAGATTGCGCCTCTGGTTGGTGGGATGAGAACTGCACTGAAACCTGTTCAACAGGATGTTCCTCCAACTGGTGCATGAGAAATGGGTCCTGCGACTATTGCTCCAACGGTTATTTCGGGCCTAAATGCGATATGCGTTGTTCGGTGGGCTGTAGTTACGGCTATTGTCAGCAGTACAGTGGAGAGTGTTATTGTTCTCAAAACTGGGCAGGACCGACATGCACCGGTAAGAATCGTAACAGACACAGTGTTAGATCTGTCGCTTAAATCGCTAAATCTTTTGAATTAGAAAGCGTATTCCTATTTGCAAAATACCAGAATTCCGTGTTCCAAAGATGATAGTAATACTTTCTCGAATATGTTAGATTGTGCTTCTGGCTGGTGGGGTGAGAACTGCACTGAAAACTGTCCACCAGGGTGTTCCTCAAACCCGTGTATGACCAATCGGTCCTGTTACCAGTGTTCCGGTGGATATTACGGGCCAAATTGTGATATGCGTTGTTCGGCGGGCTGCAGGTACGGCCAGTGTCACCAGGACAGCGGAGAATGTTATTGTTCTCAAAACTGGGTTGGCCCTACATGCAGTGGTAAGGATCAAGATTTATACGCCCCTCAATATGTAGCCTGAATTTGCTCGACCCCTGCATACAAGTTCTACCTTTCTGAGACAATAATACTCGTATCGATAATAATACTTGAACAGCTGTTTGTAGCATGGATCTTGTCCCGCAAAATTCACTTGATGAATCCAGCTACAGAACACGGGGCATTATCAGTCTATTTGACCCATACAAATTTCATAGACCGTTAAGCTTCTCCACTAACGGTAAAGTTTCGAGACAGACAATTGTCTTGCATGCGGCTTTTGTTAGCCAAAGGATCAATAGTAAAGGCAATTACACTGTTTGTTGGTAAACGCCTGTTTACAATTCAATGTCGTGATGCCACGTTGTTAATAAGATTCGTTTTCAGCTGGGCTGTCCAGGTCATCTGTTCAACTTCCGCGTACATGCAACCAACCACGTTAGGTTAAATTTTGTTTCTTTGTCAACACTGTTGTGCTTGCCAACAACTTGTGGATAAACAAGTTTATACATTGATAACAGAGGCGATACACGAATTTTTCTTAACAGAAATGACCAAAGGTTCATTAATATGTATGCAGAGTAAAGCCTGAAATCAAATAAATTCTACATATAATGAAGGTGAATAGCTAGCTTTTAAATTGTTGTCCTCTGTAGACACATAAATGTAAGTGCCTGTAAACACATATATCTTACAGATAGGTGATGAATAGTTGCTGTTTCCTTTTCAATCTAACTAAATGCTGCGTTGCCAAGAGAATAATCGTCCTGTCTTCTTTACATCAGATTGCGCTTCTGGTTGGTGGGGTGAGAACTGCACTGAAACCTGTTCAGCAGGGTGTTCCTCCAACTGGTGCATGAAAAATGGGTCCTGCGTCCATTGCTCCAACGGTTATTTCGGGCCTAAATGCGATATGCGTTGTTCGGTGGGCTGCAGGTACGGCTACTGTCAGCGGTACAGCGGAGAGTGTTATTGTTCTCACAACTGGGCAGGTCCGACATGCACCGGTAAGAATCGTTACAGACACTGTGATAAATATGTCGTTAAATCGCTTAATCTTTTGAAATGGAAAGCGTATTCCTAATTGCAAAACACCAGAAAAGAAGGTGACTGCTACAGAAAGGTAGGTGAGTACTTGCTGTGTTTCCTTTTCAATCTATCTAAATGCTGCGTTGCCAAGAGAATAATCATCCTGTCTTCTTTAAATCAGATTGCGCTTCTGGTTGGTGGGGTGAGAACTGCACTGAAACCTGTTCAACAGGGTGTTCCTCCAACTGGTGCATGAGAAATGGGTCCTGTGACCATTGCTCAAACGGTTATTTCGGGCCTAAATGCGATATTCCTTGTTCGGTGGGCTGCAGGTACGGCTATTGTCAGCAGGACAGCGGAGAATGTAATTGTTCTCACAACTGGGTTGGCCCTACGTGCAGCGGTAAGGATCAAGATTTATACGCTCCTCAATATGTAGCCTTAATTCTCTCGACCCCTGCATACAAGATTTCTACCTTTCTGACACAATAATACTCGTAGCAATAATAATACTCGAACAACTGTTTGTAGCATGGGTCTTGTCCCGCAAAATTCCCTTGATGAATCCAGCTACAGAACATGGGGCATTATCAGTCTATTTGGTCCATACAAATTTCATAGACCTTTCTGCTTCTCCACTAAGGGTAAAGTGTGGAGACAGGCAATTGTCTTGCATGCGGCTTTGGTTTGCCAAAGGATCAATAGTAAAGGCAATTATGCTGTTTGTTGGTAAACGCCTGTTTACAATTCAATGTCGTGATGCCACGTTGTTCATAAGATTCGTTTTCAGCTGGGCTGTCCAGGTCATCTGTTCAACTTCCGCGTACATGCAACCAAACACCTTAGGATAAATTTTGTTTCTTTGTCAACACTGTTTTACTTACCAAAAAGGTGTGGGTAAACAAGTTTATACATCGATCACGCAGGCGTTACACGAATATTTCCTAACAGAAATGTCCAAAGGTTGATTAATATATATTCAAAGTAAAGCCTGAAATTAAATAAATTCTTCATATAAGGTGTGTGAATAGCTGGCTTTAATATTGTTGTCCTCTGTAGACACAGAAAAGTAGGTGGCCGAAGCACAGATATTCTACAGAAATATAGGTGAATAAATCCTGTGTTTCCTTTTTAATCTATCTAAATGCTACGTTGCCAAGAGAATAATTGTTCAGTCTTCTTTCATCAGATTGCGCTTCTGGTTGGTGGGGTGAGAACTGCACTGAAACCTGTTCAACAGGATGTTCCTCCAACTGGTGCATGAGAAATGGGTCCTGCGACTCTTGCTCCAACGGTTATTTCGGGCCTAAATGCGATATGCGTTGTTCGGTGGGCTGTAGGTACGGCTATTGTCAGCAGTACAGCGGAGAGTGTTATTGTTCTCCAAACTGGGCAGGTCCGACATGCACCGGTGAGAATCGTAACAGACACAGTGATAAATATGTCGCTTAAATCGCTAAATCTTTTGAATTAGAAAGCGTATTCCTAATTGCAAAATAGCAGAATTCCGTGTTCAAAAGATAATAGTAATCCTGTCTCGAATATTTTAGAGTGTGCTTCTGGCTGGTGGGGTGAGAACTGCACTGAAAACTGTCCACCAGGGTGTTCCTCAAACCCGTGTATGACCAATGGGTCCTGTTACCAGTGTTCCGGTGGATATTACGGGCCAAATTGTGATATGCGTTGTTCGGCGGGCTGCAGGTACGGCCAGTGTCACCAGGACAGCGGAGAATGTTATTGTTCTCAAAACTGGGTTGGCCCTACATGCAGTGGTAAGGATCAAGATTTATACGCCCCTCAATATGTAGCCTGAATTTGCTCGACCCCTGCATACAAGTTCTACCTTTCTGAGACAATAATACTCGTATCGATAATAATACTTGAACAGCTGTTTGTAGCATGGATCTTGTCCCGCAAAATTCACTTGATGAATCCAGCTACAGAACACGGGGCATTATCAGTCTATTTGACCCATACAAATTTCATAGACCGTTAAGCTTCTCCACTAACGGTAAAGTTTCGAGACAGACAATTGTCTTGCATGCGGCTTTTGTTAGCCAAAGGATCAATAGTAAAGGCAATTACACTGTTTGTTGGTAAACGCCTGTTTACAATTCAATGTCGTGATGCCACGTTGTTAATAAGATTCGTTTTCAGCTGGGCTGTCCAGGTCATCTGTTCAACTTCCGCGTACATGCAACCAACCACGTTAGGTTAAATTTTGTTTCTTTGTCAACACTGTTGTGCTTGCCAACAACTTGTGGATAAACAAGTTTATACATTGATAACAGAGGCGATACACGAATTTTTCTTAACAGAAATGACCAAAGGTTCATTAATATGTATGCAGAGTAAAGCCTGAAATCAAATAAATTCTACATATAATGAAGGTGAATAGCTAGCTTTTAAATTGTTGTCCTCTGTAGACACATAAATGTAAGTGCCTGTAAACACATATATCTTACAGATAGGTGATGAATAGTTGCTGTTTCCTTTTCAATCTAACTAAATGCTGCGTTGCCAAGAGAATAATCGTCCTGTCTTCTTTACATCAGATTGCGCTTCTGGTTGGTGGGGTGAGAACTGCACTGAAACCTGTTCAGCAGGGTGTTCCTCCAACTGGTGCATGAAAAATGGGTCCTGCGTCCATTGCTCCAACGGTTATTTCGGGCCTAAATGCGATATGCGTTGTTCGGTGGGCTGCAGGTACGGCTACTGTCAGCGGTACAGCGGAGAGTGTTATTGTTCTCACAACTGGGCAGGTCCGACATGCACCGGTAAGAATCGTTACAGACACTGTGATAAATATGTCGTTAAATCGCTTAATCTTTTGAAATGGAAAGCGTATTCCTAATTGCAAAACACCAGAAAAGAAGGTGACTGCTACAGAAAGGTAGGTGAGTACTTGCTGTGTTTCCTTTTCAATCTATCTAAATGCTGCGTTGCCAAGAGAATAATCATCCTGTCTTCTTTAAATCAGATTGCGCTTCTGGTTGGTGGGGTGAGAACTGCACTGAAACCTGTTCAACAGGGTGTTCCTCCAACTGGTGCATGAGAAATGGGTCCTGTGACCATTGCTCAAACGGTTATTTCGGGCCTAAATGCGATATTCCTTGTTCGGTGGGCTGCAGGTACGGCTATTGTCAGCAGGACAGCGGAGAATGTAATTGTTCTCACAACTGGGTTGGCCCTACGTGCAGCGGTAAGGATCAAGATTTATACGCTCCTCAATATGTAGCCTTAATTCTCTCGACCCCTGCATACAAGATTTCTACCTTTCTGACACAATAATACTCGTAGCAATAATAATACTCGAACAACTGTTTGTAGCATGGGTCTTGTCCCGCAAAATTCCCTTGATGAATCCAGCTACAGAACATGGGGCATTATCAGTCTATTTGGTCCATACAAATTTCATAGACCTTTCTGCTTCTCCACTAAGGGTAAAGTGTGGAGACAGGCAATTGTCTTGCATGCGGCTTTGGTTTGCCAAAGGATCAATAGTAAAGGCAATTATGCTGTTTGTTGGTAAACGCCTGTTTACAATTCAATGTCGTGATGCCACGTTGTTCATAAGATTCGTTTTCAGCTGGGCTGTCCAGGTCATCTGTTCAACTTCCGCGTACATGCAACCAAACACCTTAGGATAAATTTTGTTTCTTTGTCAACACTGTTTTACTTACCAAAAAGGTGTGGGTAAACAAGTTTATACATTGATAACAGAGGCGATACACGAATTTTTCTTAACAGAAATGACCAAAGGTTCATTAATATGTATGCAGAGTAAAGCCTGAAATCAAATAAATTCTACATATAATGAAGGTGAATAGCTAGCTTTTAAATTGTTGTCCTCTGTAGACACATAAATGTAAGTGCCTGTAAACACATATATCTTACAGATAGGTGATGAATAGTTGCTGTTTCCTTTTCAATCTAACTAAATGCTGCGTTGCCAAGAGAATAATCGTCCTGTCTTCTTTACATCAGATTGCGCTTCTGGTTGGTGGGGTGAGAACTGCACTGAAACCTGTTCAGCAGGGTGTTCCTCCAACTGGTGCATGAAAAATGGGTCCTGCGTCCATTGCTCCAACGGTTATTTCGGGCCTAAATGCGATATGCGTTGTTCGGTGGGCTGCAGGTACGGCTACTGTCAGCGGTACAGCGGAGAGTGTTATTGTTCTCACAACTGGGCAGGTCCGACATGCACCGGTAAGAATCGTTACAGACACTGTGATAAATATGTCGTTAAATCGCTTAATCTTTTGAAATGGAAAGCGTATTCCTAATTGCAAAACACCAGAAAAGAAGGTGACTGCTACAGAAAGGTAGGTGAGTACTTGCTGTGTTTCCTTTTCAATCTATCTAAATGCTGCGTTGCCAAGAGAATAATCATCCTGTCTTCTTTAAATCAGATTGCGCTTCTGGTTGGTGGGGTGAGAACTGCATTGAAACCTGTTCAACAGGGTGTTCCTCCAACTGGTGCATGAGAAATGGGTCCTGTGACCATTGCTCAAACGGTTATTTCGGGCCTAAATGCGATATTCCTTGTTTGGTGGGCTGCAGGTACGGCTATTGTCAGCAGGACAGCGGAGAATGTAATTGTTCTCACAACTGGGTTGGCCCTACGTGCAGCGGTAAGGATCAAGATTTATACGCTCCTCAATATGTAGCCTTAATTCTCTCGACCCCTGCATACAAGATTTCTACCTTTCTGACACAATAATACTCGTAGCAATAATAATACTCGAACAACTGTTTGTAGCATGGGTCTTGTCCCGCAAAATTCCCTTGATGAATCCAGCTACAGAACATGGGGCATTATCAGTCTATTTGGTCCATACAAATTTCATAGACCTTTCTGCTTCTCCACTAAGGGTAAAGTGTGGAGACAGGCAATTGTCTTGCATGCGGCTTTGGTTTGCCAAAGGATCAATAGTAAAGGCAATTATGCTGTTTGTTGGTAAACGCCTGTTTACAATTCAATGTCGTGATGCCACGTTGTTCATAAGATTCGTTTTCAGCTGGGCTGTCCAGGTCATCTGTTCAACTTCCGCGTACATGCAACCAAACACCTTAGGATAAATTTTGTTTCTTTGTCAACACTGTTTTACTTACCAAAAAGGTGTGGGTAAACAAGTTTATACATCGATCACGCAGGCGTTACACGAATATTTCCTAACAGAAATGTCCAAAGGTTGATTAATATATATTCAAAGTAAAGCCTGAAATTAAATAAATTCTTCATATAAGGTGTGTGAATAGCTGGCTTTAATATTGTTGTCCTCTGTAGACACAGAAAAGTAGGTGGCCGAAGCACAGATATTCTACAGAAATATAGGTGAATAAATCCTGTGTTTCCTTTTTAATCTATCTAAATGCTACGTTGCCAAGAGAATAATTGTTCAGTCTTCTTTCATCAGATTGCGCTTCTGGTTGGTGGGGTGAGAACTGCACTGAAACCTGTTCAACAGGATGTTCCTCCAACTGGTGCATGAGAAATGGGTCCTGCGACTCTTGCTCCAACGGTTATTTCGGGCCTAAATGCGATATGCGTTGTTCGGTGGGCTGTAGGTACGGCTATTGTCAGCAGTACAGCGGAGAGTGTTATTGTTCTCCAAACTGGGCAGGTCCGACATGCACCGGTGAGAATCGTAACAGACACAGTGATAAATATGTCGCTTAAATCGCTAAATCTTTTGAATTAGAAAGCGTATTCCTAATTGCAAAATAGCAGAATTCCGTGTTCAAAAGATAATAGTAATCCTGTCTCGAATATTTTAGAGTGTGCTTCTGGCTGGTGGGGTGAGAACTGCACTGAAAACTGTCCACCAGGGTGTTCCTCAAACCCGTGTATGACCAATGGGTCCTGTTACCAGTGTTCCGGTGGATATTACGGGCCAAATTGTGATATGCGTTGTTCGGCGGGCTGCAGGTACGGCCAGTGTCACCAGGACAGCGGAGAATGTTATTGTTCTCAAAACTGGGTTGGCCCTACATGCAGTGGTAAGGATCAAGATTTATACGCCCCTCAATATGTAGCCTGAATTTGCTCGACCCCTGCATACAAGTTCTACCTTTCTGAGACAATAATACTCGTATCGATAATAATACTTGAACAGCTGTTTGTAGCATGGATCTTGTCCCGCAAAATTCACTTGATGAATCCAGCTACAGAACACGGGGCATTATCAGTCTATTTGACCCATACAAATTTCATAGACCGTTAAGCTTCTCCACTAACGGTAAAGTTTCGAGACAGACAATTGTCTTGCATGCGGCTTTTGTTAGCCAAAGGATCAATAGTAAAGGCAATTACACTGTTTGTTGGTAAACGCCTGTTTACAATTCAATGTCGTGATGTCACGTTGTTAATAAGATTCGTTTTCAGCTGGGCTGTCCAGGTCATCTGTTCAACTTCCGCGTACATGCAACCAACCACGTTAGGTTAAATTTTGTTTCTTTGTCAACACTGTTGTGCTTGCCAACAACTTGTGGATAAACAAGTTTATACATTGATAACAGAGGCGATACACGAATTTTTCTTAACAGAAATGACCAAAGGTTCATTAATATGTATGCAGAGTAAAGCCTGAAATCAAATAAATTCTACATATAATGAAGGTGAATAGCTAGCTTTTAAATTGTTGTCCTCTGTAGACACATAAATGTAAGTGCCTGTAAACACATATATCTTACAGATAGGTGATGAATAGTTGCTGTTTCCTTTTCAATCTAACTAAATGCTGCGTTGCCAAGAGAATAATCGTCCTGTCTTCTTTACATCAGATTGCGCTTCTGGTTGGTGGGGTGAGAACTGCACTGAAACCTGTTCAGCAGGGTGTTCCTCCAACTGGTGCATGAAAAATGGGTCCTGCGTCCATTGCTCCAACGGTTATTTCGGGCCTAAATGCGATATGCGTTGTTCGGTGGGCTGCAGGTACGGCTACTGTCAGCGGTACAGCGGAGAGTGTTATTGTTCTCACAACTGGGCAGGTCCGACATGCACCGGTAAGAATCGTTACAGACACTGTGATAAATATGTCGTTAAATCGCTTAATCTTTTGAAATGGAAAGCGTATTCCTAATTGCAAAACACCAGAAAAGAAGGTGACTGCTACAGAAAGGTAGGTGAGTACTTGCTGTGTTTCCTTTTCAATCTATCTAAATGCTGCGTTGCCAAGAGAATAATCATCCTGTCTTCTTTAAATCAGATTGCGCTTCTGGTTGGTGGGGTGAGAACTGCATTGAAACCTGTTCAACAGGGTGTTCCTCCAACTGGTGCATGAGAAATGGGTCCTGTGACCATTGCTCAAACGGTTATTTCGGGCCTAAATGCGATATTCCTTGTTTGGTGGGCTGCAGGTACGGCTATTGTCAGCAGGACAGCGGAGAATGTAATTGTTCTCACAACTGGGTTGGCCCTACGTGCAGCGGTAAGGATCAAGATTTATACGCTCCTCAATATGTAGCCTTAATTCTCTCGACCCCTGCATACAAGATTTCTACCTTTCTGACACAATAATACTCGTAGCAATAATAATACTCGAACAACTGTTTGTAGCATGGGTCTTGTCCCGCAAAATTCCCTTGATGAATCCAGCTACAGAACATGGGGCATTATCAGTCTATTTGGTCCATACAAATTTCATAGACCTTTCTGCTTCTCCACTAAGGGTAAAGTGTGGAGACAGGCAATTGTCTTGCATGCGGCTTTGGTTTGCCAAAGGATCAATAGTAAAGGCAATTATGCTGTTTGTTGGTAAACGCCTGTTTACAATTCAATGTCGTGATGCCACGTTGTTCATAAGATTCGTTTTCAGCTGGGCTGTCCAGGTCATCTGTTCAACTTCCGCGTACATGCAACCAAACACCTTAGGATAAATTTTGTTTCTTTGTCAACACTGTTTTACTTACCAAAAAGGTGTGGGTAAACAAGTTTATACATCGATCACGCAGGCGTTACACGAATATTTCCTAACAGAAATGTCCAAAGGTTGATTAATATATATTCAAAGTAAAGCCTGAAATTAAATAAATTCTTCATATAAGGTGTGTGAATAGCTGGCTTTAATATTGTTGTCCTCTGTAGACACAGAAAAGTAGGTGGCCGAAGCACAGATATTCTACAGAAATATAGGTGAATAAATCCTGTGTTTCCTTTTTAATCTATCTAAATGCTACGTTGCCAAGAGAATAATTGTTCAGTCTTCTTTCATCAGATTGCGCTTCTGGTTGGTGGGGTGAGAACTGCACTGAAACCTGTTCAACAGGATGTTCCTCCAACTGGTGCATGAGAAATGGGTCCTGCGACTCTTGCTCCAACGGTTATTTCGGGCCTAAATGCGATATGCGTTGTTCGGTGGGCTGTAGGTACGGCTATTGTCAGCAGTACAGCGGAGAGTGTTATTGTTCTCCAAACTGGGCAGGTCCGACATGCACCGGTGAGAATCGTAACAGACACAGTGATAAATATGTCGCTTAAATCGCTAAATCTTTTGAATTAGAAAGCGTATTCCTAATTGCAAAATAGCAGAATTCCGTGTTCAAAAGATAATAGTAATCCTGTCTCGAATATTTTAGAGTGTGCTTCTGGCTGGTGGGGTGAGAACTGCACTGAAAACTGTCCACCAGGGTGTTCCTCAAACCCGTGTATGACTAATGGGTCCTGTTACCAGTGTTCCGGTGGATATTACGGGCCAAATTGTGATATGCGTTGTTCGGCGGGCTGCAGGTACGGCCAGTGTCACCAGGACAGCGGAGAATGTTATTGTTCTCAAAACTGGGTTGGCCCTACATGCAGTGGTAAGGATCATAATATATACCGCCCTCAATATGTAGCCTTAATTCGCTTGACCCTTGCACGCATAACTTCTACCTTTCTGAGATATGAATACTCGTAGCAATAATAATGCTTGAACAGCTGTTTGTAGCACGGATCTTGTCCCGCAAAATTCACTTGATGAATCCAGCTACAGAACACAGGGCATTATCAGCCTATTTGGGCTATACAAATTTCATATACCGTTCTGCTTCTCCACTAAGGGAAAAGTGTGGAGACAGGCAATTGTCTTGCATTCGGCTTTGGTTAGCCAAAGGATCAATAGTAAAGGCAATTATGCTGTTTGTTGGTAAACGCCTGTTTACAATTCAATGTCGTGATGCCACGTTGTTCATAAGATTCGTTTTCAGCTGGACTGTCCAGGTCATCTGTTCAACTTCCGCGTACATGCAACCAACCACCTTAGGTTGAAATTTGTTTCTTTGTCAACACTGTTGTGCTTGCCAACAACTTGTGATTAAACAAGTGTGTACATTGATTACAGAGGCGATACACGAATTTTCCCTGACAGAAATGACGAAAGGTTCATTAATATGTATGTAGAGTAAAGCCTGAAATCAAATCAATTCTACGTATCAGGTAGGTGAATAGCTAGCTCTAAAATTAAAATTATTGTCCTCTAAAGACAGAAAAAAAGTAGGTGTCTGGAATCATATATATTTTACAGAAAGGTGATGAATAGTTGCTGTTCCCTTTTCAATCTATCTTAATGCTGCGTTGCCAAGAGAATAATCGTTCAGTCTTTTTTTACATCAGATTGCGCTTCTGGTTGGTGGGGTGAGAACTGCACTGAAACCTGTTCAACAGGATGTTCCTCCAACTGGTGCATGAGAAATGGGTCCTGCGACTATTGCTCCAACGGTTATTTCGGGCCTAAATGCGATATGCGTTGTTCGGTGGGCTGTAGGTACGGCTATTGTCAGCAGTACAGCGGAGAGTGTTATTGTTCTCACAACTGGGCAGGTCCGACATGCACCGGTGAGAATCGTAACAGACACAGTGATAAATGTGTCGCTTAAATCGCTAAATCTTTTGAAATAGAAAGCGTATTCCTAATTGCAAAATACCAGAAAAGAAGGTGATTGGATTACATATTTTCTACAGAAAGGTAGGTAAATAGTTGCTCTGTTTCCTTTTCTATCTATCTAAATGCATCGTTGCCAAGAGAATAATCGTCCTGTCTTCTTTACATCAGATTGCGCTTCTGGTTGGTGGGGTGAGAACTGCACTGAAACCTGTTCAACAGGGTGTTCCTCCAACTGGTGCATGAAAAATGGGTCCTGCGACCATTGCTCAAACGGTTATTTCGGGCCTAAATGTGATATGCCTTGTTCGGTGGGCTGCAGGTACGGCTATTGTCAGCAGGACAGCGGAGAATGTAATTGTTCTCACAACTGGGTTGGCCCTACGTGCAGCGGTAAGGATCACAATACATACGCCCCTTAATATGTAGCCTTAATTCGCTCGACCCCTGCATACAAGATTTCTACCTTTCTGAGACAATAATACTCGTAGCAATAATAATACTCGAACGATGTTTGTAGCATGGATCTTGTCCCGCAAAATTCACTTGTTGAATCCAGCTACAGAAAACGGGGCATTATCAGTCTATTTGGTCCATACAAATTTCATAGATCGTTCTCCTCTTCCACTAAGGGTAAAGTGTGAAACAGGCAATTGTCTTGCATGCGGCTTTGGTTTGCCAAAGGATCAATAGTAAAGGCAATTATGCTGTTTCTTGGTAAACGCCTGTTTACAATTCAATGTCATGATGCCACGTTGTTCATAAGATTCGTTTGGAGCTGGGCTGTCCAGGTCATCTGTTCAACTTCCGCGTACATGCAACCAAACACCTTAGGTTAAATTTTGTTTCTTTGTCAACACTTGTACTTACCAAAACCGTGTGGGTAAACAAGTTTATACATCGATCACGGAGGCGTTACACGAATTTTTCCTAACAGAAATGCCCAAAGGTTGATAAATATATATACAAAGTAAAGCCTGAAATTAAATAAATTCTACATATAAGGTGGGTGAATAGCTTGCTTTAAGATTGTTGTCCTCTGTAGACACAGAAAGTAGGTGGCTGAATCACATATATTCTACAGAAATAAAAGTGCATAATTGCTGTGTTTCCTTTTCAGTATATCTAAATGCTACGTTGCCAAGAGAATAATCGTTCAGTCTTCTTTACATCAGATTGCGCTTCTGGTTGGTGGGATGAGAACTGCACTGAAACCTGTTCAACAGGATGTTCCTCCAACTGGTGCATGAGAAATGGGTCCTGCAACTATTGCTCCAACGGTTATTTCGGGCCTAAATGCGATATGCGTTGTTCGGTGGGCTGCAGGTACGGCTATTGTCAGCAGTACAGTGGAGAGTGTTATTGTTCTCAAAACTGGGCAGGACCGACATGCACCGGTAAGAATCGTAACAGACACAGTGTCAGAGCTGTCGCTTAAATCGCTAAATCTTTTGAATTAGAAAGCGTATTCCTATTTGCAAAATACCAGAATTCCGTGTTCCAAAGATGATAGTAATACTTTCTCGAATATGTTAGATTGTGCTTCTGGCTGGTGGGGTGAGAACTGCACTGAAAACTGTCCACCAGGGTGTTCCTCAAACCCGTGTATGACCAATGGGTCCTGTTACCAGTGTTCCGGTGGATATTACGGGCCAAATTGTGATATGCGTTGTTCGGCCGGCTGCAGGTACGGCCAGTGTCACCAGGACAGCGGAGAATGTTATTGTTCTCAAAACTGGGTTGGCCCTACATGCAGTGGTAAGGATCAAGATTTATACGCCCCTTTATATGTAGCCTGAATTTGCTCGACCCCTGCATACAAGTTCTACCTTTCTGAGACAATAATACTCGTAGCAATAATAATACTTGAACAGCTGTTTATAGCATGGATCTTGTCCCGCAAAATTCACTTGATGAATCCAGCTACAGAACACGAGGCATTATCAGTCTATTTGGTCCATACAAATTTCATAGACCGTTAAGCTTCTCCACTAACGGTAAAGTGTGGAGACAGGCAACTGTCTTGCATGCGGCTTTTGTTAGCCAAAGGATCAATAGTAAAGGCAATTACACTGTTTGTTGGTAAACGCCTGTTTACAATTCAATGTCGTGATGCCACGTTGTTCATAAGATTCGTTTTTAAGCTGGGCTGTCCAGGTCATCTGTTCAACTTCCGCGTACATGCAACCAACCACGTTAGGTTAAATTTTGTTTCTTTGTCAACACTGTTGTGCTTGCCAACAACTTGTGGATAAACAAGTTTATACATTGATAACAAAGGCGATACACGAATTTTTCCTAACAGAAATGACCAAAGGTTCATTAATATGTATGCAGAGTAAAGCCTGAAATCAAATAAATTCTACATATAATGAAGGTGAATAGCTAGCTTTAAAAGTGTTGTCCTCTGTAGACACAAAAATGTAAGTGCCTGTAAACACATATATCTTACAGAAAGGTGATGAATAGTTGCTGTTTCCTTTTCAATCTATCTAAATGCTGCGTTGCCAAGAGAATAATCGTCCTGTCTTCTTTACATCAGATTGCGCTTCTGGTTGGTGGGGTGAGAACTGCACTGAAACCTGTTCAGCAGGGTGTTCCTCCAACTGGTGCATGAAAAATGGGTCCTGCGACTATTGCTCCAACGGTTATTTCGGGCCTAAATGCGATATGCGTTGTTCGGTGGGCTGCAGGTACGGCTATTGTCAGCGGTACAGCGGAGAGTGTTATTGTTCTCACAACTGGGCAGGTCCGACATGCACCGGTAAGAATCGTTACAGACACTGTGATAAATATGTCGCTTAAATCGCTAAATCTTTTGAAATGGAAAGCGTATTCCTAATTGCAAAACACCAGAAAAGAAGGTGACTGCTACAGAAAGGTAGGTGAATACTTGCTGTGTTTCCTTTTCAATCTATCTAAATTCTGCGTTGCCAAGAGAATAATCGTCCTGTCTTCTTTAAATCAGTTTGCGCTTCTGGTTGGTGGGGTGAGAACTGCACTGAAACCTGTTCAACAGGGTGTTCCTCCAACTGGTGCATGAGAAATGGGTCCTGCGACCATTGCACAAACGGTTATTTCGGGCCTCAATGCGATATGCCTTGTTCGGTGGGCTGCAGGTACGGCTATTGTCAGCAGGACAGCGGAGAATGTAATTGTTCTCACAACTGGGTTGGCCCTATGTGCAGTGGTAAGGATCAAGATTGATACGCTCCTCAATATGTAGCCTTAATTCTCTCGACCCCTGCATTCAAGATTTCTACCTTTCTAACACAATAATACTCGTAGCAATAATAATACTCGAACAACTGTTTGTAGCATGGGTCTTGTCCCGCAAAATTCATTTGATGAATCCAGCTACAGAACATGGGCCATTATCAGTCTATTTGGTCCATACAAATTTCATAGACCTTTCTGCTTCTCCACTAAGGGTAAAGTGTGGAGACAGGCAATTTTCTTGCATGCGGCTTTGGTTTGCCAAAGGATAAATAGTAAAGGCAATTATGCTGTTTGTCGGTAAACGCCTGTTTACAATTCAATGTCGTGATGCCGCTTTGTTCATAAGATTCGTTTTCAGCTGGGCTGTCCAGGTCATCTGTTCAACTTCCGCGTACATGCAACCAAACACCTTAGAATAAATTTTGTTTCTTTGTCAACACTGTTTTACTTACCAAAAAGGTGTGGGTAAACAAGTTTATACATCGATAACGCAGGCGTTACACGAATTTTTCCTAACAGAAATGTCCAAAGGTTGATTAATATATATTCAAAGTAAAGCCTGAAATTAAATTAATTCTACATATAAGGTGTGTGAATAGCCGGCTTTAAGATTGTTGTCCTCTGTAGACACAGAAAAGTAGGTGGCTGAAGCACAGATATTCTACAGAAATATAGGTGAATAATTCCTGTGTTTCCTTTTTAATCTATCTAAATGCTACGTTGCCAAGAGAATAATTGTTCAGTCTTCTTTACATCAGATTGCGCTTCTGAATGGTGGGGTGAGAACTGCACTGAAACCTGTTCAACAGGATGTTCCTCCAACTGGTGCATGAGAAATGGGTCCTGCGACTCTTGCTCCAACGGTTATTTCGGGCCTAAATGCGATATGCGTTGTTCGGTGGGCTGTAGGTACGGCTATTGTCAGCAGTACAGCGGAGAGTGTTATTGTTCTCCAAACTGGGCAGGTCCGACATGCACCGGTGAGAATCGTAACAGACACAGTGATAAATATGTCGCTTAAATCGCTAAATCTTTTGAATTAGAAAGCGTATTCCTAATTGCAAAATAGCAGAATTCCGTGTTCAAAAGATAATAGTTATCCTGTCTCGAATATTTTAGAATGTGCTTCTGGCTGGTGGGGTGAGAACTGCACTGAAAACTGTCCACCAGGGTGTTCCTCAAACCCGTGTATGACTAATGGGTCCTGTTACCAGTGTTCCGGTGGATATTACGGGCCAAATTGTGATATGCGTTGTTCGGTGGGCTGCAGGTACGGCCAGTGTCACCAGGACAGCGGAGAGTGTTATTGTTCTCAAAACTGGGCAGGACCGACATGCACCGGTAAGAATCGTAACAGACATAGTGAAAAATATGTCGCTTAAATCGCTAAATCTTTTGAATAAAATAACGTATTCCTAATTGCAAAATACCAGAATTCCGTGTTCCAAAGATAATAGTAATCCTGTCTCGAATATGTTAGAGTGTGCTACTGGCTGGTGGGGTGAAAATTGCACTGAAAACTGTCCACCAGGGTGTTCCTCAAACCCGTGTATGACCAATGGGTCCTGTTACCAGTGTTCCGGTGGATATTACGGGCCAAATTGTGATATGCGTTGTTCGGCCGGCTGCAGGTACGGCCAGTGTCACCAGGACAGCGGAGAATGTTATTGTTCTCACAATTGGGTTGGCCCTACATGCAGTGGTAAGGATCACAATATATACCGCCCTCAATATGTAGCTTTAATTGGCTTCACCCTTGCATGCATAATTTCTAACTTTCGGAGACATGAATACTCGTAGCAATAATAATACTTGAACAGCTGTTTGTAGCATGGATCTTGTCCCGCAAAATTCACTTGATGAATCCAGCTACAGAACACGGGGCATTATCAGTCTATTTGGTCCATACAAATTCCATAGACCGTTAAGCTTCTCCACTAAGGGTAAAGTGTGGAGACAGGCAATTTTCTTGCATGTGGCTTTGGTTAGTCAAAGGATCAATAGTAAAGGCAATGATGCTGTTTGTTGGTAAACGCCTGTTTACAATTCGATGTCGTGATGCCACTTTGTTCATAAGATTCGTTTTCAGCTGGGCTGTCCAGGTCATCTGTTTAACTTCCTAACAGAAATTACCAAAGGTTCATTAATATGTATGCAGAGTAAACCCTGAAATCAAATAAATTCTACATATAATGTAGGTGAATAGCTGGCTTTAAAATTGTTGTCCTCTGTGGACACGAAAATGTAAGTGCCTGTAAACACATATATCTTACAGAAAGGTGATGAATAGTTGCTGTTTCCTTTTCAATCTAACTAAATGCTGCGTTGCCAAGAGAATAATCGTCCTGTCTTCTTTACATCAGATTGCGCTTCTGGTTGGTGGGGTGAGAACTGCACTGAAACCTGTTCAGCAGGGTGTTCTTCCAACTGGTGCATGAAAAATGGGTCCTGCGACTCTTGCTCCAACGGTTATTTTGGGCCTAAATGCGATATGCGTTGTTCGGTGGGCTGCAGGTACGGCTATTGTCAGCAGTACAGCGGAGAATGTTATTGTTCTCACAACTGGGTTGGCCCTACATGCAGTGGTAAGGATCACAATATATACCGCCCTCAATATGAAGCCTTAATTCGCTTGACCCTTGCATGCATAATTTCTACTTTTCTGAGACATGAATACTCGTAGCAATAATAATACTTGAACAGCTGTTTGTAGCATGGATCTTGTCCCGCAAAATTCACTTTGTAAATCCAGCTACAGAACACGGGGCATTATCAGTCTATTTGGTCCATACAAATTTCATAGACCTTTCTGCATCTCCACTAAGGGTAAAGTGTGGAGACAGGCAATTTTCTTGCATGCGGCTTTGGTTAGCCAAAGGATCAATAGTAAAGGCAATTATGCTGTTTGTTGGTAAACGCCTGTTTACAATTCAATGTCGTGATGCCACGTTGTTCATAAGATTCGTTTTCAGCTGGGCTGTCCAGGTCATCTGTCCAACTTCCGCGTACATGCAACCAACCACCTAAGTTTTTTTTTGTTTCTTTGTCAACACTGTTGTGCTTGCCAACAACTTTTTGATAAACAAGTTTATACATTGATTACAGAGGCGATACACGATTTTTTCCTAACAGAAATGACCAAAGGTTCATTAACATGTATGCAGAGTAAAGCCTGAAATCAAATAAACTCTACATATAATGTAGGTGAATAGCTGGCTTGAAAATTGTTGTCCTCTGTAGACACAAAAAAGTAGGTTTCTGGAATCACATATATTTTACAGAAAGGTGATGAATAGTTGCTGTTTCATTTTCAATCTATCTAAATGCTGCGTTGCCAAAAGAACAATCGTCCTGTCTTCTTTACATCAGATTGCGCTTCTGGTTGGTGGGGTGAGAACTGCACTGAAACCTGTTCATCAGGGTGTTCCTCCAACTGGTGCATGAAAAATGGGTCCTGTGACCATTGCTCAAACGGTTATTTCGGGCCTAAATGCGATATGCGTTGTTCGGTGGGCTGCAGGTACGGCTATTGTCAGCAGGACAGTGGAGAATGTAATTGTTTTCACAACTGGGTTGGTCCTAAGTGCAGCGGTAAGGATCAAGATTTATACGCCCCTCAATATGTAGCCTCAATTCGCTCGACCCCTGCATACAAGATTTCTACCTTTCTGAGACAATAATACTCGTAGCAATAATAATACTCGAACAGCTGTTTGTAGCATGGGTCTTGTCCCGCAAAATTCCCTTGATGAATCCAGCTACAGATCACGGGGCATTATCAGTCTATTTGGTCCATACAAATTTCATATACCGTTCTGCTTCTCCACTAGCGGTAAAGTATGGAGACAGGCAATTGTCTTGCATGCGGCTTTGGTTAGCCAAAGGATCAATAGTAAAGGCAATTATGCTGTTTGTTGGTAAACGCCTGTTTACAATATAATGTTGTGATGCCACGTTGTTCATAAGATTCGTTTTCAGCTGGGCTGTCCAGGTCATCTGTTCAACTTCCGCGTACATGCAACCAACCACCTCAGGTTGAAATTTGTTTCTTTGTCAACACTGTTGTTCTTGCCAACAACTTGTGGATAAACAAGTCTATACATCGATTACAGAGGCGATACACGAATTTTCCCTGACAGAAATGACGAAAGGTTCATTAATATGTATGTAGAGCAAAGCCTGAAATCAAATAAATTCTACATATCAGGTAGGTGAATAGCTAGCTTTAAAATTAAAATTATTGTCCTCTGAAGGCACAAAAAAGTAGGTGCCTGGAATCACATATATTTTACAGAAAGATGATGAATAGTTGCTGTTTCCTTTTCAATCTATCTTAATGCTGCGTTGCCAAGAGAATAATCGTTCAGTCTTTTTTACATCAGATTGCGCTTCTGGTTGGTGGGGTGAGAACTGCACTGAAACCTGTTCAACAGGGTGTTCCTCCAACTGGTGCATGAGAAATGGGTCCTGCGACTATTGCTCCAACGGTTATTTCGGGCCTAAATGCGATATGCGTTGTTCGGTGGGCTGCAGATACGGCTATTGTCAGCAGTACTGCGGAGAGTGTTATTGTTCTGACAACTGGGCAGGCCCGACATGCACCGGTAAGAATCGTAACAGACACTGAGATAAATGTGTCGCTTAAATCGCTAAATCTTTTGAAATAGAAAGCGTATTTCTAATTGCAAAATACCAGAAAAGAAGGTGACTGGATCACATATTTTCTACAGAAAGGTAGGTGAATAGTTGCTGTGTTTCCTTTTCTATCTATCTAAATGCATCGTTGCCAAGAGAATAATCGTCCTGTTTTCTTTACATCAGATTGCGCTTCTGGTTGGTGGGGTGAGAACTGCACTGAAAACTGTCCACAAGGGTGTTCCTCAAACCCGTGTATGACCAATGGCTCCTGTTACCAGTGTTCGAATGGATATTACGGGCCAAATTGTGATATGCGTTGTTCGGCGGGCTGCAGGTACGGCCAGTGTCAGCAGTACAGTGGGGAGTGTCAGTGTTCTCACAATTGGGCAGGCCCGACATGCACCGGTAAGGATAACAATGTTTATTGCCTTATTGTCTCCACCTTGATTTCCCCACCTGGAAGAGGAAGGCCTTGTCTTAGTGTATGAACTAATGAATGCCGACATGCCGTGTTCCTTCCTGGATAGTAGTAAAATTGTCTTCTCTACTTTAGAATACGCTTATAACTGGGGAGATAAAAAAATGTTTACCAGTGTTTTCTCTAATGTATATTTAAATAAATATATCCTGTTGTACAATTGATAGAATGGGTATCATGAGACGGTTTACGACTTTGCTTTGCGTTGTTGACTAAGAAACTACCTGCGTCAGCAGTACAATTGAATAAGTACCTGTCCTGACAATGCGATTAGCCTGATTCGAGCCGTCAAGTTTGCTGATTTATACTTTTAATTTCCAAAGACGATTTGATATCATGGATAAGTGTTAAATTGTTTCACAATGTGTATTTTATTCAGGTAGTGTGATAATGACTCTGGCACACAGGTAATTTTTAAATATCTTGAGGAACAGATTCTTAACGTTAAGTTTTGATTAAAAATCTTTTAAAATCAATAAATCTTTTGAATGTTTCATAATTGTAGAATGCGTACCAGGTAAATGGGGCTTTAGCTGTAATGAAAACTGTCATGCCGGGTGCAGTGATGGGTGTCACAAAGAGCATGGGACTTGCTACGGTTGTATATCTGGGTATCATGGACCAAACTGCACAAGAATCTGCCCACAAGGGTGTTCAGAAAGATGCCGCCAGAGCAACGGTTCGTGTCTCTCCTGTGCCAATGGATATTTTGGATCCGTCTGTGACCTCCCGTGTTCTGTTGGTTGCAGATATGGGCGCTGTGACCAGCATAGTGGTCAGTGTTCTTGTGCGGAGAGTTGGACAGGCCCCACATGTATAGGTATTAATCTGAACATCAGCTTGCTTGTTGTACTAGTGCCAGGAAAAATAATTTATTTAGATATTATCAATGCGTCGTAGCATCGGAAAAAAATAACATGTATTAGTAGAGAATCATATTGTTTATCAGAGGAGAATAGTTAGACTACTCATTTTTGTGATGATTATCAAATAGAAAAGGAATTAGTGCAGGTAGGTTGCTCTTGTACATTGGGTCTAGCTAGGTTACTGTTCTTTACATTGTCGACACATTAACCAAGTCTGTCGAGCGCAAACTAATAATACATGTATGATCCCATTTAGACTGCTCATCTGGGTGGTGGGGTGTCGGCTGTGCTACCAATTGTTCAAGAGGGTGCCATGAAAGCTGCAGACAAAGCGACGGCTCGTGTGTCATGTGCTCTGATGGTTATTACGGAGATAACTGTAACTTCTCTTGTGCCGTTGGGTGCAGATATAACCAGTGTGAACGCTACAGTGGGAACTGTAACTGTTCAGAGAACTGGACAGGAGCAACATGCGTTGGTAAGGTTTACTTTATTTCCTTCTAAATTAAACATGTAAAAAATATGAACATCTTTGTAGTTTAATGAACCGGAAGACAATGTTTTTATAGGTGACGGCACAACATTCAGAGAGTTATACCCAAAGAAATCAGATACTGTAACGAGAATTGGTAGGTTTGGCAGAGCACAGTTAACCGTTTTTCTCTACAAACAATGTACAAATAAAAAGTAGGTAATAATGGCAGGTAAAAGCAGATAATAATTTTTGAATATTTTATGTCCAGATTCGCTGACTGCTGGTCCAGGAAACGTCGGTGCCGTTGTTGCCGGAGCGCTTATGCCTCTGATACTCATCCTTCTGGCCGCTGTAGCTCTTGTTGTTTGGATAAGGTTGGTTTATTTCACGGTGCTACCTGGGGTATATAGGAGGTAGCCTAGTGATTAAAGCCTATAGAGTGGAGGGTCCCCGGTTCGAAACTAAATGGCATAATGGTGAAATTCCGATAAAACCTAAGAGATTCGCTTAAATGTCTTAACGACAGGTTATGACTTCGGTATCAATCCCAGCCCGGTGCATGTAAAAAATGAAATCCATAATCATAACATATAATTGTTATCGTTTGGTTTTTCAAACAAACGGAAACAGGACAATTAACTCCCGGACTTCTACCTCCTCAGAGAATAACTTCACGACAATTTGCCCCAAACCCGACCCCCCCCCCCCCCATGAAAACTACCCCCTGACAACAACCCGTGATAATTTACCCCCAGACAATTAAACCCTTCCCCACATCCCGGTAAGTTACCCTCCAAGACAATCCCCGGACAATAACCCTCTTTCTAAATGTTCTTGTGATGCTTCCAATGTCTATTTTAACCTTGGCATGTCAAAAAGCATGTATACTCCTTGTCAAACCAAAACCCATTACATTAATGTTCATAATATTAAATTTTTATTACATTAGCAAGTTGTAGGCAATGCCTCTCAAAGAATCCAAAATGTCCCGATGTTCGTAGTCCCGCTCAGTGTTCATTATCCTCTGTAACATACACCTCTAGGGGTGGCAATGGCCTCCAAAGATCTGGGCGATTACAACCTGGTTCAATGCATGCTCTCGCTGAGTACATCAAGGAAACGCAAGAAGTTTAGATAGCAAGCACCGACATATTTTAGTGATATTCGCAAATACAGCTACTATTTTAAAATGTTTGTTCTATACCGGGGGGGGGGGGGGGGGTTATAGCCCATTAGCCCCTTCTTTATAAAAAAATGGTGTCTATGAACTATATTATTTGTGACATATCTCTCACACGTTGTTAAAATTTAATCATGAATACTTTGTTCTTGGAATCAGCGTATCACCCTCACACACTGGGGAATGTATCACTGCGACAATGTAATAAACAAACAAACAAAATTACGGTAATATGATACTTTATTCAATAATGTGATGGAATGGATTCTTAGTTTCTAAGGCAGAATATATATACAAGGTACAGAGGATATACTTAATATATTAAGGTAATTCTTTTATGCCTTTTTAATGAGAGAACAGTATACTAGATATTATTTTCCTTTGCAGAAGGGGAAAACCGCAGTTTTGGAAGGCTTTACCCTCATTACACTCATTTAGACAGAGTAAAGCTAAGAAAGGTAAGAATTATATATATATATATATATATATATATATATATATATATATATATATATATATAGTTGGTTTTTATATTGAATATAAAAACATTTTCTCAAAATGAACTTACTCGTTCATGTTTTGCAAGTGTGTGTGTGTGTTTTTTTCCCTTGCATGACCTACATTCGGCAAAAATTCAGCGATGTAAATTGCCGATGTCACAGCAATTAATTCTCTTTTTTTTGTCTTTTTCAATTTGCTTTATTTTTTATTCATTTAGCCGATGCATTTAAGTCAATCTGATTGCTTTGGCTTTTATCGTTGGCTTAACCTCAGATGACTGCGTGGAACAACAAAGCAAAAATGAGTACACTAACCTGTCGGCTGGCCTTGAAATGGGGCAGGTCAACCAAAACCTGGATGATGATGAAGTGTATTCCCTTCCCAGCATTCCAATACACCAGTTTCTGCGGTACTACTCTTCTGTGGTGGTCAACGGGAAAGGTCTTCATGAAGAATTCAAGGCATGGGATTTCTAGCTGCAAAAATAATATCTAACCCGTTTTATGTATTCATAATGCTGCGCATAAATCAGTTATGCAGGCACATGCATGGTTGCCGTTTCATGTAAAATCCCTAAACTTATAAAAGTGGTTTATATTTAACATATATGTTAATATTAGATAAAATCAATATGTACGATTTCTGAATATAAAAAAGCTGTTGAAACAAAGCAATTAACGTCGATGTAATATTGCGTTATAAGATTGGACTTGTAAACAAAGGTTTGCTTACACTTTTAGGAAATTGTGGACCGACCGGAAACCGAGTGCGATTTCGGCATGCAGAAACCCCTTGAAGCAAAAAATCGCTTCAAAAGCATAATTCCATGTGAGTTACAGATAGGTCCACAGAAAATAAATGTTATGCCGCTTTAGTAGTAAATGTTCAGTGTTCGGTATTCTGGGGTGATGATGGAGCACATTTGTAATTGCATCTTCACTGAACTGAAAATTAAAGTTGATACAGTGTGTTTTGCAAATGTTAATGTTTAAGAAAATATAAATTGCTTTACAAAAATACAGAAATGTCACAATAACAAGAGAGATTCCTTTATGTTCATTTAATCTTTCAGTTAATCACAACCGTGTTTGCCTATCAAGTAGGCAACATGGCGAGATTAGTACATATATCAACGCCAGCTATATAGAGGTAACATTTGTATTTGCTTATTTGCCATAATTTATTGATTACGTCTACACTTACTTGCGTATCCTGCGTATACCGTTGCAATCGCGCAGCGAATAACAAGATATACCCAAAAGGTTTGCGGTATTTGGCATGTTTCGAGTAATTGGGAGAAAAATGTTCGATACAGTAATATTATAACCCCCTCTCTTCTTTAGGGAGCTCATGGAACAACTGATTTTATTGCTGCGCAAGGTAAGTAAATAGTATACCCCGTACAGATAAATTCAAATTATATCTAAACAGTCCTATTTTTGCCTTAATATAAATTTAACAGGCTACTTGTAAAACAGTTAATGAAATGTTTACTGTAGACTTATGGTTGTAACAAACAAGATTTATATTTCATTTCAAATTCTTTATACTATTTTGTAGATGACAGTTATTCCAATACAATAGCGTTCAAAGTTGTATAATGCTACATTGTTAATACAAAAGTAAACTATAAGTATAAATATATAAATTAGAGTTAATATGCCTTCCACTTGCAGGGCCTACAAGAGCGTCAGTGAACGATTTTGTGCGAATGCTTTGGGAACAAGATATTTCGGTGGTGATAATGTTCGCCAGCCGAGAGGAACTGAATAAAGTAAGACCAAAACATTTCATATAATAATTAAAAACCAATGTTTTATAAAACACGGGCTGAAACCTTTAGGAATAGCCCCATGTACCCATACAAAAATTCTACAGTCACGAAGCTAACAAATTATTTGAAAATATTAGGTCACTGTATGAAATAACTTTTTTTTTAACTCTCAATTTGCATTCCCCAATCAACAATTATTAACCAATCATACAAACAGTCTTTAGCCCCTGCCAGTTATGAAATCCTGGATCTGCGCGGTGAGTAACATAAAAATAAAGCTTATAATATTAAAAGTTAATTTGCTAAAATTTTTAATCATTCTTGACATTCAGCTATTATATAAAATACAGTTATCATGTATTATGTTTTCATTTTAATCGTTATTTTAGGATTGATCGCAGTCGGACATTTTATCATATTCATAAAAATCCATGCTATATCTGTTAATAATCCTTGCTTAAGTTGGTAGTGATCACTTTGATAATATATATATATATATATATATATATATATATATATATATATATATATATATACCATAATGGACAGATGAAGATAGCCAGGGAGTCCTACATCACTGAGGAAGGGGACTCCAAAATGTTTGATGAGATCAGAGTGACCACCCAGTCTGAGATGTTCTACCCTCACTATACCAGGCGGTCTGTACTGCTCCAGCATGTAGGCCACAACTTATAAACACATACCAACAATTAAAAGATAATTAATGAATGGAACTTTCATTTTAATTTCCTTATGATTATCCTACTTACATCTTAAGTGTTTCTCATGTTGAATACTCATGTTATTGTCTTTAAGCATTTTATAATAAGAAAAAAGGTAAAATGAATGTAAATAATAAAAATATGAAAATCTCATTACATCTAATGATAACAACAAATGAACTATAAACGTGTTTAAAATTTTATCAGCAAGTAGTATATATGCTGAGTAGAGTAATTAAGACACACTTTCTGAATATGGTATACATGGTAACAATATTGATTAAAGAATTAACATTCCTCAGGTGTTATAACAAGAAGGTTATATATGTAATCTTCTTATTACTTACAATTGGAAAATAAAATGTTTACTGATCGCTGCCTATAGGAGGTATTCATGCGCGAACTGATGCATCTCCAATATCTGTCATGGCCGACTTCGGGTGTACCCGATGACCCCGCAGCCCTCTTGGACTTTCTTCACATAACCCGAGAATTCATTACCGCCGACAAGCTTCCTGTGGCTGTTCACTGCAAGTATGTAAAGCTAAAGCTCTCTCTCACTCTCTCTCACCCCTCCGCCCCCCCCCCCCCCCCCCCCCTCTCTCTCTCTCTCTCTCTTTCTCTCACTCTCTCTCTCACGCGCACACACACGTAGCTGTTTTTTTTTCAGACTCAGACTTATATTTATTAAAAATTTAATATATGTTACTCTTTTAATTTTGCTATGTTAGCATACGTACCGGCAACAATACTTTATTGAGTGTACACATAGGGCACGGCACGACAACGACAATGCTTTACGACTATCTGGCTATTTTTCGTATCGGTCTGCGTTTTGCCGTTGCCAGACATAATCGTACGGCGCTACTCCCATAAAATGACGTCAATACCACTATGCACGAGCACCCCTGCCAATTTTGTGCCTCAGAAAGGCACAATATCGGATGAAAGGATTAATAAAGTTATGTAAAAAACATTTGTCTAGACTGAATAATATAATCTAAATCAAACTTAATTATAATAAGGTATTTGAGTAAAATCCAATATTTTCCTTAAAAACCCTTTACTTCTTCATCTTATAGGCACTGTAACTTAGGTCAAAAGCAATACTGGTATCTAGAAGGATATTGTCACCCAGGAGGTCCAAAAACGTCCCATTTGGCCTCCGATTATAAAGTTTGCAAGGTGAAGTGTACATCCAAAACGCATTGTCGTTGTCGTCGCCGTTGCCAGATAACCCAAGAATGTGCACACATATAATAGCTTAAGGTGACAAGCAGGTGCGTTAAAACACCTCTCTTCGATAGCGCCCTCATATAACCGTTAGCATAAGAAAAGAACATTAAACATGATATAATTATTACTGAATGGATTGTCTCCTTTTTATCGTTAATTATCTTTCATTTAGTGCCGCAGTCTTATATTCACATTCCACAACACTTTTGATCGACATTACATCCCAGATCTTGGTTCACGTTATACGATTTTAATGTTCTTATAGAACTTTTTACCCATCAACATACTGAAATAGCACCTTTTCCAGCATATATTCCATATGTTTCTATCAGGTCTGGCGTAGCTGCCACAGGCGTATTCCTGGCGTTAGATGCCTCAGTGAAACAGGCGGCCGATCAAAACCAGGTCTCAGTGTACCAGTGTGTCCAGGACCTCAGAAACCAACGGAGAAGCATGGTCCATAGTCTGGTAAATTCACGCTTTACTAAATCCGCGCGTTAATTAAAAGTGAAGCCATGTTAACAAAAAAAATATAAATGCGCTTTTCACCATATCTAATGATATGTCAAACCAAGGAGGTTTTTTTGCAGAATTTTTCATGCGAGCATGCAAATACCTTGCATGTCGGCGTCAGTGCATGAATTATATCTAGTTCAATACCAAGTAACCCGCAGAATTATTGTACTAAATAAAGCTTACAATATAGCAAGTTCATTACATCCTAACGGAAAATATCTATTATTTATCTAGTATAGGGAAATAATACAACAGCCTCCTTGCGAAGCGATACTCCGGTACTCGAAGAGTACAACGCGATATATAAGGGATAACGCCAGAGCAATAGGCAAGTTTATATCTGATTGTTATCAAGATCGCAGCAACATCGGCCGGAAGACTCTCCTGTCTAATTTTAACCTCCTTGGTCAAACGCTGCACTGAGAGACTTGCATTACATCCATGTTCACACGTCTAAGAAGCTATTTTTTCTCTCTTTTGAATGAGGATGTAAGCTATACCCATACGATAGAAATGATATGTCATCATCTATCTCTCTGGGATCCAGGTTTTATATTCACGCGGTTAAGAATATTCGATACAGTTAAAACCTAAAGTTAGACCTTGTTCTGTAAAGCCTTGGGATTCTAATGAGACTTCATCATGTTTGCTGCTGATAAAATCTGGGACAATCAGTTGTCAACCTAACGCCTAAACCACTAGGCTTCAACCTGGGAGATGCTTAACTCCCTAAGCATAATCTTCAGAAAGTGTATGTTCAGAAGCGGATCCGGGGGGAGGGTCCAGTGGGTCTGGACACGCCCCCCCCCCCCCCCCCCCGCACACACACTTTTTTTCAGCCGCCGCATCTTTTTAAAAGGGGTTAAGGCAAATTTTTGCAGCATGGACCCCAGACCCCACCCTTTTCCGGACCTGGGAACCTATTTCATTAGTTTGTCATAAGTCCACCTGGGTCTATTACAGGACCAGTACGTGTACCTGCACGATTCAATGCTGGAGCACCTGTGCTGTGGAAGTACTGTGTATCCTCGGGATGAATTCATGGGCCTGAGAATAGAGGAACTGCAGGACACCTCAGCCATCCA
Organism: Sipunculus nudus; assembly: GCA_026874595.1. Classification (NCBI taxonomy): domain Eukaryota; kingdom Metazoa; phylum Annelida; class Sipuncula; order Golfingiida; family Sipunculidae; genus Sipunculus; species Sipunculus nudus. Next base: position 17,079,167 of record CM049306.1, on the reverse strand, counting down.
GTATCAGGTACCATCGGCATGCCTCCATCATTTTTCAAATATCTGGAATAAATATCTCTTCAAATGGTATTGAAATAATCAAATGAAAAATCTGCATAAGTCACATCTGCTGATGTTCCTCTTTAACTCCTTCCTTATATATATTTCATCCGAAAGGTACTGAATGCTGTTAAACCAAAAGACATTACGACGAAACGGTCACGTAAATCAGCTTCCGGTGAGGAGATATACGAAAATGTGGATGATTCTTCGAACACGAAATACCAATTACCATTAACTACGCAAGTTAATGGCAGAGAGCAGCAGATTCAGGCTGTGTGCTTGGAGGTAATCAATTTACAATATATATAAATATACAGAGTCGAATATATAAACTCTTCGAAAAACGAGGGTGCCGGGGGGGGGGGGGGGGGGAGGGGTATGGGAACGGGATACCCTTCTCTTAGTGTAAACCTTTTGCAAATTTCGGCTGTAACATATCATTCTGAGGTAATTCAAAACCATCATGTAAAAAAGATGTAAAATCCAGATCTTTTTGTAACGTTTTGTTTATTTATATTTCAGATGGTGTTTTTGCATGAAAACACTTCATTTAATAGTGACATTCTTAATTCAAATGTCAGAAAAATTTCTGTCTCGACTTGTAAATAAACCCTTGAATAAAATTGTTCATATGAGTAATATTAACCCTTATATTTCAGAGACCAGCATGGAACTATAAATTCATTTCGATAAAAACTCCAACTGAGTCAGACATTGTTGACGTCATTCGGGCTGTCATGGACTACAAATGTCACGTGATTGTAGGGCTCGACCTTCTTAATCAAAAGGTAAGTAATAAACATCTGTATGGTCATGTCGGTTGTCCCAAAATGCCTTTAGCGATACAAGCCCAACTCGGCAACATATACAAAGTATCTTTTGTCGCATCAAGTATCAACACGCTTACTGTATGAGATAGGAAGTCACTGGGAAAAAAATATAACATTGTACACGATCCGTTGAAAAGTAATATTTGCGAATTAAATTTAAACAACTTTTATTCATTCAATGTTTAATTTTTTTTGGCATTTCAAACACACTGGAATGACTAACTGAACCCGAATGTAGTACATTCAAAATAATTCTTCATACCTATTTACGGTAATGCCGCTTCTGCGCCTTAGTGCCATTTCACGTTCATTGAGAGAAACACATGACGTGTGAATTAATCTAGGTTGTATGTATTCGGTTGATGTTTCGTGAAGAAATTTATAAGCTTCGTCCAATTATATTGACCAAAATTGTTTCACTGGAAAGTACCAGTAGAATGACTTTATGCTGCACGGAAATACAGCAGCCCCTGTTGCGTTTCTGTTGGGTTACTGGCCTCGTAATAGAAGGAATATTAAGGCATGATGATAGGTGTATAAGGCTGATAAATTGCTTTCTTCATGTTACAAAACCACTAAAAACCTTCTTCTATATGAAAAAACCTAAGGCAAATATTTAATAGGCCCAATCAACTGTATAGCCCGTTGAATAAACATGAAAACTATAGCTTCTTCTCTTTGAAATAATTCGGCAAATGCCAAAATATTGCCCTGAAACCGTTGCCTTACTCCTGTACACGAGTATTAAAACAATATGACCGGGCGCGATCACAGGCGTCAACATAAACACAGCGCGGACCACAACGCATGTCAATCAAGAGATGCTTGACTGACTTGGTCCAAAAAATGTAATACATGTTATGGTTGGCTGAAACATCGCATAATGCGGCTCTCACTTTGGGATCTGTCGCGCAAAATTGGAACTCCGGTCACGCGGCCTTGTTATGGTAAACAGATACACGGGGACTTTGTTTACTAACATGTAAATCAATAATAAGGTGTTTAATTGCTGTATGTGTGGAAACTTTCGTATAAAGCAAAACAGTTTTTTTTATGCATAGGCATGATATTCCTCCTGATTATGTCTCCTAATTAGCGGTAAAATTTCGTGTCTGTGTGAGCTATATAAGACACTCATGCTGCCTGGCAGCAAATGAATGTAACAAATATTGCCATGCATTTCAAGAACTTTTGAAGGTTTGTAAACATGACTGAATAATATAAAAAAAACAAATGTGACATTTAAACGACAGTGTATATTGCATTCAACGCTGTTGCGCAGTGACCTGTTGGCAGGCCTAATTTACGCGACGTCTTCACCCAATTCACATAACGTATCACAAAAAAAGAAAGATTATCTATATCCTAATATTCGTGAAGTACAACACTTCATGGAATTGCCTCCTAGGGCCAGTCGAATTCAAAATGCGCTTCATTGGCTGGCCGTGCTTCAAGATAACCCGCCTGTAATGAGGTAAAATATGATACTTTAATGCAGGCGTTAAATTAAAACGAGAGCTATTTGAAACATCTAATGTTCACAGTTTGAATACGAAATCCAGCTGAGAGAGAAATTCTCAGTAACCGTAAATAACAATAATCATGTTCCAGGGTACACCATTTAAATGAAAACGTCGACCCTATCCTGTATCTCTTTATTTTTTTTTCAGGTACAGAGCTTTGAGGGACATCACGGGCCGTTCAGCGCCCAAATAACTTCCACTTCGAAAACAAGTGGAGACGTGTTCAGCAAATGCACATATACGTTTTCTAACAAGGTATACAGCGCGATCTGAATTCGTACAATGGATTACATACCGATATTTTTCATTTAAGAGCCTTGTATATAAAGCATATATAATACATTCATAGATATCAATTGTGATAGCGCGAAAAGATAAGTGACATTGTGATTTTATTTTCATTTTTTTTCATACACCTCTAATGTATACATACAAAGCTGTTTGTAATTTGAACTACAGCTGGACAGCCTCAGTGTGATGTCTTTGACGTTAACCGTACCAAAGAAGAAAAGGGAGGAGCTTCCAAAACCCTCGTCGATACTTACGATTCTTTCGGAGCTTGTTGCCGTAGAGACGGAGGGTGAACCTCTGTCTTCCCTCATTTTCTGCCGGTATGTTGATAAAGCAATCGCTATTTCGAACAATAACTATCAATAGAATTTCATATCCTTAAACATAGGCCCTGATGGAGTTAGAACAAAGAGTGAATTAAGTGTAAAATATGTTTAAGCATAATAAGAAATGAAATTTTACATTATCGAAAACTATTGCTGATTTAATTTCACAACACTATTTTATTAACTTTGTTATGCTTTGATGAATACGCACAATGTTTTAGATATATCAATGATTTTTTTAGCTCAGCTGACTTTCAGTCAAGCTGAGCTATAGCGATCACTCTTTGTCCGTCGTCCGTCTGTCCGTCTGTCTGTCCGTCTGTCCGTCCGTCTGTCCGTCTGTCCGTTAACCTGGCACAAATCGTAACCGCTGGACTTAGAATCTTGTAACTTTACATTCTGAGAGGTCAATGAAAAATCTCCTTGGAAACCAGAAATTAGGTCTCTGTTACCCATATCCTTCGAGCTATGGGGACCCAAAGTACCCCCCAGAAAAGTCAAAAAATTGATACAAAAACTTCAATATCTCATTAACTACTTGACTGATGGTCATGATATTTGGCATACATTTTGATCATGATATGTTCCATCAGTTCTGAGGACTGGTGGCGCCACCTTTATTTTTCGATTTTTTACGAATTTTTTTCTCTATTTTTGATACGTTTAAAAATGTGAACATCTGTTAACAAGGCACAAATCGTAACGACTGGACCTAGAATCTTCATTATCGACACACTGAGAGACCTATGAAAAGTCTCCATGGAAACCAGAAATTAGGTCTCTGTTACCCATATCCTTCCAGCTATGGGGCCCCAAAGTACCCCCCAGAAAAGTAAAAAATTTCATGCAAAAACTTCAATATCTCATTAAATACTTGACTGATGGTCATGATTTTTGGCATACATATTGATCATGAGATCTTCCATCACTTCCTGCAGACTGGTGGCGCCACCTATATCGTTTAATTTTTTACTAATTTTTTTCTCTATTTTTGAGACCTTTCAAAATGTGAACATCTGTTAACAAGGCACAAATCGTAAAGACTGGACCTAGAATCTTAATTCTTGACACACTGAAAGGTCCTTGAAAAATATCCTTGGAAACCAGAAATTAGGTCTCTGTTACCCATATCCTTCGAGCTATGCGGCCCAAAAGTACCCCCCAGAGTAGTAAAAAATTTCATACAAAAACTTCAATATCTCAATAACTACATGACTGATGGTCATGATTTTTGGCATACATATTGATTATGAGATGTTCCATCAGTTCTTGCAGACTGGCGGCGCCACCTGTATTGTTCGATTTTTCACGATTTTTTTCCTCTATTTTTGAGACCTTTAAGGATGCTTTCATCTGTAAACGTGGCACAAATCGTAACGACTGGACCTAGAATCTTCATTCTTGACACACTGAGAGACCTATGAAAAGTCTCCATAGAAACCAGAAATTAGGTCTCTGTTACCCATATTCTTTGAGCTATGGGGCCCCAAAGTACCCCCAAGAAAAGTAAAAAATTTCATACAAAAACTTCAATATCTCATTAACTTCTCGACTGATGGTCATGATTTGTGGCATAACTATTGATCATGAGATGTGTCATCACTTCCTGCAGACTGGTTGCGCCACCTGTATGGCTGGGTTTTTTTATGAATTTTTTTCTCTATTTTTGAGACCTTTCAAAATGTGAACATCTGTTAACAAGGCAAAAATCGTAAAGACTGGACCTAGAATCTTAATTCTTGACACACTGAAAGGTCCATGAAAAATCTCCTTGGAAACCAGAAATAGGGGTCTCTGTTACCCATATTCTTTGAGCTATGGGGCCCCAAAGTACCCCCAAGAAAAGTAAAAAATTTCATACAAAAACTTCAATATCTCATTAACTTCTTGACTGATGGTCATGATTTGTGGCATAACTATTGATCATGAGATGTGTCCTCACTTCCTGCAGACTGGTGGCGCCACCTGTATGGCTGGGTTTTTTTATGAATTTTTTTCTCTATTTTTGAGACCTTTCAAAATGTGAACATCTGTTAACAAGGCAAAAATCGTAAAGACTGGACCTAGAATCTTAATTCTTGACACACTGAAAGGTCCATGAAAAATCTCCTTGGAAACCAGAAATAGGGGTCTCTGTTACCCATATCCTTCGAGGTGTGGGGCCCCAAAGTACCCCCCCAGAGTAATAAAAAATTTCATACAAAAACTTCAATATCTCAATAACTACATCACTGATGGTCATGATTTTCGGCATACATATTGATCATGAGATGTTCCATCAGTTCCCGCAGACTGGTGGCGCCACCTATATTGTTTGGTTTTTTGACGATTTCTTCCTCTATTTTTGAGATCTTTAAGGATGCTGTCATCTGTTAACGTAGCATAAATCGTAACGACTGCACCTAGAATCTTCATTCTTGACACACTGAGAGACCTATGAAAAGTCTCCATGGAAACCAGAAATTAGGTCTCTGTAACCCATATATATCGAGATATGGGGTCCCAAATACCCCCCAGAGTAGTCAAAAAATTCATACAAAAACTTCAATATCTCAATAACTACATCACTGATGGTCATGATTTTTGGCATACATATTGATCAAGGGGTGTTTCATCAGTTCTTGCAGACTGGTGGCACAACCTGTATTTGTTCGGGTTTTTTACGATTTCTTCCTCTATTTTTGAGACCTTTAAGGATGCTGTCATCTGTTAGCGTGGCACAAATCGTAACGCCTGGACCTAGAATCTTCATTCTCGATACACTGAGAGACCTATGATAGGTCTCCATGGAAACCAGAAATTAGGTCTCTGTTACCCATATCCTTCGAGCTATGGGGCCCCAAAGTACCCCCCAGAGTAGTCAAAAATTTCATACAAAATCTTCAATATCTCAATAACTACAACACTGATGGGCATGATTTTCGGCATACATATTGATCATGAGCTGTTCCATCAGTTTCTGCAGACTGGGTGCGCCACCTCTATTTTTTTCAAATTTTTACGAATTTTTTTTCTCTTTTTTTGAGACCTTTAAAGATGTGGTTATCTGTCAACAGGGTACAAATTGCAACAACTGGACCTAGAAACTTCATTCTTGTCATGCAAGGAGGCCCATGAAGAGTGCCTGTGGAAATTTGAAATTAGGTCTCTGTTACCCATATCCTTCAAGCTATAGGACTCTGAAGTATCCCTCAGAATAATGGACAATTTGATACAAAAGCTGAAGTATCTGAACAACTTATGCGGAGATCACCATGATTCTTTGCATGGATATTAACCATTAAGTGTTTTTATTAGTTTCTGCAGATTGGTGGAGCCACCTGTATTTTTGTATTCTCCAAAACGAAGTTTTGCAGATACTATGTTTTTGACCGGGTTCCTCCGCAGCTGCCACGTTTGTTTCCAGAGAGCTCCTCTGAGAAAAATGGACCGATTTTTCCGAAACTTACACCAATTATCTAGTCACATGTGAACTAGTGCCTAACCAATTTGTGTTGACCTCTGACCTTTCCCCTCTATCCAGCGTCCATTTGTGCGTCTGTTTCCACACATAAACCCTCATATCTCGGGAACCGATTGACCAATCAGGAAATAAAATTTATACAAATGTAGCCCTTGGATTGCTTTATAACATACACAAAAATGGTGGCGCCACCTGTAACCATGTTTGCACAGTGTCCATCTGTTCATCTGCCTTGGGTTAAAATCACTCATATCTCTGCAGTGAATTGACTAATTCACCTGAAATTCGGCATGCATATACATCCAGGATAGCTTTTTGATTTTATGACAGATGGCACCACCTACATTCACGTTCAAGCTGATCACAACCAAGCTCATATCTCAGGAACCGTTTGACCGATTGGGCCAAAATTTTGTATGTGTATAGATATCACATAGCTCTTTATCATACGCAAAACTGTTTTTGCACAGCGTCTGTCTGTTTTCTGCCGTGGGATAATGTCACTCATATCTCGGCAGTGGTTTGACATATCTGCCTAAAATTTTGCAGTTTTATACATCCTGGATAGCTTTCTTGATTTTATGACAGGTGGCGCCACCTACTTTCTAGTTTACGCTGCAGACATCCGAGCTCATATCTCGGGAACCGTTTGAACGATTGGGCCAAAATTTTGCATGTGTATAGATCTCACATAGGTCTTATCATACACAAAACTGGACGGGCCACCTGCAACCATTTTTGCACAGCGTCTGTCTGTTTGTCTGCCGTTGGCTAAAATCACTCATATACATGTAGTGGTTTGACTTTTCTGCCTAAAATTTTGCATATGTATACAACTTGGACAGCTTTTTGGATTTGTGGTAGGTGGCACAACCTACATACACATTTAGGCTGCAGACATCCATGCTAATATGCAACATACCTCACTCTATTTCCCCTTGCCACTCAATCCATGCCTCACTTCAACCGTTCCACTCTGATTTTGGCGGATACACGTGGTCACTTGTCGGCTACCCGTATTCTAGTTTTTAAAGTTTACACATTTTTTCTCTATTTTTGAGATATATAAATAAAGACTAAATCTTGGCCTGTTGGTTAATCTGTTTGATGCTTCAGTTGAATGAGTATATACTACCATTCTGATGATAAAATTTCCTTTAGCGAATCTCTTCCCTGTCAGCTGAGCGACATGACCCATGGGTCACTTGTTGTTATAAACTTGAGGCTGTATCTATAGTTATTTGTAATAATATGTACTTCAAATGCTTATCGATTTGTAAATGCATTTACATTTGATAATTTTATCGCAATCGCATATATTTAAATTCAGACGCTGTTGTATTTGCTTTATTTGAACCATATAAATGCGCTGCATGATTCTTATTACACCCCATTCTTGCTCTTTATATAAATATATACTCCAATAAATGGAGTATATTTCTTCTGGTCTATATGTTTATTAGTGATGGGCGGGTCCTGTGTGGACTTCTTATGGCGCTTCACGAGGTATGTCGACGGCTAGACAGGAACCACGAGGTTGACGTCTTCCACACCGTCAGACGGCTACAGAAGGAGTGTCCTGCATTTATCCCTACTCAGGTACATATCTTTTAAAGAGCTTGACGCTGACAGCCTCTCAAACAATCCCACCAACGCCCCGGTCCGTAAGCTCTGGACACTGATGATCGCACAAATAAAGGTGGTTTTCCATAAGTGCGTAGTCCGTATCCGTAGTCCGTATGCGTAGTCCGCATGCGTAGTCCGCAAAAATCGCTTTGTAGACTTTTTAACTGGGCCGTTTCCATTCATTTGCGTGCGTAGTCCGAATGCGTAGTCCGTATGCGTAGTCCGTATCCGCACGCTGCCGGGAGCGATTTTTGCGCACTACGCATACCAATCACCTTGTCAATTTCAGGTTTAACACACCGTTTTCCCATTCAGGCCGTGCTGTATATGCACCTCTATTTCCACTGGTATAAATGTCATGTCTGATATTAGTCTTTCGTATACCAAACAAATTGGCATTTGGTTGAATTTTGTTGTCCTCTCTTTAACATATACACGTACGTGTTTTCCAAATGCTTGAGCCGTTAACATCAGAACCGCGTGTAAAATAATAATAATTAAGATCCTTTTTGAAAATATAAATATTATATAAATATATATAAAAAATTTATATATATAAAATTTTTGTTGATAATATTTGGAAATGTACACTAAATATATGGTGGAATGGCCTGCCAAGAAAGAAAATCTTCAGCCATCGAGCACCTATCAACAAGGAGTACGGACTACGCATACGTACTTCTGGAAAACGAACTTTGCGGATACGGACTACGCATACGGACTACGGATACGCACTACGCACTTATGGAAAATCACCTTAACCCATCCACGCCCGGTCCTAGGCACTGGACGCTGATGGTCTCACAAATAACCCCATCCACGCACCGGTCCTTAAGCTCTAGACGCTGATGGTTACACAAATAACCCCATCCACGCCCCGGTCCTCAGCACTGGACGCCGACGGCCTTACAAATAACATCACCCACGCACCAGCCCTTAAGCTCTGGACGCTGATGGTCTCACAAATAACCCCAACCACTCCCCGGTCCTCAGCATTAGACGCTGACGGCCTCTCAAATAACCCAACCCACGCACAGCTCTTTAAGCTCTGGACGCTGATGATCGCACAAATAACCCATCCACGCCCGGTCCTCAGTACTGGATGCTGATGGTCTCACAAATAACCCCATTCACGCACTGGTCCTTAAGCTCTGGACGCTGATGGTCTCATAAATAACCCTATCCACGGCGTGGTCCTCAGCACTGGACGCTGACGGCGTAACAAATAACCTCAACCACGCACCAGCCCTTAAGCACTGGACGCTGATGGTCTTAAAAATACCCCCCCCCCGACGCCCCGGTCCTTAGCAATGGACGCTGACTGCCTCACAAATAACCCCACCCACACCCTCCCCTTGAGCACTGAACGCTGATGTCCGTGGTTTGGGGTTGTTTGTGAGGCCGTCAGCGTCCAATTCTGGACTAGTACACATGCAGCCATGCAGTAGGCATGCTGTTAAGTCGATTTCGCTTTCGGGATGTTCTCAATGGGATCATATAGAAATAAAAAACCGTTCCCATCATCACATTGTCATTTTTTATGACAGTTATTTTTAAAAGTAGATCCATGATACATATTATATTAGCATTTATTTAGTGATGCATTTCTTAGATACCCATGGTTTATTATTTGACAATAAATCAACCAAATGTATTCAAAGACAGAAGACCACGTTACATCCACTTTCTTTGCAGGAGCAGTACGAGTGGCTCCATACAGCGACGAAAGAATACATCAAAGCGTCTGGGCTCTACACGAGGCTTTGTCTTTCTGAACTTCCGACGTCATCGATGACGTAACACAATGCTGTCATGACCAATCACTTGACTTCTTCTTAATTTCACGTAAAATCTACTGAACAATAACCCATCGCCAATTAATTCAGAGCCGTATAACCAATGCCTTCGGACTAAAAATGTTATGTAGATATACTAGTTATTATAATGAGTAAGCGTGTGTCAGTCTGACGCTTAAATAACAACAGGGAGTATGCTGTGATAGATATACGACAAAGTTCGGCCTATAGGATACGATTATTATAAATTTCATGTGAAGAATTAAGTATAGCTACGGATAACCTTAAATAAGGGTAACTTAGAACTAGGCACCCAGAGTCCATGCGTTAAGATGCCATCAATAACAAGCCACTAATTAAAAATATTCCTTGACGAAACTGGCAATTCATCTTTTTTATTATAATATTTTACTATTTTAGAGGCGTTTCAACTGATTTACATGCCATTAAAGACCATTTCAGCCAAGCTTCCTCTCTGAAACTGCTGACTAAAATCCTTCAATATTTCAAAGAGATGATCGTGGGGTAGGATTATTTTTATTTCATATGATTCCAGTAGAGTGTTTCCAGTACTGGGTTAACAACGCAAGTAACAGTCAATAGTAATAGATATTTGGCTCTCCAAGGTTTATAAATAGACAGTTGTACATGGAGGCATTATAAATAATCGGTGCCAATACCCAACTTATGTGGAATGTAAGTCCAGGAATAAAGGGCATCTGTATTTTGCTTTTACATTCATTAGGCATCTGCATTATTATTCTTGATATACTGTTAAAACTTTTTGAATATATCACCCTGCACAAAAAATTATGACAGAGTCATTTGGACGGGTGCATTCAGTACATACACATGGTCATGTATCCGGGGACCTGATATGAACAAGCGAACCCAGGAACCAGATTGTTGATTTCAGTGTTAATTTCAGTGTCACAGCTGGCCTGTCAAATTAATGCTACACCTGCTGAACCAAAGCACAGATAACGTATTTGATCTCTAGTCCATACATGGACCTCTATGTCCTATTATAATGTCCATCCAGCAGAAGTATCATAGGACATAGAGGTCCATGTATGGACTATTCGATCTCCTGCTGTTGTATAAAAATTTGCTCCGATAAATATCAAATCTGCAGATATAACGGTTCATACTACAATTTATCAATCATATCATGCGGCATAGTGTGGTTAGATTATCTGAAACAACAAAATGTTTGTTGTTCAAGGGACGAACTATAAAGGTAGATGACCATAGTCAATGTTATACAAGTATCACTTTCACTTATATATTTATATATATTAGCATGGTCTGTTTTCTTAAATGTCTACATGTCGCCCGGAAGCATGGTCTGCCTAGACTGGCTTTGTTTACGTCTGTCCACACAAACAGTCAAACGTACGGTCCATTATAGTGTACATCACGTTTGAGGCTGAAGTTTAGCACATTTCGGGTCTCACGATGACCTTATTTCAACCCTATAACGTTGTGCAAACTATTATTAAAAACACTCATTTAACATGCAAAATTTTGCCTTTTTTCTGTGAATTCCACTTTTTGTTCTGAATAAAACAGAAAAGATTAAATCTTGCTCCTTATTTTGTAAGCAATTCTGCAGAGCAATTGAAATTGAAATAGCAGGAATTTTATCTTTGTGGAAATTTTAATTTTAAGATCTCACGTGATGACGTAAATGCTGTACTGACTGTCGGCAAATGTCACAGGAATCGCATCAACTGTTGATTTTCTGACTTGTAAGCAGATTTGGTTGATAGACATGTAGCGCAACCTATTAAATATTACTGCTAACATTGTTTTGTCAATTTAACTCTTTAATTTCATGACAGTATTTCGTGGTATGGCACAGAGTGATCATTAGGGTGCTTTTCCATGTACGCGTTTTGCAAGCGTTTGCCGCGTGCTGCCGCGCGGCGAAAATCCAACCAGTTAAAAAGTCATGTGCTATTTCCATGTGTGCGATTGCCGCGCGGCAAACGCACGCGTCAGTTTTGGAATCCAGCAGTGCTGGATTTCTGCGTTTGCCGCGCGGCAAACGCATGGGAATTCCGCCTTAATGACGTCACATTTGGGGGTTTCCTCGTACTCGTGTGTTTAAGTCCGTTCTGTTGTGTCAGGAAGGCATGCGATTGCCGCGCGGCAAACGCATACAAAACGCTCACATGGAAAAGGACTGGCCGCGCGGCAAACGCATGCGTTTGACGCGCGGCAGTTTCTGCCGCGCACATGGAAAAGCACCCCTCTTGGCCTTTAGTTTTAAGTCTAAATGCTGCATGCACTTATTATCACTTATCACGAATTATATAATAAAGTGGTAAATAATGCACACATTTTGTAAAATGTATGTTTCCTGATATCAGTGTTTTCACAAAAAAGTGGTAAGCGGACCCCTCATTTTTAGCTCAGCTGACTATAAGTCATCTGAGCTATAGTCGTGGTCCATTGTCCGTCCTTCTGTCCGTCCACAGGCGCTTGAATCCCTATTTTTATAAAGTCTTCATATCTCTAATGTTCTTAGAAATACTAGGACGGAATCAGGTGAAACGACCCAATAATAAAACGGTCATACCATGCTATCACTTGTATAATCATGTATTGTCATAATAACTTTTTAAAGTTATTAGCATAAAAATAAAATCAGTACCTTTAATTTTGCCCAACTTTGATCATGGCACGTTTTTTCCCCTGTGAGTTGTGTTTATTTAATTTTCACAGCATGTAAACATAAGTATTTTTAATTGTTTAAATCTGAAATTTGAAAATAAGGCTAGTTACTGGATTTTTTTTCTTGAAGCTCTATTGGATAGTCAATCGCTTTGTCCAGATGCAGGTAGCCCACTCCTGGTCACTGGAAGTCAGCTATGCAAGGATTCCTGATTTGTTACAGTCACTGGGGGAGATACCCTGCTGTGACAGGTGTACTGTTATTCTCATATCTACCCCCCCCCCCCCCCCCGCCAACCCTGCATAACCCATCAAGTGTTATGCAATAATTGATATTGTTTCAATGAATTTCTTTAATTGTGATGCTGTTTACACTCCAATATACAAACCTTTCCTTGAAAAAGTAATTCAAAGAGTAATCCAGAAGATGCAATGTTGTGTTAATGTAGCATTTTTAAAGAAATAATTTTAAATGATTTTAACAAATTAAAATATAATTAAACCCATCAGTATGCATAAATCTATAAAATATGAGGCAAATTATGGATTAAAAAAGGCACTATAAAAATTGTGAAATCTGAATCAAGTTTTATTTTAAGATATTTATTGTTTTGCAAATTTAAAGATATATATTTTTGTGGTAAAAAAATATATATATATACATTTGTATGCATGATGTGGTGTTATTCAACAATATTGAAATATATGATAATGCAGTTTAGAACTATGAAAAAACTTTTATATTCAGATATATGTTATATTGGAAATGTATAGAATATAAACTTCAAATAAAAAAATGATGTGATAAAATTAATTAGGATGATAATACAAACATTTGTTGATTATTTTCCTGCCTCGGCAGAATAGGAAATCAGTCTTTGATTGCCCTGTATGTATATGCAGAAATATTGTTAATCCCACCATGCCCCACCCCCTCTCCCCTGCCATTTATTGCAACTGTGCACTGGAACATTAGTTTTTATTGCAAATGTGTAAAATTAATTTAATTTAAAAAATAATTTGATTAGAAAAAAATTAAGATCTACTTGAAACACATTCTTGCCTCAGGAGAATGGAACATAAAGTGATCAGCTCTGTCTGTCTATCATCTCTCCGTTATCATTAAATATATATTAATTATGAAATTTTTCCTATAAGCACTGTTAAAATAACTTTCATATGCTGTATGTGTATGGATTTAAGCTATTAAAGTCTTAAATTTGAAAGCAACTTGTATATTAAGTTGTGTAATATTGCAGATGTTAAACTTTTAAACAATTTTATATCTAATAAAAAAAAATGAAATTATTGAAACTTATATTATCAGCTACCAGTCTGTGCGTCCTTTTTTAAATATAAAGTAATTGTGGATGATCTTTTTTTATGCTGTAAGCATTGTTGAATTTAATGAAAATCCATGTATATACACTACAATAATATACAGATGGTGTAACTCCCATCATTCCAACCCCCCCCCCCCCCTTGCCCCTTTCGACTGGGGACATGAGTAATTTTTTCAACTGTATACATTTTATAAAATAAAAAAAATACATATATTTGATAATATATATTATAAAAAATAGATCCAATTGAACAAATGTGTAAACTACTGAACTGTCAACAATTTATCAAAAAAGCCAACCAATGACCATGGTATTATTTACATCTTATGTTCACAATGCTTCAGTTTAAACATTAGGAAATGCATTGTTTGGTCACAAAATTTTATTTACAACAATTTCTTACTCATCAATACAAACCAGTCATGTCAACCAGCCATGGGCTATATTACCTTTTACTCTTAGATATTATCTTCATTTGATATTATTTTAGATTTTTACCTTCAAGGTCAACTTCAGTTGAGCACATGCAGTGACCCATGGGTCCCTTGTTAATAAAACTGCTCCATTTAATAAGCGTCTTTTAGGGAAATCTTGTATTATTAAGACCACAAACCTGAAGGTACTTCGGTCATACTGTAAGGATTAGGGGGCGCGAGTTCATTATGTTAATGCTAGAGTCATAATAAAGAGAAAAATACGGTTAGCAGGTTGGTTTTATTTTCAGAGTTATAGTTTATGAATCAACACCAGGTGTTCTCCGCCTTGACAATTAATCCCTTTGACGTGGTCATTTATGAAATCTCTAATACCCTCCTAATTCAGACGTCTGATATCCTAAATGCAAGGTGTATAATAGTTGTGACTGCATACAAATGTCGCTATAGCTGCTTACAATTATAGAACTGGCCAGCGTCAATCGCACTAATACGTGTGTAAGCGGTCTCGTGTAAGGGCAATCAACTGGTCTCTCGGCACTAAGAAATGCCTGTTTCGTAGACACCTAATGTGCTAAGGATTATAAAACTTGGCGACATAGCTAGCCAATCCTTAATCGTATATGTGTATTTAAGGATATATATATTCCAGGGTCTACATGTAAAAGAGGTTGTTACCTTCAGATATTTCAAACCTCAAATACGATTCATTCAAGACAGCCCACAGACGCTTATATATAACAGATTGGGGAACGTTGATGTCTCACCTGTTCGTTAGCACGGAAGCTTTCCTACATTCAAGTCTTGCAAAGTTCCCGAAAAAAAGACATAACAAAATGAAACCTTTGGACCAGTGGAGTTCATCAGAATTAGACGAATTAAGGATCCAGAAACAACTATCAGCAAAGGTAAGGGCTGACACCATTGAACTGAAAAAGCAAGTTACCAGTATAGCAAGTGAGCGAAAAAGGTGTCTTGCGTATTTTGCCAAAGAGCGTTTGGCTTTAGAACGTCGGATTTCTCACTTACTTTCTGCAAGAAATGTCCGCGTGAAAGACCGAGAAGAAACGTTAAATCGTGAAATTAACACAAGTCGCATAAATAATCATCTAAAAATTCCATCAAAGAAAGCCAAAGCTTCCGAAAGAAACAGGCCAGTGACACCGCTGATAGTTGTAACGTCTCCCACAGAACCGGAAGAAGCAAGGCAAGATTCCTCAAGGCAAGGAAATATCTCAGATGATACTGTCAACAAGGACTTGTTGCTCGTAGTTGACAATTGCACAGAGACAGATGATGAAATGATCAGATTATCACAAATACACAATATACGTAGGAGATCCATGGACCCGAACTGGAAATATGCTGAACCAATTTCTCAATCATTGCAAAATTTTAACCAAGTTGACAATCGAAAAATTTTGAAAGTCCGCCCTACGTCGTCGTTTGTGACAAGAATATCACCAACACAAGGTACCATCTCTACGATCAGTTGTCCCTCAAGTGCGCGCGCTTCGAGTCGATATTCTCAATGTCTGTTAAATAAGAACAATAGCGTTCCTTCATCAACAGCAATAACAGTGAGGTCAGACGTGGGCTCATCCCCTCAAACGTGGAATAAGCGAAGCCCTTGGAAAATTTCCCAGAAACCCAATTTACTTAGTGCTGACTCTTGTTTTCTTATAAAAGACACCCCGGATCGGATGACAAAGCATCGACCCAAAAGCGTAATTGGTTTGTCATCTGGCTGGTCATCCACATTTGACGATTCAGAAAACCCGAGGGTTTCACAGAATACGACAAACACGCCGAGCACCGAGGGCAAGGATAGTGATGCTAGAAACAAAATAGACTTTATAAAGTGGGCGCTCAGTGAAACATGGCCAAGGTGTAATGAACGACTGTCAACAGACACCAGGGTTATTGCAGTTGAGTCGTGATAGGTGATTCGTTTACAGCTGCTTTGTAAGGCTGTTCATTGAGCGTGTGTATAACTATAGGCTTCAGATCGAAAATACAGGAATTTTACTTTGTATACTGAATATTGTGATCGGAGGGAAAAGAGTCAAGGCATGCTTATAGGTAAAGAAATATCTGATTTTTATAACGTATAATTACAAAATGAAGTTTGGTCAAAAGGATGACCTATACAAGTTCATTTACAAACGTGTATTTGCGTATAACATTCGCAAAACAGTAAATGGTCTTTCAATTAATTACCCAAAAAAGTCATTGACATGAAATACAACCCCTAGGAGTTTCCTCAACTCTCCTGTATCATTTTGATGATGAGGCCCAATCTATCGCTATAAAAGTGGTCCATGAAGCCTGAATGCTCTATGCACGGTGGCTTTACTACATGCAACCAAAGGCACTCAAACAACCCACCACCATGCACCCGCATTCAGAAAGAGAAACTGAACTATTGACAAAAAGATATATTATATTCGACAGGGCTGCTTCATATCTTCTTGTAATGGTGAGCCACCTATAATGTTAGTTGGAAGCTCCACTTTTCACAAATTAATTCCTATCACTAATTTTGAAATGCTGGGGGGAATTTAAATACATGCGATGGCTGCTCACGCGATAATATGGATCATTGTTAGAATATTGTGTGACTCTCATAAAATTAAAGAGACCTATTCACATGTCAGGTGTGTTAAATATACATGAACTATTTTTTACTTCTTTAAATATAATGGTATCTGCCCATATTTAATTTTCAAACCGTGTTTTTACACCTGTACACGTTTTGATATAAGTTTGCACCGGGAGCGATCGATGATGCAAAACACTAACATGGCACGCACGCCACCTGGTGACCGAGCTGCGCAAATCTACAAAATAAGATTTCCAAGCTTCAAGTCGGTATTTCTTTTGCATTTCTTCTTTCGTATTTATACGCTTTCTTTGGGAATTGTAGCGCACGCGCAAGATCGGGCCTCTGGTCACACAGTCTGATAAACAGATACACATGGTCTGTGTTTTCTTTCACACAAAATCATAACAATGTACAAAACAAGTAAATAAGAGATAGACAGCCAGGAAGGTTTTGTGGGGGAATATTTTGCATTCGGTCAAAAAGAATTGCGTGGGAAAAACCACATATTATTGCAAATGATTATGCACTTTAAGTTATCAAAACTTATAATAAATGATAGCTTTTAATAATAAATGGTAGCTTCTCTGGTTATACGCATCTCAGAACTTTGTTACTTGGAGAGTATATCGTTGTATATTTTGTGTTTTGTGTCCAGTTAATTTGAATAAATATGTTTATATTACAACAGTGTTTACGACTGTTTGGGAATGACATACGTGCCATGACCTATGACGGTCGACTGTTCCATCGCATATCCATGACTAAAATACTAAAGACTAAAAGAC
The DNA here is from genome assembly GCA_026874595.1 of Sipunculus nudus. Taxonomy (NCBI): domain Eukaryota; kingdom Metazoa; phylum Annelida; class Sipuncula; order Golfingiida; family Sipunculidae; genus Sipunculus; species Sipunculus nudus. The sequence goes on along the minus strand of CM049306.1, from coordinate 17,061,424 downwards.
TAAAGACTAAAAGACTAAAAGACTAAAAGAAAAACTAATAAAAAGGTCATCCGGAAGGGAGGGGTCCAGCTCCCAAAATTTGGTTTGAATGTCTGAAAAAGGTTGTTTCGGCTGAAAAAAGCCCCTTCTGGGTCCGCCACTGCATTCAAGGCATTCACACAGGGGTTTATGCTCGAAATCTAACGGTTCTGGGGGTCCAGGCGTACGATAGGACGAGCAATATTTCTGGCTGTTGGATCGATAAAACCAAAGTTAGCTTTTGTGGAAGTCACTGACCGACTATCTACCTGTCGGCAGTTGTGCAAACACTATGCTGACAACTATCCTTATAACTAATCATGTATAATGACACAATATATAATCATATAATGATACGACAGTTCTACACAATCCTACAAAATTTGACAAAGACCACCATTCGTTTGGACGCTTCAAATTCTCATGTGACACGCCAAAATTTTGAGCTCGAGTCAAATGTATCTTCAGATTTTCTTCCTTTTGAAAGCCCAGTTAAGTAAATAATATACACGGCCATACACTAGTATCAGCCTCAAATATTTATGTGTATTATGTCTTACCGAAACGAAACTTTGTCCAACTAAACCCAATATTTTAGGGTATTCTCTGTAGGTTTCAGTTCAGCTATTGAGATATAGATAGCAGTGTTGGTATCCGCTGCGCAACTGCTTTCGTGCGCATATTTGCATGACGAATCAAACGGATAATCGTTTTTCGTGTGCCGAACTTAAAAGTGTCATGGCTTGACATACATGTGCTGTTTGCTTCATTTCTGGACTGTATCAAATGGGGTCATGTTAAAGGGCAGGATATTTTGTCAATGTGTGTGTGTGTGAGGGTGTGTGTGTGTGGCCCCAGAACTGGGAGCCAGCCTTTGACCAGTTAATCGGCTGGCTGGACATACATGTGCTGTTTGCTTTATTTCTGGACTGTATCAAATGGGGTTATGTGAAAGGGCAGGAATTTTTTTCAATATATATATATATATATATATATATATATATATATATATATATATAATGTCCAGATATATATGCTTCACCCGCGAGTGTATCTAAATAAATCAAAACAATTGGTAATAATCTGTCGTTTGAGGAGGGTGAGAGGTGACATAATCGTACAAAATCGCCCCCATCAGCCAAAAAGTATTTAAAATAATCATGAACATTTAATTACTCAAAACCCACGTACAGTGTGTATCCTTCTTGATGTTATGTGAATAGACCAACTCACCCTCACAACCACGAAATCCCAGATTCCGTTTGGTCCAGACTGAGATCGATATGATGTTTTTTTTTTCCTGCGCTGCATGAACTTTCTCGGTCGCAATTGTATACGCAATTTGTCACGTGTCTTAATTGCCTCAATAACCCCGTGAAATGCTTCAGCCTCAATCAACCCGTGATCCCTGTGACCCATGATATGTTCACGCGGAACAGGTTTGTCAGTGGTTGAAGCAGCCAGTGTCTGCAGCTGTTTGAAACTGATTTGGTCTCACGTTTTAACTTCAAGTTGCAATTAAACCAATTAGAATCCCTTAAAGGTTTAGTCTCCGCTCAAGGAATAATAACATTTATTTACCCGCCGACGGCGACGCAACAGGTTTCAGGTTACTGTTGCGTCGCCGGCCCACCAAAGGGCTAACTTGGGTTATATAGCACGATACGATCTGTTACTCTGAGAAAGGAAAATTGAATAAAAATATTTCCCATGGTTTAAACAAACCAATATTCACATAATGCTGTATGTCGAAAGGCCTGTACAAAAAAATAACTATTCTTGAAAGCATGAAGCACCTGTAACATCAACAACTGATATTATTTGTCCAGAGAGAATTGACGCATTAACAGGGACTGTAGACATCTTGCATTTGGTGGCAGTCCTGTATAAGGCTTTAGGCCTGTGTACTATTATGTTCATATTTTAACTTCCTTGGTACAAAATAGGGCTGAGAGCAGAACAGTAATGTTTTCTAGTGGTAAAATATACAGTACACATAGATGTACTGAACATTAATCAATGGATATATGTTAAATCTCACAGTTGTGTATGGAGTGTTATGATCACAGTTAACTGCAGGTGCAATCTATGGACTCCACCTTGCGTCAGTCACTGGAAAAAAGCAATTGAGGAGTTCATTCTTATGGGCTAACATTTATCCAGAGGTGTTAACGCGAATGACATTTGTAGCATGAATTATAATGTGACGTAGTTATGAGCGGTGGCCGGCAGCTGACATCGTTTCACGGTTATACGTACACTGAAATTGCTCAAATTGGCTGGAAACAATGATAACAAAAATACATGCATATTTTTCCATACATATAACTTTTTTTCCTTATGGTTTTCGTTCATTTTATCTTGAATGTTAACCGAGCCATTAATAATTTTTATGAATATTGCACATCGACCTCAATAACTTAAAATGACCAAGCATGAATATCTGACTGAATAAATTTGGGAATGATCTGGATTCCGGCACTTTTTCTCTTCAGTTCTGAGCAACGGGGTTAGAGAATTAAACGCCCTTGATTGATCCGGGAATATGTCGGTTTGCCGGTCTGAAAAAGGGGGTTGCGGGAACCTTGTTAGGCCTAATTGTCTTACATAATGACTATGTAATAGTAATGATAAGCATGACAATAATTTTGTACGCCTGTGTCCGTTATATATCCAAGTGTTTTTTTTTTCTTCGGATATTGCAAAAATGCCGGTTGTACAAACATCTTCCGCCAGGGGGCTTTTGATAATCTGTGGGAATACATTATCTCTACGCGGTGGCTATATCCGCTATCCCTGTATGTTGTTGTTGTTGTTAACCTTTATTTCCTCCGACAAAGCGAAGATCAACATACAAAATATAAATACAGAAGTAATACAAAAGCATTTCAAATTACAAATCAATAATCGGAAAGGTGAAATAGAAAAACATTTCATGTTGTATGGCATACAGGCAATTAATATGTTATTTGATAATGATCAAGATAGTTCATTAATAATCTTCTCAGACTCTTTAAAGAAAAGAGAGACCTCATTTAGTAAAGCGGCTGAATAGTGTTCGAGTTCGGAAGATTCGTTTAATCCATATACAATGTCCGCTTTTATCAAGGCTCTTACGAGTTCAATGTCCGACAGGGCAACCTGAACGGGTAATTTATCACAAATAAAGTTCCACATATGTTCTCTCTGGTTAATTGTAGCAGTACAGGATTCAACTATATGTACTACTGCATTGAAATATAATTTTCCGCAACGATGACAAAGGAACTGATGTTGCATGTTAAAATTTTCCAGATTCACAAGTAGCTGCGCTAAGTACCTAAACCTAGGCAATGAACCAGGTATCTGACTTATGTTGCCCACAGAGCAGACGAGGAGAAGCGATCACCGGGAACCTCGAAAAAATTATATAAGGTCAAATCTCGCGAAACGCTAAATTCATGCATGGTATACTCATAGTTCACAATACTTTCAATTACTTTACATCTCCATTCGTCCAGGCTGTCTGGAAAGGGTTCACAACCGATTAAGCAGATATAAATGGTATCAAGCAGTTCATATTTGTTTAACAGTCGATACATGTCGGCGGTAAATCCGTATATTTTAAGTCTTTTATTCAACAAGAAGTTAATGAAACGGTATAACACGATTTTCTTGCAAGGATTTGAAATGATTAATTTTTAGAAGTTACCAAAAAAATTAGCTTTGCTTTATCAATGAAAGATTCTAAACAGGGTATACCTACCATTGATAAAGCAATATTAGTTCTAACAGTAGGCTTGAAGTCCTGAGAATTCTTCACACAAAACCTATGAAATCTTTCCAATATCAAGAGTTCAGTCTTATTTAAATTATTCCATAGCTCGCAGCCAAATAAAGCACCAGGAATTAGAATCTGTTTGTATAGCAACATACACGAAAGTGGCTTTAAAGCTTTGGCTGAACCGGCCAATGACAGAAAAGATCCTTTCACCCTATGACACGCGTTAGCAACAGATTCTTTGTGCGTGAAGTCAGTCTGCAAATGTACACCAAGATGCACGTGACTCCTTGCCTGTCGAATCAAGTCCTGCCCTAAATACCACGCTCTCTTTGAATAATATTTATTAAACGTTAAAACACTCTCCCCAAACGTCAGAATAACTGATTTTTTGTGGTTGAAGTTTAAACGCCATTTGAACTGTGAGCATAGCATATATTGATCATATTTTGAAGACCCTGCATGGGGTGTAGGCGAGAGTAGCGCAACATCGTCAGCCTGTGTACTGGAGAACCCATATAAGTATCGGCAATGCAGGCTCCAAATTTAAAATATCGTAATTCTTCTAAGAGATCATTTTTGTACACCAAAACCACCAGGGTGATAGGACCCCACCCTGCCGTACACACTGTTTAACATTGAACCATCTATACTTCTATAGCTATCCACCTGAACCGCGCTCTGAACATTGGTATAGGAAGAAACAATAAGCCTCCAAAATTTACCCTTAATTCCTAAATTGAAAATCTTATATTGAAGGCCATCGTACCATACTGAATAAAAAGCTCTCTAATTATCGAGGCAGCACAGACATATTTAGATCCCTTTTCTCTAAAATATGAAATAACTTCTTGAACTATATAAGAAGCATGTAATGAGGACATTTGTTTTTGGTAAGCAAATTGTAGACTGTCGGGAAACTGGATCTGATTCACCTTTATAAATTTCAAGAAACGTTCAAGTAATATTTTTTCGAAAACTTTATAAATAACAGACAGGAGCGAAATTTCTGTGTGCATCCGGTTTTGTACTGTTTCCTTTCTCTTTTGGTATCGTTACAATAAGGCCGCGCTTCAAGCTAACTGGAATTTCTTCCGTGTACAACATTAAATTGAAAAGGTGACAAAGATGATCCCTCAATGCATTCCCACCAAAAATGAGTTGCTCATTTGGTACACGATCAAGACCGCCGGATTTCCCTCTTTTAAGGGCCTTCACCGCATTGCGCACTTTTAGTTGTGTTATAACGCCATCTCGGAGCTTCTTGCTACAACAAAATACCTTTTTCATGTTGCCAACTTGCTCGACCACGTTGTGATAACAGCCCCCATCAAAATGATTTTGCTGTTTAGGGGTATATATATTTTTCGAAATAGTCAGCCCACCCTTCTGCAGTATCTTGTGGATCATACGAAATATGACCTGGAGTGAAGTTCCGAGTTATCGTGCAGCTCTTGAAAGAGCTCTTCCTCGGCAACTTTATGAATATGCCCCATTGCACGTCCGAATTCACATTTCGCTAGTTTATGCGAACGATATTCACTTCACTCCCAGCCACGCCGTCTCCCTGCTTCAAACCATTTTATTCGTGCGAATCTAATCACGCCATGTTTAAGTTAAGCTAAGGTTAAACATTTTGGTTTAAGGTACTTTTTTTAATTTTCGGGGCGGTATAGTGCAGTTTGCACTATCACTATCGCAAATCTATCACCTCTATACATTTCTCCTTTTGATGTACGATATCAAATCATCATATGAAACACAGTCTTCTATTTTACCGACGTAATAGTCCACTATATGTCTGTCTCGGTCCCCGCTCCGTCTCAGCGAGATACCAGTGAACGAGCCTTCTATTGTATCAGTATTACTATTGTTATACGTGCGTGTGTGGAAAGTGTCATCCGTGTGTAGAGGTGCCCGTGAAGTTGCCATCCCATTCTGCGCAGTATCAGATGAATTCAAATGACTATTTGACTGCTGCACACTCGATCTAGTATCAGACTGCCGTCCTGATATCAGGCGTCCATGTCGAAGGGCATCCGCATACGGTCTGCTTTCTGGTGAGAAAAGTGTGATTCTATTTCCGCAATTTTTGCACGCAAAAATTTCAGTGTTGTTATTGCGGATTCTGCCTTATGGGCACAGTCTTGGATGTCATTTTCTGCAGACCTGAGCCTTCCATAAGACAACCTGATGTCATTTCCAATCTTCAAACGATCAGTTACAGCCTCAATTGCCATTTCTTCTGCACGTCTCTTCACATTATTGATTAAACTGGAATGTTTTGCTAAATCGTACTTCACACCTCTCACAGAAATTTCCAAGGTAGAGCGCATCATGCCAAGTTCATCAAAGCACATTTTAATATCATTTTTCATGTCTACCATCTCTACACTTAACTGAGACAATTCAACTGATTGTTTAGCAACGTCATCCTTCACGTCATTCAAGCTTTGAATAGAAAATCGTAATCTCTCAATTTCTTCATTACATCGACTTATTTCACCATTGTTATCTGTGATTTCTTGTTTTAATTCAGACACAATATCAGAGAACAACTATTTAATATTTGCACACTCTGACTGAATTTCTTCCAGTTTCACAGCGTGAAGAGCTACTGTATCAGCCGGGCTGCTACAACTGTCGAAAAGGAACACAAGGGTGATCAGAGGGTTTACCGCAGGTTTCAATTATAACACTGCCGCTATATTTGCTCGTAGTGAAAATACTGGGCAGCTCTTCTGCTGGAGCATCACAGATGAATGATGCCAGTATTTAGCAGTCTTTGGCCAGCTTTTCACCGAGACTTTGTTCCATTTGAGACTTTGGCCTTTGTCGTTTAATCAGAGACCCTCCAGGAAAGTTTGGTTTCATTTTAGCTTTTTTATAAAGTTCAAATCTGATGTTCTCTAACAATGAAACATCGTTTTGTGAGTACGTAAGGACTTTGTGAACCACAGCATCTTTTGGATCTGTGTTGATATCATCTAGAATTTTAACAATAATGTCCGAGACAGGCCTCTGTAAATCCTCAACGGTAAAGTCGCCAACATCACAGTGATCACACGATCACAATGATCACACGGTTCATCATTCAAAATTTGCATGCCAGTGAGCGACCCCTCATTCTGCAGTTCATGTGATTGCGCAATAACGTTAACAACGGAGGTATTCATGTTGATCTCACTGCCCAGCGGGCAAAAATGGATTTTACAAACGTGTGTCCAGGGAAAATCAGCCAGGCGTGACTTAGTATCTGATTCATGGAAACAATTTTCAGAGAATTAACGTATAATATTTGTCTGACACTCACCTAAATTCAGTTATTTGTTGCTTAGAATGCACAGTACTTGCGCTTGATATTATTTTGTATGATAAGCATGACAAGATTTTTTGTACGCCTGTGTTCGTTATATATCTAGGTGGTTTTTTTTTTTTTTTTTATTATTTTTTATTTTTTTTTCATCGGATATTGCAAAATGCCGGTTGTACAGCCAGGGGGCTTTTGATACTCTGTGGAACACTGTGACATTATCCCTACGCGGTGGCTATCCGCTATCCCTCTATGAAAAAGAGGGATGACTACAAGTATATGATACAGCTACTATTCTAATATTTACATCAATAGGCCTACATTTTTGTACGTTAGGCGACGGAAGAAGTTGCCTGTAAACGATGTAAACATGTAAATGTGTCGTGATATTTTGACAGCCCACGAAGTTCATCTAGGCGAAGACAGGTGGCGCTGTTCGTGGTGTTTAAGGCCACCATCCGCGATAGTAATCTGTCACCTGCGTTTTACTGCTTTATCTGGTCAGGGAGTAAAGACCACGTTGGTACCATCAGATGGTGAATTTCAAAACTAACTGAATAAAATGTACAAATAAATGTCGTATGAACAGCCACCAACTCTACCGTTGTTAAAGAATACTGGTTTGTCTACTGCCGTTACTGGTATTTGTACATTGTTAGGGGACGTATATTTTGCATGGACTCCGGGAGGATCTGGGTCCACGAAGAAACCAGCCCCAGCTGGCAGTGAGCTGGATCTAGATAACAAGACCTATCAATATAGTATTATACCGTCCTATATCGTCCTAGAACTGCATATGGTATAGACATTAACAAACCTTATATCAGGCTGGTATATATTCATAACTTAATAAAGCTTCTAGACATCAAGCAAGTACTCAGGGGCGTCATTTTAGGGGGGATGGGGGGTACAGTCGAGCCCACTTTGTGTCATATCGGTTAATAGAAATTCCGGTTTATTGTCACATAAATCTGAAATCCCAAACCATTTCCTATATAAACAATAGTAAATCTGACCGTTTAATGTCATGGAATATTGTCATAATCCCGTTTATTGTCATGCTTGGAGCCCTTTGCAGTGATACCAGATCGCAGTTAATATCACATCAGACGCCGATCAACGAGGCCAATAGCCTGTAATCGGTCAGGCGTATCGAACAATCACATATCCTACCTGTGTGCGGCAGGCAAGTGCAGTGATGCATGCAGGTCACTCCCCGTCTCTTAGCTAATTAACGTCTTAAGATACCACGGTAATCCAGTTCATTGCATTTCTTCGTAAGTTAGAGGGCAATGTTTGCGATCACAAGTCATACATAATCAACTCATGGCCTTTGAAAGGCCGTTGTTTACATATTGGTGACGTTTCGCCAAGATATATGAAGCACGAGCTCTAAACGTTGCTTACGACTTGAAATCCCCTTTAAGGGTCCATGAAAAGCTGGAGGTTTTGTGAGCACTAGAGGACATACCCGGTCCAAAACCTCAACCGCACCAAATCAGAAAGTTGACGATTGCATGACGATGCCCGCACCCCCAACAGTCCTATCATAAAGACGATCATGGAAGTTCGAGTCATTGAAAAAGATATCCCATAAATAAGGCACAATAGCCGGGGAGATAATTATTAAGTAAAATAGTTCGCCTACGCATAAAGTTATAACTGTGCCGCATATTTCCAGACATTTGATCTCATGACCTAGACGCTACGTCTCTTTCTGCTGGCAAGTCGGATTTTTGTCAGTTGTTGCGGCATGCGACACAAAACGTACAGGAAATAAGGTGCGCAAAAACGTGATTTGATATGCCGTTGTGCAATAAAAATTTTCATAAACGTTTCTGTTTCCTTTTTGTCGACGAATTATTTAATATCATTTGAGACATAACGCTTCTTCTATGACTCAAACGGACATCAATGTTGAAGCCCGCATAATGTCACATCCCGGTTATTATAATTTATGCATGCACCACCGATATGACAATAAGCCGGCTTGACTGTATATATACCCCCCACTTTTTGGCAAGGGGGGGGGGGGGGGGATGGCCAATGTAATCATCCCCCTGACTTTTCAGAGAATAATATTATGATATTGCAAATGAAATATATTAATAAATAGAATTAAATACTTTGGATCCATTTACTAAAAATGTTATTTCTAAACCTTGCTTTGAATTACAAAAACTTATTTTCTATTACAAGATTATAATTATTTGATATATGATTAACATTGGTATGATATATATATATATATATATATTTAAATAGATATAATATATATATATATATAGTTGAATATGTCACTCAGAGACGCTGAAAAAGCTATGTGTGTGTGTGTGTGTATATATAAATATACAAAGTCATCCCCCCCCACCCTGGAAGAAAAATTGACGCCATTTCAAGTACTTCAATTTAGCCTGCACTCTTAGTCTTAATAAATAATAATTGTCTTCAAAAGTTTTTTATATCAAATGATTATGTTTCAACACAGGAAATTAATGCAGTATTGTCCGCGTGTATACACTATATATATATATATATGTCTGTGTGTGCCTAATGAATTTGGCGGAATTGTCCAGGCGATCACAACAGAGAGCCTACTCCAATTTAATTCGAGGTAAATTTCAGCTTTGCAATGCTGCAAAGGTAACGAGTGATTTAATCTCGATCAAGACTGGGTACTAGGTTATTAAGGTTAATGAAATTCAACGTCAGGTCCCATGACACTGATTCAGCTTTGTGGAATTACACTGAGCCTAGAGGATGCAGGTAACCTGACTCTTAATCCCAATAGGGTCTAAAACACTACTGGTCCGGTTGGCAGTGTTGTCTGGTTGGCAGTAATATGTGATGTATAACTGTTACTACACTAGACACCCTCTATGCATCGGTGCACAGCCAGCCATACCATACCATCTAATTAGATGAATAGCTGTATAAACAGATTAACAGATAACCCACCGGGGCCATTATCTGATTATATGTGCAGTAGAGTAATTTACTGGGGTGATGGTGTGTATTCACCATAGACAATCAATAGTATCCACATAACAGTAACCTTTGATGATTTTATTATTTTATATAACTGTAACCTTTCCTTGTAAATATTAAATACACAATATGTATAGCCAAACCATATTAGTTAGCAATTTTTTAAATATTATAAATTATTTGTTATTAATTAGTAAGGTAGCCTTGTGCCACTGCGTGTGGCTAATTACCTGTGAACTGGTTAGGATATAATGGTAACCTTTAATGAGTTACTTTTAATGTAACAGTAATCTTTGGTGAGAAGACTGTCTGATAGAGAGTCAATGGTCTAACTACAAGATCACAGTACATGAACTATTTCAGTTACAGTACATTAAAGAAAGCATGATATTTATTATAATCATTAATATTATTTCATTTTAATCATAAAAACTACTTTAAATATCCAGTATGTACAATAATCTGTTAAAATCCACAATCCACACTATACTTATTATCAGTTAGTTACCATTATCCAGATATTATCAGTTTTTCCCTCATAAAGATGACAAATAGTTCCAGCAATAACATGATAAATTGCTTTTAAATCAAATGCATCTGCAAATTAATGAAGCTGAAAGCTTCAAAAGATTGATTGAATTCTTTGTACAAAATTTCCAACAGATGGTACTAGATCCAAAAAATGGCAATAATTTGATAACATTTTTTTTAACATATTAACAATATAGCGCATATATACATAGGAGGTAAACAGTGACTTATTTTTGCACCACTCACTGCTGCGATGTAAGACTTTTTTTCAAACAAAAAGAAAACATGACAATCATATGACAGATAATATATAAATGACTCTTACATATATAGAACCAAGAACAAGAAATGAAGACATACATTTACCTATATATACATGTACAAAACCCTTTATATATTTGTTTTGTGGATCTAGAGGGTCATAAAAATGATAAAATACAAATCACTGTTCAATGGACAATTTACTGAATTGAAAAAAATATATATAGAATATGTATGAACTATTCTAAAAACTTCCTTAATGGTTTTCATTTTTTATAATGGACTGAGATATTAGTAGTTTGTTAAGCTATGTTTTTCTCAGTATTATGTATTTGCCTAATATAAGCTTGAAAGCTGCCAAAGTGTGGAAGCTGGTGTGTCTTTACATTTACTGTCATATCATGTCTTGAGCAGTTAGTTTTGTTGAATATAATACGTTTTAGTAAGGTTAGCATCATCTCTCACAAAGTTTAAACTCGAATTTTCTTCATCATTTAATATATCATTTACTGGCATCACTGCAGTTTTATCCATGTTTATCTCATGATGTCTCTCAGTGTTCAAATGTCTTAATAACTTTCTTAACTGACCTGTAACCCCCTAGAGCTGTCAGTATAAGAGTAGTATAATCTGCATATTGTATTAATTTATATTCATTAACTCTGATATGAACCAATTTAATATTTTGATTATTTCTGATTTTACCTGCTAATATTTGAGATGCTTAAATGAATACTCAGTAGCCCAACCTCTATTCATGACACAACTGCTGATGTTCGTGTAAAGAATATTATCTGATTTTTTTAAGAATCCTCAAAATTTGTAGAGAGACTTAAAGTTTTCTGAATGTGGGACTATTCTGAAAAATCAAAAGCTTTTTCAAAATCGATTGATATAAATAATTATTTATTTTATGTTTTCTGGCAATGCAAATATATTTGTAATTGTATCCGCCAAAACAAAGTTTTGCGGATACTATATTTTTGACCTGGTTCCGCCGCCGCCGCTGCCGCCGCCGCGTTCGTTTCCGGAGAACTCCTCTGAGACTACTGGACGGATTTTTCCGAAACTTACACAAATTATCAGGTCACATGTGAACTGGTGCCTAACCAAGTGACCTTGACCTCTGACCTTTCCTCTCTGCCCAGCGTCTGTTTGTGTGTCTGTTTCCACACATAAACCCACATATCTCGGCAACCGTTTGACCGATCAGGAAAAAATTTTTTACACAAATGTAGCCGTGGGATAGCTTTATAACATACACAAAAAAGGTGGCGCCACCTGCAACCATGTTTACACAGTGTCCATCTGTTCATCTGCCTTGGGTTAAAATCATACATATCTCTGCAGTGGTTTGACTAATTCACCTAAAATTCGGCATGCGTATACATCCTAGATAGCTTTCTTGATTTTATGACAGGTGGCGCCACCTACATTCACGTTAACCTGCAGACATCCAAGCTCATATCTTGGGAACCGTTTGACCCATCAGAAAAAAAATTTTACACAAATGCAGCCCTTGAATAGCTTTATAACATACACAAAAATGGTGATGCACCTGCAGCCATTTCCACACAGCGTCCATCTGTTTGTCTGCCTTAGGTTAAAATCACTCATATCTTTGCAGTAGTTTGACTAATTCACCTGAAATTCGGCATTCGTATACATCCTAGATATTTTTCTTGATTTTATGACAGGTGGCTCCACATACCTTCACGTTCACACTGCAGAAATCCAAGCTCATATGTCAGGAACCATTCGACCAATCAGGAAAAAATTTTTACACAAATGTAGCCCTTGGATAGCTTTATAACATACACAAATTTGGTGGCGCCACCTGTAGCCATTTTTGCACAGCGTCTATCTGTTTGTCTGCCTTAGGTTAAAATCACTCATATCTCTGCAGTGGTTTGACCAAATTACCTGAAATCTGGCATGCGTATGCATCCTAGATAGCTTCCTAAATATTCCTAACAATAACCTAATAATATGTAATTTAACATATTAATAGTAATGCCACAATATATTAAGTAGAATAATATCTGTTGTGATGGTATATACTACAGACAATTAAATTCTCACAACCTTGAATGATCATTCTGTGAGGCTAATACCCTTTGATCTCATAAGAAGCTGTAATAAGATTTAAGATATAACAATACATTATAGATATTCATTCATTAAACAACCTTTTAATCGCCCATATAAGCCCCCCAGATTTTAGGTAAGTTCATTATACCCAGTTTACGTTTACCAGATACTTAGATGTTTATCGGTTTGAGTACATCACAAATATAGGATATTTCCTTTTCCATAGGTCATTTTAACAACACTAATATTAAAAATTGCTTCACTAATATTTATTTATTGGAAAACACCATTTAAAATATATTTAATCTTCCACACAACAGTAATTAAATAAAATGTTAAATGTTACACTGAATTTGTGATTTTACACAAATAAGATTTATAGTTATGATTTATATAAAACAATTGTCTAGCTGGTTTTTGTTAGTCTATTAATTGGTTTTGTATTTGTATGCCTATGTACTGTCACAACACACTCCCATTCTGACCACCAACCCACCTATAAGTTTAATAATTGGTTACTGTTACATAAAAAAAAAGATGCAAGTGATCAAATGAGATCAATGGGAATTAACTACACACATACAAGATTAATGTGTGAGTAAAATTAATTGGCTGTGGAATATAAACACCATCACTACAGTTATTATTCTACTTCCTAAATAATTTCCTAGCATTTTACTTTTGTTATATACTTTTTCAATTTAATATAGTAAATCTTATCGACTTTGGTTCAGTGGTATGAACACTGATTTCGGATGAATAATAATGATTAATTGCGACACTACTATATGGTAGTGGTACACATATCAAACATGCCTACATTTGTTTAAATAGCTATTCATCTAATTAAATGGTATGGTGTGGCTGGCTGTGCACTGATACATAGAGGGTGACTAGTGTACTAACAGCTATACATCACATATAGTGGTCTGGTTGGCAGTACACACTACCAACCTTAATCCAGCAAAGCCAAACTTGTTACCAGTGAAGCATAACCTACCCTAAATTAATTGGAGTACAGAACTAAATCTTTACTTGCAGGGCAGTTATTAAGGCTATGTACGTAACATTCTGTGTACTGTGTAGTGTTTAGACGTTATCAGTCCACTATGTGGAGTCACAGTCACACTATCAATAGCAGACCAATAATAACCCTGGGTGCATGATCTTTCACCTCAGTCTGTCTGCAGATTGAGTTCAGGACACAACACATCACAGGGAGGACTCAGAGGTGAGGTCAGTATGCTTATAGCCCCTGTCATTTCAAGTACATAAACCACTGTTGTATGTTAAATCACTCAACCCAGCATGACCTCCTTTTAACTTCTGTACATATATTTCATTATGTCTTTTTCAGTTTATAACCATTAATTGCTAACATTTTATCATTAGCAATGTAGAATTGTACTGTGGCTGATTTAGGACACAGAAAAAAAATATTTATCTCGAGATAACATCTCGAGATCTCGACATAAATTTCGCAAAAAAAATGTTAGGAAGCAAAAAAAAATGTTAGGAAGCAAAAAAATATATATCTTGAGATCTCCAGATAAAATGTCACACTTGTACGAACCATTCGAAGCTGAATTGACATAAAGCAAAGCAGCGTTAAAGGGACAGTATACATTAAGAGTGTTAACTATTGCAATTATAAAACAAAGACCATGTATACATTGTTTAACTGAACGTTAATACAATATAATTAATTTAAAATCAATCAAGTTTGTATATCCCCTAAGATAAGGCGAGTTGAAGAAAAGTTCAATATAAATTCAATATTTAATTATTCATATCCATAAGGAAGATGTCACAGCCTAAAGAAACTGAAATATTCTACCTGAACGGCGGATTCGGAGCCATGGCTGCTAAATCACTCAAATAGAACTGTTTAGGTCTGCATGCATGCATTGTGGGTACCTTATTATTTTATAAATACAAACAAATATGAGCTTCCTATAGAAACATGCTTTTAATACAATTTCTTTCAACTTTTGTTTTTATTGAAATGGTGTGTTGTTTTATGGAACATGTATTAGACCATCATAAATGTAAATATGCTAAAATGATTCCTGTGTTTTCGGGTAGGTACGCTTGGGGGGGGGGGGTGCTTCAGCCCCTAAAGCCCAAGTCTTGATCCACTATAGCTATAACTATAGCTCAGATAACCTTTAGTCAACCTATCTTAATAAATGTTGTATATTAATAAATAAACGGTTTAAATATTTCAATCATCTCTCATCATGATTTTTCTTCAGCAAAATGCTCTGCTTTGGTCTTAAAGTCACTATTCACCTACCTTATCTATAGAATCTCTGTAATACCGGCTAACTCTGCATATACATATTAAAGAAGTGAAGGTAATCATAAACATAATCTAGGTAAACAAAATCTATTAAACCTGTCATAAAAATGAGCCAATCCCAGGGGTGAAGGCGGTGTCTTTGTCTATATCCACATGTTTTTATAACATGGGTCGGAGGAGGGGTGGTGCAAAAATTGCCACCGATCATAACAGAAAGATGTCTGGCAGAAACATCTGGCTTCAGATTACAGAGTTCTGTAAATGACAAAAACTGCATTGCTTCACATGCTCTAACAAATTTCATTTAGTGATCTTTCAATAACTTGGTTACATGTTTTTATCTGTATGTTAACACTTGCTCAAGTGCCTTGTGTACAAGTAGCCTGTAGATACGTCAAAGTGGCGTTATAAGACCCATTCCCAGCTAGAGTTACCTTTTTTTTTTTATTTTTGCTTCCTAAATTTTCTTTTTTTTTGCATCCTAATTTTTTTTTTTTTGCTTAAACTATATAAACTATATAGATGATAAACTATACACTTACACATGCTTTCATCCCTCTTTCTCTCTCTTTTATTTTAATTATCACCTGCCCCAGCAGAGCTGGATATAGTGATCAGCTCTATCCATATGACTGTCCTGCCATCTGTCCATCAATAAACAATTTATGGTATCTCAAAAAGTCTTCTTATACTGGCAGTTGTATCTTTTGGTCCCGAAACCGATTTGGATTTGGTCACACTTCATTGACTGTTTTTTTATTTTTAATGATTAGCTCAGCTGACTCTAATTCATCTGAGCTATAGTCTAGGTCCATTGTCCATTGTCTGTCCATCCTGCCATCCGTTCGTCCATCCATCCGTCCGTTATAACACATCCAGGCACATTTCTACACCGTTGGACCTACAAATAAAAAATTCAGCATACTGTTAGATGTCCCAGAAATCTCCTACCAAACCCCAGACTGTTTCACCTTCGACTTCATTCCTTCGAAAAAGTAATGAAAAACCTCAAATTTCCATTAAAACCTATTATCACTCTTCAGGACTGTCTATAATATCAAAATCACTATCAGTTTTTCTTAATATTCATAAGAAATATTCTCCTATATCTTTCTATTTTATACGAGAAAAAATAGCCTGTAAATTTAATGATTTAAGGGCCCATCAATGAGTCTCAGCAACCTGATTTAAATTTTGGTCACACTTGATCACTTTTTGGACTTTTAATGAATTTTCCCAATTCTAAAATTATTATTATGCAATGTCATATCTCAAAACTTTTATCTACTTCTACCTGTTATGGCAGGCATATCATATAGAGTATGGGTCTCCTAGCCTATTGGGTTTTGGTCACACTTGAATGACTTTTCATTTTTTATGGTTTTATAAATTCTAAATTATGCTCATTTCATGTTTCTCCATATATAAAAACTGTTACTTTTATTGAATTCTTATATGTGAAGTGTATCTTATAGAAGGGGATTAACAAGGGGAAAATCTCAGCAATTTTCAGTTTACTTAAATATAGAGTAATTAAGGCTGAAATGGGTAGCAAAATCAGAACTCCAGCAAATGAATCACATAACCTAACTCAGACTTGAGTATTTATTTCCATAACTGTGATCTACATTAATGTTATTATGTGTTTTATATTTGGTTCACATTAACTTTACATGAAGCAGTAAGTATATTGTGATCTCCACTATATATTCTATGTCCACACATGTTAAGTCCAGACTATTTGAATAATAAAAATGTATTAACAAGAAAATAATACAGGTTAACTTTTATATCTTTATATACTTTCTCAAAGTGTATACAATCAATTTCTCTGGACACATATATAAGTATGTGTGGACAATTCCACAAGATACAGAACAGAAAAATAATTATACCCCGGAAATAAATGTGTTACCTTTCACTTCAGCTTGAACCCATCAAGGGTTTTCCAATTGTGCAAGTTGTGTTCCATGAAGGTGTGTAAATCTAGTTTGTTTTAAGCTGATGTCACATTTTCCCTATTTAATTTCATTTTGAAGGATAGTATGTGCACATAACTAGTATATAAATATTTCCCTTTGAAGGGTAGTATGTGTACATATGTATTATGTGAAAGGTATGTAGCTTATCTAACTATACCTTATCTATAAAGGACCTGTGGGGGTTATTATTTTCATTATTGCATTCTTTGCAGTACAATTTATTTTCAGTAATAAAACAATCTGCTTCATTGAAATTTTAAACATTTCTTGTTCACATGAAACATTTAGCTTAATTTAGCTTTAATCATAGCTGTGGCCATCACAGTGTAAATACATTTTTAGCCCAGCTGAAGGTTTGGGTGACAAGTTTCTATGAAATATCAGTGCCTGAGAATTTATGGAATTCGATGTCCATGAGTGTTTGGACAATGTATCATTGTCATGTATCAACATCAATAAGAACTGGAGACAGCAGGTTTTACACAACTTTTATTCTCAGGTTCACTTTGTAATTCCAGACCCACAACCTTCTGGGTGTAAACCAGAAAATCCTAATATACTGGTTCTTACAAATAGCCCTGCTAAGTGGTGCCAGGTATATGGTACACATGTAATATTATAAAACTGCAATATACCTCAGTCATGATTCATATTATTTGTCTTTGTAGTTCACACCTATCAGGCAAGATGTATAAGTCTGATGATCCTTTGTTAACTCTGGATGACATTAAGGCTGCTAAAAATGTGGTGGATGCAAGTCCTTACACTTTATGGACACCACTGCTAAAGGTGAACGGCATGTTTGATAAAATAGACCCATCTATAAACCTGTATCTGAAGCTGGAAAACATGCAGAATACAGGTAAGCAGAAACTCTCTGCCAGAAAATAGATATATTGGTACATGTATTTAATAAATGCTTAACATTTTAGCAGAGGGGCAAGGCTGAGTTCAGTTAATGAAACTTCATTTATATATATGTATATATATACGGTGCTACTTGTGGGAAGACCACTGTGGGACTGGCCAAAGTGGTCTTAATTCACAGGTGGTCGCATTAGACAGTTCAGTCATAATCAATGGCGATGGTCTTGGTTCACTCAATGGTGGATTTAATAGACAGGTGGCTCTGCTAAAAAAAGAGTTCATTCAAAATGTGATGTCATTCGTATTCTGATATATATAAATATATATATATAATATATATATATATATATAGATATATAGATTTAAGTTCAGTATATTAGGGAGAAAAACTAACAAAAAATGCCATTCCAATTTATAAATGATCCATTAAATGGACAAAAAACACCTCGCTGTTAGATTATTTATGTGCATTCAATCATTTTGGATACAAATTCCCCTTTTAAAGGCTCCTGAGTGGGTCAGACATAACCTGACTCTTTGAAGATAAGTACAGTTGATTTTGTGTATGAGAGCCATGCTGGTGTGTAGTCTTATCAGTCCCATGCTTATATGTCAACAGATGTCTGGTCTGTCAGTGATAATGCAGACAAGTATAATCTAGAGCATCAAATGTTTATGTACAGGCTAAATGTGTGTGTGGGAGCAATCACCCAAGTATGATCTGGTTTATACAGTGAAAGAGATCATCTTGTTCAGACATCTTGATTTACATGTTTAACCAGAATGTGATATATGCAGGTCAAAAGGGTAGCCCTGCTAATTATATAAACAAAAGTTTCTTATAAAACACCGAACTGTTTCTTTTGGTTGATGTAACAGTTCCAGAATAGGGTGAACCATATAAAATTATTTTTCTTCTTGCACCAGGATCTGAGTTTTCAGTATTGATTTTCTTGATAGGTCAGAGTTCACTTCTGAAATTATGCCTGTTGTTACCTTTAAGGCTCATGTCTTTTGAACGCAATTAAGGGGTCACTTGTAAAGGTTAATACATATAACATGACCTGTGTTTTGCTTTGTGTGTGTACAGTTTAAGTAGTGGACCAGTGAAACAGCATTAAGAGTATGTAATGTATTTACCAGCTATAAGTAGATTTACTTCCTTCTGTCCAAATGATTGATGTAATCGGCCTTCCACTGAACACTTACATCTGCATCAACACAAATGTTTTTGTAGCTGGGATACTGTTAGAGTGCTTGTCTTATTTTCAGTGTATACTGTATAATTGAAGTAGGATGTTAAAAGGACACAGAAAAGATGATGTGTAGATTAAAAGAGTATACTGGTGTTCCAAAACGTGATTTCAGTTTTATTCTGAAAAAGTATTGAAATTAGTACCTAGATGCAGAGAGAATTCACTGTTTATAGAAAATTTATACAAAATATACATGTTGATATATTCCTATTTAATGTTTAATAAGTATGTTTTTAACCAGATCTTTAAAAGAAATTTACCCCTATAAACCTAATACATAAACGTTTATAAATATATATATGTAGAATTTAATATTTTGAATTGACATACACAGGCTAACATTTCTTGAATAGCACCAGCAGACCTAAGGCCGAATCTAAATTGTATTCTCATCAGATTGGAAATTAAGGGTATATTACATAAATTAGAATTGAAATTCATTAAAAGAAATTAAAAAAAATAAAATAAAATGGAATTTAACGGAATTGAAGTCTCCAAACTCAAAGGAATTGAGCTGAATTAGACACATATGCACTCGCTTTTTTCCAGTTATTGCTTAAAAGATTTTCTCGTCTCTGAGTAGTTTTATTTTGTAGATAAACCATATAGTGTTTGACTAAAATAAGAGATGAATCTAAGAGGCGTCATTATAAAGGAATCTGTTGAGCAGCTTAAGTGCTGTTAAGTTCATGAACTTAATTTTGTATTCTGGCACACTCTCTGGTGAAGGGTGAATCTTCAATTTAAATTGTCAATTAAATTTAATTGATATTTTTCCAAAACATTGTATTGAATTGGAATTGCAGTTTCATTATACATCTTGAATTATAACTGAAGTTAAATGAAAATATTAATTGACCCTCATGTCTAGGTATCGGTACAGGAATGATAAATATGATTTGTATTGTAAAGAAGAAGTTCCTCTGAATTGAAAAAAAATATCACAACTGTTATTCAGTTTGTCTGTCTCATAATAACATTTCTGTGGATCAGTGTTTACTGCATGATAAGGTGAAATTATAACAAATTAACTTCAGTGCTCAGTATTTTCACCTACCATGGATCTAATATCTATGTTAAGGGTCCTTTATCATAACTGATGTTGAAAATTAGCTTCAAGGGTTACCCATTGTCTCTTATCTTGTTCAATATTAAATATGGAATTTTGGAGTCAGTCTCCTGACTTAGTTATTTTCTTCACTATAGGTAGAAATCAAAGAAAACTTTGGATGGATGATAGTCCAAACTTTAAAGTTTGCTTGTCAGTTTTAACACTTGAGTTTTGCCAATTTTTCACAAAGTAGACACCAATCAATTTGTTTTGAAAAATAAAACTGTACAGAAATAACAAAATAGTAATTTACAATCAGAGATGTCCTCAGGTGCTTTAAGGAATGCATTTACAAATTTTAAAATTCTGATAACTATAAAGCAAAATACAAAGAGTCCTCATTTAAACAACACATAGTCAAATTATGTTTCCCTTATTTTTCCTGACAAGGACTCTATATGGTATTTTTAATTCATACAGATTATTCACAGGATTACTGTTCATTTATATTTCTGCAGGCTCCTTTAAAGTGCGAGGCATTGTAAATCAGCTCCACTGTCTACCTGAAGACTGTGGAACAGAGGGTCGTAAGCTCATCTCAATGTCTGCAGGCAACTATGGTCGGGCATTTGCTGAGATGTGTAAACAAATGAACCTTAAAGCCAAGTTGTTAATGCCTGACACGGCACCAGCAAACAGAGCAGCACTCATCCAGGTACAGATCTCCAGTCCCATTCATAACAGAATAAGCCTATACAAAATAGGGCAACACTCATCCCGGTACAGACCTCCAGTCTCATTCATAACAGAATAAGCCTATACAAAATAGAGCAACACTCATTCCAGTACAGATCTCCAGTCCCATTCATAACAGAATAAGCCTATACAAAATAGGGCAACACTCATCCCGGTACAGACCTCCAGTCTCATTCATAACAGAATAAGCCTATACAAAACAGGGCAACACTCATCCCAGCACAGACCTTCAGTCTCATTCATAACAGATAAGCATATACAAAACAGGGCAACACTCATCCTGGTAAAGACCTGCAGTCTCATTCATAACAGAATAAGCATATACAAAACAGGGCAACACTCATCCCAGTACAGACCTCTGGTCTCGTTCATAACAGAATAAGCATATACAAAACAGGGCAACACTCATCCCAGTACAGACCTCCAGTCTCATTCATAACAGAATAAGCCTATACAAAACAGGGCAACACTCATCCTGGTACAGACCTCTGGTCTCGTTCATAACAGAATAAGCCTATACAAAACAGGGCAACACTCATCCTGGTTCAGACCTCTGGTCTCGTTCATAACAGAATAAGCATATACAAAACAGGGCAACACTCATCCCAGCACAGACCTTCAGTCTCATTCATAACAGAATAAGCCTATACAAAACAGGGCAACACTCATCCTGGTACAGACCTCTGGTCTCATTCATAACAAAATAAGCATATACAAAACAGGGCAACACTCATCCCGGTACAGACCTCTGGTCTCGTTCATAACAGAATAAGCATATACAAAACAGGGCAACACTCATCCCGGTACAGACCTCTGGTCTCGTTCATAACAGATAAGCATATACAAAACAGGGCAACACTCATCCCGGTACAGACCTCTGGTCTCGTTCATAACAGAATAAGCATATACACAGGGCAACACTCATCCTGGTAAAGACCTGCAGTCTCATTCATAACAGATAAGCATATACAAAACAGGGCAACACTCATCCCGGTACAGACTTTCAGTCTCATTCATAACAGAATAAGCATATACAAAACAGGGCAACCATCATCCTGGTACAGACCTCCAGTCTCATTCATAACAGAATAAGCATATACAAAACTGGGCAACACTCATCCCAGTACAGACCTCCAGTCTCATTCATAACAGAATAAGCCTATACAAAACAGGGCAACACTCATCCTGGTACAGACCTCTGGTCTCGTTCATAACAGAATAAGCCTATACAAAACAGGGCAACACTCATCCTGGTACAGAACTCTGGTCTCGTTCATAACAGAATAAGCATATACAAAACAGGGCAACACTCATCCCAGCACAGACCTTCAGTCTCATTCATAACAGAATAAGCCTATACAAAACAGGGCAACACTCATCCTGGTACAGACCTCTGGTCTCATTCATAACGGAATAAGCATATACAAAACAGGGCAACACTCATCCCGGTACAGTCCTCTGGTCTGGTTCATAACAGAATAAGCATATACAAAACAGGGCAACACTCATCCCGGTACAGACCTCTGGTCTCGTTCATAACAGATAAGCATATACAAAACAGGGCAACACTCATCCCGGTACAGACCTCTGGTCTCGTTCATAACAGAATAAGCATATACAAAACAGGGCAACACTCATCCTGGTAAAGACCTCCGGTCTCATTCATAACAGATAAGCATATACAAAACAGGGCAACACTCATCCCGGTACAGACCTCTTGGTCTCATTCATAACAGAATAAGCATATACAAAACAGGGCAACACTCATCCTGGTACAGACTTTCAGTCTCATTCATAACAGAATAAGCATATACAAAACAGGGCAACCATCATCCTGGTACAGACCTCACGTCTCATTCATAACAGAATAAGCATATACAAAACAGGGCAACACTCATCCCGGTACAGACCTCTGGTCTCATTCATAACAGAATAAGCATATACAAAACAGGGCAACACTCATCCCGGTACAGACCTCCGGTCTCATTCATAACAGAATAAGCATATACAAAACAGGGCAACACTCATCCTGGTAAAGACCTCCAGTCCCATTCATAACAGAATAAGCATATACAAAACAGGGCATCACTCATCCCCGTACAGACCTTCAGTCTCATTCATAACAGAATAAGCCTATACAAAACAGGGCAACACTCATCCTGGTACAGACCTCTGTGTCTCATTCATAACAGAATAAGCATATACAAAACAGGGCAACACTCATCCTGGTAAAGACCTGCAGTCTCATTCATAACAGATAAGCATATACAAAACAGGGCAACACTCATCCTGGTACAGACCTCTGGTCTCATTCATAACAGAATAAGCATATACAAAACAGGGCAACACTCATCCCGGTACAGACCTCCGGTCTCATTCATAACAGAATAAGCATATACAAAACAGGGCAACACTCATCCTGGTAAAGACCTACAGTCCCATTCATTACAGAATAAGCATATACAAAACAGGGCAACACTCATCCCCGTACAGACCTTCAGTCTCATTCATAACAGAATAAGCCTATACAAAACAGGGCAACACTCATCCTGGTACAGACCTCTGGGTCTCATTCATAACAGAATAAGCATATACAAAACAGGGCAACACTAATCCTGGTAAAGACCTGCAGTCTCATTCATAACAGATAAGCATATACAAAACAGGGCAACACTCATCCCGGTACAGACCTCTGGGTCTCATTCATAACAGAATAAGCATATACAAAACAGGGCAACACTCATCCTGGTACAGACTTTCAGTCTCATTCATAACAGAATAAGCATATACAAAACAGGGCAACCATCATCCTTGTACAGACCTCCAGTCTCATTCATAACAGAATAAGCATATACAAAACAGGGCAACACTCATCCTGGTACAGACCTCTGGTCTCATTCATAACAGAATAAGCATATACAAAACAGGGCAACACTCATCCTGGTACAGACCTCTGGTCTCATTCATAACAGAATAAGCATATACAAAACAGGGCAACACTCATCCCGGTACAGACCTCTGGTCTCATTCATAACAGAATAAGCATATACAAAACAGGGCAACACTCATCCCGGTACAGACCTCTGGTCTCGTTCATAACAGAATAAGCATATACAAAACAGGGCAACACTCATCCCCGTACAGACCTCAGTCTCATTCATAACAGAATAAGCATATACAAAACAGGGCAACACTCATCCCGGTACAGACCTCCAGTCTCATTCATAACAGAATAAGCCTATACAAAACAGGGCAACACTCATCCTGGTAAAGACCTCCAGTCTCATTCATAACAGAATAAGCCTATACAAAACAGGGCAACACTCATCCTGGTAAAGACCTCCAGTCTCATTCATAACAGAATAAGCATATACAAAACAGGGCAACACTCATCCTGGTACAGACCTCTGGTCTCATTCATAACAAAATAAGCATATACAAAACAGGGCAACACTCATCCCGGTACAGACCTCTGGTCTCGTTCATAACAGAATAAGCATATACAAAACAGGGCAACACTCATCCCGGTACAGACCTCTGGTCTCGTTCATAACAGATAAGCATATACAAAACAGGGCAACACTCATCCCGGTACAGACTTTCAGTCTCATTCATAACAGAATAAGCATATACAAAACAGGGCAACCATCATCCTGGTACAGACCTCCAGTCTCATTCATAACAGAATAAGCATATACAAAACTGGGCAACACTCATCCCCGTACAGACCTTCAGTCTCATTCATAACAGAATAAGCCTATACAAAACAGGGCAACACTCATCCTGGTACAGACCTCTCTGTCTCATTCATAACAGAATAAGCATATACAAAACAGGGCAACACTCATCCTGGTAAAGACCTGCAGTCTCATTCATAACAGATAAGCATATACAAAACAGGGCAACACTCATCCCGGTACAGACTTTCAGTCTCATTCATAACAGAATAAGCATATACAAAACAGGGCAACCATCATCCTGGTACAGACCTCCAGTCTCATTCATAACAGAATAAGCATATACAAAACTGGGCAACACTCATCCCAGTACAGACCTCCAGTCTCATTCATAACAGAATAAGCATATACAAAACAGGGCAACACTCATCCTGGTACAGACCTCTGGTCTCGTTCATAACAGAATAAGCCTATACAAAACAGGGCAACACTCATCCTGGTACAGACCTCTGGTCTCGTTCATAACAGAATAAGCATATACAAAACAGGGCAACACTCATCCCAGCACAGACCTTCAGTCTCATTCATAACAGAATAAGCCTATACAAAACAGGGCAACACTCATCCTGGTACAGACCTCTGGTCTCATTCATAACGGAATAAGCATATACAAAACAGGGCAACACTCATCCCGGTACAGTCCTCTGGTCTCGTTCATAACAGAATAAGCATATACAAAACAGGGCAACACTCATCCCGGTACAGACCTCTGGTCTCGTTCATAACAGATAAGCATATACAAAACAGGGCAACACTCATCCCGGTACAGACCTCTGGTCTCGTTCATAACAGAATAAGCATATACAAAACAGGGCAACACTCATCCTGGTAAAGACCTCCGGTCTCATTCATAACAGATAAGCATATACAAAACAGGGCAACACTCATCCCGGTACAGACCTCTTGGTCTCATTCATAACAGAATAAGCATATACAAAACAGGGCAACACTCATCCTGGTACAGACTTTCAGTCTCATTCATAACAGAATAAGCATATACAAAACAGGGCAACCATCATCCTGGTACAGACCTCCAGTCTCATTCATAACAGAATAAGCATATACAAAACAGGGCAACACTCATCCCGGTACAGACCTCTGGTCTCATTCATAACAGAATAAGCATATACAAAAAAGGGCAACACTCATCCCGGTACAGACCTCCGGTCTCATTCATAACAGAATAAGCATATACAAAACAGGGCAACACTCATCCTGGTAAAGACCTCCAGTCCCATTCATAACAGAATAAGCATATACAAAACAGGGCATCACTCATCCCCGTACAGACCTTCAGTCTCATTCATAACAGAATAAGCCTATACAAAACAGGGCAACACTCATCCTGGTACAGACCTCTCTGTCTCATTCATAACAGAATAAGCATATACAAAACAGGGCAACACTCATCCTGGTAAAGACCTGCAGTCTCATTCATAACAGATAAGCATATACAAAACAGGGCAACACTCATCCTGGTACAGACCTCTGGTCTCATTCATAACAGAATAAGCATATACAAAACAGGGCAACACTCATCCCGGTACAGACCTCCGGTCTCATTCATAACAGAATAAGCATATACAAAACAGGGCAACACTCATCCTGGTAAAGACCTACAGTCCCATTCATAACAGAATAAGCATATACAAAACAGGGCAACACTCATCCCCGTACAGACCTTCAGTCTCATTCATAACAGAATAAGCCTATACAAAACAGGGCAACACTCATCCTGGTACAGACCTCTGGGTCTCATTCATAACAGAATAAGCATATACAAAACAGGGCAACACTCATCCTGGTAAAGACCTGCAGTCTCATTCATAACAGATAAGCATATACAAAACAGGGCAACACTCATCCCGGTACAGACCTCTGGGTCTCATTCATAACAGAATAAGCATATACAAAACAGGGCAACACTCATCCTGGTACAGACCTCCAGTCTCATTCATAACAGAATAAGCATATACAAAACTGGGCAACACTCATCCCAGTACAGACCTCCAGTCTCATTCATAACAGAATAAGCATATACAAAACAGGGCAACACTCATCCTGGTACAGACCTCCGGTCTCATTCATAACAAAATAAGCATATACAAAACAGGGCAACACTCATCCTGGTAAAGACCTCCAGTCTTATTCATAACAGAATAAGCATATACAAAACAGAGCAACATTCAACCGGGTACAGATCTCCAGTCTCACTGCAGTTTCAGGGGACATTAATTTGGGTTTTTTTTTGTCTGGCTTCTGTCTGTCTGTCTGTCTGTCTGTCACTTTGTCTGTTCGCCTGTCAGGTTTTCATTTCTGTGTGATAACTTTCCTAAATATTATCCAATTTCTTTCAAATTTGGGTCAGTGAAAGCTGTCATGCTTACCTTGGTTGGGATTGGTTTTGGAGTGTCTGGCTTTTGTCTATGTGTCACTATGTCTGTCCATCAGGTTTTCATTTCCATGTGATAACATTCCTAAATATTATCTGATATCATTTAAATTTTGGTCAATGACTGCTCTCATGCATACCTTGGTTGGGATTGGTTTTGGAGTGTCTGGCCTCTGTCTGTCTGTCACTTTTGTCTGTCTGCCTGTCAGGTTTTTGTTTCTGTTTGATAACTATCCTAAATATTATCCAATTTCATTCAGATTTGGGTCAGTGATTGCTCTCATGCATACCTTGGTTGGAATTTGTTTTGGAGTGTCTGGCTTCTGTCTGTCTGTCACTTTGTCTGTCCATCTGTCAGGTTTTCATTTCCTTGCGATAACTTTCCTAAATATTATCTTATTTCATTCAAATGAGGGTCAGTGATTGCTCTCATGCTTACCTTGGTTTGGATAGGCTTTTGAGTGTCTGGCTTCTGTCTGCGTGTCTGTCTAGCTGTCTGTCTTTCTTTCTGTAACTTTTGTCTGTCTGTCAGGTTTTACTTTTCGGTGCAATAACTATCCTAACTATTATCCGATTTCTTTTGTATTTTGGTCAGTGGTTGCTCTCATGCAAACCTTGTTTGGGATTAGTTTTGGAGTGCCTAGCTTCTGTCTGTCTGTTTGTTACTTTGTCTCTCTGTCAGGTATTCAGTTCCCAGCGATAACTTTCCTTAATATTATCTGATTTCATTCTAATTATGGGCAGTAATTGCTCTCTTGCTTACCTTGGTTGGGATTGGTCTTGAGTGTCTGGCTTCTGTCTGTGTATCTGTCACTCTGTCTGTCTGTCCATCAGGTTTTCGTTTCTGTGCCATAACTTTCCTAAATATTATCCTTTTTCATTCAGATTTGGGTCAGTTTTTGCTCTCATGCTTACCTTGGTTGGGATTGGTTTTGGAGTGTCTGGCTTTTGTCTGTCTGTCTGTTGGTCCAAACAAAAAAAAAAAGATCCAAAAGCAGGGGACATAAATTCCACAAATTTGCTTGTTATAAAAGGTTCAAGGGAATATCTTTGGTTAATAAGTGTTACACATTGGAATAAGCCCCTTGAAATTATAATAGGTCAGTTATGTCCAAGGAATTTTCATTTTGCAGCTGTATTTAAAAAAAACTCAATTATTCCTTTAAAGGACAGTCAAAGCAGTGTATTAATTTTATAATTTGTCCACCTCACAAATAATTTCAGTCAGAGAGTTGTTCACACAGAGGTGTTAGGGGAAAGGAATTCTCCATAATCACACCTGTGTCCATAAATTAGTTTTCTTTTTATTCAGAACTTTGGAGTTGATGTGGAGAAGATGCCAACCAATGAATTGCAGAGAAAAGTTGACCAATATGTTAAACAGGAGAAGATGGTCTACCTTCATCCATTTGACGATATAAAAATAATCGCTGGACATGCCAGGTGAGTACTTGTTATAATCTTTTGCCCCTGGTAGAAAGACAAGTTGCCTATCTGTGACAAGCATGTGTTCTGGGCTGCTTTACCAGACACTCTGTGTGATGAGTACAGTTATCTCGATGGTGACATGGATGTTTGTGATTGAAATATAGTGATAGGTACTGACTAACTCACAGATTACAAGGCTTTAGGAGAAGTTAATTTTGCTAAAATTTATGTTTTCTTCATCACATTTTTTTGTTTTTAATAAAATGTCGTAAAGTAATTGTCATACTGAAAGAAATTATGGTGCCCCCTTTGAAGCAGAGAAGATTACAAGAGAGGATTTAAAGAGTTTAGTTTTTTACATAATACAATTCAACTGACACTGACACTGACAGCTGTGCCCGGGAGATATATTGTATCCATGTTTTATCACACTGACAGCTGTGCCCTGGAGATATATTATATCCATGTTTTATCACACTGACACTGACAGATGTGCCCTGGAGATATATTATATCCATGTTTTATCACTCTGACAGCTGTGCCCTGGAGATATATTATATCCATGTTTTATCACACTGACTGCTGTGCCCTGGAGATATATTATATCCATGTTTTATCACTTTGACAGCTGTGCCCTGGAGATATATTATATCCATGTTTTATTACACTGACACTGACAGCTGTGCCCTGGAGATATATTAAATCCATGTTTTATCACACTGACAGCTGTGCCCTGGAGATATATTATATCCATGTTTTATCACACTGACACTTGCAGCTGTGTCCTGGAGATATATTATATCCATGTTTTATCACACTGGCAGCTGTGCCCTGAATATACATTTTATCCATGTTTTATCACACTGACAGCTGTGTCCTGCAGGTATATTAAATCCATGTTTTATCACACTGACAGCTGTGCCGTGGAGATACATTATATCCATGTTTTATCATACTGACACTGACAGCTGTGCTCCGGAGATACATTTTATCCATGTTTTATCACACTGATAGCTGTGCTCTGGAGATATAGACAAGGCTTTAGGAGAAGTTAGTTTTGCTAAAATTTATGTTTTCTTCATCACATTTTTTTGTTTTTAATAAAATGTCGTAAAGTAATTGTCATACTGAAAGAAATTATGGTGCCCCCTTTTAAGCAGAGAAGATTACAAGAGAGGATTTAAAGAGTTTAGTTTTTTACATAATACAATTCAACTGACACTGACACTGACAGCTGTACCCGGGAGATATATTATATCCATGTTTTATCACACTGACAGCTGTGCCCTGGAGATATATTATATCCATGTTTTATCACACTGACACTGACAGCTGTGCCCTGGAGATATATTATATCCATGTTTTATCACTCTGACAGCTGTGCCCTGGAGATATATTATATCCATGTTTTATCACACTGACAGCTGTGCCCTGGAGATATATTATATCCATGTTTTATCACTCTGACAGCTGTGCCCTGGAGATATATTATATCCATGTTTTATCACACTGACAGCTGTGCCCTGGAGATATATTATATCCATGTTTTATTACACTGACACTGACAGCTGTGCCCTGGAGATATATTATATCCATGTTTTATCACACTAACAGCTGTGCCCTGGAGATATATTATATCCATGTTTTATCACACTGACACTGGCAGCTGTGTCCTGGAGATATATTATATCCATGTTTTATCAAACTGGCAGCTGTGCCCTGAAGATACATTATATCCATGTTTTATCACACTGACAGCTGTGTCCTGCAGGTATATTAAATCCATGTTTTATCACACTGACAGCTGTGCCCTGGAGATACATTATATCCATGTTTTATCACACTGACAGCTGTGCCCTGGAGATATATTATATCCATGTTTTATCACACTGATAGCTGTGCTCTGGAGATATATTATATCCATGTTTTATCACACTGACACTGACAGCTGTGCTCTGGAGATACATTATATCCATGTTTTATCACACTGACAGCTGTGCCCTGGAGATCCTGGAGGACCTTCCTCATCCTGATGTAGTACTGATCTGCTGTGGAGGTGGAGGACTTGTGGCTGGTAGCTCCACAGCCATCAAACTGTCAGGCTGCCATGACTGTAGAGTGTATGCTGTTGAACCTGAACGAGGTATTATAGCTGGACAGTTGACCTGAGCAGCCCTTTATAATTTTGTCACATTTAGGGTATCATGTATGATTTATATAAAACAATGCATACAAATAAAAAAGGAACCCACTGTACTTTGGGCTCTTTCATCTGTATCTAACTATGCAGGTGTCTGACAGAGGACATCTG
Source organism: Sipunculus nudus (assembly GCA_026874595.1). NCBI lineage: Eukaryota > Metazoa > Annelida > Sipuncula > Golfingiida > Sipunculidae > Sipunculus > Sipunculus nudus. The sequence goes on along the minus strand of CM049306.1, from coordinate 17,030,380 downwards.
TCAAAAATTACAACTGTAGTCACTGTAGTACAGATGGACATCCAACCCTGTTTACAGAATGAGCATAATTACTCTGTTGTTCAGGGGTGTTCTCATTCATTTCAGTCTTAATATGGATGTATAAAACAAACTGACTACCCATATGGTATATGGGATTGTAATTCTGCTATTTTTGGATGTAATTATTAACATCCACAAATGATATGAATGATAAAAATCTGTTGTATTTTACAGCACGCACCATGTTTGAGAGCTTTAAACAAGGCCGACCAATCAGTATGTTCCCAAAGTCCATTGCTGCTGGACTTTCACCTCCTTATGCGGGTAAAATATTTTTTTGTGATACCTGATTCTTAGTTCAAATGTAATATCAGTGACTTTTATACTTCTAAACAACAATAAGGTATATCCTTTTACCCACATTTATCAGAACAAGGTGAAGATAGGATCTTATGACACAGGCCAATTTCACAAATTGGAAGATTTAAATAAAAAGTCTAATTTTCGGCACTACTTGGCAAAGTCATTAATACTTGGTGAATCCTTTCAGTCTCTTTAACATAAAAAGGTGTAATTATGTACTTGCCTACAGCTGTATTATATCAAAAATGTCACTTCTACTAGTTTCTTATGTAAAGGGACATAATCAGGAGCAATATAATGCCTATTGTTTCACACTATCAGGTCAGTTTTGCTTTATACAAAAGTTTCCAGCCAAACCATCCCAGCACACAAGTCTCAGTACCTCAACGACAGCATTTAACAACTTGTTATTATTCTGCATGTTGGTAAACACAGTCCACGTGTGTCTGTTTTCCATAACAAGGCCTCATGACCAGGGGTTCGATTATGACCCACAATACGCGATGTTTCAACCAAAGGGAAAATGAATAACTCTTTATGTGTCAAGTCAGGGAATCTCTTGATTGACACATGTGGCCTGGAATATGCGCTTGCTGTATTTATGTTGACACATGTATTCGCACCTGGTCCACTGTTTTTAACACTTGTTTACAGGATTTAGCAAACTGTTACAGGGCAATATTTTGGCAGATACAAATTTATTTCAAAGGGAAGCAGTTATTTTTTTGTGTCAATTTAACATGCTTTATAGGTGATTGGGCCCCTTTAAGAATTATTCCCAGAAAATTTGGCAGAGAGAAAGAGAATGTAATTATAGCTCATTTATGTAAGAACTTAGCTTCTTTAGATTAGCTTACCATGTTTTATTCAGGGATCAGTTGAATTTTTATGATTAAATAAATGGTAGTTTCTATCTAGTATGAATTAAATTTAACATTGTGTCTGTTTCAATTCAGGAGCCAACTGCTACAAGCACTGCCAGACCTATGCTGAGGGCGTGCTACTGGTGTCAGATGAAGAAATTGTAAGAGCTGTTCGTGAACTTTTCCGTCGAGGCTTGGTGGTAGAACCATCTGGAGCTGCAGCCTTTGCTGCTTTGCTCCATGGGAAGGTTCCTGATGTAAAGGGGAAGAACGTAGTGGTAGTTGTGACTGGTGGGAATGTGACTGTGCCAGAATTAGTAGATCTGGATGCTAAATTTCCTGAAGTGCGCATTATGCATAAGAAATGATATATAAATATTAATATGATAGTAATGTTTGTGATATGATACATTATAAAATGTGCCTTCTGATGTATTTATTTTGCTATTTATATGCATCTTCATTCATTATATTTTTAGAGGGGGGAGCAGATATGAACTTGATGAATACCAAACAGAGACACTGGACACACCCTTTTGTTGGTGTTATTGGGGGGGGGGGGGTTCATATTGATATATACCAGAGACACTAGATGAAACACACGTTATATATGCTTGTCTGAACAAGATTTTGCATATTTCAATGTGACATTTTCTGATGGTAACCTAACTTGGGTGTTTTGCTAACCATGGAAGACGAAGAGTATTTCTAATCAATCAACTTGTAAAACTGTCTCCAAACTGAGAAGAATGATTACCTCTTCTAAAAGGTAAAACTTTTGTGATATGTTATATTGTCACACTGATATACTAATGTGCCTTTTTGCATTATGTTTATTAATATTAATTTTTTATTATACTTATCAAAATAGTATACATTATACTAAAATAGTATTAAAATACAAACATTTTGTACTAATAACTTGTACAAATTTATTGGCCACATAACTGGCATTGTTTATGAACTATATAAAGGGTACAGGTGTTGGGATTATGAAATGTTTTACATGAGGATGGCAACATTCCATATTCAGTATCCTCCTGCACTGTTTTAATTTCATATACTAATTTCATGTATCAATGTATTTTTTTTAATTCACTTTGCTTTGTTATACCAATGAATTCTTGTATCAAAGAGAAAAACATAAATTTTGGCAGCAAGTCAGCTACAACATGTTATATACATTAAATGTTCATGTATTAAAGGAATCATTACAAGGGTCTTCAACATAGGAATGCTCAAAAACTACACTACATATGTGTTTGACAAAATAGTCAATGTAGGTTGAAGAAAACCTATATGCTCACTTTGTTTCTTCACACATTTTTATATTTTGACACTTAATAAAAATCACATATCTAGTTTCACAATTTATCATGAACCTGATATATCATACCATGTGAGTGCCAAAAAAAGGGAGTCAGTATTCAGCTAAGAAAAAAACAGAACAAACCCCATAAATGGGAAATGGGCAACATCTATGTTAAATAAATATTTTTTTATTACACCAGTAGTGTTATCTTTTTTTCTTCTTTAATTTGAAAGAGAAATGGTCACACTTTACATTTTACATGGATCTGGTTAGCTGGCCCTTTGATACACATGGGATCAAGAGCCATTTATGTAGCTTACTGATCACATAATTTATCAGATCAAAATGTTGCATATTCATATATAGTCAAACTTGAATGGATGAATAAAAGCTTTATTATATTACAAATTTAAGTGTGTGTGAACTGTATGTACTGCACAACTTACTCTGTTGTTAATGCATATAACCTGTTGTAAATATTTATTTTCCCTCTTCAACTCTCCTACACCAAAACAGACTTGACGTTTTGCATTAAACTCACTCTGTTAGGCCAAAAAAAAAATTAAGGTATGGTTCTCAGGCACCGCCCGCATCAATTTTAAACCCCCGCATTAAAACTTTTTATTTTGATTTTCAATAAAAACTTTTCAATTTATAGCTGCTGCCGCTCCGACATTTCTTTCAAGAAGATAAAACCATACAATTTGCTTTGTTTTGTAAGGCTTTTACTTATTTAGCAAAATAAAACTGTTATTTTCATGCTTTTCCCTTATAATTTGACATTTTTATCGAAACATACCCAATAATTTAAAATTAAAAAGGCGCCCGCCTGTATTGATTTCTGAAAAAAGTGCCTGAGAACCATACCTTTTTTTTATTTTGGCCTTATACTTAAACAAGCAAAATTTTAGACAGATAAGTCAAACCACTGCTAAGATATGAGTGATTTTATCCCACAGCAGACAGATGAACCTGTGCAAAATTGTTGCAGGTGGCGCCACCAGTTTAGTATTTGATAAAGAGCTGTGCTGTATGAGATCTGTACACATGCAAACTTTCAGGTAGATAAGTGTCGAAAAATCTGGAAATCTGGAAAAATCTGTCCAGTGGTCTCAGAGATCTATTCCACAAACTAATGCGGCATTGGTTGAACCCATTTAAAAACAGTATCCGCAAAACTTTGTTTTCATGGATACAATTACTTTTCTGTACTAGAATAAAGCCATAAGGCTATCATTTTATCCACCAAAACAGTTATGCAGACACTGTTTTCATGTGGGTTCCACTGCCGCAGCATTTGTTCAAGAGAACTCCTCTTAGTCCCTTGGTCTAATCCTTCGGAAGCCCAGCATAATTATTTGGTCACATGTGAATTGGTGCGTGACAAGGACTGGTGGCACCACCACCTGCAATCCTTTTCATGCAGTATGAATCTTGGTATCAAAGTAATGAAAGCCCATATCTTAAGAGTGGTTTGCCCTATCGGCCTGAAATTGTGCATGTCCATAGATCTTTTATGCCTCCATTTCGTACTCGAGAGAAGTGGTGCTTTGAGCAATTGTTTTCATGTGGCATCCATCCGTCCATTTGCTTTGAGGTAAAATCACTCTTATCTCAGGAGTGGATGTATGTATCAGCCAGAAATTTAGCATGTTTATCTGTCATGGATAACTTTTTTGTAGACCAGACAGGTGGCACCACCTGTTCAGTTTTCTGTTCAGAGCTATAGCGATCACTCGTTGTCCGTCCGGGCGTCCGTTAACAGGGCACAAATCTTAACTGCTGAACCTGAAATTTTCTACCTTGACATCCATGGAGGTCCAAAAAATATCTCCTTGGAAACCTGAAATTAGGTCTCCGTTACCCATATTCTCTGAGGTATGGGTCTCGTAAGTGTCCCCCCCCCCCCCCCTCGAATAATAAAAAATTTGATACTAAAGCTTCAGTACCTGAATAACTACTGCCTTGATCACCATGATTCTTTGCATGAATATTGATCATGGAGTGTTCCATGAGTTTATTTTCTAATTTTTACGTTTTTTTCTTTCTTTATTTTTGACACCTTCTAAGAAGCTGTCATCTGTTAACAGGGCACAAATCGTAACTGTGGACCTGGAATCTTCTTACCTGACATCCAGGGAGGTTCTGTGGAATTATGAATAACGAATGGATTGATAGCCATGCTCCTTTGCATGCATATTGATCATGGAGTGCTTCATCAGTTCGTGCAAACTGGTGGCACTACCTGTATTTTTTTTAAATTTTTTCCACATTTTTTTCTATTCATGAGCCCTATAAATGAAGTTGTCATCTGTCCAAAAGCCCACTGAAATCCTTTTTTATCCGATTCTTCACTAAAACCCATTTTTTTTTTTTTTGCATACTTGCTGTCATTTTGCTCATTGTTCAACATTCTTTTAAATCAGCTGAGCGTCATGGCCCATGGGCCACTAGTTTAGACAACGTTAGCAAGTTTTTTCTTCATATGCGATACAAGAATCTGTAAATGTGTTGTAACAAGAGAATTTCCAAATTCAAATTGCTCAAGGTGTGGCCATAGCTGTAAAATATCACAATGTAAAAGATTCCATAACCTTTGAACAACACAGGATGGATTTTAATTAAATTTAGTGGAGAGATGCACCAGGAGGTAAAGATGACGAGAATTATGATGGCATCTGGTGGCTGGATTTGGTACTATGCTGCAGGAATGTGTGGGAGGTTGTGGTCAGAGTTTTGAAGTAATATAGCCTTGGGATCTGTACTAGTCCTGACTTAAAGGTTTGAGCAAAAATTCAGGTTTATGATATGCAAACCAGGTATGTTTGATTTATTTAAATTTTTTTTTCCTTAACAGAAAGTGGTTTAATCCTAATTTGTGCTATTGACTTTATGTTTAGTAGGAACATAGCACCAACTGCTTGTTAAGCCTTAAGGATTCACTGATATTTTGTGTTAACTGGCTCTGATATAAGAGAATGGATAACAGTGGGGTAAAGATGGTCTCAGAACCACTGGACTCAGTCTTAGACTGGCAAGTCTCAACTGCATCAGTGGTAGGTCCCAAGGCAAGGGAATGTCTGTTTTTATAAGTGATCCTGTGAGCTTATGCGATGGTGCAGCATCGTGCATCATGTCTTCTGTACGTTAACCCCTATTATCTCGAACACCGCAGGAGCTGACATCACCAAACTTTATGCAAAAAATCAGCTATCTAAAATACTCTATCTGATTTTGCTAATTTTTTTGGCTATCTGCATTAACTTAGATTTAAAAGGGAAAAAGCTAAAACAGTTATCTAAATCTTCTTCTCCGAAACTGTTGAGCCAAATTGTCCAATATTTTACAGAAATAATCCCTGAAACAATCCTTCTCAGGTTTGTTCAAATGGTTTCAGTTCAGTGAATTTTGTCAGAGTTATAGGAAGCTACACTTAGTCCTTTGGCCAAAAAAGGATCCTAAAATTACAATATCAGAAATGGCTGGAACTATCGTCACTAAATTTCATGCAAATGTTGGTCACTGAATCTATTTATAGCTTTGGCAGACTGCTGTGTCAGATTATGCAACAGGTCAAGAGTTCACTCAGTGCAGCCAGGTACAGGTCAAAAGTTCACTCAGTCTAGCCAGGTGCAGGTCAAGAGTTCACTCAGTGCAGTAGCTTGAGCCAGTAGCTTGAGCCAGTAATTTGTCACAGTTCACTCCAGGCAGCTGCCTTTCTCACCTAAGCCTGGTCAGCCCAGTGCATCAGACTCGAGGGAAGTTTAATGTATTGGCCTGATATTCTGACCTGTCTATGCATCTTTGATGGCTTTCTCGTTCACAAGACAGGCATCACCACCTACAATGACTTTTGTACAGTGTATGTGCCTGCTTATTTCTATGGCGGAATTTGATATATCAGCTTAAAATGCGACATATTTATACATAACTGATAGTTTTGTTGTATGCAAGACTGGTGACTCCACCTACAATAATTTTTGCACAGTGTATGTCCTGGCTTATTTCTCAGGAGGGGTTGGATATATCAGCCTGAAATTGGGCATATGTTTTATATCTCTGATAGCTTTATCATATACAAGACTGGTGGTGCAAGCTCAAATCATTTTTGTGTTGTGTGCATCCTTGCTGGAATTTAAACAGTGATGTTTATGTAATTGGTTCTTCATTAAAATGTCAATACTTGCATTGTTCATATACATATTACACATGTATTTGAAATATAACATAATGGTCCAGCATTGAAGCATTATATCTGGTGAATATCCCATTAAACAGGTTCGCATAAGGCCTGTAGGCCTCGTTGTGTTAAGGATCCTGGATAAAAAATTTAGTGCCAGTGTTAGCACTACAAGGAGGGCTGCCTGTGTGTTAATATTAACTAAATTTTCTGAAGAAGGAACTGAAAATCTCATATAAAATCCATCAAGAATTCACAAACATTTAATGAAAAGAGAAAATGCAAAAAAAGAAGACAAACTAAATGTTAATCTCTACTTAAGTATGTACAGTCCACGTTCCATCTTGCAGTTACGCAAATTAGTAGACCATCCATCAAAAATAACAAGAAAATGTAAAAGACATGTTTATGATTCATATTACGTCATTTATTCTTTCAACAATATAATCCAACAATGACATTTAACATGGCATTTATCCTTCTATATCTTGTATACCAACTACCGGTACTTCATTTACATTTTAAGTCAGCACAAAAAATATCACCTGTAGTATAAAATAAATAACTAATATCCTTATTAACAGAACTACCATAAATGATTAAAAGGTACTGATTATAAAATGTACCTGCATGGTAATATGAGTTGTTGAAATCCATTTTAAGAATTCAATCCTTACTTGTGGAAACATCTGCACAAATGACAGCACTGTCAGAATTAAGAATCATTGTATCTCATACAGTAAACAGTGTGTTATGTGGCTCAAATAAACAAAATACTGTAAAAAATAGGAGGGCTGCATCACAAGCCAAGCCAATTTTCTGTGATGGTGCACTCTGTTATATGTGTACTGGGAAAAAAATCTTTAAGAAGGATACTGAAGGTCATAACTCCTGAAAAATCATACTAAATCTGGTCAGGCTGATTTTTTTTTTTTTTCAGATTTGGATGGCTCAAAGGGATGTGTGTGGGCATACTGCATATTTGTTATAATTTTAATATTAAACTGAGTTAAGAAGAATGCATGATTATAAATGTTCAAAGATCTACAATATTACAAGTGTAAAAAAATCCTACAAATGTAAACATGGATGAGTCACAAAAAATATGGCAGGTATTCACCAAGATAAACAGAAGCACCAATATTTGTTTATAAGAATCTGCTAAGCCTTTATCACCACCCTGGTAATCTTGTAAAAGAATAATCACACTTATGCACAACTGTGCTGCCCTCTGTGTTCTAATAGCAAACTAAATAGTTGTCCAAAGGACCTAATCCCCCCACTCCTCGGCCAGTTTAGTAAAGTTCAAGTGCAGTATGAAAATGTACAGATTCCTAAAGAATCACAAATCAACAGAAGGCAATAACCATTTTTAAGATACCATTTTCTGATGAAAGCTTTTCAAATGAACAGAGAGAGAGAGAGACAGGGAGAGAGTGACAGAGAGAGAGCTTATAGTTTTTTTTTCACTGCTAGGGCATGAGGTGTAGCAGCAAGGTCACATCAAACATTATGTTTTTTTGCATCGGTAAACAGATGTCTGTTTAACTTTACAGCGTTGCCAAAGTAATGAGTACTCGAGTCCGAGTCGGGTATTGCCTATCGGGTACTCGAGTCCAAAATTTTGTACCCGTTTCAGCCCTAGTATGTATGTATGTTTAAGAATCAGCCAAGTTCATTATCCTTGTAACATTTTAAGCTCAAAACAAGAGAAACAGTTCACTTATCAATCATTTGTTACCTGCACTGAGGTGAAAGTGTACAGTAATGAAAGATGACATTAACAAGACAGACACATAGTTGATCACTGTTTCCATGCTTGTGATATAGTAGCAGGAGACAGTCAAAGCCAAAAACCTACTGGAAATACAATGATGTGGTGTGATGACATAATGGAACCAGAGGGAAAAAATACTTCATATTAAGTGTGGGTATCATGATGAGAAAACACAATAACTGAAGTTCTGGAATTTTCTTTAATTATTGCTCTATTTAATCAAAGATGCACATGTACATAAATCCTAAGGATTTAATCACATCCCTGCTAATATATGGACAACCCTCCTATATCTACCAAATCCTAAACATCTGCATGTCCTATGAGTTCTACTGTTTGCAGTCAGCTGGTGAACAGCTTTGCAAGGGGATTAATAAATATAATGCAGTCATTCTGTCGCATTACATTTCTTTTACACTCAGTGAAGGATAACAGGAAACACTTATGGTTTTAATCTGTTACAAAGTGGTGATGTATGGTTGAGAAATATAAATGGATAATGATCTCAATTAAGACTTCACTATCATCTGACTGGAACCAAATAATATTTTTTAAGATCATCAGTTTTCCAGTTGCTGTGCCTGGATCTGCAAAGATGTTTCTTCCATCGCTAATGACTCCAGGGCTGCTAGCATTTCTTGGCAGCTGAAACATAAATAATTACCAACTTAAAATGTTGTCATGTCATTCAAATAGAACACTAGACACATCAAATAAATAGTAAATTGTCAGCAAGAAATCTATGATTTGAAAGAGACAACACAAGACTGGTAACTTTATACTTTACTTTATTACCAGTATACAGCTTAAACCAGATGTGGTCAGAAAATGGTCCTAAGAGGGCCCCCAGGAAGAATTACTCCATTAAGATAGGACCTGAAAACTGTAATAAGATAGACCTGGTAATGTTCCGGTATGAAGAACAGACAAGGTCTCTACAGATTAACTATATTTGTGTGAAACAGGATTAAACAAGCAAATTTGTGGAATTTATGTCCTCTGCTTCCACCTCTTGTTGTCATTCATACTTGCCTTATCAATGTTTTAGGTTTTATTTTCACCTGAAGATGTCTCCACATGTCATAGAGGCTGTGATTTAGTTTTCATAGTGCCCTGAAGATGTCTCTACATGTCATAATCTTGGTTGTGAAATAGAAACAGAATTTAATTTTTTGGTTTTGCAGCTGGTGAGAATAATTTTCAGACAGACACTCAAAAAAACAATCCAAACCAGGGTATGCATGAGAGCAATCAGTGACCAAAGTTTGAATGATTGCGTACAATATTAAGGAAAGTTATCGCAAACCTGCTTGACAGACAGACAATAAAGACAGACAGACAAACCCAAATCAGTGTCGCCCGTTCCAAGGAAGCGTGGGAAAAAAAGAAATGTGAAAAATATCAGACACAATTGTTCACATCTGGACTTTGGTTCACCAAAACAACCTGATTTTTGCCCATTAAAAAAGGTAGAGGCAGCCAGAGCTTCTATACTTGTCACTGAAGGGGCAGTTTTATTTATAGTAGGGTATAGTCACTTTGAGCAAAGTGACACCCCTCTGTCAGCTTTTTATCTAGTTCAATTTTTAAAATATAACAAACAGAAACAGGTTTTTATCAATTTGCATGAGGAAACAAAAATCCTACTGGTTCTAATCACTTTAAAGAAGATATGTTTGAAATATTGTGTGCAATTCAAAATCACCGATGGACTCTGGCAGCCATATTTGATTTTGGACGGGTCTATTATTCAATAGGGATGGATTCCTCATACACACCAATCAAGGGGGGCCCTTATAAAATACTCGTCATAGTTTTTAATTTACTTTTTCAGTAAAATACTTTTTGAACATTTTAAATACTATTTAACTTTTAATCACATCTACAAAGAGATCATTTGAGTCTTTTCACACATATTATTGGGCACTTAATGAAACTGATGTATGTTCTGTCATATAAGCACTATTCTGCTGCCCTCTCAAAAGAGTGAGCGAAAACTTAAACTTACAAAACTGCTGGCCCTACACAAACAACAAAAGACTTTAGAACATGCAGGATAAAAATAAGCCACAATTTTTTTTTCCACAAAAATGCATAAAGTATATGAAAAGTCTGAAATGAACATGTGACAATAAACATATTCCCTGCTCAATTATACAAACTGATTTGTTTGTGCTTTTTCCTTTTTTTAATTTATTTTATAACTGACAGTGATGCCATTCAACCATTGTCTTGTGACTCCTCTGTGGCCACATCTTGGAAATGCCCGTTTTTGGTCTTGAACTGTGTGTCCTAAGGTGGATAATGTTCCTTAATTTTCCTTTAAACCTGAGAATTTTTACATTATTTTACGAAGGAGCTATTGTAGATCAGTCTATCTATCCTTGTAGCAACTACAAGGACTTGACCAAATGCAGGGCAAGTAAAATGCTAGTAACCGTAATAAAGAAAGTGATATGTACCTGTTAACCTCTTTAGCCTCCTTCTGGACAGTGTCCTTGAGCATTTCAAGGGCAGTAGCACAGGTTGTGACCTTGGGTTCTTTCTGTCGACACATCACACTCAGCTCGCCCAGTAGTCTCTCACTCTCGTTCAGGGCAGCTGTGCAGGCAGCTACAGGAAATATAATCATGGGCTTATAGAGTAAAGCATCAACATATCAAACCAACATCAAGGCAAAGAACATCTTTATAAATAAGTCATTTTGACAAAAAAATCATGCTATGATGCTAAAATCAATTATAACATACTGTGGTTGCCTTTTTTGTTCACGACGGTTTTGTAATATTCGTGAATGGGAAATTATCAAATAATATAGTTTTCAACTATATTACTCTGTTAATATAAAATTATATCATTTATTTATCTCTTAACCAATATCTTAATTTCAACTGAGAGTCTTTACTGACTGCGCATATGTAGATTTATTTATATATAAAACTTCTCAGTTTAAAACCCTTGTTGCCATTCAGGTTTGTTCTTTATAAGTGTAGTGATCCTGGGTGGTACAGATACCTATATATGACTCCTCATCATCAGGAATATTGATGGTTTTTGTTTGTATTTGATGCCGGGTGGTATCAAGTGCTTCAGCTAGGGAGTGGTAGGGGTCCTTGATGCCAGGCAGAGAGGACACCACAGGACCTAGTCCATCTATCTGAAACACACATAAACACACACACACACAAAGAATGAACAAAAAGAAAAGCAGAATGTAGTAACTCCAACAAGGCTGAATATGCAAAAGAAAGGGAGAGGGATTCTATATTATCTGCCTCTACTTTTATCTGAACTGAAGTTGTTGTGCAAATATATACCATGCAGTGTCACGGCCATGCTGAAAAGATATAATTTATACTTCTCATTCTGAGGATAATATAAAAATTGAAACAGGGTTAATTAAAAAAGAATTAACAAGAAATACTAAATAATGTCAGACCTCTTTCTACACCTGATTTCAGATACTACTGGTAACACTTATTAATATGTATAATATATATATATATATATATATATATATATATATATATATATATATATATATATATATTATATATATATATATATATATATATATATATATATATTTATATGTATGTATTACATATACACTGTTACCTGTATGTCTAATGCATTATCCAGTTTGTTAGCATGCTTTAGTTTGGCCAGCTGAATGTCCAGATCTGCTCTCCTTTTACGAAGTTTATCAGTTTCATCTGCAATCCCTTTAAACAGAGGCTGTAACAAAAGGAAGTCTGGTTATAAAAGACCTCATTAGACAAAATTTATAATCTGTTTGTCTGCCTAAAGTAATGAACTATTGTAGAATATGCGACTTATTATATGTAAAGATGGATTATACAAATAACTGAGACCCTATTCATAACAGATAATACTAACAAATTCAATGTTATTAAAAATATAACCTGTAATCATTCCTTTCTGTAAATTTGATGTCAACAGATAGACACGACTTACCAATAATACCATTAAATTTACACATTTATAAAAATTTGAATAAAAAGATTTTGCATATTTGTTTACCATTTCCATACATATGAGCTTAATGACAAATCTGCAGTTTAACAAACAAGAATTACAGGAATAGCACCACATTAAGCTAAAATGTATTGATCTATGTACTATATGCCATCAGTTGGATTATTCTCACAAAACGCCTACTCTGGCTCAACAAAGAAATGTAATTAATGTAAGGCCAAAAAAAATTTATCAGGCATCTTTCTTTCAGAAAATGATGTGGGTGGGTAGCATTTTATTTTATTTTTTTACCATAAAAATAGCATAAAATATCATTAAATTATTTCTCAGGCACTGGCATAGAAATGACAAGTAATGATGAAATATGAGATAATAAACAATGTACAGGTAGAATTGTTATAATTTTTAACCGATCTTTGAAATATGTTACATATTTTTCTTGAACGGTAATATATAAAAAAAAAGCAGATTATATAAAACAACAGGTGTCAAAATATCACATTGAATGCCAGAACACTTGGGGTCCGTCAATTGCTATTACATGGGGGATTCTCTATCAAAATGCATTATGGTCATACGTTATTAGAAAAAGATTTTACATTTGAATGCTCTCACACAAAAATTGGACAGATTCCAAGTGTTTATTTAAAAGTTATTATCTGAGATCTGAGATTGTCTAATAAAGAATACAGTTGCTTATTGAAACGTTTGCCATGAACATGCAGCTGTTAAGAAAATAGTCCACATAGGCGGAAATATGAGATAATCATAAATGATGGACGGTCCAACTGGTCAAAAGTTTTAGAGGAATTTATAATGTTTTGATGTAAATTTGTTAGTAAAAATGGCCCAGCTATCACTCAAAGGGAAACTGAATGACTTGGGAGTCATAGATTTTACTTTTTGGTAGCGATTAAGCACATCACCAGATTACCATGTGACACATTGGCAATACAAACTTTTGACCAAAGGGTCAGAAGTGATGCATGCAGTGCCTGAGAAACATATAATGGTAAAAGTGCAGTATAGGAGACCTCATCTCAAATGTGATTGGACAGGGTGGCCGGCCTAATTTTTTTGCCCCGCAGACAGGAGCCGGAACCTGTGCGTCCTTTCTCGGAAATGGGTGACAGGGGCATTTTGAAGAAAAATAAGCCGGCCCCTCCAAATAAAACCGTTCACCCTTCCGTCATTGTTGTCGTCAGCCATGAATGACACGTGATGGTGACTCTGATTGGTCAAGGGCTGCATTCCTGGGGGACGGGGGCAGGGAATAATTTTCGTGGCCTGGGCACTGGCCGAGGTCACGCTCAATTAAACAAGGGAAACGGGGAAAAAAATACTGTCTTGTCCCCAGTTGAAAACAAAGCTGGCTTTGCCGACCAATCAGAGCAGACTTTACACGGGTGCTTAAAGGGCAGTTCTCTTGGCAATGCAATGGTGGCAGTGACAGGAAAGTCCCAGAGTCGTGGTTTTTTTCTGCAAAAAAAACACACGCAGGGGATATTAATCAGTATAAGACACAGACGTTACACAAGTAACGTTACGCCTCCCTGGGGCAGAATCAGCAGCCGTGCCTTTCCCTGTGCGGAATATATGTGAACAAGTGACCCAGGGGTCATGACGCTCAGCTGACCAGGAAGACATTGACAAAAGTAATTTTATCATCTGAATGTCAAATTTGAATGAAATACTTTTTCCAAACTTGACCTTTTGTATAAAATCATCCAATATTCATTGGGGTACTATGGAGCTCTGAAGCATGAAGGATATGGGTAACAGACACCTATTTTCAAGGTTTACAAGATGACTTTTCAGGGGTCTCCCAGCATGTCAAAAAATAAAATTCTAGGTCCAGTTATTATGATTTGTGCCCTGTTAACAAATCCAAATGTTTATTCTGGGGGGTATTTCAAAGCCGCATAGGATGAAGGATATGGGTAACAGAGATGTAATTTCAGGTGCACAAGGAGACTTTTCAGGGGCCTCCCAGCATATCATGAAAGGAGATTCTAGGTCAAGTCATTATAAATTGTGCTCTGTTAACAGATGACCAAATCTTTATTCTGGGGAGTACTTCGGAGCCCCAGAGCATGAAGGATATGGGTAACAGGGACCTTATTTCGGGTTTCCATGTAGACCTTTTATGGGCTTCCCTGGAGGTGAGGACAGAAGATTTTAGGTCCAGTCATTATGATTTGTGCCCTGTTAATATATGACCAAATCTTTATTCTGGGGGGTACTTCAGAGCCCCATAGCTCACAGAATATGGGTAACAGGGACCTTATTTCGGGTTTCCATGTAGACCTTTTATGGGCTTCCCTGGAGGTGAGGACAGAAGATTCTAGGTCCAGTCATTATGATTTGTGCCCTGTTTACAGATGACCAAATGTTTAAAGATCACAAAAGTAGAGAAAAAAAATCGTAAAAAATAAAAAAAATATAGGTGGCGCCACCAATCTCCAGAAATTGATGAAACACTCCATGATCAATATCCATGCAAAGAATCATGGTGATTAATGCATTAGTTGTTCAGATACTTGAGCTTTTGTATTAAATTTTGCATTATTCTAGGGGGTACTTCAGAACCCCATAGCTCGAAGAATATAGGTCACAGTGACCTAATTTCAGGTTTACAAGGAGAATTTCCATAGACCTCCCAGGATTTCAAGTAAGAAGATTCCCGGTCTAGCGGTTACGATTTGTGCCCTGTTAACAGACAGACGCCTGGATGGCCGGACGGACGACGGACAAAAGGTGATCCCTACAGCTCAGATGACTTTCAGTCAGCTGAGCTAAAAATTGAAAAAATACAGGTGGCGCCACTAGAATGCAGAAACTGATGAAACATTTCATGATCAATATCCATGCAAAGAATCATGGTGATCAATATAATAATTGTTCAGATACTTGAGCTTTTGTATCAAATTTTCCATTATTCTTGGGGGTACTTCGGAGCCCCATAGCTCAGAGGTTATGGGTAACAGAGACCTAATTTCAAGTTTTTAAGGAAACTTTTCATGGGCCTCTCAGCATGTCAAGAGAGAAGATTCTAGGGCCAGTTGTTACGATTTGTGCCATGTTAACAGATGACAGCATCTTATGAGGTCTCAAAAATAGAGAAAAAAATTCGTAAAAATAAAAAAAAATACAGGTGGCGCCACCATACTGCAGAAACTGATGACACATTCCATGATCAATATCCATGCAAAGAATCATGGTGATCACTGCAATAGTTGTTTAGATACTTGAGCTTTTGTATCAAATTGTCCATTATTCTGAGGGATACTTCAGATGACTTACAGTCAGCTGAGCTAAAAACACTTAATGGTCAATATCCATGCAAAGAATCAAGATGATCTCCGTATTAGTTGTTCAGATACTTCAGCTTTTGTATCAAATTGTCCATTATTCTGAGGGATACTTCAGAGTCCTATAGCTTGAAGGATATGGGTAACAGAGACCTCATTTCAAGTTTCCACAGGCACTCTTCATGGGCCTCCTTGCATGACAATAATGAAGTTTCTAGGTCCAGTTGTTGCAATTTGTACCCTCTTGATAGATAACATAGGTGGCGCCACCAGTCTGCAGGAACTGATGGAACATCTCATAATCAATATGTATGCCAAAAATCATGACCATCAGTGATGTAGTTATTGAGATACTGAAGTTTTTGTATGAAATTTTTTACTACTATGGGGGGGTACTTTGGGGCCCCATAGCTCGAAGGATATGGGTAACAGAGACCTAATTTCTGGTTTCCATGGAGACTTTTTGTAGGTCTTCTAGTGTGTTGAGAATGAAGATTCTAGGTCCAGTCGTTACTATTTGTGCCATGCTAACAGATGACAGCATCCTTAAAGGTCTCAAAAATAGAGGAAAAAATTGTAAAAAATCAAACAATACAGGTGGCGCCACAAGTCTGCAGGAACTGATGGAACATTTCATAATCAATATGTATGCCAAAAATCATGACCATCAGTGATGTAGTTATTGAGATATTGAAGTTTTTGTATGAAATTTTTTACTACTCTGGGGGGGGGGGGTACTTGGGGCCCCATAGCTTGAAGGATATGGTTAACAGAGACCTAATTTCTGGTTTCCAAGGATATTTTTCATGGACCTCTCAGTGTGTCAAGAATGAAGATTCTAGGTCCAGTCGTTACGATTTGTGCCATGCTAACAGATGACAGCATCCTTAAAGGTCTCAAAAATAGAGGAAAAAATCGTAAAAAAATGGAACAATAAAGGTGGCACCACCAGTCTGCAGGAACTGATGGAACATCTCATAATCAATATGTATGCCAAAAATCATGACCATCAGTGATGTAGTTATTGAGATACTGAAGTTTTTGTATGAAATTTTTTACTACTATGGGGGGGTACTTTGGGGCCCCATAGCTCGAAGGATATGGGTAACAGAGACCTAATTTCTGGTTTCCATGGAGACTTTTCGTAGGTCTTCTAGTGTGTTAAGAATGAAGATTCTAGGTCCAGTCGTTACTATTTGTGCCATGCTAACAGATGACAGCATCCTTAAAGGTCTCAAAAATAGAGGAAAAAATTGTAAAAAATCAAACAATACAGGTGGCGCCACAAGTCTGCAGGAACTGATGGAACATTTCATAATCAATATGTATGCCAAAAATCATGACCATCAGTGATGTAGTTATTGAGATATTGAAGTTTTTGTATGAAATTTTTTACTACTCTGGGGGGGGGGGGGGTACTTTGGGGCCCCATAGCTCGAAGGATATGGTTAACAGAGACCTAATTTCTGGTTTCCAAGGATATTTTTCATGGACCTCTCAGTGTGTCAAGAATGAAGATTCTAGGTCCAGTCGTTACGATTTGTGCCATGCTAACAGATGACAGCATCCTTAAAGGTCTCAAAAATAGAGGAAAAAATCGTAAAAAAATGGAACAATAAAGGTGGCACCACCAGTCTGCAGGAAGTGATGACACATCTCATGATCAATAGTTATGCCACAAATCATGACCATCAGTCAAGTAGTTAATGAGATATTGAAGTTTTTGTATGAAATTTTTTACTTTTCTTAGGGGTACTTTGGGGCTCCATAGCTCAAAGAATATGGGTAACAGAGACCTAATTTCTGGTTTCCATGGAGACTTTTCATAGGTCTCTCAGTGTGTCAAGAATGAAGATTCTAGGTCCAGTCTTTACGATTTGTGCCTTGTTAACAGATGTTTACATTTTGAAAGGTCTCAAAAATAGAGAAAAAAATTCGTAAAAAATTGAATGATCCAGGTGGCGCCACCAGTCTGCAGGAAGTGATGGAACATCTCATGATCAATATGTATGACAAAAATCATGACCATCAGTCAAGTATTTAATGAGATATTAAAGTTTTTGTTTGAAATTTTTTACTTTTCTGGGGGGTAGTTTGGGGCCCCATAGCTGGAAGGATATGGGTAACAGAGACCTAATTTCTGGTTTCCATGGAGACTTTTCATAGGTCTCTCAGTGTGTCGAGAATGAAGATTCTAAGTCCAGTCATTACGATTTGTGCTTTGTTAACAGATGTTCACATTTTTAAAGGTCTCAAAAATAGAGAAAAAAATTCGTAAAAAATCGAAAAATACAGGTGGCGCCACCAGTCTTCAGGAACTGATGGAACCTCTCATGATCAATATGTATGCCAAAAATCATGACCATCAGTCAAGTATTTAATGAGATATTGAAGTTTTTGTATGAAATTTTGGACTTTTCTGGGGGGTACTTTGGGGCCCCATAGCTCGAAGGATATGGGTAACAGAGACCTAATTTCTGGTTTCCAAGGAGATTTTTCATAGACCTCCCAGGATGTCAAGTAAGAAGATTCCAGTTCTAGCAGTTACTATTTGTGCCTGGTTAACAGACAGACAGACAGACAGACGGACAGACAGACGGACGACAGACAAAGAGTGATCGCTATAGCTCAGATGACTTTCAGTCAGCTGAGCTAAAAAACCCTCACAGTGACTTAGGTGAGGTCTCCTATACTGCACTTTTACCCATATAATCAATTTTTTTTTGGCCTAGCATGGAAAAATATTTCACTTTATCAAATAACAGAAGGAAACAGACCACTTAATGTAATACAAGGCAAAGCACCTGCTTTGCAACATCAAGTAATCTTACAAATCAACATAAAACCGGCACAACACAACAGCCACCTGGACCCAACAACAACCTCAACAAACCCAGTAACCCCAGCTTAATCTACCGATTCAGATAAACATTTTATATTTGATCACTTCAGTGTGTACCTGAGGAGTGAGCACAGCTATACTGTCCTCACAAACAGTTCTGTAGTACAAGTTCATGAAGTAAAACTAACTGTATATGGTACATTATTAATGCTCCCCTGCCCTGTAGTGCTCTTTCACAGTGATGTATTGAACTGCTATACATGTATTACATTATTTGAAATAATGTGTATTATGTGTATGTCCTGTGCATCCTTCATAAACCAGATATAGTAAGTGTATCAACACCACTGTCCACTGTCCTGAATAGCAGAATGTCTATCCCCAAGAGGTTATAAAATTAGTAGAAAAGTTTGGTCATCCATTACACCAGATGTACATCCCAAAGGGGTGTCCGCAGCCAAGGTTTCACTGTATATCCTGTTATATCCAGTACTCAAGTTTCAGGTCAGGAGAATAACTTTATAAAGTATTACCACATCTATAGCATCTATAGCATGGTGTTATCAATTATGAGAGGGGTGCAAGGTTTTAATACTTACCATTACATATTTCTCCTGTTCTTTGAATGCTCTCTCTGACCTCACATCTAGATACAGCCATTGCAGGTACCGGTTATATAGCATGTCTAACTCCTGTTGTGTGATTCCTGAGGACTGCAATTATAACATCAATGGATACATTATATAAATACAAATACAGTTGTATCTTGTACCTAAGCATTTCATTTTGATTTTTTTTTGTGTGGAGGTATTCGCCTCCATATTTTAGTGCTTGCTTAACGAAGTTCTCTGTACAACTGCAAAATAACATTCAAGACTGACAGGGGCTAACACACGATAATCCTGGGACCAACCAGGCTCAATGTACCACTCCTGCAGGTCCTGTGTATGTGTCATCCCCATTGCTAGGTCAAAACAGTGGGGAACCCCCAATAGGCACACTCATTTTGTGAGTGAAACAAGACTGTTGTACCTTAGCAAGGTGACAAAAATATTGATATCTACTGATTTTTAAATGTTACTCAAGACCAGACATATCAAATGTAATATGTTTATTTTGTAAAACATCCCTGATACACTGTCATATGAATGCTTATGTTTTGATGTTGGTGTAAACAGACTCATGATAGGATAATAACTTTTTGTTTACATATATTTTCATAGCTATAGATAGGGAATGATTTGTATATTTATGTTTACCATTGAGGATCTAGAATTGGGTTATGATAAGGGAGTGATTAGTATATTTTTGTTTACCATTGAGCATCTAAAATGGGGTTATGATAAACCAGTTACTTTACAAAGTTTACAGTTACTGCTTACTAGTGCTTAGATAAGTTTATAATGAAGAACAGAGAACATGTACAAATTAAGGTCACCTTGAAACTTTTTGAACATTTTGAACATTTTGTTTATATCATTAGAACTGCCAGGAAGTTCTAGAAACCAGGCCACCTAGTGCACTTTTTATTCATTGGTCAGTAAATTACTGACTCTCAGGTCAAATATCATAGAGTGTTGTAAAGCCTTGGCAATGCCCCAAACTTAGGGAAAAACACTGCGCAGTTTTGAGTCTGGTTAAAGTGAAGGGTCGAAGGTAGATGTGAATCCCAAAGGGTAGGAAGCCTTTTTAGTGGCCAGAAGGGTCTCTGTAGTTATTAATACACCCCAGGTGGGGGTATGAGTAGTCGTTTATATACCGAAGTGTGGTATAAGTGTAGAGTTGCTTCAGAAGGCAACGGTCAGTCTGTCTGAAGTGTATGAGTAACTGTGATGCCTGAGAGCAGGGTGAGATTTCATGGAGAACCACTTGAATGCTGGATAGCCATCACGGGAAGGAGGATATACTGTTTATATTATGGACACTTTAGTTATACACCTATATACAAAATTAGATCAGTATCTTGCCAATTACTGGTACGAACAGGACACCAAAAACCTTGAGTCTGTTACACTGCACTGTGTATTCATTGCTGATTTTGAATTATTGAATAAAATCATGTATTGGTTATAACACAGCCTTTTCTCATCCATAAGCTGTTGAAACAAATCAAGGGTGTAGGTCCGAGTCTGTGACACATGGTTTATTAATACATACTTCAGAGTTCATGGATAAAACTAAATAAATCAAATATACAAGTTATTCTTGAAGCATGAACAGACTCATATTTTCTTGTGCATGAGCCATGTTTATAAAAGGGGTTTTCCCTGTTCAGGTATTTGTATCTTGGTCACAATCATTATGGGCAAATTTTTATTGTGACATATATCCAATATTGTCTGAATCATGAAATATGTTATATTTTGTAAACATACCTTGGTTTATACATTTATTTTTGTTTAATCATTTTCAATGTCTATGATATAAATATACATGTTGCTCACCCTAGCTTGGGAGAAGTTCTCTGGGGTTCCTGTGTCATAATGTTTCTTGGCAGATTGATGTCTACCAGTTGGTCTACCTCTAGTGGGATTCAAGGAGTCATCTATATCATATCCAAATGCTGAAACCATGGAAGAGACTCACATAGTTATTTATAATTTTATTTTATATAGCTAAAATCTGCATATAATCAGACTAATAAAATGTAATCAGGTGAAGATTTCTGCACATCAGTAATACAATGTAGTCCAAGCATAGTGAAGAATCATTCAGGAGTGGGATAAAATGAACAGGTATAGCCCTGATTAGCAACTACTTGTGATAACAAGTGACCCACTGATCATGATGCTAAGCTGAATTTGATTTAAAGGTAATGCATGTATAAATTATTCATGTTATGATTTGTTGAAAAATATTTGTTAAGGAACCTTGAACAATGGGTAGCCTTCCAAAGTTCTCAAACTATGTTTTTGCCCCTAGTCCTTAGAAAATAGGTAACAGCAAAGTATTTAAGGTTTCCAAGAAGATTTTACCAGGAACTCCCTAGATGCTGAGTTAGAAGCTTCCACCTCAGACTTATAGGGCACTCAAACTCAGAGAATATACGTGACATTGACCTAATTTCAAGAGCCCAAGGAGATTTTTTATGGACCACCCTGGATGTTAATTTACAAGATTCCAGGTCCAGCGGTTATGATTTGTGCCCAAAACAACTGGACACACCACTGGACCACTGACGGAAAAGGAGTGACTGCTATAGCTCAAGAGCTAAAAAACTTATTTCCATTTGCGTGTTTTAAATGTAATTTTAAAAGGTAAAGTGGCTTGGTTAATGTGAATGTAAATAAATGAAATACTTTAAAAATTTATATTTTTCTGTAATTTAAAACTACACATAATTAAATGAAATTCAGGATCATAACATGTCTTATTGTACTTTACTGCAATTTGTCAGTGAACTTGTAACTGACATACCTGAGGGTTCTGTTGACATGATGGCTGAGGCATCAGGTGTTTGGAACAGAGACCCATCAGCACACGGCGTAGAGGTTTTGGTCCCCGCTGTTGGTGTGTGGGGTTGATTCGCTGGTGTTAGCAGTGGTGCTGATCGGTTTATTTTCTTCCCAGAGCCACCAGCTGATATCAGTCTCTTTGACGGAGTTGGTCCTTTGGCTTTTGGTTTGGTTACAGTACTTTTGCCCAGTAACCCACTTGCTTTGGTCAGTATGGTCTGAAAATGTAAAATTGCATGAAAAATGTGAATCAAACCAAATTTGTTGAATTTGTTTCTCTGCTAGTATCTCTCTTGATATAACACTTGATCATGGTATGTTGGTTGGTAAATGTACTGGTTTTAGTAATACAGTCTGGTATATTGTAAAATTAAAATTTAAATGAAAACTAGTTTCATCACCAGTCAGTGAATGTCCTGTACTCAACATAAGATGGCAATGATGGTATATCCCATGTTAACGATGGACCCATGGGTCACAGCACTCAGCTGAACTTAGTTAAAGTTTAACAAATGAAAAATGAACATATTTCTATTTTCTTATATATTAGCAGTTGAAAAGCTAAGAGGAAGTGGGCCTGCTATTTGGTGATAATGAAACACTAAATATATGAATGCAAGACAAATACTATGCACTTTTATGGACTACATCAGGACACAGGTAAGTTATGTTGGGTTGAAATACTTCAACAAATTAAGCGATATTGACCTAATTTCAGGCATGTACATAGGAAACATACGGAAGAATAGTTAGGCCAAATATGAATGAAACAACCCCACTGGCTTTCATGGGCAGTCATGAAGTGTACTTGATTTGCATGGTCTTCCAAAACTTGAATATAAGCTACACTTTTTTAACAATTGCTTTCATATTTCAGATAATATAAACTTAAAACCACATATGTTCATCATATGGAAATAAAATCATATGTACTAACAGGAAAAAATTGTATTATAATAATATTATCTTAAGTGAGCAAATATATTTCCTGATTTTTGACAAAGTGCATGATGTTTGGGCCAATAACTTCAAATGTTTAGGCAATATTGATTTCTGGCTTGTACATAGGAAATACATGCCAAATTTAAACAAAACAACACCAGTGGTTCTCATAGTGGGCAGTTTTGGATCTGTAACAATACATTTTTAATGGAAAAGGATGTTTTTCCTTAAATCTCATGGGAATGAAGCCGCAGTGTCCCAATTTTTGGTTTGGTAGGAGATCTCAGGGACATCCAACACTATGCCAAATTTCAGATTTGTAGGTCTGACGATTTAAAAACGTGCCACTTTGACGGAAGGACAAACAGAGGGACAAACAGACAGACAGTTGGACGGAGCTGACAGACAAAGGACCATCGTTATAGCTCAGTTGACTTACAGTCAGATGAGATTAAATCATTTATTCTTTCGATCAAGAATCTGAACAAAGACCTTGTCCCCCAAGCCATTTGAATAAACAAGTTCCACTGTAAATGCTTATAACCTTACTCTATCAGTTGCTTTCATAGGACCTTTGTTCTTCTCAACAGGTGCTGCCTTCATGTATCTTGATGCCACAATACGCCCACCTGTAACAGAAAGTCTGTGGTGAAATCTTCTACAAAGTTAAGTAAAATTTAATTATTACAATGTAAAACCTACCTGTGTTAAATCTTTGAAGAATTAAAGTTTTCAGAGTCATTTGCTTCTCATATAATAAGGTTAATGTTTTTTTTACGGTTCAGTGACTGATTGCTACCTGGCAGTACCAGTAGCAGTTTTCCTTTCTATGGCAGGTTTACTGTAAAACCCCAGCTTATTTACAAGCATAAATCTACAACAAAATGTTCTTTAAATAAATTAAACATTAAAATAAATATGAAAGGACAGCTTTCATACCCTCTGAGTATCATCCATTTTTATGTAAATGTATACAAATGACCATTATAAATTTAGATAAAATGAACATGAAACTGTAATCTTAGAAATGTTAGTTAAATTAAGCTTTCAGAAGTTTCAAGATTACATTTATATCACTATGAGGATAGTCAATAGTGCTATGTTTACTGAAAGAGTAAGAAGATATGATAATTAATAGACAGTACTCAGGGAATGCATCCCTCTGATAATACATTCATTGTTTATCAAGAACAACTTCTAAATTTTACCACCAGATGTCAGAACCAGTGGCAGTTTTTTTTTAATTTCTGGGGATATAAAACAGACAAAAATGAACTTGTATCCAAATCTACATCCAGATCAGTACTACCTCTTTATACATTTCTACTTCATTATCTAAAGTCTTAAATACAGACCTATAATAAGTTAATGGAACAATTTCAATTCCTAATATCTTGTCAATTTGATACTTTCCCCTACACAATTATTCTGATTTTGCAATTTTATATTTTATGAAAGAGAAATATAAAACAATTTTAAAGCTCAAACAAGTGAAATTATTACACACAGAAATTTGTACTACTTTCACATTATTTTTCAAGATAATTTTTCAAGAAATTTTACTATTTTTACATTTATTATTCAATATAATTCATATAAAAACTGAGTGTAATAACTTTAAAAAAATTTAATAATTTCTAAGTTCAGTTGTTAATACATAAATGAGATCAAACCTCTCTTTTTCTTCCCCTCTGCTTTCTTCTTTTCTCTGAAAAATTTATTTTTATAATGTACAACATTTTCTCATCTGTTCACCCAAGTACAACAAGAACAGACCAAAGTTTGGATCAAAATGAACTTAAATGTAAATCTTTCCAAGCATGGATTGATATACTGATATAATAATAAAATCCATATGCTACACTGATACACAATATGCTTTGCAAGCTGTATTCTATCCACAATGCACAATGACACCTAACAATTATGAATATGACTTTGCCCTAAATTTTAACAGTTTATAAAGCCAATCTACTAAATATTTGTTATTTAAGCCTTTTGAAATTGAAATAAGACCATTGTTATATTATCAGAATGAGAAATGCAGGCATGTATGCCAGTGCTTTTATGACAAGCTGATCTGTGAGATATAACAGAACATGGCCAATAATACTCGTCATTGATGAAATTGATGATCACTTTACATACTGCTATCAGTAAATTAATTCCCATTAATTTTCCATTTTGTGATCTAAGTGAGGCATTTACCAAAATAAGTTGTTTTACCTCAAATTACCTGACTTAGACTTAGAACTGCTGGTCAGATGCAAAAGTAAAATTCCAACAAAGAGCAAGCTATTTAACCTTATTTTACAATTTCATAACATATAATATTTAATGAGATGACAGTCACTGCTGAATATTCATACTGCTCATCAATTTCTGGACTGGAACATTTTCTCCTTTTAATTAGATGCACTTTCCCAGGGGTAATCCAGATGTTAGACTTCCAAAGTTAAACTGTGAGAACCATTGAATACTAATGTCAGAAGATGGAAGTCCAATGAGAAATACTGAATTTATTTGAAATAATTTACTTCTTGAATGAATGTTTTAAGCTCAGTGAAATAAAAATAAAATGATATTTAAATCTTTATGTTATCATTAAGCCTTCATAAATCCAGTCTACCTATCATGATATATAAAGGAAATAGAAGTCATAATCTGCAGGTTAATATCCGATGTTCTATTTAACTATAGTAATTGTGCTTTCATAGCACTGTCTAATAATGTTCAGCTTGGGATACTTTACCCCCAAGTCAAACCCATTCACCACTCACCAACCTTTCACCACAGAAGATAAATTACATTTTTAATATTATATACAAAATGATCAAGTATTACATAATGGAAACTAGATATTTCTTGGCACCATAGGTGCCATAGTATCACCAGACAATTAATCCACCTACACCCCCCCTTTAAGGAAAGTCCCCCCATCTTCAGCAGCATATACTGACACTTGGCAAGCGACTATGGAACATCTATCAACTTGAGAAACTATATTTTTCACCAAATATGGTGGCCAATACAGAAAATCACTCTTATGAAAAGGGGATAAATTCATACAATAAAAATGGTAATGTAGGTGGCGCCACCTGTCTGGTTGACTATAAAACTCTCCAAGATGGATGTACATGCCAAATTGGAGACCAACACATTGAAGGACTCCTCAGATGAGCAATTTTCATCCAAAACAAATGTACAGATGGACACCACACACAAAATGGCAGATGGCACCACCAGTCTTGCATACAAGATGGAGGAGGCCAAGATCTATGGTTAATGCACAGTTTCAGACCAATACAGCACACCACTCCTAAGAAAAGAGCATTAAATTTATTCTACAACAAGGCCTACAGGCCTAATGTGAACCTTTGCAAAGTTTGGGAGTACAAATGTTTGTTTTTAAAATTTAATACTGATCCTCTCATGTCCTGCATATCTACCTTAGTCATTATGATTTCAGCCAAATGGATGTTTCAGACCTGCACGTTTTGGACTAGGACATTTTGAAACTAGGATGTATCAGTCAGGATATTTCCGATATGTTCTTTTTGCCAGGGAGGGATATTGGGACAGATGAATGGACAATTTTGCAGCATGGTTTCGGAGAAGAACATTTAAAAATTTTTTTTTTTAGCTTTTCCCCCATAAAATCTTAGAACAAATTCCTCTTTTAGCCTTGCTATTGAGTCACACCTACTCATGCATCCTGGCAAAGGAGGCTCAGCTTTCCCCCAGGTCAAGGGTACCTAATGTGCCACATGTAACCGCACCACTGGCTCTTACAGACTGAAACTTACCACTGGCTCTTACAGACTGAAACTTGACCTGTTGGCAAATCTGAAACTGTTGGCAGTCTGCCAAAGTTATTTATAGATACAGAGCGTAACTTGAACTATTGTTAAATCTGACACAGTTGGCAGGTTCCAGACATCTAGACAGTGTGTCTAGACACACCTTCTAGACGTCTAGACTGTATCTGGACACCAGGTTGGTGTCAGAGCCTGGTCAGTTGCCATGGCGATGTCTGGACTGCACCTGAGTGCACTGATTGACCTTTTGACTTGACATGTTGAAACTTGCCATGTTGCCAAATCTGTTTTCAAACATTGAAAGCCTTTTTCAATTGGCTACACTGCTTTTTTAAAGCTGCATTTACCCAATCTATTCTTATAAAACTAACAGAACAATTCTTGTAAAGTTTAACCCTTTACTGTTTACAAGCCACTAAAGAGCACTCTAAATGGGCAACTAGAATGCCATGATATGTATAGATTCTTTCAGGACAAAAATATTGCATATTATTTCTAAGTTTCAATGATTTTCAATAATCTTCAGCAAACCCTCTTAGTGGGAACGGTTGAAAATTTGATAAAGATACAAAAAAAGCTTGAAAAGATATGGCTGTTAGTGTAAATATAAATAGTGTCAGAATTAGTCGGAAATCTTAAATAAATGTAAACAGTAAAGGGTTAAACCAATCACCTTAACAGTTTCTTAAACAAGGGACCCATGGGTCACGGCGCTCAGCTGTTATATATGATAAAAAATATGATTTAGAAATGAGGCACATGCTTGTTTTGTGTGGAAATAAATATAAACTGTATTATGAGTTGTGGGTGTTTAATTAGCTTATGTATGATTTTAATAGTATCTTTGGAGACAGGGAAGAGGATTGATTTCATTTATTTTATTAACAAATGGAGTGCTATTGTCACACAGATTTTGACATGGCCATATAACTTATAAGCAGAACATATAATATAAGAGTTTAACTATTTATTAAAACTAATTACAAATTGTCCGAAATATAATTTTTATTAAAAATAATAAGAGAATCATATGATTTTTTTAAAATAAAATACAAGTGAAATGATTATTAAAATAATATCAAAGAATATATTCATGAATGCATTCGGTGATGGCGTTCAGTAGTCTGCAGAGGTGGAGGAAACTGGAGTACCCGACGAAAACCACCTGCCTTGGACGGGCAACTACAACCCACTCTCATAGCCACGCCATATCAACTAACAAATTCCTTTTCCATTTTTCTTTAATTTGTTATCAAAACTATAAAACAGTGTATACGCTAGAAGAGTCTAAAATTACATTTTTGCTTGTAAAAAACAGATCAATGTAGATGGCGCCATCAACACCATAATTTCAGATATAACTCATGTGACAAACATTGGCATAAAATTTTGTGATGACAGCTCCAGCTGTTTCTGAGATTTTAAGTTTAGTATGCTTCTTTGCACAGATGAATAAATTAAACCTCCTGTAACTTGGCCCAAAATCACAGAACTTTCAAATAAATTTGCGAGAGATTGTTCTAGGGATCATTTCTGTGAAATATTGGACAATTTGGCTGGAAAGTTTTGAAGAAGATTTTTATTTATTTTTTAAATTTTCCTGTATAAAATCTAAGAAAATCATTGAATCAAGACCATTTCAACAAATCTGAATTATCAACATCTAAGGATAATCCATGTGTGAGATTAAAGAATTTGACCCAGTGGTTTTTGAGAAGAAGATCTTTGTAGCCACTGAGCAGAAATGGGCTGCTATAACATTTGACTATATTCAGCTTCCCATAACGCAACCAAAAGTTATTGAACAGAGACCATTTGAACAAACTAAAGAAAGCACTACCCTAGGAGCATTTCTGTGCAATATTGAATAATTTGGCTTTATGCTTTCAGAGAAGAAGTTTTTTGTAGCCCACTGTATGCTACGGGCACCCATTGACCCCTGTACAAAAAAACCAATGCAGATGGTGCCACCAATACCTCAATTTCAGATATGACTCAAGTGACCAACATTAACATAAAATTTGATGATGATAGCTCCAGCCATTTCTGAGATTGTAATTTTAGCATGCAAATGACTAAGTTTAACTTCCTGTAACTTGGTCAAAAATCACCCAACTGGAACCATTGAACTAACTTGAGAGAGATTGTTCCAAGGAACGTTTCTGTGAAATAATGGACAATTTGGCGGGACAGTTTCAGAGAATAAGATTTTTTAAGTTTTAAAGCTTTTTCCCTATTAAATCTAAAATTATGCAGATACATGTGACTTATTCTTACATGTAATTTGGAACTGCTAGCTCCAACGGTTTCTGACTCCCAGCCAAAGATGGCGGACAGCCAACCTTGGACGGCAGACGGACGACGCCGCGCCATCAAATAAGCTCACAGGTTCGCTAAAAAGGGAAGGTAGGTGGCGCCACCTGTCTGGTCTACGAGAAAACTTTCCATGATGAATAGACATGCCATATCTAAGGCCAATACCTTGAACCACTCCGGAGATATGTGCAATTTTCACGGAAAGCACATGCACAGTTGGACCCCACAGCAAAACAATTGCAGATGGCACCACCAGTCTTGCTAATAAGATGGAGGAGTCCAAGATCTATGGATATGCACAATTTCAGGCAAATAGGCCAAATCACTCCTGAGAAAAGGGCATTAATTTATTCTAAAAAACAAGGGACCTATGGGTCACGACGCTCAGCTGTTATATATGATAAAAAAATATTATTTAGAAATGAGGCACATGCTGGTTTTGTGTGGTAATAAATATAAGCTGTATTATGAGTTGTTGTTGTTTAGCTTATGTATGATTTTGATAGTACCTTTGGAGACAGGGAAGAGGATTGATTTCATTTATTTTATAAACAAATGGAGTACTACTGTCACACAGATTTTGACTTGGCCATATAACTTATAAGCAGAACATATAATATAAGAGTTTAACTATTTATTAAAAAAATTACAAATATTGTCCCTAATATAATTTTTATTAAAAATAATAAGAGAATCATATGATTTTTTAAAATGAAATATAACTGAAATGATTATTAAAATAATATTAAAGAATATATTCATGAATGCATTCATGAATACATTTTGAAAGTATTTGCACTGGTATTCATATACTTTCATTTTACCTGAATTCCCATTCTTTATGCAAGAAATTTTATAATGGAGTACATAATCATATTCATATTTAAATACAATTACAAAGTATTCGCACCATGTCTGGTGTTTATTCAGTTTTCACTAAACAATGATGTTGAGAATCCAGAATATACAAAATTCACACATTTAAATAATGATCATAAGTACCTGGTTTTATGGCTTTTATTTATATTAAAAAATAACTGTAATAAATTCATTTTGGACTAATTTCACATCAATGTACACACTAGACACAGTAGGAATCTAGATTAATATTATCAACTGCATCTTTGTCTATCATTAATTTCCAACATATGATCCCTAATGATTAGTAATGAATGATATGATTTACTTCTTTATCATTAAAATTGAACTGAAAAATACCATAGGTGACTGCATGGTTTTATTTGGAATACGTGACATTCTATCCATCGATACAAGATTCTTATATCATCAGTAACTGCAAGTTAATTTCCTGTTATTATAAACTAACAAATTCCTTTTCAATTTTTCTTTAATTTTTTATTAAAAACCAATAAAAATTTATTAATTTATTGTTTATTGTTATGTAGTTGGTTAAAACTACTAGATGAGTTGGGTTGGACACCTGGATCAACTGTGGCTGGCCATAAGCTGCCTGGATTCTGGTGTATGCCTCGCCTCAAGCGTGCATAATTTGCTGAAAGTTCAACAAGGTCAATATACAGGTGACTCAAGAGGGGCTGGAGAGAGCCAAAGTCTGACAGGGTCTCATAAAAACATTAATAAAAGCTACAATTTTTGGCCAATTTCTTTCAGCTTTCTAAACTTAAAAGCTGAAATCCTTATGTTTGCATGATATGAAAATTATATCAACAGTGCTCACAGGAAACAAACGTGCCATGGTCAAAATTGGCCAAAATTTAAGTTACTAATTTTACATTAATACTAATAACTTATAAAATTTGAAAAATTCATAACTAATTTCGGGTATTCAATTGAATCTTGATTAAATAATGTTACATCCCTGACAAAAAATCTCTAGCTTCAGCAATCCCCTTGTTAAGGGAGTAAATATATTTCTTGAATTTTTACAAAGTGCATTATGTTTGGGCCCATAACTTAAAACAATTACGCAATACTGACATCATTCTGGCATGTGCATAGAGAATGAAAAATATGTATATTATTTATGACTAAAGTCAGATCAGTGGTTTTGATATTAGGCAGTCTTGAAGTGTAACAATGGGTTTTTAATGAAAAATGAAGTTTTTCATTAATATCTTGAAGGTATTAAGTCCTAGTGACCAAATTCTTGGCATGGTAGGGGATTTTGGAGACATCTAACTGTATGCCAAATTTAAGGAACTAAGAGCTGAGGCTGGGGAGCTTAGCTCTTGCAAACTGCATAACACTAGCTTGATGTAAACAATGTTACATGGTGCTTGAAAACTTGAATAAAATCTACAGTATTTGATCAACTGGTTTCAAATTTTTGGTGTTAACAGTTGAAAAGCTAACAAAAACATGCTGTGAAAATTAAATCCACAGTACTTACAGGAAAAAAACGTGCCATGGTCAAAGTTGGCAAAAATTTAAGGTACCAATTTTTTTAATTTTTTTAATATTTTAAAAAATTTAAAAGATTTTCATCTAATTTTGGGTATACAATTTAATTTTGATTAATTAAAGTTATATTCCTGGAAAAAAGGTCCATAGCTTTAACATGTTTTGTGTTAAGTGATCAAATATCTTTCCTGATTTTTTACAAAATGCATTATGTTTGGGTCCATAACTTTTTTAAATTATATAATACAGACATAATTTCTTGAATGTACATAGGAACTATATAGAGGAATATTTATGGTAAATATGAGGAAAAACAGATGAGTGGTTTTGATATTAGGCAGTCCTGAAGTGTGAAAATAGGTTTTTAATAAAAAATTAAGGTTTTTCCTTAATTTCTCAAAGGAACGAAGTCGTAAAGACCCAGTTTTCGGCTTGGTAGGAGATCTTGGGGACATCTAACATTATGCCGAATTTTGGATTCCTAGGTCTTACGGTTTCAAAACGTGCCACATCTACGGACGGACGGACGGACGGACGACGGACAATGGACCACGACTATAGCTCAGATGACTTATAGTCAGCTGAGCTAAAAAGGGAAGGTAGGTGGCGCCACCTGTCTGTTCTACGAGAAAATTTTCCATGATGAATGGACATGCCAAATTTCATAGAAATACCTTGAACCACTCTGGAGATAAAAGCAATTTTCACCGAAGGCACATGTACATATGGACTCAACGGCAAAACGATTGCAGATGGCACCACCAGTCTTATGTACCAGATGGAGGAATCCAAGATCTGTGGATATGCACAATTTCAGGCCAACAGGGCAAATCACTCCTCAGAAAAGGGCACTAATTTATTCTACAAAAGAGGTAAGGTAGGTGGCGCCACCTGTCTGGTGTAGGAGAAAACTTTCCAAGATGGATGGGCATGTCAAATTTCAGACCAATACCTTGAACCACTCCGAAGATATGAGCAATTTTCACCAAAAATACATGCACAGTTGGATGCCACAGCAAAACAATTGCAGATGGTGCCACCAGTCTTGCGAAAAAGATGGAGGAGTCCAAGATCTATGGATACGCACAATTTCAGGCCAATAGGCCAAATCACTCCTGAAACAAGGGACCCATGGGTCACTGCGCTCAGCTGATCGTGATTGGACTATAAATGTTTCTCCACTGTGATACTATATCGAGTCGATAAAGCTTATGAATATCATGGACATGTTGGGCTATTATAAAGGTATGTAATGTAATATGTGAGTAAATGATAAATGAAATTACCTGACTGATGGATTAATAGAGTCAAATATAGTGGTTTATTTTTTATTTATTTAGGAAGGGTTGAAAACTGTGATAAATTTGAGCAAATATGAATGCAATGACAGCAGTAATAAGCAGTAGTAGAATGATGATAAGGCTATTTGTTGAAGGATCTAAAGTGTATGGTAGTCTGCAAGCTTTCAATTTGACAGATATGATGTTATGATTAACTATGCTGATGAAGTGATTTATGAATTTGTGACTGTATGACACAATATCTCTTTAGTCTGGACAAGGTACATTATTGTGATGGTCACTATGTCTATATATTACCCAATATTGACATAATTTCTGGCATGTACATAGGTACCTATGGACGAATAGTTATACAAAATATTAAAGTATGAATATATCTGATTCATCTTGTTCTTGCTTACTGAGGCTGACTTTGGGATGGGGTTCGGAGAAGGGAAAAGTGAGGGCAGCACGAAGGTGGATGTAGAAATATTCTATTGTAATGTTTTTCATTTACATAAGAATATGAAAAGCTAAGAGGAAAGGGGCCCTCCTACTTGGTTACTTGGTTATAGTAAAGTTCTAAATATATGATTGCAAACTAAAACTCTGACAAGACTGTCATGAAGAAAAACAGTAAAATTTTGAGATACTGTGATGCATATGAAAATTTACAGATGGACAGGCATGTGGACAGAATGGACTAATACCTTTATTTCACTTTCAAGGGAATAATGCATTTAAGTTTATATATAATCTTATTTTTTTTAAGCATATCCACTTTTTCCATTAAGAAGTTTTTATCTGAAACATTTTTTTATTTACAGGTTTTATAAATTTTTAAATAAAGAAACCTGAAAATAAAAGTTAAAATATTAGAATTGTTGCAAAAGTTGCAATCATTATATATACAGAGTAAAAAACTGAAACTATAAGTTAAAATATTAGAATTGTTGCAAAAGTTGCAATCATCATATATCATGAGTGTAGCTCATATTGGGTCATATTATGCATACACATATATTTTATTATTTTTAAATCATAAATGTTTAAACTGAATTTAAAAGAAAATAATGCCACAACATGGCATCTACAAGAATATTCCTTGAATTACTATTAAAACGTTTTGCACATTGGAGTTTTCAGTACATGCTTAATTTTATTCACCAAAATAAAATAAAAGTAAATTTGATAAAATAAAACATCTTTTCAAATAAAGTATACACACTGTTTGTTGAATGAGGGACAAACAATGTCATTGTGCTAATTACTATCCCAGTTTTAATTTATTACTGGAATTAATAGTCAATTTCACACCTGGTGAAGTTTTTACTCTTCTGAAGTAAGGAATTACTTATCTGATGAACATCCACACTTTCATAGCAATACACCACTTTGTGGACACAATTAAATGTACACTTTAATCATTGTAACCCTGGTGGTACAATACAAAATCTAAAATGTAGCATAGCCTAGATTAAGAATGAATCAAATACAGAAAATAATAACATTCATCTAGTTTATGCACCATCTGGGGGGGGGGGAGTGCAGGGCAGAGGGGAAGCCTGCTGGTAGTGGCCAGGCTGACCTAAGGCAAGCTGCCTGGGGTGGGTTACATAATGCAAGTGAAGGCTGTACTACTAGGTGGGCTAGATGTAAACAACACTTGACATGGTGTATGAAAACATGAATAAAAGCTATTCTTTCCAATCAATTTCTTTGAAATTTCAGATTTTAAAAGATTAAATCCTTATGTATATATGCTGTGAAAATTAAATCAACAGTGCCAAAGTTGGACAAAATTTAAGGTATTGATTTTTTATTTATGCTAATAACTTGAAAAATTTACAAAATTCAGATCTAATTTTGGGTAAACAATTGAATCTTGATTCAATAAAGTTATATTCCTGAAAAAAAGTCTCCAGGTTCAGCAATTCTCACGTTAGGTGAGTAAATATATTTCCTGATTTTTTTAAAAAATTGCATTATGTTTTGGCCCATAACTTCAAAATAATACCCAATACTGACCTAATTTTTGGTATGTTCATAGAAAATGTATGAAAGAATGTGAATACTAAATACGATCAAAAACAGATCAGTGGTTTTGATATTAGGCAGCCTTGAAGTGTAACAATGGCTTTTTTTTTCCCCTTAATATCTCAAAGGAACGAAGTCCTAATGACCAAATTTTAGGTATGGTAGGAGATTTTCGGGACATTTAAAATTATGCCAACAGCCTGGGGAGCATAGAGATGTGCACTGAATGACCTACAGTCATCAAAGTGGACTGCTTGACAATGTAAGGGAATACAACAAAAGCCTCCAAAAAATAATAACTAGCCTAATTTTGCAGCTTTTATTTTCAAATTTCAGTTTTTAACAGATTAAATCCTCATGTATACATGCTGTGAAAATTAAATCCATAGTACTTACAGGAAAAAAATGTGCCGTGGCCAAAGTTGGGCAAAATTTAAGGTACCAATTTTATATTTTTGCCAATATTTAAAAAAATTTAACAGATTTTGATCTAATTTTTTGTATACAATTAAATTTTGATTAATTAAAGTTGTATTACTGCAAAAAAGTCCCTACCTTTAACACTTTAGGTCTTAAGTGACCAAATATCTTCCTGATTTTTTTACAAAGTCCATTATGTTTGGGCCCATAACTTTTTTAAATTATATAATACTGACTTAATATCTGGCATGTAAATAGGAACTATATAGAGGAATATTTATGGTAAATATGAAGAAAACCAGATGAGCGGTTTTGATATTAGGCAGTCCTGAAGTGTGAAAATAGATTTCTAATAAAAAATTGAGGTTTTTCCTTAATATTCGAAGGAACGAAGTCCTATTGACCCAATTTTCGGCATGGTAGTAGATTTTTGGGACATCTAACTGTATGCCAAATTTCAGATTCGTAGGTCCAACGGTGTCGAAACGTGCCAGTCTTACGGACGGACAAACAGATAAACGGACAACGGACAATGGACCACGACTATAGCTCAGATGACTTATAGTCAGCTGAGCTAAAAAAAAGCATTAATTTATTCTACAAAATAGGGAAGGTAGGTGGCGCCACCTGTCTGGTTTACGAGAAAACTTTCCAAGATGGATGGACATGTCAAATTTCAGACCAATACCTTGAACCACTCCAGAGATATGAGCAATTTTCACCCAAAGCACATGTACAGATGGACGCCACGGCAAACGATTGCAGATGTCACCACCAGTCTTGAATACAAGATGAGGTTTTCCAAGATTAATGTACATGCACAATTTCAGCCCAATCTGTCCATAAGTTTTAGACTTTAAATGCTCATAGTACTGTCAAGTGGCAGTGATAGGGTACTAAATGGCACAAAAACAAGAGAATGACAGAAAGTGGCACCACCTGTCTTCCGCAAAAGAGAAAGCTATCCAAGATCTTTGGTCAATTTGATTTTTGGACCAATCCATGCATCCCTTATTGAGATATGTATGATTTTGTGTGATTTTCACCATATATGGCAATATTCAAAGTCAAGGCCACTCTCATAGGAAAGGTCATGACCCCAATTTTAATATACAGCATCCCATAAACCATGTCTATGTATATGCATAATATGAAAGAAATATGTCCATTAGTTTTTGACTTATAATGCTCATAGTATTGTTAAGTTGCAATGAAGAGGGTATTAAACGGCACAAAAACAAGAAAAGGATACTAGGTGGCTCCACCAGTTTCCGGTACATGACAACACTATCCAAGATCTTCGGGCAAGTTGATTTTTGGATCAATCCATGCAAGATTTCTTGAGATATTTAAGAATTTGTGTGATTTTGCCCCAAATGGACCTATTCAAGGTCAAGGTCACTCACCTAGTAAATGTCATAACCCTATTTTAAATAATCTTCATTCTCTCACCCATATCTATGCACATGTCAAGTTGTGTAAAGATCTGTGAAATATTTTTTGAGTTGTCATGTCCAAACCAAATCTCTGCGGCGGCAGCGGAGACGGTGCAACCATGACTAAACAATAGTATCTCCAGACTTTGTCTGGCGATACACTTACAACTGTGACTTGATTATATGATTCAAATTGTTTATCTTGAATTTATGTCAGATTATAAGGCTGTTGTTTTGTGTTGTCTTGTTTAATCAAGTGAGGCTAGTGTGTCACGGTAGCATCAAAATTTGTATGATATTATCATGCAGCTACAGTCTTTCACCAGAGATAATCTGCTACAGTAGATAATCCACGGCCCCATTTAGGGCCCGTTTTAGAGCCCCATTTGGTGGAAAAACCAATAACCCTGTGTATAATACACACCCCATTCCTGACCAAAATCATGGATGAAGTACATTGTATTTCCGATAGTCATTAGAAAATTAACTGGTTCAGTGGCCGTGAACTTTAGAGAATGACAGTTGGACTGACTTAATGAATTTCTTAAATCTAACTCAGCTATCATATCATTACAAGTGAAATCATATCAAATAGTATCTTCTCCTTCAGATGTCAAGTGTTAAAAAAGATCAATCAGTCAAGAACAGAATTGTTTTATGTAAGATAAAAGTTAAAGTGGCAGGGTGCACTTATAACACCTTACAGCTGTGCCTACCGCGAGGGACACCTGCACCTATGTCACATTCATTTCCAGGATCCTTTAGGTAGAGCCTACAGAAGCTAGACACAGCCTTGATGACAGTTTTATCTGATAACTGTTTTATCTGACCATGACACTGTCAACAGTGGGCTGAAGCTAAGGAAGCAATCACATTCAGACCAGTATTCCTCACTTGGGTCAAATTGTTTTGAAAGTAATTAGTGTGTCATGGATCAATGCCCACGAGAAGTCCCATAGCCAAAATGTTTCCCAATGCTAGTGCATATATGACTGTATACTGAAAAATGAGCTGGTGACTGCTGGGTGAGTTATTACTGTATACTGACAACTGACCTGGTGACTGCTGTGCACTGCTGTGTGAGTCAGGACCGTGTAATGATAACTGGCCTGGTGACTACTTTGTGAGTCATGACAGTATACTGACAAATGACCTGGTGTTTGCTGTGCAAGTCATGATGATAAACTGACAAATGACCCGGTGACTGCTTTGTGCCTCATGACTGTATACAGATAATGGACCTGGTGAATGCTTTATGAGTAATGACGGTAAACTGACAAATGACCTGGTGTTGGCTGTGTGAGTCATAATTGTACACTGACCACTGACCTGGTGACTGCTATGTGAGACATGACTGTACACTGACAATGGACATGGTGACTGCTATATGAGGTATGACTGTATACTGACCACTGACCTGGTGACTGCTATGTGAGACATGACTGTACACTGACCACTGACCTGGTGACTGCTGTGTGAGTCATGACTGTACACTGACCATGGACATGGTGACTGCTATATGAGTCATGAATGTATACTGACCACTGACCTGGTGACTGCTATGTGAGTCATGACTGTACACTGACCATGGACCTGGTGACTGCTGTGTGAGTCATGACTGTACACTGACCATGGACCTGGTGACTGCTATGTGAGTCATGACTGCACACTGACGACTGACCTGATGACTGCTGTGCGAGTTATGACTATACATGAACCACTGACCTGTTGACTGCGGTGCGAGTCATGACTGTACACTGACCACTGACCTGGTGACTGCTATATGAGGTATGACTGTATACTGACCACTGACCTGGTGGCTGCTTATGTGAGTCATGACTGTACTCTGACCATGGACCTGGTGACTGCTGTGTGAGTCATGACTGTACACTGACCATGGACCTGGTGACTGCTTAGTGAGTCATGACTGTATACTGACCATTGACCTGTTGACTGCTATATGAGACATGACTGTACACTGACGACTGACCTGTTGACTGTGGTGTGAGTCATGACTATACTGACGATACGTTCTTTTCACAGCGCTTAACCTATAGGGCTACTACCTATATCGACCTTGTATCCTGAATTGCTACACCAAGAGGGGATCACTGTAATTTTGTCCAATCAGATGAGACCTTGTGCTTGAAGACAAAGCCAAGCGAGGAATACACGGAGCCAATCATGTTTATTTCATTTTGAGTGACAGCTCATTGACCCGCGTAACCGTCTGAACAGGCCACAGGCTCAAAGAGAATTGCCCCTGACGTGGTTTGCTTAGGGCCTTGGGCACATAGGATGCTCGGCTGGTGAGCTGTAATTCAATGAAACGTAACAACAAAGGCTGCGTGCACACCTCGCTGCCTTGTTTCAGTTCTGCAGACAACAGATACATGGCTTCGCTAACACAGTCATAATGTCATAATCGAATCGGTCGATGATGCAAGAATGCAGAGTGAGCAATTTAAAATTCGACCGGAAACTCATCAAGCGGCGCTTGAAGTGCAGCAATGGGCGGAGCCAGGATGCCTGTCGAGTGTGTTTATTGGCATCTGATTGGCTGCTTGTCACATCATACGCACGTTTATTTCAACGAACCGCCATCTGGTGTCTAAATATATCATAAACAGTCAAAGCTGGCAGCGTGAAAATCAGTTGCTTCTTTAGAAGCCCAAGATTTCAGCTGCCTCGGGAGCGTATACTGACGACAGACCTGACGACTGCTACGCGAGTCATGACTGTACACTGACAACTGACCTGTTGACTGTGATGTGAGTCATGACTATACTGACGACTGACCTGGCGACTGCTATGCGAATCATGACTGTACACTGACAACTGACCTGTTGACTGTGGTGTGAGTCATGACTGTACACTGACCACTGACCTGGTGACTGCTGTGTGAGTCATGACTGTACACTGACAACTGACCTGGTGGCTGCTGTGTGAGTTATGACTGTACACTGATGACTGACCTGATGACTGCTGTGCGAGTAAGGACTGTACACTGATCACTGACCTGTTGACTGTGGTGTGAGTCATGACTGTACACTGACCACTGACTTGGCGACTGCTATGAGAGTCATGACTGTACACTGACAACTGACCTGGTTACTGCTGTATGAGTCATGACTGTACACTGACAACTGACCTGGTGGCTGCTGTGTGAGTTATGACTGTACACTGATGACTGACCTGATGACTGCTGTGTGAGTTATGACTGTACACTGACCACTGATCTGTTGACTGTGGTGTGAGTAATGACTGTACATTGACCACTGACCTGGTGGCTGCTGTGTGAGTTATGACTGTACATTGACCACTGACCTGGTGACCGCTATGTGAGTCATGACTGTACACTGACCACTGACATGGTGACTGCTATGTGAGTCATGACTGTACACTGACCACTGACCTGGTGGCTGCTGTGTGCGTTATGACTGTACACTGACCACTGACCTGGTGACTGCTATGTGAGTCATGACCGTACACTGACCACTGACCTGGTGACTGCTATGTCAGTCATGACTGTACACTGACGACTGACCTGATGACTGCTGTGTGAGTTATGACTGTACACTGACGACTGACCTGTTGACTGTGGTGTGAGTCATGACTGTACACTGACCACTGACCTGATGACTGCTTAGTAAGTCATGACTGTATACTGATGACTGACCTGGTGGCTGCTGTGTGAGTCATGACTGTACACTGACCATTGACCTGGTGGCTGCTGTGTGAGTTATGACTGTACACTGACCACTGACCTGTTGACTGTGGTGTGAGTCATGACTGTACACTGACCACTGACCTGGTGACTGCTATGTGAGTCATGACTGTACACTGATGACTGACCTGGTGGCTGCTGTGTGAGTCATGACTGTACACTGACCACTGACCTGGTGACTGGTATGTGAGTCATGTCTGTACACTGACGACTGACCTGATGACTGCTGTGTGAGTTATGACTGTACACTGACCACTGACCTGTTGACTGTGGTGTGAGTCATGACTGTACACTGACCACTGACCTGGTGGCTGCTGTGTGAGTTATGACTGTACACTGACCACTGACCTGTTGACTGTGGTGTGAGTCATGACTGTACACTGACCACTGACCTGGTGGCTGCTGTGTGAGTTATGATTG
Organism: Sipunculus nudus; assembly: GCA_026874595.1. Classification (NCBI taxonomy): domain Eukaryota; kingdom Metazoa; phylum Annelida; class Sipuncula; order Golfingiida; family Sipunculidae; genus Sipunculus; species Sipunculus nudus. The sequence goes on along the minus strand of CM049306.1, from coordinate 16,989,500 downwards.
TATACTGACCACTGACCTGTTGACTGTGGTGTGAGTCATGACTGTACACTGACCACTGACCTGGTGGCTGCTGTGTGAGTTATGACTGTACACTGATGACTGACCTGATGAGTGGTGCTCTGTGAGTCATGACTATACTGATGACCGACCTGATGACTGCTGTGTGAGTCATGATTGTATACTGACAAATGACCTGGTGACTGCTGTGTTAGTCATGACTATACACTGATGACTCACCTTGTGACTGCCGTGGCATCTGGCTCCGACACTAAGGAAGCGATGCTGCTGAGAGAGGAGTCAGACACTTCATGTACAGGAACCGGGCCACCTTTATCATGTGTCTCTGTTAACAAAACATATTAGCTTGTTGACTGCAAATTCCACCTAAAGACATGTCATTCTAAAACAAGTGGCCCATGGGTCATGACACTCACCTGAATCCAAGGCCCCTTAAACAATGGGTAACATGACTCCAGGAAAAATCCTTTTGTCAACAGTCCTTAGATACATGTTACAGTGACCTTATTCTACATCTCACTGCTACCATTTGTGCCCATCTGACTAATAGTGTTAAAATCATATTGTTTCACACAGCTTGCAGAATACAGGTCACAGTGACTTTATTTCAGGTTTCCAAGGAGATTTGCCTAAGATCACCCTGGATGTACAGATAGTAGATTCTAGGTCTAATGGTTACAGTTTGTGCCCTTTTAACAGCCAGACTGCTTTATTTAAAGATCTCAAAATAGAAACAAGGGACCCATGGGTCACAGCACTCAGCTGTTATATATGATGAAAAAATATGATTTGGAAATGAGGCTCATGCTGGTTTTGTGTGGTAATAAATATAAGCTGTATTATGAGTTGTTGGTGTTTAGCTTATGTATGAATTTGATAGTATCTTTGGAGACAGGGAAGAGGATTGATTTCATTTATTTTATTAACAAATGGAGTGCTATTGTCACACAGATTTTGACCTGGTCATATAACTTATAAGCAGCACAAATAATATAAGAGTATAACTATTTATTAAAATTTAATAACAAATATTGTGCAAAATATAACTTTTATTAAAAATAATAAGAGAATCATATGGTTTTATTTAATAAATTATAACTGAAATGATTATTAAAATAATATTATAGAATATATTCATGAATGCATTGGAATGTATTCAAATACTTTCATTTTTACCTGAATTCCCATTCTTATGCAAGAAATTTTATAATGAAGTACATTTATTCATATTCGTATTCAAATACATTTGCAAAGTATTCGCACCATGTCTGGTATTTATTCAGTTTTAGCCAAACAATGTTGAGAATCCAGAATATACAAAATTCACAAATTTAAATAATGATCATAAGTACCTGGTTTATGGCTTTTATTTATATTAAAAAAAATAAATGTAATATGTTCACTTTGGATTACTTTCACATCAATCTACACACTAGACACAGTAGGAATCTACATTAATATTATCAACTGCATCTTTGCCTATAATTAATTTCCTTCATATGATCCCTAATGATTAGTAATGAATAATATGATTTATTTTTTTATCTTTAAAATTGAACTGAACAAGGGACCCATGGGTCACATCGCTCAGCTGCATTTTTGGAAAATATTAGTAACTGCAAAATATTTTTATTTCTTTTGGTTTTTCATGTTTATTATCATTAGAAAAGCTATGAGAAAATGGCCCTGCTAAAATGAAATTCTGTAAATTATAGAATAATGGACATGAGCTAAACCATTTAGTGATGCACCAAGGGAACAAATAGGCCTACGGTAAGTTTTATATAAAAGTAACATTTCATAAACAAATAATGTGTGAAGGTAATTAAGTTTTCAAAAGTTAAATATATGGCCATATGAGTTAAAAATTAATCCAACAAAGTTTAACCAATATTCCTAATTTTAATACTAAGTTAACAGTGTTATTCACACCTAGGCCCTGCCAACTTTAAGAGATATGAATGAAATGCTACAAAGTATTTATATCTTCTTAAATCTTGTCAGTTAGCACTTACATAAGATCCTAATATTTTATCACATTTGAATATTAGGATTACATTCCTGAATTTTTTTTCTTTAAAACAATCAAAATTGTCCAAGTCTCATCAAAAAGAATTTTTTTAACATTAAAATTATATGATGCATCTTGTTTATTAGGCCAAAATAAAAAAAGGTATGGTTCTCAGTCACTTTTTTTTCAGAAATCAATGCGGGCGGGCGCTTTTTTTATTTTAAATTTTTTTGTATGTTTCGATAAAAATGTCAAATGATAAGGGAAAAGCATGAAAATAACAGTTTTATTTTGCTAAATAAGTAAAAGCACAACAAAACAAAGGAAATTGTATGGTTTTACCTTCTTGAAAGAAATGTCGGATCGACAGCAGCTCAAAATTGGAAAGTTTTTATTGAAAATCAAAATAAAAATTTTTGATGCGGGGGTTTAAAATTGATGCGGGAGGTGCCTGAGAACCATACCTTTAATTTTTTTTGGCCTTAGTCCTGTGTATTAAAGGGGTGGGTGGGGGGAGGGGTCTTCGTTTTTACTGCTCGTTGCTGAAAAAAATGTTAATTTTAAGATTCATCTAGTTCATAGTACAGGTCTGTCAACAGAATGGGGGTGGTGTGGGGGTGGGGGGGGGGGGGAGCTGGGGTTGCCTGAGAAAAAGGCTCCCTATGGTATGGTATTAACTGCGGACAGCCTGATTAAGCTCAACTCAGTGGAGAGAGCTGCACTGAATGACCTACAGTCACCAAAGTGGACTGCTAAGGGAATACAACAAGAGCCTTAAAATAAATTCAATTACTAGCCTAATTTTGCAGCTTTTATTTTCAAATTTCAGATTTTAACAGATTAAATCCTTATGTGCACATGCTGTGAAAATTAAATCAACAGCAGTTACAGGAAAAAAACGTGGCATGGTCAAAGTTGGGCAAAATTTAAGGTACCAATTTTTTATTTTTGCTAATATTTTAAAAAATTTAAAAGATTTGATCTAATTTTGGGTATACAATTAAATATTGATTAATTAAAGTTATATTACTGGAAAAAAAAATTTTTAGCCTTAAAATGTTTTGTGTTAAGTGATCAAATATCTTTCCTGATTTTTTACAAAATGCATTATGTTTGAGCCCATAACTTTTTTAAATTATATAATACAGACCTTATTTCTGGCATGTTTTTAGGAAATACAGTGGAACCTCGCCTTGCGACCACCCTGCAATTGCGACCACCCCCACAAATACGACCACTTTTCTTGGTCCCAAATATATGATTCAGGTAATAAAGAGTCTCACAAATAGGACCAACCCCAAATTATGACCACTTTGGTCAGTCCCCAAGGTGGTCTTAATTGTGGGGTTCCACTGTATATAGAGGAATATTTATGGTAAATATGGGGAAAAACAGATGAGTGGTTTTGATAATAGGCAGTCCTGGAGTGTGAAAATAGGTTTTTAATAAAAAATTGAGGTTTTCCCTTACTTTCTCAAAGAAACGAAGTAGCAAAAACCCAGTTTTCGGCTTGGTAGGAGATCTTTGGGACATCTAACATTATGCCAAATTTTGGATTCCTAGGTCTTACGGTTTCAAAACGTGCCACATCTACGGACAGACGGACAATGGACAATGGACCACGACTATATCTCAGATGACTTATAGTCAGCTGAGCTAAAAAATGCTTAAAAAATTAGAATACATACATGTGGCACCACAAGCCTGCAGGAACTCATGAAACACTCCATGATCAATTAGCACGCAAAAAATCATGGGAATCAATGCATTATTTATTCAGATAGTGGAGCATTTCTATCAAATTATAACTAGAATACGGGTAGTCGACAAGCGACTATGTGTATCCTCCTAAATCTGAGTGGAACGGGTGAAGTGAGGCATGGATTGAGTGGCAAGGGGAAATAGAGTGAAGTGTTGCATATTAGCATGGATGTCTGCAGCCAAATGGTGTATGTAGGTTGCGCCACCTACCACAAAATCCAGAAAGCCGTCCAAGTTGTATACATATGCAAAATTTGAGGCAGATAAGTCAAACCACTACATGTTTATGAGTGATTTTAGCCCGTGGCAGACAAACAGATGGACGCTGTGCAAAAATGGTTGAAGGTGGCACCACCAGTTTTGCGTATGATAAAGAGCTATGTGAGAACTATACACATGCAAAACTTTTGCCCAATCAGTCAAACGGTTCCCAAGATATGAGCTTGGATGTCTGCTGCATAAACTAGAATGCAGGTGGCGCCACCTGTCATAAAATCAAGAGAGCTGTCGGGGATGTATAAACCTGCAAAATTTTAGGCAGATATGTCAAACCACTGCCGAGATATGAGTGATTTTATCCCATGGCAGACAAACAGACGGGAGCTGTGCAAAAATGGCTGCAGGTGGCACCACCAGTTTTGCGTATGATAAAAGAGCTATGTGAGATCTATACACATGCAAAATTTTGGCCCAATCGGTCAAACGGTTCCCGAGATATGAGCTTGGATGCCTGCAGCGTAAACGTGAATGTAGGTGGGGCCACTTGTCATAAAATCAGAAAAGCTATCCAGGATGTATACGCATGCCGAATTTCAGGTGAATTAGTCAAATCACTGCAGAGATATGAGTGATTTAAACCCAAGGCAGACAAACAGATGGACACTGTGCAAACATGGTTGCAGGTGGCGCCACCATTTTTTGTGTATGTTATAAAGCTCTCCAAGGGCTACATTTGTGCAAAAAAATTTTCCTGATCCGTCAAACAGTTCCCGAGATATGTGGGTTTATGTGTGGAAACAGACGCACAAACTGACGCAGAGCGCAGAGGAAAGGTAAGAGGTCAAAACAAAATCGGGGCGCAGCAGTTCACATGTGACCCGAACATAATCCCGGGTTTCGTAAAATTCCGCCCAGCGGTTACGGAGTTCTCCAGACACCTACGGGGCAGCGGTGGCGGCGGTGGGCTGAAAACATAGTATCCGCAAAACTCTGTTTTGGCGGATACAATTATTCTGGGAGTATTTATGAGCCCCAAGCTTGGATGATTTGGGTAACGGAGACTTAATTTCAGGTTTCCAAGAAGATTTTTCATGAAACTTCCCTGGATGAAAGGTTAGAAGGTTCTAGGACTAACCATTACGATTTGTACCCTGTAAACAGATGACCACTTCTATGAAGATCTCAAAAACAGAGAAAACTAGATGTGTCAGAACGACACGAATGCCCCCGCCTGGGGCAAATTAGAAACATTTGTTAAATTTTGTAAAATTTTTTAAGTTCAGGAAGTGTTGTATGGTCAAAAGTAGGTCAACAAGGGCAAAATGCAAACTCGATCTGTAAAGGGTCATTATCAAGCAACACACCAAAAATCAGGCCAGTATCTACAGGCATTGTGAAAAAAAGTCCCTAAATGTGCATTTTTCATGAAAATTTCTGTCTTTCATGAAATTTTCTATGTTCAGGATCTGTCATATGGTGAAAAATAGGTTAACTGGGACGAAACGCGAACTCGATCTGTAAGTGGTCATTATGCGCCCACAGACCAAACATTAGGCCAGTATCTGTAAGCATTGTATTGCGAAACTAGAATATTAGCAAAAGTTGATAATCATTTATAAATTTAAATTGGAGAGGTATATACCATGTTTCATAACAATCCACCAAATGCTTCCTGAGAAATAAGCTCCTAAGTTTTTTTCTATACTAAGCTCTGTGACCTTGAAAAGTAGGTCAAGATCACCCATCTTTGAACTTGACCAAGATTTTGTAAATATAATGCAATAGCACTGAAGAAATGAAGTTCCTGTGTTGAATACCTTTGGAGATATCCTGCACAAAAGGCCAAAATTGAAAAAATCTGATAAAATTTCATTAAAAAATCAGAAATTGCAGGTGGCGCCACCAAAACTGTGCAGCACATACAGACCATCAGTCCCAATGATCATAGTAAGTTTTGTGAAAATCCACACAATGGTTCCTGAGATATAAACTTCTGAGTGTTTTTCTATAATCAGCTCTAAAATGTAGAAAAATGGGTCAAGGTCACCCATCTTCGAACTTGACCGAGATTTTATCGATATACATCTTCATTGATGAAATAAAATTCCAACAGTGAATCCTTTTAGAGATATCCCGCTCACAAGGTAAAAGTTAACAGACGCGGAACGGACAGACAGACGGACAGACACCAGACAGACAGATGGACAGACGGACAGCTTGGGTGACAACAATAGCCCATCAGCCTATGAGCTGAGGGCTAAAAATGGCTGTACATGTGTATTTGTCATGAAAATTTCTATTTTTCATGAATTTTTCTAAGTTTAGGAGCCGTAAAACGGTCAAAAGTAGGTCAACCGGGACAAAACGCGAACTCAATCTGTAACTGGTCATTATCTGCCCACACACCAAAAATCAAGCCAATATCTGCAGGCATTGCGAAATAAAGTCCGTACATGTGTATTTGTCATGAAAATTTCTATTTTTCATGAAATTTTCTAAGTTTAGGAGCCGTAAAACGGTCAAAAGTAGGTCAACCGGGACGAAACGCGAACTCCATCTGTAACTGGTCATTATCTGCCCCAACACAAAAAAATCAGGCCAATATCTGCAGGCATTGCGAAAAAAAGTCTGTACAACTGTTTGATTTCGGAATGACGGAATGACGGACATGGGTAAAACTATATGCCCCGGCCACTTTGTGGCGGGGGCATAAAAATGTGTACAAATTGGAAACAAGTGACCCATGGGTCATGATGCTCAGCTGACTGGGAAGAGATTCACAAAAGGAAATTTTATCATCTGAATGGTAGTATATACCCATTTAACTGAAGCATCAAACATTAACAAACAGGCCAAGATTGTGACTATTTATATATCTCAAAAATAGAGAAAAAATGTGTAAACTTTAAAAAAATACAGGTGGCTCCACCAGTCTGCAGAAACTAATAAAAACACTTTATGGTCAATATCCATGCAAAGAATCATGGTGATCTCTGCATTAGTTGTTAAGATACTTTTGTATCAAATTTTTCATTATTCTGAGGGATACTTTGAAGTCCTATAGCTTGAAGGATATGGGTAACAGATACCTAATTTCAGGTTTCCACAGACACTTTTCATGGGCCTCCTTGCATGACAAGAATGAAGATTCTAGGTCCAGTTGTTACAGTTTTTGCCACGTTACAGATGACAGCATCCTTTAAGGTCTCAAAAATAGAGAAAAAAATTCGAAAAATTGAATAAAATACAGATGGCACCACCAGTCTGCTGAAACTGATGAAACACTCCATAATCAATATCCATGCAAAGAATCATGGTGATCTCTGCATTAGTTGTTCAGATACTTCAGCTTTTGTATCAAATTGTCCATTATTCTGAGGGATACTTTGGAGTCCTATAGCTTGAAGGATATGGGTGACAGAGACCTAATTTCAGGTTTCCACAGACACTTTTCATGGGCCTCCTTGCATGACAAGAATGAAGATTCTAGGTCCAGTTGTTACGATTTGTACTCTGTTGACAGATAACTAAAGGTCTCAATAATAGAGAAAAAAATCGTAAAAAATTGAAAAAAATAGAGGTGGCACACCCAGTCTGCAGAAACTGATGGAACACCTCTTGATCAATATGTATGCCAAAAATCCTGACCATCAGTGTTGTAGTTATTGAGATACTGCAGTTTTTGTATCAAATTTTTCATTATTCTGGGGGGTATTTTGGAGCCATACAGCTCAAAGGATATGGGTAACAGAGACCTAATTTCAGGTTTCCATGGAGACTTTTCATGGATCTGTCTCCCTTTGTGTCAAGAATGAAGATTCTAGGTCCAGTTGTTATGATTTGTGCCCTGTTAACAGATGTTCATATCTTTAAAGGTCTCAAAAATAGAGATAAAAATTTGTAAAAACAAGGGACCCATGGCGCTCAGCTGTTATATATGATAAAAAATATGATTTGGGAAAGAGGCATATGCTGGTTTTGTGTGGTAATAAATATGAGCTTTATTATGAGTTGTTGGTGTTTAGCTTATGTATGATTTTGATAGTATTTTTGGAGACAGGGAAGAGGATTGATTTCATTTATTTTATTAACAAATGGAGTGCTATTGTCACACAGATTTTGACCTGGCCATATAACTTATAAGCAGCACATAAAATAAAAGAGTTTAACTATTTATTAAAATTTAATAACAAATGTTGTGCCAATATAATATTTATTAAAAATAACAAGAGAATCATATGATTTTTTTAATAAAATATAACTGAACTAATTATTAAATTAATATTATAGAATATATGCATTCATGAATACATTTTGAAAGTATTTGCACTGGTATTCAAATACTTTCATTTTTACCTGAATTCCCATTCTTATGCAAGAAATTTTATAATGGAGTACATATTCATATTCATATTCATATACATTTGCAAAGTATTTGCACCATGTCTGGTATTTATTCAGTTTTAGCCAAACAGTGATGTTGAGAATCGAGAATATAAACAAAGGACCCATGGGTCATGACAAAAGTTTGAAATTTTTGCAAATGCAAAATATGAAAAATATTCTATTGTAATGTTTTATATTTATATAAGCATATGAGAAGCTAAGATGAAAGGGCCCTCCTACTTGGTTATAGTAAAGTTCTCAATATATGATTGCAAACTAATACTCTGACAAGACTGTCATAAGGAAAAACAGTAAAAGTTTTGAGATACTGTGATGGATATGAAAAATTAACAGATGGACAGGCAAGTGGACAGAATGGACTAATACCTTCATTCACTTTCAAAGGAATAATGCATTTAAGTTTATATATAAGCCTATTTTTTTTAGCATATCCACTTTTTTCATTAATAGTTTTTATCTGATTCATTTTTTTTATTTACAAGTGTTATAAATTTGTAATATAAAAGTGAAAATATAAGTTAAAATATTAGAATTCTAAGTTGCAATCATTATATATCCAGATTGTAGCTCACATTGGGTCATATTATGCATACACATATATTTTATTATTTTTAAATCAAATGTTTAAACTGAATGTAAAAGAAAATAATGCCACAACATGGCATCTACAAAATTATTCCTTGAATTCCTATTAAAAAGTTTTGCACATTGGAGTTTTCAGGACAAGCTTAATTTTATTCACCGAAATAAAATAAAAGATTCAGTAAATTTGATAAAATAAAAACATCTTTTCAAATAAAGTATACACACTGCTGGTTGAAAGAGGGACAAACAATATCATTATGCTAATTACAATCTAAGCTATAATTAATAACTGGAATTAATAGTCAATTTCACACCTGGTGAAGTTTTACTCTTCTGAAGTAAAGCATTACTTATCTGATGAACATCCATACTTTCATAGCAATACATCACTTTGTGGACACAATTAAATGTGCACTTTAATCATTGTAACCCTGGTGGTACAATCCAAAATCTAAAATGTAGCATGTCCAAGAATAAAATAAAATACAGAAAATTATAACATTCATCTAGTTTATGCACCAGCTGGGGGGGGGGGGGGGGGGGGGGTTGAGTGCAGGGCAGAGGAGAAGCCTGCTAGTAGTGGCCAAGCTGGGTCAAGGCAAGCTGCCTGGGGTGGGTTACATAATGCAAGTGAAGGCTGTACTACTAGGTGGGCCAGATATAAACAACACTTGACATGGTGTATGAAAACTTGAATAAAAGCTACTCTTTTCAAACAATTTCTTTGAAATTTCTGATTTGAAAAGATTAAATCCTTATGTATATATGCTGTGAAAATTAAATCAACAGTGCTTACAGGGAAAAAACGTGCCACTTCCAAAGTTGGACAAAATTTAAGGTATTAATTTTTTATTTATGCTAATAACTTGAAAAATTTGCAAAATTCAGATCTAATTTTGGGCGAACAATTGAATCTTGATTAAATAAAGTTATATTCCTGAAAAAAAGTCTTCAGCTTCAGCAATTCTCATGTTAAGTGAGCAAATATATTTCCTGATTTTTAAAAAATTGCATTAAATTTGGGCCTATAACTTCAAAATAATACCCAATACTGACCTAATTTTTGGTATGTGCACAGAAAATATATGGAAGAATATGAATACTAAATATGATCAAAAACAGATCAGTGGTTTTGATATTAGGCAGACTTGAAGTGTAACAATTGCTTTTTTATGGAAAACGGAGGTTTTTCCTTAATATCTCGAAGGAACGAAGTTCTAATGACCCAATTTTCGGTATGTTAGGAGATTTTGGGGACATCTAATGGTATGCAGAATTTTGGATTCGTAGGTCCAACGGTTTTAAAACGTGCCCTGTTAACGGACGGACGGCCGGACGGCCGACGGACAAAGGACCACGACTATAGCTCAGATGACTTACAGTCAGCTGAGCTAAAAACCCGGACAAATACAGGTGGTGCCACCAGTCTGCAGAAACTGATGAAACACTCTATGATCAATATTCATGCAAACAATTATGGTGATCTCTGCATTAGTTGTTCAGATACTTCAGCTTTTGTATCAAATTTTCCATTATTCTGAGCTGTACTTTAGAGTGCTATTGCTCAAAGGATATGGGTAACAGAGACCTAATTTCAGGTTTCCATGGAGACTTTTCATGGGTCTCCCTGTGTGTCAAGAATGAATATTCTAGGTCCAGTCATTACGATTTGTATCCTGTTGACAGATAACTACATCCTTAAAGGTCTCAAAAATAGAGAAAAAAAAATTGTAAAAATTTGAAACAAGGCCTACAGGCCTAATGCGAACCTGTGCATTGGGAAATACACCAGGTATAATGCTTCAATGCTGGACCATTACTTTTCATGTATATGAACAATGCATGTACTAAACATTTTGAATAAGAAAAAATTACACAAATATCACTGCTGAAATTCTGGCATGGGTGCAAACAACACAAAAACGATTGTAGCTGGCACCACTAGTCTTGTATACAACGAAGCTATCAGAGATAGACACACATGCCCAATTTTCAACTTATATATCAAACCCCTCCTGAGATATAAGCAGGGACATACACTGTGCAAAAAGTATTGAAGGTGGCAATACCAGTCTTGTATATGACAAAGCTATTCGATATGTATAAATATGCCCAATTTCAGGCTGATATATCAAATTCCTCTGTAGAAATTAGCAGGCACATACACTGTGCAAAAGTCAATGTACGTGGCACCACCTGTCTTGTAAATGAGACGCATCAAAGACGCATAGACAGGTCAAAATATCAGTCCAATACATCAAACTTCCCCAGAGTTTGATGCACTGGGCTGACAAGGCTTAGGTAAGGCAGTTGCCCCCCCCCCCCAGTGACCTGTGACAAATTGCTGCCTTAAGATACTGCACTGAGTGAACTCTTGACCTGCACCTGGCTAGTGAACTTTTGACATGTACCTGGCTGCACTGAGTGAACTCTTGACCTGTTGCATAATCTGACACAGTTGGCAGTCTGCCAAAGCTATAAATAGATTCAGGCTGAACTTTGGGTGCCAAATATGATGCAGTGAGCAGTCTGCCAAAGCTATAAATAGAATGCAGCTACTGCACTGAGTGAACTCTTGATCTATACCTGGCTGCACTTCTTCCAATCCAGGCACTGTGCGAAAACTATTTATAAAGCTGACATCATCTTGGCTAATGGCCAACATCAAGGCACTGGCAATCTGCCAATGGTAAACCAAGTGCTGCCATCTGAACATAAAAGTGGTCCCTACTTGAAATGACTTTGAAATTTTTTTTCCCAATACAAAATGCTTTTCAGCTGACTTTTTATAAAAAAGAAATCAGGAATATATGTAAAATTATTACGGATGCATACTGAATGCAAAATTAAAATACAGATATATCTCACTGATGGAAAATTCTTGAATTAAGTTGAGTAGGGATAGCAATAATTTATAATCCACATACAGTTGTCTTTATATAGCCACAGAGAGCTGAATATCCATGACTGTAACATTGCCTGGTATGATGAATATCTTAAATCATAAATCTAATTTTTTTAAAAGCTTTTAAAAAATCTTTCTTGTCAATATTAACCAAAGATAACCTGAAATCTAAATGTCTAGTGGCATGATGTAATAGATGCTGATAAACTGGTGCCAGGCTAGATGTAACTGCATAACACAGCTAACATATATGGTAAAATGACTCAATTCAATCTCCGTAATTCAGCCAAAAAATCATTCATGTGGAACCATTAATGACAATTATTATAATAATTATTGTAGGGATTACTCTTGTAAAATATTTAACAAACTGGCTTCAGTGGCATCAGTCGAAAAACGTTCCGCAGGTTTATAACTCATATAGGAAGACAGCAAACTGGCTAAGTTCAGCTTCCCATAACTCAGCCAAAAAGCACTGAACCAAAACCACTTGAACAAACTTGAATTATCAACATCTGAGGATAATTAATGTGTGAGATTTAAGAATTTGGCCCAGCGGTTTTTCAGAAGATCTTTTTAGCCACTGAGCTAAAATGGGGTGTTATAGCATATGACTAAATTCAGCTTCCCATAACTTAGCCAAAAGTCACTGAAAAGAGACCATTTGAACAAATTTAAAAAAGCACTATCCTAGGATCATTTCTGTGGGATATTAAACCTTTGGCCATATGGTTTCAGAGAAGAAGTTTTTTGTAGCCCTCAGTGTGATACAGGCACTGATGACCTTGTACAAAAAAGGCCGATGCAGGTGGCGCCACCAATACCTCAATTTCAGATATGACCTATGTGACCAACATTGGCATAAAATTTGGTGAATCCAGCCGTTTCTGAGATTTAAATTTTAATATGCTTTTTTGCACAATTAACAAAGTTCAACCTCCTGCTACTCAACCAAAAATCTCCAACTGGAACCATTCGAACAAACTTGATAAAGATTGTTCCAAGTATCATTTCTGTGAAACATTGGACAATTTGGCTGGACAGTTTCGGAGAAGAAGATTTTTAAAGCTTTTTAGCTTTTTCCCTATAAAATCTAAGAAAATGCAGTTAAAAAAAATAAACAAAATCCGATATAGTTGTTTCGATGACTGATTATTTGCAAAAAATTTGGTGATGCTAGCTCCTGCCGTTTTTGAGATAACTATGGTTAACGTTCAGACGACGCATGACCCACTACGGATGACGCCGCACCATCGCATAAGCTCACAGGTTTGCTAAAAATACAGGTTGCGCCACCAGTCTGCAGGAACTGATGGAACACCTCTTGATCAATATGTATGCCAAAAATCATGACCATCAGTGTTGTAGTTTTTGAGAAGTTGCAGTTTTTTTTTATATCAAATTTTCCATTATTCTAGGGGGTAACTGGGAGCCTCACAGCTCAAAGGATATGGGTAACAGAGACCTTATTTCAGGTGTCCATGGAGACTTTTCATAGGTCTCTCACTGTGTCAAGAATGAAGATTCTAGGTCCAGTCTTTGCGATTTGTGCCTTGTTAACAGATGTTCACATTTTTAAAAGGTCTCAAAAATAGAGAAAACAATTCATAAAAAAAAAATTGAAAAATACAGGTGGCGCCACCAGTCTGCAGAAACTGATGAAACATCTCATGATCAATATGTATGCCAAGAATCATGACCATCAGTGATGTAGTTAATGAGATATTGAAGTTTTTGTGTGAAATTTTTTACTATTCTGGGGGGGGGGGGGGGGGGGGTACTTTGGGGCCCCATAGCTCGAAGGATATGGGTAACAGAGACCTAATTTCTGGTTTCCAAAGAGATTTTTCATGGACCTCTCAGAATGTCAAGTTACAAGATTCTAGGTCCAGCAGTTATGATTTGTGCCTGGTTAACAGACAGACAGATGGACAGACGGACAACAGCCAAAGAGTGATCACTGTAGCTCAGATGACTTACGGTCAGCTGAGCTAAAAATACAGGTGGCTCCACCAGTCTGCAGGAACTGATGAAACACTCCATGACCAATTAGCATGTAAAAAATCATTCGGATCAATGAATTAGTTATTTTATAGGCCTAATTGGGTGTTCAATTAGAAGTGCTAGGTCCAGTGGTTACAATTTGAGCCATAATAATGGACAACAGGACGACAGTCAAATACAAAAAAATCATTGGATCAATGCATTAGTTATTCAGATACTGGAGCTTTTGTATCAAATTAGTTAGTTATTCTGGGGGGTAATTACGAGCCCCATAGCTTGGAGAATATAGGTCACAGTGACCTAATTTGTTTCCAAGGAGATCTTTTATGGGCCTATACGGGTGTTCATTTAGAAATTTCTAGTCCAGTGGTTACAATTTGTGCCACGTTAATGGATCACCGGACCACTGGAAAGACAGATGACAGACAAAGAGTGATCACTATAGCTCAGATGAATCTCTGTAAGCTGAGCTAAAAAGCAATGATAAACATATTAAACATAAGCCTCACAAATGAAAACAAGAGATAATAGGTATAAGGTATTGGACAAAAAGGCAGAGGCTCCCTGGTTTGTACCCACAGGTACTTTGAAATCAAAATGGTTAAATCTCGAAAAGAACCTCAGAGATTTGATCTGATGTCTTATCTACTGCTAACAACTTCTATAATTTTCCTAGTCCTACACATATAAAAACCTGACATACAGAAGGCTTAATGAAAACTTAACAATCTTATCATACCGTGACCTTCATCCTCAATCAATAGACAGAGCCACCAGCAGGGAATGGTGTTACCCTTTAAAAAAAGCTTTAGATTCAAGGGAGTAATATTTTGATAGTAGAAGAGGAACATAATTTATGTTTAAAAATTACAGGTATGTTCCAGTCCAATAAGCCAAGACAAAGTACTTAGAACTATCAATGGGTTAGACAGGTGTTTGCTATCACTGGTAAAGTAAGTCAACAACATTTAAGATGGAAAAGGATCATATAATTTGTACAATATGATGATTTCCATCAACTGTGGCACTGTGTGGGATACTCAGTGGGGAAGTGTAGAATACAACTCATAAGGCTAGGCCCCTTTTAGGGGCAGTGTTTGTTTTACCTGAAGGTAAGGTTGATTGTTTTTGGTAGTTGCCACTGCAGTGTTTGTTTTACCTGAAGGTAAGGTTAATTGTTGGGGCAGCGGGTCCTGCATAGGGTGTTTTACCAGAGGTTAGGGTTGATTGTTGGGGTAGATGGGCCTTCAGTGGGTGTTTAACTGGAGAGTAAGGTTGATTGTTGGTGTGGATGGCTCTGCAGTGGGTGTTTTACCTGGGGGTAGGGTTGACTGTTGTGAAGTCTCTCTGATGACATTAACTGTTGGTACTCTATCAACTGTTACTCTGCGTGCTGTCTCTACATCCCCCGTGTTCCTGAGTAATACAAACACACCAATACTTCACTAATGTCATGTTATTAACCAGCTTGTTCCCTATTGCCTTCATATTGGCCTGAGGGCGGCATATCAGCTTTGATCCTTAGTCTTGATACAACTGCCCGCAGTCCAATACCTAGGCAATACCCAACAATCTGGTTCATAATAATTTAACTAAATGGCGATGCATGTTACAAAAACAACAAACTGTGTATACAGTCATTTATTTTTCAGAAAGTACTCAAGTGAAACACTTCAAAAGCACATATGCGTCAGCAGCTTCACACATTTAGAGACAACTTTGTTGTCAGTTTCACTCCCAGAGCATCACAGAGCATTATGACATCACAACCCATGATGCTTGTTATATTCATCAGTGCACAGTGATGTCAAATGAATTGTGATGCTTGTCAATTTCATTCTGAAACGTTGCATCACTGAGTATAAGGAGGGCCGGGCTATAATGAGACCACGGTATTAAATCAATGTACAGTGAAACCTGTCAGATCCAAGGGACTGGTCTGAGGTGGTTGTATAAGACAGATGGTCTTATAAGGCAGTTTCCGAAAATTTAGGAACGGAACAAACTTAGATTACAAATGGATGATAGACATACATATCATACATACACACATATACACATATGATACCCTTGATTAAAATTAGTATTTTAAAGATCTCATTTTGTATGAAATGAACATGTGTGTGATCTGAATATAACTACTAGAAATAACTGTATATGAAAAGGAAAATAGTGTGTTTAAAGATAATGATTGTTGAAATTAGCTTGGAATATATGTACACAATTTAACCACTGCATGGAAGCTGTGACAGTCTTTCTGTTAAGTCAAAAACATAGACAATTTGAAAGTTATTTTAGGCATTTTTTAGTTGGATATTGACATGAATGCACCTGAAAAGATTTATGACAAACTTCTTCGGCGGAATAAAGATCAAAGATACACTTCAGTTGATCTTTACTCATTCAGGGATTAATTAAGGTCAGTCTAGTGTACGGTGGTCATAGTTATCACTCTAGGACCAACACCCATGCTAAACAACCACTTGTCCAATGGCCACAAAGGCAGCACATCAAAGAGTGCCCGCTTTAGGCAGCTTCTTTTGTCAGTTTGGTCTAAAAAGCTGCCCATAATCCATAATAGTCAGGTGGTTGCATTGCACAGAGTTTCATTTTAAGTTAATATAACTGTAAATTTCAAGAGTCTGATATCTGGTTCCCATAACAGTTGCCCGCGTTTTACAGGTCATCACATGGTAGGGTTGGGACGGTTACCGGTATACGGTATTATCACGATATCTGACAGCTACGGTTACCATACCATCAACTTTCCTATTATCGCGATACCACGATATCATTTTTTGTTCACGATTTTAGTTCACAAGCAAGCCCTTGAGGTTCAAAATAATTTTATTTCAAAGAATCACATTTATTTTTATAAACCACATGTATTTGAATACACACATGTGGGTGGAACTGTGTGCTTACAGACTTACAGAGATGTCCAGAAGTAGCAGGATGAATCAGAGAGGACAAAAGCTTGAGAATTCCAGGAGAAAATCACATTATAATGAAAGAGCAATAAATACATATAGTTATGCTTTTATTGCATGGAACGAAAATGTCAACATAAAAGTGTCACAACTGAATCGAACATTCCATACGGGTTGCATATTTTGCCATATAAAACTGGGATGGTATATTTAGCCATGATTGGTATTACACGCTCTCCGAAAATTTGCCGGGATTCTCCGGCTTTTATGTAGCTATTGGAAACTGATGGAAAGTTCTGACAAGCGTGATTCGACGATGGGGGCAGGACTTCCCACGCCTCAAGCTTGCACACCTGCAGGACCTTCATGCAACTTACATCACTTAATGAGTCTTTCTGTGGTACTGGAACAATAGGTATAAATGATATTAATACTTAACCCCTTGTATAAAGTCAAGACTTTAAAGGTGGTCATTATAAATAATATTATTGATGGCTTATTAATGCCATTATATATAATTAAAAATATCACAATATCAAGGTATATCGCGATAAAATTTGAATAATTATCATGATATCAAAAACCCATATTGTCCCAACACTATCACATGGACAGGTTGGAGTGTATAAGCCGTATCGCCCACAGGCATTGGTATGAACCTTGAAGGAGGTGTAAGGGGCTCTGTAACTGGATTATAACATGTGTGGGCTAAGTATCTGGATTATAACATGTGTGGGCTCTGTATAAGGGTTATAACATGTGTGGGCTCTGTATCTGGGTTATAGTATGTGTGGGCTCGTTATAGGGTTATAACATTTGTGGGCTCTGTATCTGGGTGATAACAAAGGTGTGTGTGTTGTGGGTATGTGTGTGTGTGTGAATTGTGCTGTGAGTCCGACCATTGGAGAATTGGCCCTGTATAAATACAATATATTATTATTATTATTACTATATGTTGCTGGTTAAAAATAATGAACACAACTGATCTGAGAGCCAGTCCCAAGCAGAACTGTTAAGAAAAACAAAAATATAACTATAAGAGAAAATAATAAAGTTTCAAAATAATCTAAACTAAGTACGAATATGTGTCAAACATGACATTTTCAATCACACCTTAGTATTTACCCTAGGTGGAGCATGAGAACTGGCTTCATGGATTATGAATGAGGTCAGTAGTTTAATAAGTCAACAGTTCTCAACTGAATGAAATTTCAATGATAGAGGTAATCAAAGGTGTTAATGTCCCAATCAAGTTAAATTTACCAGCTGACTGACGGCAAGTCTCTTTTCTTTCATTTTTAACATAAGATTTAGAATGGGTCAGTCAGTACCTGAGGTCTGAATGTACAGCCCTGGGTGAGTGACAGACCACTTTGTAAGGTGATTTAATGACACCCAGGGTTATGTCCACTTCAGATTCATCTAACGATTTGGTTTGTCGGGAAGCATCCACCATCATCACTCCTGCTGTCATCGCTGCAACGCCATCCTGATCATTCTAAAACAAAACTGGTTTGTAAGCAAAATTATGTATCAAGAAACAACCCGACTCAATCTTTTATTCAATGACAAGCAGTAAGATTAAACAATGTTTAAAGAGAGCCTGCAAATCATGATTACAATTACAAGTTCAATACAATGATATAACAAAGAAGATATGATGAATCAGCAGGTATTGAGACTGTGTGCTGGGATGGTTTTTCCGGGAAAACTTTTGTATTACACATAACTGAACTGATAGTGTGAGAGAATAGACATAATATTGCTCATAACTATGTCCCTTTGAGTGACATATAATCACATCCATTTTAAAAAGAAATAGTGAAAAGTAATTAGAAAAATCTATAATAACGATTACTTTTTCAATGTAACTGATAACAATTACAACCAGAATACAGGTAGTCGACAAGCGACTACGTGTATCCGCCAAAATCAGAGTGGGACGGGTGAAGTGAGGCATGGATTGAGTGGCAAGGGGAGATAGAGTTACATGTGTTACATATTAGAATGGATGTCTGCCATATAAACATGACTGTAGGTGGCGCCACCTGTTATTTAAACAAGAAACTATCCAAGATGTATACACATGCAAAATTTCATGTGGAAAAGTCAAACCACTGCAGAGATATGAGTGATTTTATCCCACAGCAGACAAACAGATGGACGCTGTGCAAAAATGGCTGCAGGTTGTGCCACCATTTTTGTGTATTTTTTAAAAGCTATCCAAGGGCTACATTTGTGTGAGATTTTTCCTGATTTGTCAAACGAGTCCGGAGATATAAGCATTAATGTCTGCTTGAACGTGAATGAAGCTGGCGCCACCTGTCATAAAATCAAAAAAGCTATCCAGGATGTATACACATGCCGAATTACAGGTAATATGGTCAAACCACTGCAGAGATACGAGTGATTTTAACCCAAGGCAGACAAACAGATGGACGCTGTGCAAAAACGGCTGCAGGTGGCGCCACCATTTTTGTGAATGTTATAAAGCTATCCAAGGGCTACATTTGTGTAAATTTTTTTCCTGATTAGTCAAACAGTTCCCGAGATATGAGCTTGGATGTCTGCAGCATGAACGTGAATGTAGGTGGCGTCACCTGTCATAAAATCAAGAAAGCTATCTAGGATGTATACGCATGCTGAATTTCAGGTGAATGAGTCAAACCACTGCAGAGATATGAGTGATTTTAACCCAAGGCAGATGAACAGATGGACACTGTGCAAACATAGTTGCAGGTGGCGCCACCATTTTTCGTGTATGTTATAAAGCTATCCAAGGGCTACATTTGCACAAAAAATTTTTCCTGATTGGTCAAACGGTTCCCGAGATATGTGGGTTTATGTGTGGAAACAGACGCACAAACGGACACTGGGCAGAGAAGAAAGGTTAGAGGTCAAGGCAAATTGGTTAGGCACCAGTTCACATGTGACCTGATAATTGGTGTAAGTTTCGGAAAAATCTGTCCAGTAGTCTCAGAGGAGTTCTCCGGAAATGAACACGGTTGCGGCAGCGGTGGCGGAACCCAGTCAAAAACATATTATCCGCAAAACTTCATTTTGGCGGATACAATTACATTTCAAAATGTAATCGATTGTTATCAATTACTATCACTGATTACAATTACCCCAACCCTGATGCTGATCAGAGAATCACCATTATCTTTTTTTTCTTATTCTGCCTAGTTTGAAATAATTCTATGAAAGACAGTAGACTGTCTTGGGTGACAATATTGAAAGAGAATATTACACTGTAATTTTCCTTCAATTACACTCTTTAAATTTTCAATTAACCAACATCCCTGACATACATGAATATTTTCCTTGATATTTAAAACCCACTAAAAACTTATATGCATCTCTAGCTACCCCTGGCAGGTGCAATCTGCTGCATAATTTTTTCATTTCATTACTTCTCAGAGTCAGAGACAAGAGAAAATGCTAATAATGACCATGAGATATGGCTGAAAGCTACAGCTACAAAATGTTAGTTGCTGAATGAGTTTTTACTAATGTTATAAAAATTTTACAATAATATACACAAAAAATATTAAATTTTACTTTAATATATACATAAAATAAAATTAATATAAAGTTCAAAAGATAAAAACTCCTTTATCCAACCTCCAATCCACACACCCTCAAGAAAAAGATTACTGCATCACCCCTCCGCCTTATGGTAGCATGCAAGAGGTTTACTGAACTTACAGCTCTGTCATTATCAGAGTCATCAGATAAATCCAATGCCATTGTAGGTCTTGGTCTGTACTGCTTCGGTGAGTGTTCAAAGGAAACACTAGGAGGATCCCTGTGGTAATTAAATAATCAAACAATCATTACATGGTCACGATTTTTTAATAATGAGTGATTGAGTGAACATAGTGCTTACCAAATTACAACACCTAACACTCAGATCTTTAGTGAAGGTATTATATTATTTAAAAGAAAAGTCTGCTGGCAGCAAAAATAAGATCAAAATGTGGTCGGACTATGGTCCTCAGAGGGCCCCACGTTTCTGCTAGTGCTGGACCAGTTTACATATGGGTGAAAAATTAGGTTAAATTTTATAAATATCACAAACAAAAACAGGATTTTATCAATATGCATGATGGAAAAAATTATACTGGATTAAAGAAGATATGTCTGAAATCATGTGTGCAATAGAAAATCACCAAATGTAGTAGTCTGTTAGCCATATTTGATTTTGAGGAAGTCTGTTTTTTGATAGGTCTGAAGCCCTCATAGGGACCAATGATCCCTGTCAATTTGGAAAAGCTGAAGTATGTTGTTGTTTAGTTATCATGCACGAAAGAAAATCAGCAATTGGGCACTGGCAGCCATATTGAAATTATAACAGGTCTGTAATTCAAAAGGTGTGGAGCCCTTACAGGTACCAATCGTCCCTGTGAATTTGGGAAAGCTGCAGGAGGTTGCTGTTGATTTATCCCATGCGAAAGAAAATCAGCGATTGGGCTGTGGCGGCCATATTGGAATTCCGACAGGTCTGTAATTCAATAGGTTTGGAACCCTCATAGGTACCAATCATCCCTGTGATTGGGCTGAGGAGGCCATATTGGAATTCAGGCACATCTGTTATTCAACAGGGCTGGAGCAGTCATAGGTACCAATCATCCCTGTGAATAAGGGATAGCTGCAGTAGGTTGTTGTTGAATTATTGCGCGTGAAAGAAAATCAGCAATCGGGCTGTGGCGGCAATATTTGAATTCAGACAGGTCTGTAATTCAATAGGTCTGGAGCCCTCATAGGTCCCAACCATCCCTGTGAATTTTGGAAAGCTGCATTATGTTGTTGTTGAGTTATCCTGTGCGAAAGAAAATCAGCAATTGGGTTGTGGCAGCCATATTTGAATTCCAACAAGTCTGTAATTTGATAGGTCTCGAGCCCTCATAGGAACCAATCATCCCTGTGAATTTGGGAAAGCTGCAGTATGTTTTTGTTGAGTTAATGCGTGCAAAAAAAATCAGTAATTGGTCTATGGGGGCCATATTTGAATTCCGACTAGTCTGTAATTTGATAGCTTTGGAGCCCTCACAAGTACCAATCATCCCTGTGAATTTGGGAAAGCTGCAGTATGTTGTTGTTGAGTTATCGCATGCGAAAGAAAATCAGCGATTGGGCTGTGGCAGCCATATTGAAATTATTACAGGTCTGTAATTCAAAAGGTCTGGAGCCCTTACAGGTACCAATCATCCCTGTGAATTTGGGAAAGCTGCAGTATAGTGTTGTTGAGTTATTGCATGCAAAAGAAAATCAGCGATTGGGCCGTGGCAGCCATATTTGAAATCAGACAAGTCTGTAATTCAATAGGTCTGGAGCCCTTATAGGTACCAAATATCCCTGTGAATTTGGGAAAGCTGCAGTATGTTGTTTTTGAGTTATCGCGTGCGAAAGAAAGTGCCACTGACTGAAGGATGGAAGTACGGAAGGAAGGATGGAAGAAAGGACGGACTGACATGGTGATCACTATAGGGCACCGCTTGTCAATAATAACTGCTATGACATACTGACCCAAAAAAGGGAGACTGCCTAAGGATATCCAATAATACAAACATTCATTAGGGAAGAAAAAAACAAGCAATCAAATACAATTCAATTTGTGCACTAGAAATTTAGTCTAATCACCTAAGAAAATTTCACACCTGTGCTACTTGTACTTAAGGTATATCAATCATTTTCATAGTACCACATATTTTCATTCAATTTTCTTAACAATCAAGAATCAAGTCTTTGGACATTTGGATTAGGACATTAGGTCTGAAAATTAAAATGTAATTTCTCTATCACTTTTCTTTACCTTTTTTTCCATGTTCATGCCGCTAGCTGAAAAGTGGATTTGAACTAAATTTATTTTAAACATTGCATCTTGTGTTTTTTTTATAAAATTTAATCAAGTTTCTCCTGCACAACCTACCTTCTTGGGCTGAGTGAGTTGTCATTGGATACAAATGAGGAGCTGTGGACCTGCTGGTGATATCCCTGGCCTCTCTGTGATCCTGTACTGAACAAGCTGCTTGGTTGGACATCTGAAGTGAACCAACAACAGGAAAATTTGTTGAATTTAATTCCCCCCTTGTATCTCTCTGTTGTCTTTATGTTTACCTGATCAATATTTTCAGTTTTTATGTTTGGCTGAAAATGTCTCCAAATGTCATTGTGGCTATGTCTCCACATGTTATAATTTTGGTTGTGAAATTGGAACAAATCTTAATATTTTTGTTTTGGAGCTGGAAAGAATAAATTTTCAGACAGACACTCCACAACCAATCCCATCCAAGGTATGCAATCACTGATCCAAATTTGAATGAAATAGGATAATATTTAGGAAAGTTATCTCATGGAAACATTTAGCAGATGGAAAGACAGACAGACCCAAATCCATGTCCCCAATTCCAGGAAGCAATTTTACCAAAACAGTTGGTACATGGGTGGTACATGAAAAAACAAGGGACCCATGGGTCACGTCGCTCAGCTGAATTTTGTAAAATATTAGTAACTGCAAAATATTTTTATTTCTTATGGTTTTTCCATGTATATTACCATTTGAAAAGCTAAGAGAAAATGGCCCAGCTTAAATGAAACTCTGTAAATTATAGAATAATGGACATGAGCTAAAGCATATGGACTGTGTAAAAATGAAACCTTAAGCCTGAAACCATTTAGTGATGCACCAAGGGAAAAAATGGGCCTACGGTAAGTGTCATATAAAAGTTCCATTTCATAAACAAATAATGTGTGAAGGTAATTAAGTTTTCAAAAGTTAAATATATGGCCATATGAGTTAAAAATTAATCCCACAAAGTTTGACCAATATTCCTAATTTTAAAAACTAGGTTTAACAGTGTTATTCACACCTAGGCCCCACCAACTTTAAGAGATATGAATGAAATGCTGCAAAGTATTTATATCTTCTTAAATCTTGTCAGTTAGCACTTACATTAGGTCCTAATATTTTACCATATTTTAATATTAGGATTAAATTCCTGAACATTTTTTTTCTTTAAAAAAATCAAAATTGTCCAAGTCTCAACAAAAAGAATTTTTTTAACATTAAAATTATAAGCTTTGTCTTGTATATTAGTCCTGTGTATCGAAGCGGTGGGTCACGGTCTCTGTTGTTACTGTTCATCGCTGAAAAAATGTGAAATTATAAGATTCATCTTGTTAAGAGTACAAGTCTGTCAACAGAATGGGGTGGGGGGGGGGGGGGGGGGGGGAGAGAAAGGCTCCCTGTGGTATTTATGCTGGCAGCCTGATCAAACTCAACAAGAGAGAGGGCTTGCCCTAGTGATGGGATTACATAACAGCCAGGGGAGCACAGAGTTGCACTGAATGACCTACAGTGACCTCAGTGGACTGCTTGACAATGTAAGGGAATACAACAAGAGCAGCCAAACAAATTCAATAACTAGCCTAATTTTGCAGCTTTTATTTTTCAAATTTCAGATTTTAACAGATTTAATCCTTATGTGTACATGCTGTGAAAATAACATCCACAGTACTTACAGGAAAAAATTGTGCCGTGGGCAAAATTTAAGGTACTGATTTTATATTTATGCTAATAACTTAAAAAAAATTGCAAATTTCAGATCTAATTTTCCCTATACAATTGAATCTTGATTAAATGATGTTATATTAATGAAAAAAAAAGTCTCAGCCATTCTTATGTTAAGTGAGTAAATATATATCCTGATTTTTTACAAGGTGCATTATGTTTGGGCCTATAACTTCAACAAATTATGCAATACTGATCTAAATTTTGGTATGTACATAGAAAATGTATGGAAGAATATGAATATTTACAATTACATCTAACATTATGCCAATTTTTGGATTACCAGGTAAACAAAAGTAGGGTCATGATGCTAGAAAATACAAAAACATTAAGGCTTCTAAAAAACTTCAATAGCTAGACAATTTTTTTAAGCTTATACTTTCAAATTCAAAATTCATCAGATTAAATCTATATGTAAACTGGCTGTGAAAATTAAATCAAATGTACTTATAAGAAAAAAACGTGCCATGGTCAAATTTAGGCAAAATTTAAGGTACCAATGTTTTATTTTTGCTAATATTTTAAAAAATTTAACAGATTTTGATCTAATTTTGGGTATACAATTTAATTTTGATTAATTAAAGTTGTATTACTGAAAAAAAGTCCCTACCTTCAACACTTTTGGTCTTAAGTGACCAAATATCTTTCCTGATTTTTTTACAAAGTCCATTATGTTTGGGCCCATAACTTTTTTAGATTAAAGAATACTGACTTAATTTCTGGCATGTACATAGGAACTATATAGAGGCATATTTATGGTAAATATGAAGAAAACCAGATGAGTGGTTTCGATATTAGGCAGTCCTGAAGTGTGAAAATAGGTTTTTAATAAAAAATTGAGGTTTTTCCTTTATTTCTCGAACTAAGTCGCAGAGACCCAGTTTTCGGCTTGGTAGGAGATCTTGGGGACATCTAACATTATGCCGAATTTTGGATTCCTAGGTTTTACGGTTTCAAAATGTGCCACATCTAGAGACGGCCGGACGGACAGACGGATGGACGACGGACAATGGACCACAACTAAAGCTCAGATGACTTATAGTCAGCTGAGCTAAAAATAATCAAAAGGAATCGATTTGGAGGTTAATGATCAATTACAATTTAACCGAGGGCTTGCAATTCAATGCATTGATTCTTCACTGCATTGTTACACCCCTAATGTGTATAGGTTGATCAGAAGGTGGGTCAACATAAGTGGTATCATAAAAACTTCAAATATAAATACTCCAGTTTCATGTCGACAGAAGTAGACTGTATAAAATGTGACCAACAGCTGCACCAGTAATATATATCATAAATCAAAATGGATTAAATCATCACAGTTTGTATCATATGAAGTTCTCACACCAAGCACGTCAATATGAATCTAATTCAATTAAAAATTTAATTATTCTTGTATCAATGATTTAAATAACATATTGTAAAACCTGTATATATAATTAATTTGTATTGAACTGGGAAAACAAAGTGGAAAAAAATTGAGATCACAAAAACTAGATCAACAAAATTGGCTCTACAAAAAGGTCAATTCCCATAAAAATATCAGTAATAAGATCAACATGAATAAAGTATTGGAGCTGTGGTTGTTCATAAGATATTTAGTAACAGTTGACATATAATGTGTCATAGCATTACTTCACAGAATGACTGGCACATCCTGACAAAAAAATGAGTGAAACCCTTATGAGCCTTGTGACAATGACACTTCCTAAATTTATTAAAGCAGAAATTTTCAGCCAACCTATAGGTTGTCCTGCAATAAGTTTGTCCATGCCATTGTCCCCTGCTTTCACCGGCCCTTTGCTCACAAGTCGACCTTGTGTCAATGGTGCTCTGTAATTAAAATGAACAACACTGAATGCATGTCATTAATAGGATAAAGTGGTAACTGCCAAATTATACATTAGGTGCAAAGACCATGAAAAACATTCCTGGGGAGCCAGCCACCACAAAGGCTACTTTATTGAAATGTTAGGGTGAAACTGTGCAACTTAGTTTGTGCTTATTTTGTCGCCTCATTTCTTTATGGATTTATTTTTATGGATGAATGATCACAAGATATGTGTCTGTATGGGACTAGTTCTGTTGTTTTTCTTTTACCATTTCCATTTTCCAATTTGTCATGTTGAATTGTCTGAATCATTTAACACTACAAAGCCTTCCTCAGTTGATGCAACATGCAGGTTGTTGACCATAACAGTAGTATCCCCTGGGTGTCACATTATTCACTAGTTTTACACTTGTTAACTGTTCTTGATAAATGACAATGACTAGTATATGAATATGCCAAGATCAGTGTTTTTGTTAGAAGTTTATCTTTTGTGGTAAAGGAACACATCAGAATCTGAATCAACTGGTTGTAGGAACAAGAATATGTGTCACATGTTATGTGAGCTGTTATATCAATGTCACCAGGCAAAAAGTCAAATTCTTTGTAAAATTATTTTTTTTTAATGGCAAGATGGCATTACTAATTATATTATACTATTTTGAGTCAATCTGGTTCTGGAACATAAAAGCATTTACAAGCATCAACTGAACTAGTGCATATATTTAAATAAATGATACGATTCAACAAGGGTGCCATAAATTATGTACATAACCATGTGCTTATTTTTGACAGCTCATTAAAGAGTGTATCATTAAAAACCAGATGTATCATGTAATAGGTTAATGTAAATGAGCAGAGCATCAGACAGCACCCTCACTGAACAGCCTCAAATCAGTCATGCCATAACATCAGTCTAACATGACACGGGTGTAATGCGAGAGAAGAGTTCTCCAATAAAGACCAAAAACTATTAATTTATATCTTATTGCAGTGGAAAGTTTTCTACAGTCCTGTCATCCATTTATTCAGACCATGGGACAATTTATGCAAGGTGAGGGATTTGGTGTCACCACATCCCTGTACAGAAGCTTATGTAATCACAGGTCTTATGCAGCTCCCTAGATGTTCCCAATCCTTGACCTAATATGACATTACGGTAATATTTGGTAGTAATTTTCTGGCATGCAGCAAAGGCCAGAGTATGATAATCAATATCCCCAATGCACAGGATCCAAGGGCCAGTATTATGTTTCATATTGTTTAAACAATGATGGCACCCCAGCCTTGAGATAATATGTTAAGTATCCAAGAGCCAGTATTTTGTTACATTTTGTTTAAACACTGATCAAACACCAGAGTAAAATGTTCTCTGGCCTAGTTGGCCTAAGGTAACAATATGTGAACTTTGAAGCAGGAACATTGAGGGAACAAAATAGAATGTATATGAATTAATAAGTCTACCCTGTGCACATGCAGAAAGTACTTCTGGCAGAAAGGTATGTAGCAAGTACTTAAGGACAAAAGACGAGCATTTTCACAAAATTAATTACTTACAACTTGATAACTCATGTCGTCATGTACTCTGGCCTAGTTGTTTCATTATTTGGTCATTTTTTTTAAGTGCTTAATGCGACTTGGGTTTGACTTCTGGTGTAGCATATTTGATCTGCCTTATGTGACAGGGTCTGACCTACAGGATAGCCTTCTTAACCTGCATGACATAATGCTACCACAAACACAGAGGCGGTCATAATGGCCAAGCATTAGGTGGCTAAGGTTGCAAATGTCTGCTGCAATGGTTGCAAATGTTCTTTGAGCTACTGGAGTTGCATTTTTCATGATGTTCTGGAGACTGAATTACCAATGTTTTCTTGTGATACAAGAATTATAAAGTGTTACACATAAAATCACTCTGCTCGTTCCTTAGACCTAGCTTCCCTCCTCTCTGCTGTGAGAGAGTCCTAGTAAAAGGTGTTTGAAAACACAAGATATTCCAGTGGAAAATAAAACTATAATATATATCCCAACTAAAAAATGTCAGATACAGGAATACAAACATATCATGTGGAAGCATAACATACAAATTTAACATTGTTATGTCCCTTAAATGATCGAATCAGGTAGATCTACATCTTATGCAGTAACAAGTGACCCATGGGTCATGACGCTCAGCTGACTGGGAAGACATTCGCAAAAGGAAATTTTATCATCTGAATATACCCATTCAACTGAAGCATCAAACAGATTAACCAACAGGCCAAGATTGTGTCTGTATTTATATATCTCAAAAATAGAGAAAAATGTGTAAACTTTAAAAAAATACAGGTTGCTCAACCAGTCTGCAGAAACTAATAAAAACACTTAATGGTCAATATCCATGCAAAGAATCATGGTGATCTCTGTATTAGTTGTTCATATACTTTAGTTTTTGTATCAAATTTTCCATTATTCTGAGGGAATTCTTCGGAATCCTATAGCGTGAAGGATATGGGTAACAGAGACCTAATTTCAGGTTTCAACAGACACTTTTCATGGGCCTCCTTGCATGACAAGAATGAAGATTTTAGGTCCAGTTGTTACAATTTGTGCCACGTTAACAGATGACAGCATCCTTCAAGGTCTCAAAAATAGAGAAAAAAAATCGTAAAAATTTGTAAAAATAGAGGTGGCGCACCCCTTCTGCAGAAACTGAAGGAACACCTCATGATCAATATCCATGCAAAGAATCATGGTGATCTCTGCATTAGTTGTTCAGATACTTCAGCTTTTGTATTAAATTGTTCTGAGGGATATTTCGGAGTCCTAAAGCTTGAAGGATATTGGAAACAGAGACCTAATTTCAGGTTTCCACAGACACTTTTCATGGGCCTCCTTGCATGACAAGAATGAAGATTCTAGGTCCGGTTGTTATGATTTGTACCCTGTTGACAGATAACCACATCTTTAAAGGTCTCAAAAATAGAGAAAAAAATTCGTAAAAATTTGATAAAAATAGAGGTGGCACACCCCTTCTGCAGAAACTGATGGAACACCTCATGATCAATATGTATGCCAAAATAAAAATTACGATTTGTATCCTGTTGACAGATAACTACATCCTTAAAGGTCTCAAAAATAGAGAAATAAAATTGAAAAAATTTGACCAAAAAAAATACAGGTGGCATTACCAGTCTGCAGGAACTGATGGAACACCTCTTGATCAATATGTATGCCAAAAATCATGACCATCAGTGTTGTAGTTATTGAGATGTTGCAATTTGTTTTTATCAAATTTTCCATTATTCTGGGGGGTAATTGGGAGCCCCAAAGCTCAAAGGATATGGGTAACAGAGACTTCATTTCAGGTGTCCATGGAGACCTATCATAGGTCTCTCACCGTGTCAAGAATGAAGATTCTAGGTCCAGTCTTAGCGATTTGTGCCCTGTTAACAGATGTTCACATTTTTTAAGGTATCAAAAATAGAGAAAACAATTCGTAAAAAATTGAAAAAATACAGGTGGTGGCACTAGTCTGCAGAAACTGATGAAACATCTCATGATCAATATGTATGCCAAAAATCATGACCATCAGTGATGTAGTTAATGAGATATTGAAGTTTTTGTATGAAATTTTTTACTATTCTGGGGGGTACTCTGGGGCCCCATTGCTCAAAGGATATGGGTAACAGAGACCTAATTTCTGGTTTCCATGGAGATTTTTCATAAGTCTCTCAGTGTGTCAAGAATAAAGATTCTAGGTCCAGTCTTTACGATTTGTGCCCTGTTAACAGATGTTCACATTTTAAAAGGTCTCAAAAATAGAGAAAAAAAATTGTAAAAAAATTGAAAAATACAGGTGGCCCCACCAGTCTGCAGGAACTGATGGAACATCTCATGATCAATATGTTTGCCAAAAGACATGACCATCAGTGATGTAGTTAAGGTCTAATCATCGTCAAACAACCTTGGTTCAATTTAGCTTTAGAATTCATATTAAAAATAATTTTACTGGCTTACTGGTCTGAGGGGTCGGTCATCGGTAATCAGTCATGGGATACCGCGCCAGGGCACGCGTCAGGTGTGAAGTGACTGATTAGAGCGATCACTCTGTATTCTGCGCTCTCATTCAGACTACCATATACCCTAATTCAATTAACAGGTTGTCTCTCCCTCTCACAATTATATATGAGACACTACATTGCTAGCAGCAACACATCTCTCTCTCTCTCTCTCTTTCTCTCATTAGATTTATACACACGAGTCATATATACCACACACAAATGCACACACCCAACTGCAATAATAAACACAGTACCAGACAAATATAAGTAAAACATTTATTGCGTATACATATATATATATATATATTATATATTTGTATATGTCGAGGCCCAGATTAGAATCTGGCCCATTTAAAACTGGGCCAGCCCAGATCAAAATTTTGATTTGGACCGGCCCAGATCAAAATTCTAATCTGGGCCAGACCAGTTTTAAACTGGGTCAGCCCAGATTAAAATTTTGATCTGGGCCGGTCCAGATTAAAATCCTGTGGTGAAGACTTCAGGATATAAATCTGGTCTGGACTGATTTTAAACTAGGCTGGCCCAGATTAGAATTTTGATCTGGGCTGGTTAAGTTTACAATCCTGTGGTGGACTGATTTTAAACTGGGCTGGCCCAGATCAAAATTTTAATCAGGGCTAGTCAAGATTACAATCCTGTGGTGGACTGATTTTAAACTGGGCCTAACCAGATCAGAATCCTAATCTAATCTTAGGCTAGCTTGATTTTTATCATCTTAAATCAGATAATACAGTAAACATTTATTCCAGATACACCATTTTGAAGGGCCCAAACACATAATGAACAAGATCATTTAAAATTTATTATTAATATTTTAGTGAGGAAAAAGCTAACAAACAAATGTAATGTGCTTCTTTGGTTTCTTCTATCCTTCAAGCATGCAAGTTCACATTTGAACTTCACCTAAACCAACTACCATAATTAATCACAGTTTAGAATGTGTCAGTTCTGAGACATCTACTTGACTTAATATCAAAATTTTCAACTTAAATGAGATAATAATCTGTTCTGAATATCAAAACTAGAATACGGGTAGTCGACAAGCGACTACGTGTATCCGCCAAAATCAGAGAAGGACGGGTGAAGTAAGGCATGGATTGAGTGGCAAGGGGATATAGAGTTACATGTGTTAAATAATAGAATGGATCTCTGCCACATAAACATGATTGTAGGTGGCGCCACCTGTTATTTGAACAAGAAACTATCCAAGATATATACACAAGCAAAATTTCATGTGGAAAAGTCAAACCACTGCAGAGATATGAGTGATTTTATCCCACAACAGACAAACATGTGGACGCTGTGCAAAAATGGCTGCAGGTGGCACCACCATTTTTGTGTATGTTATAAAGCTATCCAAGGGCTACATTTGTGTAAAAAAGTTTTCCTGATTGGTTGAATGAGTCTGGAGATATACGCATGGATGTCTACAGCATGAACGTGAATGTAGGTGGCGCCACCTGTCATAAAATCAAGAAAGCTATCTAGGATGTACATGCATGCCGAATTTTAGGTCAATTGGTCAAACCACTGCAGAGATATGAGTGATTTTAACCCCAGGCAGATGAACAAATGGACACTGTGCAAACATGGTTGCAGGTGGCGCCACCTTTTGTTGTGTATGTTATAAAGCTATCCCAGGGCTACATTTGTGTAAAATTTTTTTCTGGATCAGTCAAACGGTTCCTGAGATATATGGGTTCATGTGTGGAGCGTTAACCTGAATGTAGGTGGCGCCACCTGTCATAAAATTAAGAAAGCTATCTAGGATGTATACGCATGCCGAATTTTAGGTGAATTAGTCAAACCACTGCAGAGACATGAGTGATTTTAACCCCAGGCAGATGAACAGATGGACACTGTGAAAACATGGTTGCAGGTGGGGCCACCTTTTGTTGTGTATTTAATAAAGCTATGTGTGGAGCGTTAACGTGAATGTAGGTGGCGCCACCTGTCACAAAATCGAGAAAGCTATCTAGGATGTATACGCATGCCAAAGTTTAGGTGAATTAGTCAAACCACTGCAGAGATATGAGTGATTTTAACCCCAGGCAGATGAACAAATGGACACTGTGCAAACATGGTTGCAGGTGGCGCCACCTTTTGTTGTGTATGTTATAAAGCTATCCCAGGGCTACATTTGTGTAAAATTTTTTTCTGGATCAGTCAAACGGTTCCTGAGATATATGGGTTCATGTGTGGAGCGTTAACCTGAATGTAGGTGGCGCCACCTGTCATAAAATTGAGAAAGCTATCTAGGATGTATACGCATGCCGAATTTTAGGTGAATTAGTCAAACCACTGCAGAGACATGAGTGATTTTAACCCCAGGCAGATGAACAGATGGACACTGTGAAAACATGGTTGCAGGTGGCGCCACCTTTTGTTGTGTATTTAATAAAGCTATCCCAGGGCTACATTTGTGTAAAATTTTTTTCTGGATCAGTCAAACGGTTCCTGAGATATATGGGTTCATGTGTGGAGCGTTAACCTGAATGTAGGTGGCGCCACCTGTCATAAAATTGAGAAAGCTATCTAGGATGTATACGCATGCCGAATTTTAGGTGAATTAGTCAAACCACTGCAGAGACATGAGTGATTTTAACCCCAGGCAGATGAACAGATGGACACTGTGAAAACATGGTTGCAGGTGGCGCCACCTTTTGTTGTGTATTTAATAAAGCTATCCCAGGGCTACATTTGTGTAAAATTTTTTTCCGGATCGGTCAAACGGTTCCCGAGATATATGGGTTTATGTGTGGAGCGTTAACGTGAATGTAGGTGGCGCCACCTGTCACAAAATTGAGAAAGCTATCTAGGATGTATACGCATGCCAAAGTTTAGGTGAATTAGTCAAACCACTGCAGAGATATGAGTGATTTTAACCCCAGGCAGATGAACAGATGGACACTGTGCAAACATGGTTGCAGGTGGCGCCGCCTATTGTTGTGTATGTTATAAAACTATCCCAGGGCTACATTTGTGTAAAATTTTTTTCCCGATCGGTCAAACGGTTCCCGAGATATATGGGTTTATGTGTGGAAACAGACGCACAAACGGACGCTGGGCAGAGACAAAAGGTCAGAGGTCAAGGTCACTTGGTTAGGCACCAGTTCACATGTGACCCGATAATTTGTGTAAGTTTGGGAAAAATCTGTCCAGTAGTCTCAGAGGAGTTCTCTGGAAACGAACGCGGCGGCGGCGGCGGAACCCGGTCAAAAACATAGTATCCGCAAAACTTCGTTTTGGCGGATACAATTATATGTGTAATATTAAATATATACATGCATAATAAAAAAAACAGCTTTTCTCATTTATAAGTGAACAAAAGTAATATATCTCGATGCTCATTTGGGTGAGCCACATGACATTGTGCCCTAATATGGGGCTAGGGAGACCTTTGTGATACCATCACTGTAATTTTCAATACATGTAGCAGAAAATCCACAGCTGAATAAATGATATAATTGCTGTCATTTGGCCGTCTCAAAAATAATGGTGAACATGCGTGAAAACTGGATAAGAATTTTATTTCAGAGGGTGACAAACATGGTGGAGGTTTCACTTTGGAGTTAATAACTTAAAAAAAAAGCTAATCTATTAACTGATAACTAATCTAAATTGAAGATAGTTAAATGCTGCAATACAAATATTCTCTACCTTCAATTGTTAAAATGCTGAGTTGGTGAATATTGTTCCCACTGTTCTATCTAAATACATTAGGATTGTGTTAATAATTCACACAAATTAGCAAATATCAACCTATTTTATGTAAACTAGATATATATTTTTCTGTTTGCTAAATTTCAGTCACCTAATTTCAATGAATAAATATGACAGGAGTCCGACCAATGATATTTTCATAGAATATGAAATAAATTCATAAAATATTAATTATTATTGACTTTCAATGTTTTACAAATTCTTGGAATTGATTAAAGACCAGTTAGGTAAATAAAGTGTAATAGAAGCCAGCTTAGGAGTAGATAAGGATTCTGATCTGGGCTGGTCCAGTTTAAAATTAGTCCTCAACAGGATTGTTAACCTGACCAGCCCAGATCAAAATTCCAATCTCGGCTGGCCCAGTTTAAAATCAGTCCAGACCAGATTTAAATCCTGAAGTCTTCACCACAGGATTTTAATCTGGACCGGCCCAGATCAAAATTTTAATCTGGGCTGGCCCAGTTTAAAACTGGTCTGGCCCCGATTAGAATTTTGATCTGGACTGGTCCAAATCAAAATTTTGATCTGGGCTGGCCCAGTTTTAAATTGGGCCAGATTCTAATCTGGGCCTCAACATATACATAAATATTCACCTTTAAAGATTTATACACAGCCTGCACTCAGTATGTACATTCACTTCAGTATACATTTTGTACATTCAGTATTTACATTCAAGTATGAAAACGTCTATATCATGTTCAGACTGCTGCGGTAGCCAACAACATAGCAAGTTGGCAGCACTGCCACAGACGGTAGGTGACTGATTCTGGAACTCCCGGTTGTACTGAGTTCATGTTTTCGTCACTTGACGACTCAGAATTGTCATCTCTGTGTAGTTTGGTTACGGACACGGGAACCTTGTGATCAGCAGTATGTGACGGTCTCTCGTTTAAACAGCGAATTTTATCTTCCCTCTTTCTACTCTTTTTTCTTCGACCCATGACGTTCAGTTTGAAGATAATGTATATTATAGAAGAAGGAACTATGTATTCAGTAATGGTTTTGGCGATGTAATGATGAACCCTGAGAGAAAATGTTATAATGTATAGCAGGGTCAATATTACAGAAATAACAATCAGTAAATTCATATTTCTGGGTATATTCTTGGTGCCAGGACCATTATTGGGTGACACTAACATATTTTAGGGCAGTGACATAGACATTATTTGGCGACTGGAGGAGTACGATGTACAGTTTACTTCTGGGTTAGGCGTATAGGGGGACATGTTTGTATTAATTAGTGCCAATTAGTAAGTGCCAGAAATAAAGATAAGCTCTTTCCTGGCTGACTGACCGCGGCTTCCCCACGCCTGTCAATCAACCATTTGCCTAATACCACGAGCGCATGGTTAATAAGCAACTTACACGCTGCTAACTCTCGCCGAGCTGACAGCTGGTCCTGTTTGCACCCCACGTTGGGCTGACATCTGAATTAAAATACAGGTACTTGTGTTTCTAATTGATACAATATAACCCTAGGAACGTGTTTTTGTGAAAAGATGGATACAGCAAACATCTATAAAACCAGATGGTTTTTTTTTTCAGAAAAATGTCATTTTCATGATTTTTGACGATGATTAGACCTTAATGAGATATTGAAGTTTTTATATGAAATTTTTCTGGGGGGTACTTTGGGGCCCCATAGCTCGAAGGATATGGGTAACAGAGACCTAATTTCAGGTTTCCAATGAAATTTTTCATGGATCTCTCAGAATGTCAAGTTACAAGATTCTAGGTCCAGCGGTTAGGATTTGTGCCAGGTTAACGGACAGACAGACTGACGAGAAGACGATGGACAAAGAGTGATCGCTATAGCTGAGATAACTTACAGTCAGCTGAGCTAAAAAACAAACATGTCTAGTTTGGGATTTCCCTGGGTTTCCCCACATCAAGCATTATACCCTCCATCAACCTCCAGCAGAGTCAAAATTGGTTGTCTTTATTCTTGACATTCTTGACATGACCCGAATGCATAGGTTCCCTGTCATACACAATATTTGATTTTAAACAATTTTTTGCCCCGTACAGAATTTACATTCTCCAGTTTTATTAAAGTTTTTAATGCCGCGGGTATCCATGAAACTTGATACCTATGCAGCATATTTTGCAGTTACTCATCGATATCCCTTAGGAAGGACGGCCTTTATTTTGAGCTTAATCTTTACAATTTTACCCTAGACCTAGTTTTGGCTCTGTTGTGAACACAAAGTCACAGGCCCCCATCTTCATTTATCTAGCTGACAGGAGTGCATGCAGGTGACAAACGATGTACCCAATTTGAGTACATTTAACCTATGGTTAAGCCCCGGGTGATTGTTTCAGGCTAGCCGTGAGCACTGCATGTGTTACATTATCACTGCCAACTTACTGACCCATCCAGCTGAAATGTGATCCATGCACCTGGCCAGCTGAAACAATCCAGTTTGTAACTCTGGTAACAACGCTGCCTGTGGCCAGTGGCCATGTGTAGCCAGTGGTCCAGTTACAAGGACACTCAAACCATGCACCAGTGATGATGTAACACATGAAGCACACTGCTACTTGATACAACTGCACAGGGGCACTGGGATAGGCACCCAACATCAGGTGTAGCCTACTCTCATCTGCTAGATAAATGAAGGCAGGGACCTGTGGCTCTGTGTTTGCAACACAGCCACAACTGGGTCTAAATTTTACCCAAGATTTAATTAATTTTATAATGCTATAAGTCTCTAAACTATTGAATTACAAACACCTGTAGCTACTATAGAATCCATCTTACATGTTCAATATTTACAACACACTGTACGGTTTCTATAACTACTAAAAATAAAGATTAAGGAATCATACAGTAGATCAGAAAATAAATGGGTCTAGGATAGGTACGTCAGATTCCATCAGGTGCCGCCACAGGTGGCACACCCCACTTTTGACCCCATTTCTTGTGACCCATGTGGTCTGCAGTCACCTGATCCCAACCCGTAAATACCCATTCATGGATTGTATGCAAATGACAGAATCCCCTAGTCATGTGATAAGATCATCCAATGATCATGTAGGGTAGCCATATTTGATGTTTTCAAGCAAAGAAACATCGTCCAAGCAGCGGGATGGGCTGACAAAGTCGAATGTTGAAATGAACCAACAATTAAACATATATCAATTTGAGTGCGGCTTATTAACATGATAAAAACAAGTAAAACATTAAATTAGCTTTATAATGATCCAATCCGCAAAGAAATTGGAGTTTGATCAGCCAAGATATTGGACGCCCAAAATTGTATCCTGAGTAAAACCTTGTCAGCTGGTCAGCTGGCATGACTGCCAGCGTGGTCGCCCGTGTTTACAGTTATTTTCACAGCGACGCTCCTGTGATAAACATGTGATAAACCAGATTTGACAGTTAACTGAATAACTGGTTAATTTTTTACTTAGTTTGTCATTATATTCAGGTCATATTATATTTGTTTTTTATTCTAACTTAAACATATATTGACATCCGGCCCCAAAATTAATTTTTACATTTTGCTTGAAAATTTATGTTTAGCAACCTTTACTATAATATCATAACTTACATATATTCAATTATCAGTTGTAAATTTTTTATTTTAATTGTATTTGTATCAAAATAATTGTTAAAAATATAAATTGTAAAATAATAGGCCTAAAATTAAAGCAGTATTAACCAATTTTCTTTCAATAATTTTTTTTTCTGAAAGAGAAAGCAGTTGATCAAGTGATCTTAAGTTTTTTTTATTTCATGTACTCTTGTTCAAGATTGATAGATAATTAAACATACATCTATGGTAATTGCAAAAATTGTATATATATATATATATATATATATATATATATATATATATATATATATATATATATATATATAAATTAAAATTGTCTTTTCAAGATTTAAAAAAAAAACTATACACATTCACTGCTTCATTTTTTTTCTTTTTACAAGTATTTGTATTCTACTATCAAAGAAAATGTTTTAACTTTCTCTACATATTATTGTACGAGTGTTTTTATACTTAAGAGCTCGATATTTGTGACAAATGTTGACCATGTTTAAAAAGTCTCCTCCAAAATATGCAATGACTATTAATTGAATAAACTTTAGTTTATCTGAATAACACCACTGAACATGTATATAAAATATATTATGATATATATTGGTAATATATATATAACAAACACAAGAAGGAGTATTAGAGTATTAATTAATTAGTACACTTGAAACACACACCCCCACCCTGTCAGGTATGGGTGGGACACTGCTAAGCCAAGCTTTAACAGCTGGTACTGGGCCAAGTCACTCCAGGCTGGGTTGGCTGGCAGCTGCTGGTCACAGTTTTTGGGGCTGATTCTGAGCCCAGTTCACTCTAGCCCGATTGAATCGGACTCAATATCATTTGGCCCTGCCATATATTGAGTCTGATAGCCATAGAAAGAGAGTTTCTACAATATAAGCCACGGAAGATGCAACGGATCCATTGCATCTTCTTTGACTGCCTGTTTACTGCCAAACAACAAGACACAGGATTATACCATTTTAACACCAAAAAGTATGTGTTTCATGGTTTCGATAGCAACTAAAATCAAATTTTGATCATCATTTTTAAACATTTACTGACCATTTAACCAGAGGCATGTCAGCGAGTTTAGTAGGGACAGAGAAGAACAGTCGAACAGGTGCACTTGATAACCTCACTGATAGCCCGCTGACTCGAGTGATTGACAGCTAAAATGTTGATACATTTTGTTTCAACAGGCCCGGCGCTGAAGAATGACTGCACGCGAGGGTAATAAACACCTGTTGATACTGGTTACAAGGGCATTTGGTGGCGTGTAGTCCAAGCTTATATTGTAGAAACTCTCACTGTATGGCTATCGACTCAATATATGGCAGGGCCTAATAATATTGAGTCCCATTCAATCGGGCAAAGTTCACTCAAATTCAAGAGTTGTTTTTCTGAAATATCTCTGAATTTAATAATGTTTTCAAATCATATTAAAAACAAACATGTTATTCATCACATTTCCTATCCAATGATACCAAATTTGTTAGAAAATATTTAAATGTCAATTTTTTCTGATCTACCTATCTATGATGAATGTCAGAAGTGCACAGGTAGACATTAGACTGGAAGCGTAGGACAAATTCTATATTTCGGCTAGCCACCAAGGGTAGCCTACTTAGTAAGCCTCCCAGCGAGACTTACGAGCACTCTTGAAAATATTGGTGTGCGAGCGAGGACACAGATATTTAGATAAATTAGATAATAAGCTTAAAATAAACAAACGTTGGTCTTTACTTGGTGTGTGAACCATTTCTAATAAGTGAAAACGAGAAAATTTGCAGGTGGCAACCACCCCCGCTTGGAACCATTGTTTTGCTTGCACTTTCTGTTTTATTCACTAGATGGCACTATTTTAGGGACCAGGCAGTAAATGTTATGCTTGGAATTAAGTTGGATTCCCAAGATGAATGAGACTGAAACCAAACAGCCAGTCAGAGAAAGGAATTTGAAAACTGGCTTCTCCCTGTGTCCTTGACCCTAAAGCAACATATCATGTTTGGTTAGAAAACTGCGAGCATCGCTTCTTAACTTTGAACCTGGATTATATGTTTCATTTTCTTATTTGAGCAAGAAAACAAGTAAGGAGTCGTAGGTAAGGGTATGTTTGCTAGATAATGTTTGGTAATTTGGCCAGAGGAGGGACATTTAGTAATATCAGACAGGGCACCACAAGAATGCATGCAGTGCTTTCAATCTCTGTATTATAGAGACGGACACTCTGTCTACACCAAGGCTAACTATAAAATGTTAGGTATATCCGAGGGTACATTCGTCTGTCAACGGTGCAAGACGTTTCGTCGCTGCAGGCGGCTATAGTTCGGCCAAACATCCTTGTCAAAGTATATTAGGACAAGTGGATAATAAATAGTATATTATATTACAAATGTCAGAGTCCCCAAATTCTCTGAAGTATTTGGGCGAGGATTGGTCTTTTTACCGAGCGCTACCGAGCGCTACCGAGTGCTAGCGCTCGGTAGGACTTTTTACCGAGCGCTACCCTGGATTCACACCAGGCATCGCTTTGACCAGCATGGGGCTACCGAGCGCTCGGACTTTTTACTGAGCGCTACCCCGGATTCACACCAGGCATCGCTTTGACCAGCATGGGGCTACCTAGCGCTCGGACTTTTTACCGAGCGCTACCCTGGGGTCACACAAGTCATTGCTTTGACCCACGTGGGGCTACCGAGCGCTTGGGACTTTTTACCGAGCGTTACCCTGCTCTTACAACGGGAATTAAGTGTTCTTACATACTTCAAACATCTTGGGCTTGGGACTAACGAGCGCTAAGAACTTTTTTCAGGTTCTTCTCTCTCTCTGTCTGTCTCTCTTTCTTTCTCTCTCTTTCATTCTTTCTCTCTCTCTCCTTTATAGCCTATATCGGATAAATATTATATAGGCTATGGTATAGCGCTCTCTTTTTCTTTACATTGTCTCTTTCGCTCGCTCTCTCTCTCTCTCTCTCTCATATATATATATATATATATATATATATATATATATATATATATATTCTGATATATATATATATAAATATATAGCATAATTTTAATTATATATTATATTTATATAGGCTACTGATATATTAATAAATGTATTTAAACATATATATGTTGAATTTATATGTATGTTTATCGTAATATATATATATATATATACACACACACACACACACACACACACACATATATATATAGGCCTATGGTTTGCGCGTTGCCCGTTGTTAGAACAAGGTAGCGCTCTGAGTCGGTAAAAAGGTCCGAGTGCTCGGTAGCCCCTGCCGGGTCAGAGCAATGACTGGTGTGAATCCAGGGTAGCCCTCGGTAAAAAGTCCCTAGCGCTTGGTAGTCCAAAGTATGTAAAAACACTGCCCATTGCATTGTTAGGGCAGGGTAGCGCTCGGTAAGAAGTCCGAGCGCTCGGTAGCCCCACGCGGGTCAGAGCAATGCCTGGTGTGAATCCAGGGTAGCGCTCGGTAAAAAGTCCAACCGAGCGCTAGCGCTCGGTAAAAAGACCGACCGTTTGGGCGATAATAGGCTGAGAGAAGAAAACTGTCTTTGGCTCGTTTGGGCGATAATAGGCTGAGAGAAGAAAACTGTCTTTGGCTCTACAAATTCAGTGGCTGTAACCATGATTATCTTTCATTTGTTGGTGACAAAGAAAACACATGTTGACCTTCTTACCGTTTGTTTTTGATTTCCACACTCTCATTTTCAATGGGCTTATAAAGTGCCCGCTTGCTTGCCATTTTAACTTCCCGCCCAGTCCTGTTCTCTGCTTGGAAACATTCACAAACAAGTAATACATTTACATATTAAACACTGGACGTCTTATGTCAGATGCCGGATACCATAATTTGCATATAGCTGTTTTACCAATATTTCCCAGGATGATATGAGCTATATACTAATTAAATTACGCTTGTATTGAGGGTACGTGCATGGGTATATATAACGACTGTTTGTATGTATGTATCCGTGCCACTTGTTTGACCAATGTAAAGATCCCCCAGTATATTCCGATATGAAAAGTTGATAAAATATTTTGAATAGTGGTTCATTCCAGACTTTGAGCAGGAAATGTCCCATAACAGATCCGATTGTTAGTAAAAATAAAACTGAATAAACACAGTAAAACATTGTATGCAGCAACCACACCAATTTGTAAATAATCACATAAGACACTTTAATTATGTCTATATGACAGAAGAAGAGGGTTATAAATTTGTAAAGAAAATATCATAAAATTCCATAAAATAGATTATGTTCATTTATCTCATCACTCGAGGTCTCCCTTTCTTCCTCCCTCCATTCATCCATCAATTCATTTATCCATTCATGTATTCATGTTTTCATTCATTCATTCATTCATTCATACATTAATACATTCATACATTCATACATTCATACATTCATACATTCATACATTCATGCATTCATTTGTGCATTCAGTTGTGCATTAATTTATGCATATATATACACATTCATTCATGCATTCTAGCATGCATTCATTTCACAGCCAGTTGGTGGCACTGTATATTGAATCAGAATAATTGTATCACATGATAAAATAATGCATTATTAAGTACTAACCCCTCTGAAATTCAAGTTTAATATGCATTTAAAATGATAGGAAGTGATTTTAAAATCATGATCGATGATTCATAATTAACTGAACAATCAAAACGACCGGTGACCGATTATTAATCGATTATTTCATGTACTTTATTACCTTTACATCTGCCGTATATTAGTACATAAAATATTGAGTCCCAGTAAATTGTCTGACATGTATATCGGTATTCATAATGAAACCAACAATTCACCCGCATAGATCTAACGTAGTATCATTCTCCACCTGCCTTGCGCGGAAACCGTGCTAGCATCCAAGGTAGACTTCCCGTCGGACGATCGTTGGCAGCGCAAGGTCCCGTTTCGAT
Source organism: Sipunculus nudus (assembly GCA_026874595.1). NCBI lineage: Eukaryota > Metazoa > Annelida > Sipuncula > Golfingiida > Sipunculidae > Sipunculus > Sipunculus nudus. The sequence goes on along the minus strand of CM049306.1, from coordinate 16,946,973 downwards.
GCTGTTCGTTTCTTTGTGTTCGTATATCCCTGACAGGATTAAATTCTTTGCATTTGCATACATAATCGTTTTAATAGATTTTGCAAAAATGCAACTGATTTAAACGATTTTGAAAGAAAACGACCAATCATCGATTTTATCGTTAAATCGGCATACCACTAATATGCATAGTGTTTAGGACCTGGAATCTTCAGACTGTCACTTATTTTTGTTTTATTTAGTATATGGTATTTTTCACATAAAATTGGTTTTCTCGCGTTTTATTCAGGGACGGACTGGGGCGGGGGACAGGCCTTGTAAATCTGATTAAGAGCGGTCCAAGTTTCATGCCATCGGCCAGCCGACATCAATATTTAGTTCATACCCGTTGGTCCACAAGCATCAGGATATTTTTTTCTCTCTTCTTCTTTTTGGCACTGGTGACCCAGTCCGCCCTTGTTATTAATACAGGACAGAGCACTTGATTAATTTATTTATCATAGCAATTTTGCTTATTTTCTAAATAAAATATTTGGTATGAGTTTTGGACAAAAAGGAATCCTAATATGCAGAAAATATCATCCATTCACACGTTCTCGCTTTCACTCATGTATTCAAAGGACAGATAAAGGTCCAGTTTATTATCCCAAAATTAAGTATCAATATCACTCCCATATTAGTTTTATTCTATATTTTATTCTTATTGCTGAATTTCCATGCCAATATTCCACATTTCAATGCAGAAAATGATCGGGGCTTTAGTCACGGTTCTCTCAACGGCTCAACATGTTCATGATGTTGTCATGTCGGACTTCCAACTCCCGACTTCGACATCTAAATGTTAGTCGATACCATTTCAACAATGCATAGCTTGGTCCTTTCCCTGCTGGTTTGTTCAGCCAGCTGTCGGAACTAAAAAACTTGAAGTTCATCTTGCACAGTGTGTACCTGTGAAATGTTGCGAATAAATTGTCAGTTGGATTCATGCTATATGTTGACAAGATAGAGGCGAATACGGGTGATTAACATTCGACACGTATTGGCACAAGTCCATATGAAATATAGCGATAGGCGGCGCCACTGAATGAAACAATTCAGCAACACTCGAAAGCATGACGGAGGGACGTTAGGTTCAGTTGTAGCTTTTTCACATCGCTTATCGTAAAGTTAATACGATAACAGTGAGGGTATAACAATGGCAGCTTCATGTCCATCCTGTAAAAGCGTCAACTTAGATAAAGACGATGATGTACTGGTGGTTTGCGTGGACTGTGGCTTCGTGCTGGATGAGTCACCAGTCGACTATATCCAGGCCGGCTGGGACAACAGTGCTTTAACGGATGGCAGATCAAAGGGCTACCTGTCGTCCCTGCCAGTCCACTTTATCAGAGCTGATGACAGCGTCCGGGCAGTTCCTGCAGGTTCCAAAGAAGCACAGAACAGGGTCAACACTCTTTGTTCTGTTTTATCAATGAATGAACAGATGACAAACGAAAGCAAAGACATGATGAACACTGTATATACCAAATACAGAAAACACCCAATCAATTTAAAACTTAATTTAGCATCTGGATGTGTGTATTTAGTTTGTCGGTTACATGATTGGCCAGTGCGACTCATGGAAATAGCAAGTCTGTTAAAAAGTGATGTGGTCCAGTTGGGAAGGGCAGTAAAACTTGTAGAAAGAACTATGGGAATGAAAGCAAGATCACTATGTGTTGATGAAATGGTTCCAGAGTTTTGCAACAAAACTGGAATTGAAGACCAGACAATTTCTGACTACACCATGAAAATAATACAGTTATGCAAGGATGTATGGCTGGCATATGGTTGTGCCAGGGAACCAGTTCTCACTGCAGCTCTGTATCTTGCCTGGCAATCCGCTGACTGCATCACAAACTGGAAAGTGACATTGCGGCAGTTTTGCAGTAAATACAAAATTGATATTAATGTAACTGCACAGAGGAGATTAAGAGAAATAAAAGAAGTATTGATGAAACTAGTCAAAGAGATGCCATGGATGAGTGAGGATTCAGATAGCTTATCAGATAAGAAACTCTGTTTTCATATACAGGATATTATTGAACACAAAGAAACTCTGCTGCAGGACTGTTATGCTAGGGCCAAAGCTGAGATAGAAGATGCAGAGACTGCTGATGAAGATTCATCAAGTTCTTCCAGTGTCAAGAAAAGAGAGGCAGACACAGAGTACCCTTGTCTGTTTACAAGAAGGAAATAGATTTAAGATTTATGTAATTTTATTTACATCCTGATCTGTTATCAGTGCCTTGCATACTTTGCACAGGAAGACATTTTTCAGTTTTCCAGCTTTAAAAGTTTTCAAATAATTCATCCTTATTATTTCTGGGGGATATTAACTGAGCTGGGCTCATTAAATTGTCATGGTGTTGAAGTTTAAGTGAAAGTTTGTTTGGAATGTTTACCTTGCAAATGAATAATTATCTAGTGTAAGAATGTGGTGATAGTTTTATAATATAATATAGTATAATTTAGAATTAATGTCTGATATGTCTCTTATTTTATACTCAAATTTCTTGTTCAGTCATTACAGGTAAACACTTTTTGTCATTTCTTCCTGTAGTTCACACCCTGTAATAAGTTTAATAATGAATGTATAGTTGGGTTTACAATACTATAAGCAGAAAACAGATGTGGACATGATCACTCACAACGGGGAAATAATATTTTGGATCCAATTATATAAATTTTTTTTTTCATATAAAGTACTGGCCAGTTCTATTGTTAGAATTTGTGTATACAAATTAACTTATTTTTTTGGTGGATCAAGAAGACATTGATATGATTTGCATGTCTTTGTATTATTTATGGTCCTGTATTGTGGAAAGATGGCTCTGATTCCCTTTTTCATTTAATATTATTATATTTGTTATTATTCATTTTTTGTGTCCAGAAAAATTCTAATAATATTCAGTACAGCAACAAACTTTCATCCATTGTTCGTGCATTGTTTGTAGAGTTTTGTATTTCAGTTTTAGCCATAAAACTGACCTGTAAGGTCTGTCCTATTATCTTTCTCTCTCTCTCTCTCTCTCTCTCTCTCTCTCTCATATGAATGCTGTGAGATGTTCTCAGTTTGAGACCACCCGTGTGAAGTAGTTCATTCATTTGCCCAGAGATAGCAGCACATTCTTGATCCTTTGCACTGTACAGAATCCGTTAAGTTTTATGGGCATGACTAAACTTCCATGCAGTTAAGCCATTAGTGTTTTTCTGTTTTGGTTTGGGTTGTATCCATGTTCAGTTTTAATGGTTAGAACATTATCCACTTAACCTGTAATCCTTGTTTTCATGTGAAATTAATGCAAGATCTTGAAGCATGACAGGAATTGTTTGAGATTTGTAATGCCAGTTGTTGTTTTGTGATTAAAATATATAATATGAAATGCAGCCTCGTATTCCAATGTTTGAAAGGTTTGTAATTCATGTAATTTTGCCAATAATAATAATAACTGAAACATTGATATTGGTGAGTGTATGTTTGTGTATTAAATATTCATTCCATTTATTACCTTCTAGTTCATTGCTACCCACGAATTAAGGTGTTTTTTTTTACATTAAACCCTTTCTAACGATCATAAGAAACAGTTTTTTTTTAAGGTAAACAGTTAATTTTGTATTCCACGCCTCTTCCATACTGTTTATTCCCGGACAGACAAAATGTATCATACAGTATTACTTCGATGACTTGTCCTGTTGACCTATTTAAGTCAACAAATGGATAATTTTTTTTGCCTTAGCAGGTGGAAGGGTGCTGTGGAGGGGAGATAATTTTATATTTGAATGAAAATAAAGATTTTTAGGTCAGCTGACTAAAACTCATCTGAGCCATAGTCGTGGTCCTTTGTCCATCTGTTACACTAGCACGTTTCGATATTGTTGGACCTATGAATCTGATATTTGGCATACAGTTACTTGTCCCCAAAATCTCCTACCTTACTATAAATTGGGTCACTAGGACTTCGTTCCTTTGAGATATTAAGGAAAACCCTCCATTAAAAACCCATTGTTACACTTCAAGACTGCCTAATATCAAAACCACTGATCTGAATTTGATCATAGTAAATATGAATATTCTTCTTTACATTTTCAATGTACATACCAAAAATAAGGTCAGTATTGCATAATTTGTTGAAGTTATGGGCCCGAAATATAATGCATCTTGTAAAAAATCAGGAAATATATTTAATAACTTAACATGAGAATAGCTTAAGCTAGAGACTAATTTACAGGGATATAACTTCATTTAATTAAGATTCAATTCAATTGTATACTGAAAATTAGATCTGAATTTTTCAAAATTCAAAAGTTATTCGTATGAACATAAAATTAGTACCTGAAATTTTGCCCAACTTTGGCCATGACACATTTTATGCCTGTAAGCCCTTTATTTTGATTTTCAAACCATGCACATGGTTTTAGCGAGGATTTCAGCTGCTAAATTCTGATATTTGAAAGGAACTGACCAAAAACTGTAGCTTTTATTACCGTTTTTTTTTTAAGAGACCATGTCACACCTAGGCTTTACTAAAGCCCCTCTATTTGTCCCCTTATTGACCTTTCAACTGGATCTAATTGTCCAACCCCTCCTCTAGTAGTTGTTTTGGGTATTTTTTCATTGTATTGCCAGACAAAGTCTGGAGTTACTATGATTGAGGCACGATATTGCGTCGACTCCGCCGCAGAGATTTCGTTTGGACGCGATAACTCAAAAAATATGTCACAGAACTTTACCAAACTTGACATGTGCATAGATATGGGTGAGAGGACAAAGCCTATTTAAAATTGGGGTCATGACCTACACTAGGAAAGTGACTTGGCCTTGAATAGGTCCATTTTGGGGGAAAAATCACACAAATTCTTAAATATCTCAAGAAATCTTGCATGGATTGATCCAAAAATTAATTTGACCAAAGATCTTGGATAGTGTTGTCATGTATCGGAAACTGGTGGCGCCACCTGTTATCCTTTTCTTGTTTTTGTGCCATTTTATACCCCCTTCATTGCCACTTAACAATACTGTGGCCATTATAACTTATAGACAGATTTCTTTCATATTATGCATATACATAGACATGGGTTATGGGATGATATATTTTTAAATTGGGATCATGACCTTTCCTATGAGAGTGGCCTTGACCTTGAATATTGCCATATATGGTGAAAATCACACAAAATTACAAATATCTCAACAAGGGATGCATGGATTGGTCCAAAAATCAAATTGACCGAAGATCTTGGATAGCTTTGTCTTTTGCGTAAGGCAGGTGGTGCCACCTTCTGTCTTTCACTTGTTTTCGTGCCTTTTAATACCCTATCATTGCCACTTGACAGTACTGTGAGCATTAAAAGTCTAAAACTTATGGACTGACTGGGCTGAAATTGTGCATGTACATTGATCTTGAATATCTCCATCTTGTATTCAAGACTGGTGGCGCCATCTGCAATCGTTTGCCGTGGCGTCCATCTGTACATGTGCTTTGGGTGAAAATTGCTCATATCTCCGGAGTGGTACAAGGTATTGATCTGAAATTTGACATGTCGATCCATCCTGGTAAGTTTTCTCGTAAACCAGACAGGTGGCGCCACCTACTTTCCTGTTTATGTAGAATAAATTAATGCCCTTTTCTGAGGAGTGATTTGCCCTATTGGCCTGAAATTGTGCATATCCATAGATCTTGCACTCCTCCATCTTTTACTTAAGAATGGTGGTGCCATCTGCAATCTTTTTGCCTAGGCGTCCATCTATACATGTGCTTCTGATGAAAATTGCTTATAACTCCGGAGTGGTTTAAGGTATTTGTCTAAAAGTTTGGCATGTCCATCCATCGTGGAAAGTTTTCTCATAAACCAGACAGGTGGCGCCACTAACCTCCCCGTTTTTGTAGAATAAATTAATGCCCTTTTCTGAGGAGTGATTTGGCCTGAAACTGTGCATATCCGTAGATCTTGGACTCCTCCACCTTGTACATAAGATTGGTGGCGCCATCTGCAATCATTTTACGATTGCCTTCATTTATACATGTGCTTACGGTGAAGATCGCTTTTATCTCCGCAGTGGTTCAAGGTATTTGTCTGAAATGTGGCATGTCCATTCATCGTGGAAAATTTTCTCATAGACCAGACAGGTGGCGCCACCTTCCTTCCCTTTTTTTAAGAAAAAATTAATTCCCTTTACTCAGGAGTGAGTTGGCCTATGGGCCTGAAATTGTTCATATCCATAGATCTTGGACTCCTCCATCTTATAGGCAAGACTGGTGGCGCCATATGCAGTCGTTTTGCCATGGTGTCCATCTGTACATGTGCTTTCGGTGTGGTTCAATGTATTGGTCTGAAATTTGACATGTCCATCCGTCTTGGAAAGTTTTCTTGTAAACCAGACAAATAAATAAATGCCCTTTTCTGAGGAGTGATTTGCCCTATTTGCCTGAAACTGTGCATTAACCATAGATCTTTGCCTCCTCCATCTTGTATGCATGACTGGTGGAGCCATCTGCTATTTTTTTGTGTTGTGTCAATCTGTACATTTGTTTTAGATGAAAATTGCATACATCTGAAGAGTCCTTCAATGTGTTGGTCTCGATTTTGGCATGTACATCCATCTTGGAGAGTTTTCTCGTCAACCAGACAGGTGGCGCCACCTACCTTATCTTTTTTATAGTATAAATTTATTCCCTTTTCATAAGAGTGATTCTCTGTTTATGCCTCCATATTTGATGAAAAATATTGTTTCTCAAGTTGACAGATGTTCCACAGTCTCTTGCCAAGTGTCAATATATGCTGCAGAAGATGGGGGAGGGGACTATTCTTAACGAGGGGGGAATTATTGTCTGGTGATACTATGGCACCTGCGGTGCCAAGAAATATCTAGTTTAAATCATAAAATGAAAAAAAGAAAATAATTAAATAAAATTGTTGTTTACTATAAGGGATTATATGAAGCAAGCAAATGACAGACAAGGATGCAGTTGATTACATTAAAAAAAAAATCTAAATTTCCAGGTCTTTTCAAGGTGTTAAATTTGTTGGTTTATATTTATTAGAAAATTTGGAAAAAAATGAAATGTGTCAAAAATTTAAAATAATACTCAGTGCTCATTAAAGATGTCAATATATTTGACTAATAACATAAGACTCATAGCTGTATCAGCTGTTTCATGATACTGGGTAAATAATCAAAATTTATATAACTTATTCCTTTATTTCAGTTAATAAAAATAAACATTCCCAACTCCAGTTTGCTCATTGTATAATATATTGGTTTGTTATGATCATTGGGTCCATTTTTAACACATGTATTAGTTTTATAACTCAGATTTCTTTCCTTTTTTTTCTGATACATGTTAAAAAAAATATTCAAATGTGATAAAAAAATCAAATCTTAAAGACAATTTCTCATCATAATATCTATAATGTTAACAATTGTCATAAGTGTCTTGCTAAAAATTTTGATATAAAAGCTCCAGTATCTGAACAACTATTGCATTGATCACCCTGATTTTTGCATGCATATTCATCATCGAGGGTTTCAACAGTTCTTGTGGACTAGTGGCACCATCTAAATAAAAAAAACACTTTAACACTTTTTTTCTCTATTTATGAGTCCTTCAATGATGCGGTCGTCCCTTAACAGGGCTCAAATTGTAACCATTGGTCCTAGAATCTTCAAACATGACATCCAGGGAGATCTGGTAAAAGTTTCCTTGGAAACGTGAATTAAGGTCTCTGTTACCCATATTTTCTGGCCTATGGGGCTTATCAGCACCCCTCAGAATAATTGAAAATTTGATACCAAAGTAGGGCACAAATCATAACCATGGGGCCCAAAATCTTCTAACTTGACATCCTCAAAAATTCTTCCCAGGAACCTGAAATTTGGTCACAGTGACCTATATTCTAAGAGTTTTGGGGTATGTTTGAGCACCCAAGAAATAATGCAAAATACACACAAATTGCCTGATTCCTCATGAAAGGCTGGCTGGATTGTCATCAAATTTGTTGTGCTTATGGGTCTTCCAATATGCATGAACAATGATGTCACCTATCTTTATTAGTTTGTCTGGGCAAGGACATATTATCAACATGTCAGTCGGCTAAGCGTCATGACCCATGGGTCACTTGTTTTTCTGTTAGTGCTGTGGATTTAATTTTCACAGCATTGTACACATAAGCATTTCATCTGTTAAAATATGAAATTTATTTGAAACCAATTGATCAAATACTGTAGGTTTAATTCAAGTTTTCACACACTCTGTGTTGATCGTTTACATCAAGTTAAGGGTAAGCAGTTATATAACTCCTTTACTCCTGGCCTACTGCCTCTGTGAGTGTCTGGGTCAGGAAATTACCAGAAATTACCAAAAAGTCTCTCTCTCACTCTCTCTCTCTGGCAGTCTTGCTTTCTCTGTCTTTTGTCTTTCTCTCTTTCTTTCTTTCTCTCACCTTCTTTCCCTCTCCTTCTCTCTCTGTCTCTGTCTGTCTGTCTCTCTCTCTCTCTATCTCTCTCTCTCTCTCTCTCTCACCCCAATGCCTCCCTTCTTACCTCCAACCCATTCTGTGACAGGTACTAAGTATAATCCAGATTAATTAGCTATAAATGTTTAAATGTTGAAGCAATTTAGGAATGTGAATCAACTGAAATATTCTTTTTATATATATATATATATATATATATATATATATATATATATATATATATATATATATATTATACTGTAAATGAATAGTAACATTTTAAACCTGGAAAAAACTCACGTAATGAAAAAAAAAGAATTATTGCAAATATTGTTATTTTTTTCTGGTTCAGTAGAATAGGAATAAATGATTTGCTTGTTTTTCCATCTTTCTGCCTGTTTTAAATATTTAATAATTATGAATTAAATTTTTTTTTCCTGTAAGCACTGTTGAATTTATTTCATATCCCGTATGTACAAGCAGGGTTGTTGTAACTCCCACCATCCCCTTCCACCACCCCACTGAGTCCTTGCTCCTTGGCACTTTGAACAATAGTTCTATTGCTATAGCATAATATTTAATAATTAAAGAAAATATATACAGAGAGACAGAGGCATTGTAACTCCCATCATAACCGCCCTTCCCCCCGAAAATAGGTTTATTAAAAAATTGGATCTCATAAGACAAATGTGTAAACTTTTTAACCGTCAACAGCTCAAAAAGGTAAAAAAAAGGTAACCCATGGAAATGCACGGCCAGATCTCAAAATATTATTTGCAACAATTTCTTCAATCAAATCAACCAACTATGGCCTAGGTTACCTCTTGCTCTTAGGCTTTATCTATATTTAATAATATTTTAGATTTTAACCTTCCAGGTGTTAAAGTACTGTTGAATGCTCAGTTCTCCTCTCTTTCCTCTCCTTTTCTTGCTACATCCACCCCTCCTTGCTGCCCTCACTGTTCCCTTCCCCAAACCCCATCCCAGTGTCAGCCTCCGTAAACAAGAACAAGATGAAACAGATGTATTCATATTTTTTAAATTTTGTGTAACTATTTGTCCATAGGTACCTAAATTCATGCCAGAAAGTATGTCAATATTGTGTAAAATGTAGACGTGGTGGGAATAAAAATAATGTACCTTGTCAAGACTGAAGAGATATCATGTCACACAGTCATAAATTCATAAATCCCCTAATCAGCATAGTTAATCATAACATGATATCTGTCAAATTTAAATCTTATCATCATTCTACCACTGCTTAGTAAACTGTCATTGCATTCATATTTGCACAAATATATGGCTATTTTCAACCCCTCCCAAGTAAATAAAAAATAAACCACTATATTTTACTCCATATTAATCTAACAGGTTATTTCATATCATTTACTCACATATTACATAATATTTCTTTTTTTAATAGCCTGACATGTCCATGATATTCATAAGCTTTATCGACTTGTATCACAATGGTGATACATTTCTAGTCAAATCACAATCACCTTAGCGCCACGACTGATGGGTCCCTTGTTTAGACCATCAAATGATGGCAGTTATGTCAGTTTCTTAGCTGTGGTTTCATCCAGTGTTCTGAAACCTATAGTGTGTTTATTGATTATGATCGATTTCTTCAGTTCCCAAAGGCTTGTGGCGCCAGTCGCGCCACCTGTATATTTTCTAGTTTTGATGCATTTTTTTCTTTATTTTGAGACTGCCAAATTATATTGATACTATCAGATTTGCAACTGTGGTTTCATCTGTGGGCACACAGTGTCCTAAAACCTTGTGTTTTATTAAGGCCCTTCTTGAATAAGCTGATGCCCTATATTAATAACCCTGTCCGTCCGTCTTTTCGTCTTTCTGTATGTCAGTCAAATTTGTTTGCATTTTATATGCATGAATTTGACTTGCACATGGCCAACCTCTAACGCAAGAACTCTATTGATTTGGGGTCATGAGGTCAAAGAGCAAGGTCACAGGACTCCCTCCTAAAAAAGACAGGAAGTATTTTAAGCCAAACTTTTCTTCCCAAACTTTCCATCTACCAAATACTACTCACCTGCCAACAGTGGAAGAAACTTATTGATTTTGGGGTCACATGGTCAAGGTGAAGGGGCCATCTATCCACATATTAGTTTTCAGATGATAACACCGATTTTGATTGAAATATTGGTTTCAAACTTGACTTATATATGACCCACCAATAATGTAAGAACCCTTTTGATTCTTGGGTCATTGGATCAAAAAGGTTAAGTTCACAGTACCCGCTACTTTAGAAAGATTGTGGATACATTTTAAGCCAAACTTTTCATCGCAAACTTCTGTCTTCCAAATGTGGCACACCTACCAATAGTGGCAGTTTCCTTTTGATTTTGGGGTCACAAGGTCAAAAGTCATGTTCACACGGCCCATCCATTCACAAATTAGCTTATGGATGATAACTCCAGTCTGGGTAGACAGGTTAGCTTCAAACTGATCACAGGACCAATATTTTGAAAAAGTTTATAAACATATCGTTATAGACAAATTCAGCTGAGAATCGAGACCATGGGTCCCTAACTTATACAGGTGAAACAGTATAAAAATTTCTGACCCTGCAAGAGTTACTCTGCCGACTACCTGAGTGACAAATAATGTCTTACTTTGCACTGAATGTTTGAGATAATCCAAAAATATGACAGGACAGTCAACAAAGTTTGCAACATGTTCTTAACCACTGATACCAGTAAACTGCAATATAAATCATACCAGCTGGTGACGATGCACTATTAAGTAAAGGTTGATTACAGGGGAGTTTTCGCTCCTAAAAAAAAGTGGACCATAATTTTTTTCTAAATATTTGATGTAGTTATTCATATACTATGAAAATATAATCATTTATAAAATTTAGATTTGATAATTGTGACATACTGTAGCCCCCTCCCCCCAAAAAATCTAAAAAGGGTTCACGTTAGAATGTTGCCCAACAAAATTAGGAATATTTAATAAACAATATCCATATTATTTGAACCACTATACTCTGCTCCTACACCCCTGTCAACCTTATTGATCTAAATTTCAAATATATTTAATTTGCTACTAAAATTAGCTTTTATCAAAGGAAGTAATGTTGCAATTTATGAAGAATGAAATATGGGTGAAATAAATATATTTCATTTATGATCCTGGGCCAGTGTGAACCTGTCTAGAAAGAGGTGCAAAAATGATGGGGTCAGTCCAAGTGACTATCTCTGTTTATCCATGTGAAGTAGGAGGGACGTATCTGTGACATAACAAACATATGACGTACAAATACTACTGAGACGTCATCACTACGAATCTTCAAGTAGATGTAATTTTAGTCTGTCATCTTATCACCACAGATATGTCGCAAGATCGTATACATCTGTTCAGTCATATTTCTTTTTGAATTAATCATATGGAATCCATACAAAGGAGAATATTATTTTGCTGTTAGGTAATTGCCATATTTGTCTGATTTGCCTCTGGGGTAAATAAAGGTAAACTTTATTGCATTGTATAAAAATTATCACGAAAAATCAGGTGGATAGGGGTGGTGGAATGGAGTATACTGTATACATCATCAAATTTATATAAAGCAAAAGCAAATATTTTAAACATGTGGTCACACTTTTCTCAAAAGCAAAAATAGAGGTCTCAATAATCAACCTTCACCCATCTGCACTGGAAAGATGCCATTCTCAGTCCACAGATATAATCAATGTAACAGAGTCACAAAGTTAATACTGCCAATCAGATAATATTGTTACTTTAATTCAGTTAATTTTACACAAAAATATTGGAACGTCTGCATATTTGTTTAAGGACAGAAGTGATTTGTAAAGAATATTCTTCCAAACAATGAATTATCGCGAATAAAACCCATGCAGACAAGATCACTGGGTAGGACTGAGTAGATCAATTCATCGTAAATGCTCATGTCATAATAACAATCAACTGTTGTGTTTTTCTTAATATTTTACCAACTTCAAAATCTGTTATCATGGTGTACATGTAATCATAAATCAATGACGGTGTTATCAGAAAGGTACTTAGCTAGCCTGATTTAATCAGACTCTATATCATTAGGCCCTGCCATATATTGATTCTGATATAGCCATACAGTGAGAGTTAGTCTACAATATAAGCCAAGGTATATGCAACAGATCTATGTCATCTTCTTTGACTGCCTGCATGTTTACTGCCTAACAACATGACATCGGATTACACCATTGTGACAACAATAAGTATGTTTCATGGTTTCGATAGCTACTAAAATTAAACGTGGATCATTATTTTTAAATATTTACTGATCTTTTACCTGAGGCATATCAGCGAGTTTATTAGGGACTGCAGTTGATTGAGAACAGTCATATGTAGCCGCCTGCAGCGAAGAAACGTCTTGTATCGATAACAGACAAGTGTTTCCTCCCCTCCCTATATATAGAGACAAGTGGTATTTGAACACGATATGATCGTACTTTCCAGAAAAGGCAGTGTTATTATCAGTGTCATATAAGGGGTGACATTAAAACTTCTTCCCCATGGCAAAAGTACCTTATATCTTATTTTCAATAGGCCTACATCTGCATCATATTGGCAACCGTAAGTGCATTTTACTTTCGTTATTGTGTATTATGGTCCAAGAAGACACTGGTCATACTGCTCATAACTGCCATGACAGAAGCAATTAGTATGTATACGTTTACGTAGCAGGGACCATGCTTTGTGTAATGGTTATTGTTACGGGGTGACCTGCAAGAGATTCTGGAGTCTATGTATACACTGCTGTTTTGACCCTTGCTGCGAGGCGTTTGGTCTACTTTTTGACGCATTCAGAAAATCATGAGATAAATACGCTTCACCTAAATCTAAAGAAGTCGAGGGGGCAGTAATGGCTGTATGAGGAACAGGATAATTTAAGGAACTTGTCGATTAAGGTAGAATGCAACTGGCCCGTGCACTGCAGCGACATCTGTCGGTAAATAATTAACCAGAAGCAAGTTTGTGCAAGACATGTGCGGGGTGTTTTTTATATATTTAAATCACATGTGGTATTTACGAGATGTTAAATGGGTTATGTTTTAAATTAATCGTGTTTCATGCAGTTCTATCAGTTGCATTTTTAGGTCATGTGTTAACGTCACACACACACAGACACGTTTACATGTATAGTCGTATACACATGATCATGGACATGGGCCATTGCAAAGTCGGACAGGCCATGGTTCATATATATATATATATATATATATATATATATATATATATATAGTTATATATATAGTTTGACATCCTATTGTCATGGTGGACATTTCGTGAGAGGAGCAACACGCACAATACGAAAATACCCCCCCCCCCTTACACACACAAGTCCTCATTACACGGGGGAAATATGCATGTATGAAACATTCACGTGTGGGACTCAACTGTTTTATAAATGAAGCGTTTTATTTTTGATTTATAACATTTGAGAAGGAAACAAAGTATGCTTAGACTGTGGACTGTATAAATTGTTCAGTGCATAAAAACTATACTTAGTGATTTGTTTACCTATATATCAATTTATTTGATCGCATCATTGATCATGGACTTATTCATTAGGACCTACACGTGTATGTCATTCTGCAGTTATTATAAAATTATAAATTAGCGATGACAAATCACATTACATGTTAATGATGCATGTATATAGGTGCACCAATATTTTGTCTCAAGTGACCTAAAAATAATCTGAAATTGAAAAGTATTTTTTGTTTTGTAAATTTCTGCGTCACAAGCGGTTAAACTCAGCCTGTCTATATCAATTGGGGGTCTATAAAAGGACTTAGAGCCGCAGTCTCCAAAGTAAAGTAGGCCTAAAGCCCAAAATTATTATTATTACCCTTTCATAATTTCTACCTGGGCCTACCATTCATACAATACTTTAAACATTCATATGGTATGCAAGAAAGGTGTATATGCTAATATTAATCAAAGTGCTCAGTCTAAGTATGGGGTATAAACTTGTTTCATTCTGAGAGGCACTTTTTCGTTTAGCACAATCGTCTGACTTGGCTGAACTTGTTATAGTGTGTCATGGCGTATACTCTTTCATGGTGGCAAAGAAATGCAGGAAACAGGCTTCAAAACGGCCGCCGATGTCTTTTACAGCCAGACTCTCCATGTAGGTTCGCCACTACACTGGTTTTATGGCGGCAAAGCGGCACCTGGCGTCTGTTTGAGAGACTACGTAAAGTAGTTCTGGAAACGTGTCTGCTCTTGACGCGAGAGACGCCAGAACTTGGCAGAAGTGAGAAGTCTATCAAGTGTGGACAATATTTAGTGTATACCGGTATATGGGCACAACGAAAATGCAAATGTAGGCCTATCAAAGGCGTAGGGTTGGGGGTTCTTTCATCGTATATATAATTTGTTCAGTATTTTGCCCACCAAACCCCTCAATTACAATAGCTTACTGTGTATATGCTCGAGGGTGCAATTAAGCTTGAAATATTTTTTTCTAAATATTAAACTCAGAGGAACCAGCGCAGATATGATTAAGTCGAATGAATGAAAAGGATATGAACTTTCATGACAAGTGGCAAGAAGGACCGAAGGGCAACATATTTATAAGACGCATACACTTTTGGTCCCCTAAAAATTTAAAGTTTCGATGTGTCAGGCTTTTCAGGCAGAAGTCCAGGTATATATGTTAAAGGAAGGGTTCAACAATCGAGCAGAAAACACCACTTGCCTAAAGACAAGTAAAAATAAAATCTTTATAAATACCTCACATAAAACCGGTGGTCCTTGAAATTTAGTTTGCTATTTATTCATTGATATTCTAGCTATTTTAATTACCAATTCACCAGGTATTCTGATTCTAGTGAAATCGCTTTATGAAATCCAATCATTGGAAGATCCAAATTATTGTTGGATGCATGAGAAATCCAAATCATTGTGTGGTGATTGTATTCCCTCGTCGGTAAATCATAATAAAATCAATGAAAACCTTTTTTTTTCTTTTATAATCAAAATATAATATCACAATGGATTCAAAGGCAAAAATTATATTATTATATTGAAATTTTAAAAATAACGCGGACGAGTCCCATTTATTTTTATTAAACAAGGGCATGTCGTATTTTACCTTAGCTGAGACGCAACTGCGTGGGCTTGTTCTCATCATAGTTTTATTAGCCTCGGGAGACTGGAATCAATATCAAGGATAATTTCTAGTTAAGAAAGGAGCCCAAAAGTTGCTACTTTTAATATCGGTGAAGCAGGTAAATTTCCGACTGCATCTTTACATCTATATGAAAGAAAGTGATGGAATAAAGCTGTTCCTTTATAAACACAATAAAGCATATACTTGCGTATATATAATATACTTTAATATACTTTAATATTATATATTATATTATGTAGAGTCCAATATGTATATTCATTTGTGTGCATGTTGAAAAAAAAACGGCCTTGGTTAATAGTCCGAAATGTGCTCAAACGCACCACCCCGTGCCAAGACCACGCTATGCCCCTGCATGCCTATATTTATATATATATATGTGTGTGTGTGTGTGTGTGTGTGTGTGTGTGTGTGTATGGACATCTTTCTTCCTCGAAGGTATCTTTTTAATATGGCGAGTTTGAGAATCGCACGTGTTGTGGTGAATCCTTTCTGAAGTTTCCCATTGCAGAGGCAAAGTCAAGACTCAAGTTTGTTTATCATTGAAATTTGTCGAGCTGACAATTGCAAGTATTTCATTTATATTCATTATCTGTCAAATTTTTAAATAGTTATTAATTAATACAGGAGTGAATACAGAATTTAGAAAAAAGGGTGAGGGGCGCAGCATAAAAATGAGTCGATTTCTGCCTTTTCTGGACCCTATCGCGTCCTACTTATGAAATAAAATTAATACGGTAATAATATATTATAGGACAAGAAGGTCCAGAGATGGACTAAGGTCAAATCTAACTCTGGGATTCAGAAGTATAGGGGCCTGTATGGAAGAAATGACAGTAGAAAATCCAGCAATAGTCAAACATATGATATTAATATTATGATGGACCGATGCATTTTTAAATTTTATGCAGTTGCCGTATACCATAAACCGTTAAACGTATCCGGCCTGTCATCCGACAAAAAAATAAAAAAAAAAAAATTAGACGGATGGCGTCAGACGAGGAATCCCGCCCATTAGTTGTAGGCCACTATCTATGCCTATACTTCAAATAGGGGTTTCTCATGCAGGATTAAACGTGTTTAACACCCTATGTGAAAAGGAAAATCATTCTCATTCTCAAAACATCGATATAAATCAATACATATAGGCCTAGGCTGTGTGAAACATTTGCTTGGCATTCATAGTGAGTGATCTGCACATGCAGTGCGTCTATATACCTGTTTCGATTCAAGCAGCTTGTTTCGTATTATTTATAGTCATGCATGTTTAACAACGCAGGGATAATTAATGTAATTTATATATATATATATATATATATATTATATATATATATATATATATATATGCAGGAATAATTATTGAATATATATATATAATACAAAAGAGTTATACTATATACACAACCATACATGCATTAATGTTTTTATAATCCGAAACCGCAACCGCATAAAAGGAATCGGCTTTGCCGCAACCGACCGCATACCGCGCGTGGCCGTTACTGCGTAAAAGGAATCGCTCATGGCTTCACTCTGTGCCCCTTCTTTTCTTTATAAATCCGTCCCCACAAAAATGCAATAATTCCTACATCTTAACAAATATAAATTGACTTATTAATGGTAAGATAGGATTTATTGGCAAGTCTCAAATTTGATAACGATGCCAGTTAGTGCATGGTGAGAAAATGTGCCCACACTCCTCATTTTGATCATTCAGAGACGCGGGATGAATCTGGAATTAATGCACTTTTAAAGTGAGGTTCTATATTTACTGTTAGGAACCCATGCATGCATTACATGCAGGCAGTGGCACTATATGCCACTTGGCAACAAGACGGCAGAACTTGATGGTTGTAAAAATATACATAGTTATCGTCATGACATATTCTCACTGATATATATATATATATATATATATATATATATATATATATGACAATACTGCCACTACGACAATATAGGATAATATTTATTTATCATTATTTATATTATTATAGTCTGTTCCACTCTCCACTTTTTTTTTATTTTGCAATTGCAATTATATACACTTTTGCATAAAGACGGAACTGACCAAAGAATCTTGCACCCATGTCAGAAAGAGAAAAAATGCGTATTATTTATATAGAGTATATATCAACTATCAATTATCATACCGTGGTGTGAGATGAATAATTAAATAAAGCATGTTTTATTTTACTGATAATATGGCAAAATAGTGATAAATATAATATTTTTCAATGTTGTCCAAAGCTTATAATTCTCTTATGTAACTATAATATCAACACAGAAAAGTGTGCCATTCAGATTCATTTGGACAGTGAGATGAATATATATATATATATATATATATATATATATATATATATAAGGTTGTAAACTCACTTTTATAACTATAGAATGAGGTTTACTATAGCAATGCAAAAACAGATATATGCCTCCATACTCTATATATATGGGCCTCCCATCCCGAAATTTGAGGAAATTATACGAATTACTTAAAAAGTCACAGCATTCACAAAAAAATTCTATTCCGGCTGATTGACCCTGAAGATGGTCAAGGTCACCGATTTCTGAACTCTTAAATTACTTGGTTGAAACAATCATTGTTACAAATTAGAGGAACAAATATGTATTACTTCAAAAGTTCACCAAAAATTTATATTTCGGCCTATTTGACCATGTTGAAGGTCAAAATCACCGGTTTTCGAACTCGTCCGTGATATTGGTGGAAACAATTTTAAATTTCAAATTTCATGGGAAAAAAAAAGAAAAAGTTATTGCGTTCACTACAAATGAAATAGCTTGACGACGCCAAGGACGGCGACAGACCAAACACTATTTTATAAATAAATATTTGCATGTGTCCCCCCAAGGGAGGGGAGACATAATTCATTAATTTATGTAACAGTAGTTTCACACCGGGTTTGGTTAAGGACAATTACTGGGGTAGTGGGCCGCACATATATATATACAGATCACGTCTCTCAGTCTCAGTCACAATCACCATCCGAAGCACAACACAGAATGTGCTGTATACATGTTTAATGTGCTGAAAAGAGAAAAACACATGACATTGAACTCTCCAGTTCAATAGTTGCCTGCCAAGTTATATATACAATTAAAACGGCGACAAATGTACAATAGGAAATATACACAGAATATATACTCAGTTTTCAGAGTTTACATGCAGTTAACATTCACTAACACAATGTGCGGCACTTACAATGTGTTTACACATTGAGAACATTATTACTAGATGACCACCTTTGGTCATTGATAAATCAAACTTTCTGACCACATTTAGCAAAATAGTATGTGTGTGATAACATTTCCGTTATTCTGACAATATATTGACTGACCTACTCTACTGAATATGACATTGACACACTAATTCAGGAAATACACTGAAAATTACGTATCTGGAAAGAGAAAAACACATGACATTGAACTCTCCAGTTCAATTGTTGCCTGCCAAGTGACGTTAATCGGGAAACTTGGCGGCAAAACCAGGTACACTATTTATATGCAAATTAACAATATTACTAATAATTGAGTAAGTTCATCCAATGTATCACAGAAACGTATAAGCACTGGATAGTATTACCTATATTAAATATAACGCTTACTACTACATCATACATATAATTATACCTTGAAACTGCAGACAAATCATAAATTGACGGAAATTAATTATCGGGTCAAAGGTGACAACCCAGTTTCTTTGCTCCGAGGTGGATTACAGCTTTGGCGCGCTGCTAACAAATAATACCACAGTGTGTACACTCTTGCACGTACACAGACTACAACAAATAAATAACAATCGAAACTGACGGCAGTATACCGGTCACATTTAGAAATTACACAAACTTATCTAACGATCGGTCTGATTTTTGTGACAGCGTAATTGTGGACCATGAATGAGGCGTTAACAAAAATGACTACAATATTATCATCCTCATCGAGTCTCACAGTGCGGTTCTCTTCCTTGCGGAGTATGGCACTCTGACATCATGATCTCGATAGTCTCTTATGACAGCGGGGCAAAATGGCACTGCTTCAATTGATCCTCAAAACAGTTACACGTCTCTCTTTATATACAAATTCGTGTAGAATAATAACATTTGACTGTAACATCCGTCCTTCGTGTCATTAAAACAGCAAATCACTAGTTGAACACCTGATTTAGCATGCTGGCACGACTTTTGATACATGCCTCCAGACCAGTATAAATCCCCGCCGTCCCAAGTGCAGATGGTGCATCCGTACCACGTATGTCGACCAGCAGCTGGACCCCGACGTAACCGTGACCAGAATATCATATATGTTGTCTATCAGAGGCGTGATCCTGTTTGTTCAACGACACGAGCAGACGTTTGTGACCTTGTTTAATACCTGCTCAGAAGACCTTATTTAATACCTGCTCAGACGTCATCTACAGTTACATTTACATTATAAGTGTGGATTTCAAAGTTGACACTAGCCCATAAGAATGGACTCCTCAATTGCTCTTTTTTAGTGACTGACGCAATGTGGAGTCCATAGATTGCACCTGCAGTTAACTACATGTGATTATAACACTCCATACACAACTGCGAACTGCTCCATACACAACTGCTCAGTACTTCTATATGTATTGTATATTTGACCACTGAAAAACATTACACCGAGGAAGTAAAATATAAACATAACAGTACACAGGCCTAAAACATTATACAGGAATGCCACGGAATGCAAGATGTCTGCCGAACTGTTAATGCTTCAATTCCATCTGGACAAATAAATCAATTGTTGATGTTACAGGTGTTTCATGCTTTCCAGAATGGTTATTTTTTATTGCAGGCCTTTTGACATACTAGATAATGTGAACATTGGTATGTTAAAACCAAAGGAAATATTTTTAAACAATTTCCTTTCTAAGAGTAAAAGATCGTATCGTGTTATAACCCCAGTTTGCCCTATGGTGGGCCGGCGACGCAACAGAAACCTGAAACCTGTTGCGTCGCCGTCGGCGGCTAAGTTGACACATGCATGTAATGTCCATTGTAACGAAGTTTTGCGGATACTATGTTTTTGACCGGGTTTCGCCGCCGCCGCCGCCGCGTTGGTTTCCGGAGAAATCCTCTGAGACTACTGGACTGATCTTTCCGAAACTTACACCAATTATTGGGTCACATGTGAACTGGTGCCTACCCAATTCGTGTTGACCTTTGACCTTTCCTTCTTTGCCCAGTGTCCATTTGTGCGTCTTTTCCACACATAAACCCGCCTATCTCGGGAACCGTTTGACCGATCAGGAAAAAATTTGTGTACAAATGTATCCCTTGGATAGCTTCATAACATACACAACAAAAGGTGGCGCCACCTGCAACCATGTTTGCACAGTGTCCATCTGTTCGTCTGCCTTGGGTTAAAATCACTCATATCTCTGCAGTGGTTTGACTAATTCACCTGAAATTCAGCATGAGTATACATCCTGGATAGCTTTCTTGATTTTATGACAATTGGCGCCACCTACATTTACGTTCACGCTGCAGGCATCCATGCTTATATCTCCGAACTGGTTTGACGTATTTTCCTGAAAATTTGCATGTGTATAGATATCACAAATAGTCTTTATCATACGCAAAACTGGTGGCGCCACCTACAACCATTTTTGCACAGCGTCCGTCTGTTTGTCTGCCGTGGGATAAAATCACTCATATCTCGGCAGTGGATCTAGTTTACGCTGCACACATCCAAGCTCATATCTCGGGAACCGTTTGACCGATTTGGCCAAAATTTTGCATGTGTATAGATCTAACATAGCTCTTTATCATACACAAAACTGGAGGGGCCACCTGCAACTATTTGTGCACAGCGTCCGTCTGTTTGTCTGCCGTGGGCTAAAATCTCTCATTTCTCAGTAGTGGTTTGATTTATTTGCCTTAAATTTTGCGTGTTTATACATCTTGGATAGCGTTCTCGATTTTTTTGGCAGGTGGCGCCACCTACATTTATGTAAACGCTGCAGACATTCAGGCTTATATCTCAGGACTTGTTGGACATATCCCCCTGGAATTTTGCAAGTGTATAGATCTCACATAGCTCTGAATCATACACAAGATTGGTGGCGCCACCTGCCACAATTTTTGCACAGCATCCTTCTGATTTTCTTCTGTGGGATAAAATCACTCATATACAAGTAGTGGTTCGACTTATATGCCTTAAATTTTGCATATGTATACAACTTGGACAGCTTTCTGGATTTTGTGGTAGAAGGCACAACCTACATACACATTTCAGCTACAGACATCCATGCTAATATGCAACACACCTCACTCTATTTCCCCTTGCCACTCAATCCATGCCTCATTTCACCCTTTCCACTCTGATTATGGCGGATACACGTAGTCGCTTGTCGACTACCCGTATTCTAGGTAAAATCTGCAAAGGGTAAAGAGTATATGTATAATGACCATTTTCGAATATAGGCCTACCTATGCATATATATAATTGAGTGGCTTTATAAATACTGAGCCTAAAAAAAATAAAATATCCTCTTGTCGTTTGATCTCTTAAAAGCGGAATAAAGGTTGTCACTGATTAATAGTAAAAGCTTTATTATTTTGCACTTAAATGTTAACCTAGAAAAACCCTGGTAATGTAAATACAAGCAGGTTATATTGATCATCTACTTACAGACCCGGATTTGGGGTTGGGTCGAGGTTAACGGGATCGGCCTGAACCCCTTCTGTTCATAACATCCATAAAATATATATAGATCTATATATACTGTACCAGAATTTTGGATTTAAGTTTCAGAAGATATTGTAATATCCATTCTAATGTTTGTTCGTCCGTCAGGATGAAACAATAAAATTAAGAAAAAAAGTATAAATGCCTGCACCAGAACATATATACATATATATATATACACGCGCACATGTATATACACAATATATACATATATATATATATATATATATATATATATATATATATATATATATATATTGTAAGACTGCATGTATTTCCATTATAGCGCGGATATATATGCGTATAAACATGCGTTAAAAATCTTCGTGTTTCCAAGTGCATGCGCGTTTATATACGTGAACTGGCAGAGGTATATAATAGTGGTATACAGTGGATCTATAGCATAGGTCTTACTAAAAAAATGATAGAGTTACGTCGTTTTTCCAGGAATCCTGAGTTCCGACATGTGACACACACAAAATAGACACAAAAGGCATCAAACTCAACTCTGATAAATGTTCAGGTCCTATCCGCGAGGAAATAACGTGAAATAACATTAGTCGGGGTATGTCACATATAATGATATATATACCTGTATATGGACTACGGCATCGTGACCAGAATTATATAACGTATATATAACGTGTATGTGGGTATTACTGCAGTTCATGGACTTTCAGCATCCTGACCCACAAATTTGAAGGTATAATATACAGAGGAAGGGCTTAACTATATATCAGAGGGGACACTGATGATTATTTGGAATACGATCATGTATGAAGATACTAGATAGTTTATAGATAAGTTTGCATGCACGCATGATTTAGCATCGAAATCGATTGCAAAATTGATAGTTTTAAGGATTAATACTTCATCCAGCAATCATTCGCTCATCGAAGACCTCTATATAAAATTCTCTATTTAATTATTCACTTTCAGTCAAGATTCCTGAGTTCATGCATGCACTGAAAAAAAGTTAGTATGAACTGATATTTTACGTAGTATCTACAGGTCATTTGCTCACTTTTATTATTACATTCTCATTTTATATGAACATAGCTTGACACTTTAATATATAGGCACACTGAGCACAGAACTTCTTCATTTGATTTTGTTGCTCATGCTCTAGGTCTCATAATAAGAAGGTCCTTGTGTTTAATCACTTTAACATTAACAACTCAATTATGCGTCCACAAGTCTGGCCGATGAAGGTAATGGCGATACGTATTCGGAGTGTCCTTAGCGGATGCATGGTTCAGGTTGGCGTGATCCGAGTTGTTGCGTTGTAACTGTGGATGCTATTGCTTATACTCCTCGGATATCTCTACTTTCCCCCGCCCCACCCCGGCCACGCTGGTGGCTTGATTCGGCTCTCTGCTTGGCTTGATGGCAACTTCCTCTATGGGGCCTTTCAAAATTAACATCTATATAGGGAGCGCCCATGGAACGGGTCTCAGACCCTTTCAACTGGAGCGTCAGAGGTACATCTTCAGTCAGTCAGCGTCCACAAGCCGTATTGTTTCTGATAGGACAGAAAGTATTATTGAAAATATTATTCGTTCTCGTTGATATACAAGTATATATACTATAGTATGTATATGTGCACATAAAGATAATAGTATATATTTATTTATAATCTCAAAATTTTCCAAGTGGTATTTTTAATTATATATTTAAAGGTTAGCAGAAAATGCGAAATACAGCTGCAGTGGCAATTCCTATTGAATTTCGTGGACAAGATAAGTTAAGATAAGATAAGATAAGATAACATTTATTAGCCTTCATTTCCAGGAATTTGTCGCTGACTTGCAATTCATTACATAAAAATAGACAAGTAAATAGATAAATACATAAAAATGATACATAAAATTACATTAAAAATAACACATATCATATTGACTATGCATGTAAAAATAAGCATGTAAAACTGATAAAACAGATAATTCTGCAGGTAAAAAACACATAATTCAAAACATTAAATATCTAAGAGGGTTGTGAGTTAAAAAGTTTAATACTGTATGGTACGAGAGATTTTTTAAAACGAGTTGTTCTGGAGAATATTGTATCTAGGCGTTTACCTGAAGGTAAAAAACGGAACTCTGAATATAGGGGATGAGTTGTATCATTCATGACCTTTGATATGAAGGCCATTGTTTTGGTTTCACAGATTTCCTGGTGTGTGGCAAGAGAAGTATACTAGTTATTCTACAACTTCTCTTTCTGGTATTATTTAACTTTTTCTATAACTTATCAGATATATTTGTAAACCAGCACTCCAGTGAATAAGTATAAGGACACTGGAAATTACTGAATTATAAAACATGGTAATTATGGTTTTGTCAATATTTAGCTTTCTTAGATAATAAAGGTAATATAATCTTTTTTTTTTGCTTTCTTGGATTGATTCAACACATGTTCTTTCCAATTCAGATTCCTGTCAATAATACATCCTAAGTATTTATAATTTTCTACAATATCTACATCTTCATTTTTGATAGCAACTGGGGTAATTACAGATTTTGATCTCCTAAAATCAAAGACTACTTCTTTAGTCTTCTTCACAATTAATTGAAGGTAGTGTTCCTAACTCCAACCAGTCACATATTGAATGGTTTTCCTGTAGAGCGATTCATCATTCTTTTGTATCAGGCCTAGAATGACAGTGTCGTCTGCATATTTGATAATTTTACAATCTGAAAGGCTCACAGACAAATTATTTTATTAAGAATAAAAAGGACTGCTGACAGAACACAGCCTTGTGGAGCACCAGTATTTATGATTATATCTGAAGAAGTCTCTTTGCTTAATTGTTCTAACATGTTGTCTTCAATCTGAGAGAAAATCTAGAATCCATAGACAGTAGGAAGGAGGAATGTTATACCTACAGAGCTGATTGATCATAATGTGTGGCTGTATTGTATTGAAGGCTGAAGAATAATCAATGAAAAGTGATCTGGCATAATTTCTGCATGGGGTCCCTGTCTAAGTGTTGATAAATATAATGAGTTAATGTGACAATATATAGCGTCGCTTGTGCACCTGTTGGATGAATATGCAAACTGATGTTGATCTAGCATTGGTTTAACAATTGGAAGTAATTTGTTGAGAACTATTCGCTCCAAAGATTTTGCGAGAATAGATGCAAGTGCAACAGGCCTAAGATCATTCATCACTCCAGGAGAGTTATTTTTGGCGACTGGAATTATTTCTGCGGTCTTATATAGTTTTGGTAGTTTACATAAGGAGAGAGACAATTGAAAAATGGGATGTATGATGAAGGACAAACTATTTCTACAGGTTTTAATTAATCTGCCACTGATTTTGTCGGGTCCACAGGCTTTCTTTACATTAATCTTACTTAACACTTTGTTTACATCAGTTAGACCAGTAAGGATGCTATCATCGCATGATTCTAAATTTGCTCTCAGACTGCTCTGAATTTCATCGTTTTCCTTTGAGAAGTCACTTTCATCAAAACGCGCATAGAACGTATTTAATTTGTCAGCATAGCCATTTTCAGCAAGCAGTGAGCATTCTTTCTTGCTTTTAGTTATACCATTTAATTCCTGAAGACCCTTCCAAGCATCTTTTGATTGCTGGCTATGGAACAGTTTTTCTACTTTTTTTTATATTGTTGTTTGGCTTTCTCAATGACAGAATCAGTTTCTTTTTGTAAGTCATATCTGAATTGCTTGTGAAGGCTTGGTGCTTACATACAATAAGTTTCCTTAGATCACTATTGATCCAAGGTTTATTATTAGGGTAAATCTTAATGACTACTGTGTCATATTCTCCGTTCTTCACGGAGTGTAGGCCTATAGTATAGAGCAACGGAGCGCCCTCTGGGGAAGACTTATTCAGCTGAGCTTCTTTCTTATATATGCTTTCCAGAAATAGTGTCATTTAATCGAGATGTATATGACTGAATGTGGAAGTTGCTGGCAAATGTGATCAGTAAACAGCTAGTTTTTATATAGCTGTGTGTATGTATAAGTATAGTGTAACTGACATATGTAATCGCGATATATATTATATGTTCATGTCGTATCGTAAGGTAATGTACAGTTACTAACTGTACATTACCTCATAATATACGACACGTATCGCGATACGATATATACACATTATACGATACATATATATGATCTGTTATAATGAAGATTTCAATCAGAATGTTCACTTGACAAGTTGTATATGGATATTTTTATAAGCTCACCATTATAAAAGGTATTTCCAAACAACGAATAAAATTCCAAACGATTATCAAATCAGATGAGATTCCACACGTGTCGTACCAATGACGAACGGTTCCCCTTTGGATGCTATATACATATATATACATGGCACTAAGAGACTATTTTAAATGTTGGACGTCGATTTTCAGCGGGTTATCTAACATTACCAACATATCGATACGGGGACATATGATGATAACGACACGATATTTGACCTTTTTATCGTGATGTATTGTGTAACGTTGAATCTTTACAACAATAAAGTATAATATTTCAGGCTATAGAGCGGTCCTGTCCAGCCGTAGGCGGTCCGGTCCAGTGGGTGGACCGGTCCGGGCGGTCCGGTCCATTTAGTAAAATATAGTTAATAATAAATAAAAATGGTAGTTTATTTATTTGATCAAATATTTAACAACACCGAAAATCACATGTACAGCAAAACCGTGCAATTCATATAATATGTATTATAATCTATACGTTTTATCTGATTTGATTTTTTTAATGACATTAAAAATCACAATGTTTGTAAATAATCTGAAAACAATGGAATATTTTGTGTACTGGCGGGGCATAGTGGTTAGAGTGCATGAAAAGCCAATTGTGCATGCAGGGTGGGAGAGCTGATTGAAAAAATTACTGGGCGGGGACAGTAGCAGGTTGACATAGCGTATTGATTTAGGGCTACGCATTTAATGTGGTTAATGTATAATCTTATTATACTTTGACACATGGTGTTACAGAGGAAAAGCATCAGCATTGTTAACAAAGCAGGGGACAATATTTCTAATGCTGACAATGTCACCTTAATCATAAATTAATAATCAAAAATTACCCTTTACTGTTACTCAGAGAGTACAGGTATAAAATAATACACGTATATTATTGTATCCGCCAAAACAGAATTTTGGGGATACTAAACGTTTTCAGCCGGCCGCCGCTGCATAGGTTTCCTCCTCCGTAACCACTAAACGGAATTTTACGAAACTCAGAATTATGATCGGGTCATATGTGAACTGCTGCTCCCTCATTTTGGGTTGACCTCTGACCATTCCTCTCCGCACAGGTGGCGCCACCTATAATCATATCACAGGGGCGATAATGCTAAAATGTTAACGCAGTAACTCGTTAAAATAAAGAATTTGACGTACAGTCACTTAACCTGCAGCCTTGATGTATCTTATCGCTATGTCCAGCCTGAGGTACAATCGCTAAACCTGCAACATTGATGCACCTTATCAAGCGCTAGGTCAAATTGGAACACGGATGACGGTCACAGCAACGATAATGCTAAAATGAAGTTAACGCAATAACTCGAAAAAAATTGAGGTACAATCGCTTAACCTGTAACATTGATGCACCTTATCAAACACTAGGTCAGGTTGGAACATGGATGACCTTGAAGCATTTTGCAAGGTCACAGCAGCAATAATGCTAATAATGATGTCAACGCAATAACTCGACAAGAATCTCGGCAGAGGGTTGACAGATCCTTCTGAAATTTAGCATGTGTATACATCTTAGATAGTTTTCTTGTTCAAATGACAGGTGGCGCCACCTACAGTTATGTTTACATGCCAGACATCCAAGCTGAAGTGCAACACATCTCACTCTTTCCCCTTATCACTCAATCCATGCCTCACTTCACCGTACCACTCTGATTTCGGCAGATACAGGTAGTCGCTTGTCGGCTACCCGTATTCTAGTTTTACTTTTGCAGCTGCCATTGCTTAAAATACATTTACGTAGCTAAAGAGACTCTTCTATAGGTTAATTACACCTTGTTCATAACAAGATTTTTATATGGTCCAGGGATAAGCGGTCCAGTATTTTGTGTAAGTGGTCCACAATGTTTGGCTGGACCGGACTGGTCCGGTCCGCACCTCTATTTCAAACAATGTATACTTCCCGGGGATACAAATTTTGAACTTGACATGACGCATTGGTATACTTACCTGCAAAGAATCAACTGTGTATATAGACAGACAACCAACCCCTTCGTTATAATACATGTCGTTCAGTTGAAAATGCTAGATGGTTATTCTGCATGTGACCGGTGCCAGTTTTGTGTCAATGTATTGTTCGTGTTCACGAGAACGGGTTCAGTGAGATATCGTAGTTAGAAGCGACAGACTTTACGACCTGATTGTTGTCGCGTGTAATCCACGTTCCCATCAGACTCCACGATGTAGTCCTAAAAATCATGAATGTATAATTCTCTCAATCTCATCTATATATTTCCCCCCCCCCCAAAAAAAAAGACGCGCTTACGTGACACCCTACACATGTCCGGGAAACATTCAGGTAATTTATATTGTGTGAATGATGTTTTAAGTGCATAACGGAAAGAATTAACTTTTGGATTTGCGTAACTAATGATTTGTATATATATATATATATATATATATATATATATATATATATATATATATATATATATATATATATATATATATATATATATAATAATCAGGGGCGTCAATATAGGGGGATGGGGGTGGATCCACTTTTTTGCAAGGGGGGGGGATGGTCAATGTTATCATCCCCCCACTTTTCAGAGAATTATATTATAATATTGCAAATGAAATTAATTAATAAATAGAATTAAAAACTTTGAATCCATTTACTAATGTTATATCTAAACCTTGCTTAGAATTCACGAATGCACTTATTTTCTAAAACATTATAATTATCTGAAATATGATTGAGTTTATATATATAATTATATATAACAATTATATATATATAATGTATATATATATATATATTGTTGAATATGACACTCAGAGACGCTGAAAAAAGGTATATATATATATATATATATATATAATATATATTTACATTATATATATATATAGTTGAATATGACACTCAGAGACGCTGAAAAAAGGTATATATATATATATATATATATACAAACTCATCCCCCCCCCCACCCTGGGAGAAAAATTGACGCCACTGATAATAATTACGTTTATTGACATAAAAACATTATTTCACAGTTAGTCTTAATAAGATTTTTAAAAAAAGTTCAGAGACTTTGCGTTACGACATTATTGTAAAGAAGGGGGTTGGCTGAATGTTATAAGTTATCCAATCCCCTCCCCACTTCTCTGTGTGCCTTAGTGTCCTTCCGTCCGTTAAATCTCTGTCTCTCTTCGTCAACCTCCCCCCCCCCCCCCTTGAATCAATTTGCCAACCGTGACACTTAAGTCTAAATGTCAACAGAACATTAGCTCATAAACATGGAACAATAACATAATTTAAAGTCGCAATACTTTGTAAAATGCCAATTAATTTTTCTGGGGGGATGGAAGGGGAGGGGGGTATAGTAAAAGTTAGCATAGTGCTAAAGTCTAGTGGGGCGTCAAAGAAAAAATCTTTGACGCAAACGGGTGTGGATTTAAGGGTATAACTTAAATGAGAAAATGTGTCTGGACGCTTCGACACAAAAGGTGCTTGAATTCATCGAGTTGGACACCATTAGGTTTACTGTAATGTAAATGGGAAAGAACTGGAACGTATTTAAAAGACACGTGATAATCTGAAAAATGAGGTTTGGCCAGCGGTTGTGACATAGTCGTGAAATCGGTCAAAGCTCGGTCACAAGGAAAGTATAAGTCATAGGGGTGGGGGCATATTATTTTCTTTTCGCGAATTTTTGTCCATCCTTTGTAATAAATAAGGTCGTGTCAACGAATCAGAACAGGTCTTGGGTTGAAAGTTGTTTACATAGCGTATGTGGTCATGGCTTAGCTTCAGTCCATCCTAGTTTTCCCCTTTCTTCTCGAGGCCCCGATGTAACCCCTTTGATACTGATGAATTCATTTCCTGCACAGAGTATCTCGTTAGAAAAAAGGTTATACGCTGATGTTACATTTAAAATATGTTCAGTGATGCCTATATATAGAACGAATGTGGGGAGATGAGGACAGTTATTTTCATGTCCTAGTCTATCGCTAGATGGCACCACAGTCTCGTAAGCGAGGGGTTCGATGTGTTGCGTCTCATTGGTTGAAGGAGTTGAGGTAGGCGGAGCCCTGGATGTCTGTATACATACTGCAACGGTGAAGCCACATGCACGAGACCTGTCGGCGGGTGTGAGTGGAGCTGGCACGGGAGTAGAACAGGAGAGGGTAGTAGTCCCTTTGCAAGAGAGCCTTCTTCTTTTATGGTTTGGATGTGGATGCACTGCGCGACAAGGTGACCATGTCGCAGATGCTGAGAGCACATGTGTTCGTGTGGCTCGGCATGTTAAGCTGGACATTGGCGCTGGGGGTCGGGCAGAAACCCTACCCCCTCCCGGGATCAGCAGCTAAAGTTGGAAAAGGTTGGAGTGTGTACCATCAGGATAGCAGCCAGGAAGGCAGGAAACCAGCAGGTGAGACTTCTAGCCAGATACTCGGGTCATGCAGCTGCCCCCCCCCCCCCCCCCCCCCATCTCTGCTCTTCTCCACTCATTATTTATTTACAATGACAATTTGAGTGATTGTGTCTTATTTATTATGAATTGAAAGTAAAGCGTGTATGTTTCTCCAGACATTTGTTGGAAGTCACGGAAGTTTCATCGAGTTTCCATTGGACTTTTACGATACTTGCTCAACCATGACCAAATTTACCATACATACCTAATAGTAATACCAAATTAAGCCAGAAAATATAGCTGCCACAAAAGACAACTCTGTTATTGTGGTTAACATAACAATAAATTCCCTAAAATTTTCAAAGATGATGTTGCAACTTCGCAAAGATTGTAAGTTTCACAGGTAGAAAACAGATGGTCATCCAAACTGAAACTTTTGATCTTCGTGGTACTAGATTCATTAGATGCTTTATACAAGAGAGATAATGATATGAACAATACATGGTTGCAAGACAGAAGTGATATCTAATTCATTTTTATAGATGCATGCAAATTCTGAAGCTTAGCCATTCATTGTTAAAGGCTTTCAAGTCTGGGTCAGGCACATATACTGCACAAGTACTGTTACACAGGACATGTTGAATATGATGTCTTTTGATTTTACTGCTTTTGTTGAGGAATTCTCCTCTGTGGTATCATGCTCAAACATGATAAAGAATGCACTCAGGATCATGAATGTCTGCCGTAATGTAACATTATTGCTAAATTGAAGTACTTGTTTATATTTGTACACATAAAACACAGACACATCTGACATGTCCCTGGGTAACCTTGATGTTGTTTGATAGTTTGTGTAGAGCATTTGAAGAAGGATGCTGGTGATACACCCAGTGAACTTACTCTCAGGATAGTTTAGAGGTTTTCATCATCTAATTTCTTAACTCATTAGAAAGTTTTTAATTTTCTCTTCATATGTTTTCAGATAAAGAACATGTAGATATTTTTTTGTCAGTGAGGCTCTAGGGAAAGTAGACATGAAACACTGATCAGCTGTGAGTGAACTTAGTTCAATTATAGTTAACTACAAGTCTGAATATATGGGCAGATCAACACAGATGTAGAGGGGATAAGCGTGGCTTCCTCCAGGCATAGGCTTTAACTGTTAACTTAGTAGCAGGCTTTGTGATGTAAAAGGAGCTGGGGTGAAAGAGTTCTGGAGAGTTATGCTATCATGTCTGAGATCTGAAGTGTTGTAGTGCAGGTTATAGTAAAAGAGATGTTTGGTCAGAAAAGAGGGACACCATACGCAATAACTGTCTGCACTTCCATGGAATTTTACGCTAAAGGATTCCTTTTAATGCCTTTATCATTGTGTAGGAAGTGTAATTTGGCTGTAGATGGAGCAGGGTAATGTTCACTAGGTGTTTATGAGCTTCAGCTAAAACGTCCTGCTAAAATAGTGCTTTACAAGTGATGGCATTAATGTACTGGGATATAAAACGCAAGTCCTGCAAGAGGTGGCTTTCTGTTATACACTGGGGAAGTTCTTTTATACACTGGGTCAAATATGTTAAATACATGTATGGGAAACTTTGCTGTCTTATTGATGAATTGCAGACATGACAAATAATATGAGAAAAGTTTACTTTATTTTTTATATACGCAGGAATAACCCTCAATTATATCCTTTTTTTGTACACAGGTGTAGAGCAGCCCTATTTATTTTGAACATTTCAGACAGTCATGATAAATATAAGTTTATGTTTGTCATGGACACAATGAACCTTGATCAATTTATCACATTGAAGATTAATTTACCTGTCCTGTGATGAATTAACCGAAGGACCTCAAACAGATAATTGATCATGTATACAAAGATGTGTACCTGGGATAATCATAGCCATAAGCATGTGGTAGCCTTTTTCTTTGTGTATCATTTATAAATGAAAACTTATCATTGTCGAGATTGGTGAAAGAACACAATTGCTTGGCAA
This sequence comes from Sipunculus nudus, assembly GCA_026874595.1. Taxonomy (NCBI): domain Eukaryota; kingdom Metazoa; phylum Annelida; class Sipuncula; order Golfingiida; family Sipunculidae; genus Sipunculus; species Sipunculus nudus. Next base: position 16,914,012 of record CM049306.1, on the reverse strand, counting down.
GTTGACAGGTCTTCATTCAAAGTAGGCTAATGATTAAGCCATGTCAAACATTGGCACTATTTAAGGTGCAGTGTATCCAGGATCCAGCCACAAATCTCTGTGCTAGTGATGTAGATGAGAAGTATGTTTTATGTAAATACCCCCCCAAAATACTTAGATATTAAGTTCACATACTTTTATAAATCCATTTTGATTGCTTAAGAGAAAATTGCTTAAGAGAAAATTGCTTATAGTTTCAAAATTTCTCAAAAGTGACCATTGTACAAAGTACCTGAAAAGCTTAACTCTACATCCCCTCAAACTGCCTGTACACCTTTCCTGGCCTAACCTACTCCCGTCTTTCAACTGTCAAGTATTTATTTCAAATGCAAGTCCTGGCCAAGTGATTTATTTAAGCCAATTAACTTCTGCTTTTTTTTCAAATGCTTTCCATTTTGAAGAAGTCACTGTCAGCAATTTGTGAACATTATAGTTACACCAAATTGAATGTCACAAAATAATAAGCTGCCTACACCCATGAGCAGGGTGTAGGGTCACCTGAAATGCTGGTGCTCAGGCTTAATAATGAACCTGTTATAAAAGTAATTTCTCTCTATGGGGAAATAATAGACACTGTGTGATGAATATATAATCTTTGAAATAATGAGATCTGTATGATAATGGTATGCCTGTAAGACCGGATACTCCCTCTATATTACATTGGCTGCAAATGCTTTAGACCTGTTGTTTGTACACCTTATAATTAACTTAGGTGCTTTGCCCCAGATCAAGTATTGTGGTGCAGATAATTTGTATGCTGAGTATATTTGTTATTCACACAACTAACCAGCCTTGCTCACTTGAGTGACTTTGACCTATAGAAGCCAGAACGGCTTACTTGACAGACCCTTTTCAGCAAATTTGTATGACTTGGTTTGCTTTGCAGTCCAAAAAGACCCATTTTAGATCAATAAAAAAATAATCCTATAAATTCTAGTTATATTTGATTGTCATTACATTGAGGTTTAAATTCATAAGGATACATCATTGCTAATATTATTTGAAAGCCAGTTGTAATAGAATATATTTTTGTTGTAGACATTTTAGAGCTAGTCTGGGTGTAGGCTTTATATATGTAAATAAAAAGGAGATAGGACTTTATAGATGTAACAGAAGATATAATGAATTTTAATGAGCTGCACTTTTGTTTATGTTTAGGGTCATCAATATTTCTTTCACCCTAAGTTTAAAATATTTCACATGGATAAGTATCAGAAGTATTATTATTATGAAAAGATTGAAGACTTTTGTATAAGTTCAGATTTTCAACAATCTGAAAAATAGTAGTGATGATATACATATCACTCATTTATTGAAAAAAAAAAATCACCTTAAAAGGCTCGTCCAAGGGTAAAATGGCCAAATGATACTGATACAGGCTTAGTTCATGTTCAGTGTGTGTAAGTGATGTTCAGTACTATGACGTGTATATTTTCCATGACTTGATCAGTTTAAAATTCAAATTTAATAGATTTTCATTTTTGGCAATAAGATATAAATGTAATCACTTAATTACTTTATGATAAACCTTATTGCACAGAATCATTGTTGTATCTATAACCTAAGCTTTGTACAAGGAGAATAATTTGGGGTTCTACTTCTCAGTGTGTATATTGAAATAGGGGTGAGTGTATAGATCCAATTGATACCCTATTTATTGTTTGGAATGCTGGAGCTCTGGAGCTAGTCCAGGGAAGATAATGTGCTGTATAGTGTTGGTTAAAGGGTAGTAACTGTCAAGGTAAATGTATGGTATGTCTGAGTTATGTGGGAGCACCTTTGTTATGGGTGCACCCTATGATCCTGGAATGTTCTTACTGTTTGCTTGTTACTGGTCTATGCTGCTTCTGAGTATCATATGTAATCCAGAAATTCAACTTGTCATTTTGATGATATTTTTTTCTGATATTCAATATTTAGCCAAGAGCAAGGACTGATTAGCCTTTTAACATTTTTTCTGATTAAAAAAATTGATAAGAAAGGCATGTTATTTAATCTTCAGCTTTGATAATCCAGAAAACATGTACTTCTTTACCTTACATAGATACATTTTGAATTTTTTTTATATAAAATTCCCAATTCAAGGGCAGACAGATGTATGCTCACAAAGTTGTGTGACCTATATTTAATCTAGATTTAATGATTTAATTAGTGATGAGTTTATTCAGACATAATGACAAGTAATGATTTTCCACTCTGCATAGCAAGGAAAAGATTGTCTGGTGCTCTTAAGTTTATTGCACTATAAAAAACGATGTCATGCAGACATTGCAAATGTAGCTCATTATATACACAGCATTTTCACATCTCCTGACAGTTTATATGTTTAGGTTCTGATGATTTATCCAGGTGCAAGAGCAATAAAATTCAAATGAAACAAACATTTTGCTCCTTGTTTACCCAAATGCAACATTATAAATCTTGTTAAGAGCCAGGTGTGATTTAAATAAATCCTTTTAATCAAGGACCATATATAATTATGTTTTAATGTTTACATACTTTCAGTATAAAATGGTGGTTGGAGGCAAATGCTATAAACCCTGCATTGGCCCCTTTGCTCTCATCCATCCATGGAGCTCTCATGTCAGATCTGTAATAAGATCCCATTTTGTTATCATTAACTTTAACAGTCTAATGCATCTGTGGTTCTATAAATAAACAGAGGAGGATGCTGATTTCCGATGAATGTATGAAGTATTATAGTTTAATCATTCTGAAAATAGAATTTTCTTCAAGTATTTACAAATTGAGCCAGAAGCTTTTATCTTGAAATCTGTTTTGCAGACAAAACAACAGACCACAGGAAGGATTTCCAAGTTGTGGTTCCAAAACGAGTGGATGAGCAAGGGATGCCAGTCTCACCAGAGAGTCATTTCCTTCAAAGAGGAAAGCGGGATCTAAGTGCAGATCAGCAGTTAGGGAATTCTAAGAAGATCTTCCAGTTAGAATTATCAGGAAGTAAACTTCATTTGCATCTGGTGCCACAGTCTGAATTTATAGCACCTGGATTGGTTTTTCAATACTTGGATCATAATAGAACTTGGCTGAACGATTCGGAACCTTACAGACATTGTTACCATAGTGGTGTAGTGAATGAACACTCAGATTCTAAGGCAACACTCAGTATATGTGATTATATGGTAAGTACAATGTTTATACATAAACCAAGAAATAGGTACCTGTTGACACATTTTGTAGATCTGTACAGGTGCGGAAGGTATGTAACATTTCACACCCACTTGCACATGGGATATTTCAGCCAGTGAGCCACAAATTGCCAATTATCATTATCACTTTAAAACATCTCTCAAAGTATAGTGATAAATGTGTCCATCCTTGACAAAGCAAAGGTATGTTTTTATTAAATATATGATCAAAGAAGTGGAAAAGGAATGAACCTAAGAGTATAATTAATGTATGTTTATTCATTTTGGAGGTGAATAATACTTGATATTTCTCATGATGTTCCCATAACCACAAATAAAAGCCTTGTGGTGTTTGTGGTGAGGTTCTCAAGGTGAAACCGGTGTGTCTCAGCACAAATGTCTGTTAGTAATATACTTTTTTGCTCAATTTGTTGATTCCCTCAGTGATAGGACATTTCCCACAGTGGTTGTTTTCAGTTAAACATAACTTTCATCTTGCTGTCTTGTGAGAAAGTTTGCCCTGGATAAGTTTTTTTGTTTAGGTAAGTTGTCCAAACCATTCTGTGCACAACAAGCTACATGTGTGTTACATTGAACTTGTGTAGCTTGACACATTTTATCTGCACATTGTTTGTCTATCTTCAATTTATGTAAACACTGACTGCTTTACTTTGGTACTACCTTTTGGTCTAAAATGTCATTTACTTTGCAATATGTTATGCTATTGAGCCAAGCATTGTTGAATTTTGAAGAAAGTTACATGTAGAATACTGGTACTGTTTCATTGAAGATAATGCAGAAAATATCATCCTTTGAAGATTATGACTGAAACTTTTGCTGTAACTGGATACTGCTCACAATAACCTGCCAAGGACAAGTTGCTTACAAAAAAATTGGGACAAAATTATAGAAAATGCTAGATATGTCCTCAGTGCATCAGGTTTCATTGTGGTTTTGCACAGCATGTCAAATATAGTCAGCTTGTGCACAACATAAGCTTTTAAACATTGTCAGTAACCCAAACATTGCCCCTCCCCAAGGGCACCACCTGATTGTTGACAGGGTGGTATAATCAGATTTTTGGCTGGTTAGCACAATACTGTATGACAAGGTCTGAAGTGATGGATAGGATATGCAATCCTATATACCACTCTCCCAGTTTTCAGCTGTCCTAAATCCATGGGATAAGAAGCTAGCAGCAGAGAGCTAATATGACATGTTCCATTGGAGTTTCATTACTGAGACTGTCACTCTTAGACCTCCATCAGAGAGGTGTATCAAAACCCAGGATGATGGGCTGGGCCTTATGACACTTCCATTTTCTCCTTACAGAGGTCATGCTTCTCTGAATAGGGGCCTGCCCTGTAATGGCTGTGTAAGTGTAGGATGCCCAAAGGCCAGTTAGTTTGGTCTTTGTGGATACAACTAGGGGTTCTGCTAATGTCTCTATGTGAGAGCTGCACATGAAAGGACTTTATGGGCCCTATGCTGCTCTCCTACATGCAGGGGTGATGAACTCCCGATTTGAGGTAATATCCTGTACCAGCGAGTGCCCTTCATGCCAACTGCATCTCTGCCATTGGGATGTGCAGATAACTAATCCTTCAACCCTCATTCCATCCAGCAGGATTTCAAATCAGTGAATGCTAGATAGTACTATATAGCCTTACCTTTTATTATATAGTTTTAAACAGGACTTGTCACTCATAACAGTGTTATATTAACACCAGAGTCTGATACTTTACACAGTTGTTTGAAATTATTTGCATTCTTCGAATATGATGCTGCTTAGTGTAAATATTAATATTCTTTTCAAATGAATTATGAAGGCCCCAGAAACAGCTAGTGTTTTGTCAGTTTGATATTTGTGATATATATTAGACAAATGGGTACAGTAGCTCCCTGACCTAGTGGTCACTGCACTTTTGACCGGTGCTGGTGCCCCAAAACTGTCTGGAAGAAGGCTTTAGGAGACTTGACTGGCTGCTGATAGTGGTAGGTACAGCTCAGTGCTGTTGCTTTGCTGATTCAGCTGAGGTAGGAAAGGATCTTGCATGGCTACTCCATAAATCCAGATCCATCCAAAACAGCTGCTGCTGCAGAGGCTGGAATCACATCAGGTGTCTGGCCCAGGTGCTGCCAGTTTACAAATGGAAGAACCATAAGCATCATAGAGATGACTGGTAATGTGTCTCAATGAAATATAGAAAGGACCTGTGGTCAGTTTTACTGTAGGCCTGATTACTTGCACATTGGCCAGCTGGTCTGGAGGAAGGCCAAGGTAAAGCCCAAGGAGATGTTCTTGGCAAAGGGATATCAATCAAAACTTCAAACAAACCTCTTTCTCTGGCCACTTGTATCATTAGACCTAAATTATTTTTTTAATATGTCACAATGCTTGAACCTACTTCTTTTGTACTTTCAGCAAGCCCAGGTATGGGCCTTCATAGTGAGGTGATAATTATGATGGTCTGACAGTTATAATTATGTCATTTGCACATCTCCAAATTTCAGCCCAAAAATAAGACATAAATCAATATATTGAAATTTCTCCATCAGTCTGAGCTGTGATTGAGGAATCCTGGACTTTATCCAACCCATCCCTGAATTGCTTGGCTTATCAATGCAGGGGCATAGGTTCACATAGTTAATGTTGCCATTGATTTAGGTTTACACATGTCCAAGAAATGTGTTAAATTTGATGACAGGTTATGTTAGGTTTTCAGGATACAGATCAAGACCTACTGTCATCTCCAGGTACTTTTCAAGATTTACTTTAGGGTCAAGTGTAGTTGGTTTCTTTATGTTATCACAAGTGTGGGGAAAACATGGAGAGGTAATCAGTGCAAATGTTAACTTTTAGTATAAACCCAGGACAGGCTTTGGTGGCCTCCTTAGTCACTTCTAAAGTGAAGAGTACTAATCAGACAAGTTCAGGAGTATTATGGTGGTAGTGGGGGAGGGGGGGTGGGGGCGGGTTGCAGGTATACACTTTGGGAGATGCAGGAACTCTAGCTTAAGCCCTGGACTGATAAAGGAAGCCCTAATGGCTACTTCTTGCTGTTATACATCTGAAAGGCTAGCAGTAGATACATTGAGTTGTGGGAGCTATGGAACTGCCAGTGCTGATATTGGTTGACCTTCCACTGTATGTTGGATGCTTAGCTCTCTAACCTCTTTCACAGCCCAATAAAACACAGTAAAACACTGGACTAGGGGTCTTGACTTTGAGTAGTAACATTGAAAAAAAACATCAGTCATTTTCCTTTTGATCTGTCTGCCACCCTCATTCATTGCGATCTCACATCAGGCATTAGAAATACTGGCTTAGTGAATACTCCCCATGAAGACTGCTGATCTAGGTACAACTTGTCCAAGCTATGCTGATTACAGCATATCCAGTTGAAGTGGGGTGATGGTTGGGAATCAGGGAATGGGAACATAGTGATATTTTGCACCACAGAAAGGGGGGGGGACCATTTTTTTCGAATGAGCATAAAACAAAGCAGTGTAGAAGGACTTTTCACTCCTAAGTCAACACAATGGTTCCACAATCTGGCCATGAAGGAGCATTTGTCCAGAGAACACTGCTCTAGAGATCACTGGTCTAAACAAGGTTATACATGTGTTTTTATTAAAAGATACCGGTATGTCCCGTAGATACCGGTATGTCTTGTAGATACCGGTATGTCCCGTAGATACCGTTATGTCCCGTAAACTGGTCACTGTTCCTTATCCCCTCTGGTCTAAAGAACACAAAACTTAACCTGTGGAAGTTTAAAATTCATCTTATTTGACTTAAATAAAAAAAATAGACTGAAAAGTTTTAAAATTCCTTACAATCCTATATGAATAATATTTTTAGACTTGGTTTTTGTATTACTGCAGTTTCATGTAGCAGATATTATACAATCCATGTCAGGTAACAGACATAGCAGACCAGGTTTGTTCTTGCTATCAGATGATACATGGTTGGGCAGAACAGCTTGTTATTTAGAGTCATAGAAAACACATGGCCCAAACAGATGGCTTCTAACTATAGCAGAGGATATTGAAGCTAAAAATGGAAGTTGCCCTATAATGTGATCAGTGGTGACTTAAACTTACACCATGTCAGATGAAATTAAACATTAACCTGGAGCTGAGCATGTAGATTAGTTGAACCCTGTCCTGGGAGAGTTCCACATGCTCTCCATTCACATTTAGGTTTATGTTTAACATGCATGCCACATGGTAGCCTTTTTGAATAGCCCAGGACAAGGTTCACCGTCACACATATATAAGGGAAGGGTTGGGATGCATCCTCAACTCTCCAGTATCAAGAGTGTGTTGTGTTGTTTGCTTTTTTACAATGGGCACTTCCAGCCTGCTATCTGAAATACAACCAGACCAGACCAGACCACACATGGGGGATGTTTGCAGGATGATGAATGGCCCATCAAACAGCTTATACTGATTCTCTGCTTAGATAATTGATTGTATTCATGTTCATTGGTGTATCTTTTCATTTTGCTTAAATACCCACTTGAATGATATATAAAACAAACCATGGCAGATATATATATATTCTTATGTATATACTCAGGTATAAATAAGGATATGGAGAAGGCGGCAACACATGAAGTATTGAGTCATCAAGAACTACACTGTATATATATAAGATAATGGTCAAAATGTAAACACTACCACTTTAAAACCTAAAAAATGGTTTTTCCATTTATCTATGTCAGCTGCCCCATGTGTACCTGTCTTAACACATCTGTAGAGTTTTCACCCAAAAAAAATAGAAACTTTTTACTATATAGGACACCATTTACTGATGCAGTTATAGGAACAATTGCCATGTAATGAATGCAACAGACTTATTGGATCAAGAACTTCTTACGGTACTTTTTAAGTGGTGCTCTTCTTTAAAAAATGAACTAAAATGTCGGGAGTCGATGGATAAACCATACCAGTTCACATTCCTGGTCAGCTAGTTAATTTGCAACATGTATATGTGTTTATTTTTTATATTAAAAAAACTGTTTTCTCAGGATTTGTGTTGTAGTGATGCATTCTTCAGGTAAAGGTGCTAGGCCGGAGAGGTACTCAGGTCTCATGATATCATTTCTGATGTTACCATACTATCACTCAAGATTATTAGCTCCTAACCTGTTTTGCTAACCTCAGTCAGTGCCCAGACAGAGCAAGGGATTCTGCTATGCATGGTGTGGCAGCTATGCAGCCATCTCCTGTCTAGCTCACCTGCTGCCGAAATAGTACACACCTGAGGCTCAAGCTCGTGGTGTACCATGCAAACACATTTCAATCACTGTCATCCCAAGCAAGCTTAGGCTTACCAAGTTACTAGCTTTACCTTTTCCTACTATTAACATCATTTGATCTGTGAAGAAAGTAATCTGTCTTATTACTTGATGCTTTAAATTCATAAGAATTGTCTGATGAATGCAGGGAGAACTTTGCATAACAGTTAACAATTATATCAGGTGACATATGTACATGTTTATATGACATTGACATTGAAATGGCAATACCTGTTACTTTGATCATGGCTAACAGTGATATGACAAAAACTAAAATGATAACATAAAATCACTCTGGTAATAACATTTGATATACTTTAGTATATAATTAAATATGTCAAGTGCTAGGTCTGATTACCTCGGTATTTTCTATACTGTGACAACTTCAGATGGTCCTTATTAATTGAATTTGTAGTTTATTCTGAAATGAGTATGGTAATGACTTTATAATTATGATTAAGACCAGATTATGTTACAAGCTGTCTGCAGAATAGCATTCCCAAGACAGATGTTAAATTAAAAAGGGATATGACTCAAACAAGAAGACTGTAGCGGTGGTGTGAATAACAACCTGTATTGCATTCTTGTTGAAAAAAATAATTGGATCAGAAATAAGTAAAACCTTAAGATAAAAAGCTACCTTTCTTACCCGTATCTTTTGGTAAGAGCTATGAGGAAGCACACCTGTGACTGTGCACACACCCACACAGGTGTAATGTAACATACATTACAGCAGCATCTTACAGGTCACAGGTTGGTGAGAGGCATTCCCTGTGTTCTGACTGTTCAGTATCAACCAGATATAAACCCTACAGGAGCAAAGGCTAGGTTTTTTTTTTAACAGTCACTCCTGCTGCAGCTAAGTTGGAAAATCTTTTGCGTCCTTGATGCCACATGTTATTACACAAGCATTACTTTCATGTTAGCCTTGTGAACATGCAGTGGGTGGCAGACATCAGCAGTTATATCAAGCCAGGCCTCTTGAAAATATATAGCCTGCTAATTGGGGTGGGTTTATTATATACTTAGTATGAGACACCATCTGAGCCTAGTGAATGTGTGTTCTGGTACATATTTCTTACAGAGGAGTTGATGGACTATGGCTGAGTTCTCCTTAATCCTATATCTAAATAAAGGAATAAATGAAATAAAGAAATTAAAATAATATTCCAGTACATACATAAACATGAGTGGATAAACCAGTTTAGGAGCACTCCTCAATCTTACATCAGAATAAATAAATATCATGAGATTTCTGTGACATAGAAGAGTTAATAAGTATAGAGTATTAATGGCACTCAATAGCATACTATTTTATTATATACATTGGCATGTTCAAAATAGTTTTGACCACATTCATTTTGCTACTGATTTGATTTTAAGAGTTTTTCAATTTAACATCAACACTGGTAAGATACCATTGCATTGATATGTGTTGGATCCCAGAATTAGATAGACATGATACTTTGAATGGATGACTTGTATTAAGTTGTAAGAAAAATTGTATACAGTGAAACCTCTTATGAGACCACCCATGGGATTGGCCAAAAGTGGTCTTATCACGAGTGGTTTCATTAGATAGGTCAGTTATAGTCAATGGGAATGCTTTTTGTTCACTCAAGGGTGGTTTCAATATAGGCAGGTGGTCTTTCAGACAGGTTCAACTGTAATACTCCATTATTTGTATCTTCAACCATTGTAATTAACTGCTTTACAATACAAAAGTGACACATTTAGTTTGCACAGACCAACTAGTTACTGATTGATGTGCTGACCCCAATGTCTTTATTCTTTTGACACCAAAAAGTAAATCTTGAATAGAACTCAGAACTAGTGAGCCACATCTGTGTTAAATTGTTTTAAATTGTTCCAGAGGCATAAGAGCCTTTGCACATCACACTAAAAATCTTGATCAGAGTAGAGAGTCCGATAATATCTGAGTTGAGTACTTGTTGTTATATCTGGTACAACTTAAGAGTTAGGTTATTACAAGGGCATGAGTGGAAACTATACAATTATCATGACTCCTTATCCAGTAGTCACCTAGTTAAAGTGCACGTCCATCCTAGCACATAAGTTATGTATAACACCATTAATGTATTATATGTACAAATAAAATATTGAAGGGTAAGGATAACTTATAGCACAAAATTTGACCTGCTCCATCCAGCCATCCATGGTCACCCATTAAGTTTCATATATTACATAATATTTAAAAACAGTACTTATATCCTCTTTTAATTTATAATGCAGAGATACTGAGTCCTTTTAGCTCTTGGACTTCTTTATATTAAACAGAAAAAGTAAAAAATTCATTGTTCCAATTTAGAATAGCATATGTACCTGTGTACATCATATTTCTTCTAACAAGTAATACAGTTGTAATTTCAGCTTGATGATAATTGTATGGAACAAGGCATCCTGATGACTGTTTGCTTTAAACTGCAGAAACCATGATGGATTGCAAAAGATAGAGATCAATGTGTAGCTGATAATTGAGTGGTTATAAATATGATACAAACAGATATTCCCACAGGAGAATAACTGCCATTCTCGTTGGTTTGGAGGTGAATGACATGGGTGACTGACAATTGATTGCAGATACAGCTTAACATGAAATACCTGTATAAATAAGGTCACTTCTGTTATAAATGAGATGATTTGGTTCCCATGTCTTACATCTTTGTCTATAATGTTGGGAACGCAACAGACACGACCTTAGAGGTGTCCTTTTAAAATTGACTAATTGCATGCATTTTTATGAAGAAGTATAATGTTTCCATATCTTTGATATGAATAATGTTAATGATTTTTATATACTCATAACATTAAATAGTTATAATGTGTTTTCAGTATCTCACAAAAATATAATTTGTGGGACATCATTTTCATCTCAAAGTTAAAATATTTGTGAAAATAAAAATTCTATACAAGATATACCATTGCATTGTTGTAAAGGAGGATAACATTTTTGGAAAGAAGTTCATTGCAATAACTTAGCAAGGGAAACAATACTCTAAATATAATTAAGCAAACATTGAATTGAAGCTCATGTCTACCTACATTTCTGTGATAATACATGTTTATTACAGGAACAAGTATGTACATATACATCATTTATGATTACCAAGGCAGGTCCTATTTATTGTATCTGGCATGTTAACATTTGCCATTCATTTACAATGACATTTATATTAAATGAAGGTGAAATTAGCTAGTATTGTTGTGAAAGTGAATATATTTAGCACATGATTGGCAGTTATTATGCAGAACATGCAGAACTTAAAAGACATAATCTAATGAGATATATTTAGCACATGATTGGCAGGTATTATGCAGAACATGCAGAACTTAAAAGACATAATCTAATGAGATATATTTAGCACATGATTGGCAGGTATTATGCAGAACATGCAGAACTTAAAAGACATAATCTAATGAGATATATAATCTATTGAAATCTTGATTTTATCAATCATGTGATTGTTGATGCTCTGATACTGGACACTGTCTCTATAATTTTTTGTCAAATATTTTGTAACTCACAATGTAACCACAGGAAATCCTATGACATAGTTAACTTCTCATTTGACCTACTGTGAGGTTACAGTTTCATACAAAATAACCTCTGTCCCAGCACATAACTCCATAGTTCTGGAAACAATCAAGACAACATTTGAAATGGATTGGTTTTATCCATGGGTGACACATGCTGTACAGGCGTCCCCCAGTGGATGTCCCTCTTCCTTGACAATATGCCATTGTCTTGTGATTTCTGGTTTATGTTTCACCTATAGGTGGTAGAGTTACAATGTGTTTAGGACCCTCAAGCTTAGCTACACATTCTCAGCAAACGTGGTCTTGGTCCAGCATGACATACCACCATGTCAGTGTTAGTATCACTAAAGTCACCAGCAAATTCCAATTAAACTGCTTTAATTCAGAGCCAGGAAGTACACAAAGGTCAAAGACAAGGTTAGTGGGGCGTGGACTGGATAACCAGAACTGGTTTAGGGAGTTTGATATCTTCTTACATTCTGACTCACAATTTGTGATCTCCTTGCTGTCCATGTTATTTGCCCCCCCCCCCTTTTTTACATCTCTGGCTTTTATTAGATGATAAAATTATCAGACACAACAGCTCAGTATATACAGGTCCTTAGATCAGTCATAATGTCATACCCTATCAATATGACAAACATTGATTGGCAGCCTGTCTTGTGTTTGTGTATTTATTCCAGTGTCCATAATCTATGGATCATTTACAAAGATCAACTCAAGTGTTTTCACAGTTTAATCTTTCACAACAAATCCTGTTCACTGAGCCTCAAGATATCAGGTTGGACTGCTTATTATGTGAATGCACCGTAGAATTGTGCAGAATAAATACTTAGAGATTCCATGTGCATGGAACCAGTATTTCAGCAAATAGATTTTTCTATAACATGATGTATGCATGCCTCTTGCTTGACTTCCAGACTGTACATTGGTAATTGGTGTTTATCCAAGACTCAAATAGGGTATTACAGCTTTAATGTTTATATATGAAAAAGCATCTCAGATGCTTTTATATTGATATAACTGCATGATATTAAATCCTAAAGTGTATTGGATATAACGGCAAGTGCTGGAAAGGGGAACATCCTATTGAAATATATTTTGTTGCCACAATAGGAGCAGTTCCAACCTTGTCTACTTGTGTATTTAAGTAAACCCAGCGGGAGTCTCACCTGGTTTTCTTAGTCCATTCTACGTGTACAACTAGCAGCTTTGTCTAGTATGGTTTCTTATCAGGGTTTGGTTAAGTACATGTATCATTTACTTTCATGCATATATATTCATATTTATGCGTAATATGCAAAAATTATCATGAAAACTGTATGACTAATTAATAAGGATTGTTTGACTACATATATGAAGCTGAAACCCTTGCTAATATACTGCTTTGACTTATTTAGTCAAGAATACACTGAGATTTAAATGTAGACACACTGGGACCTTGAGACCTCTTATCCAATCATGGGACTAAACAAAATGATATAAATGCAATCACAAAAGTACACAAATTGAAAACTCTGTCAATTTGTAGGGGTACAAAAATGAGGCTTTTGCAGTTTTTGGGATATAAATGGGACAATATACCCTCCTTCAATCACAGGGTTAACAAAAGGCAAAACTCCTCTCGCATTTTGCACCTTGGGCAAAACAAGCCATAACCCCCCTCCCCCCCCCCCCCTCCCCATCCTGGTTTGCTGTCTAAGTTGTTGGCTAGAGACTGAAGTATTTTTTAGTAGCCAAAGCAGAATTAGACCAACTGGGATATAACCCTGAAAAAAATTTATGGTATCATTACAGACAAGTACCCTGGATAAAAAACAGTGCTCGCAGACAGTTCAACAATCTGAGCAGAATATGAGACACTGTATGAATACCGCATATTATGCAGACACTCAGAAACAGGGTATGACATGACGTATTCAAACAGAATTAGATACAGGGCTGATGATGCTGAATGTCTCATTGACAACATGATTATAGTGAAAATATCTAGTTAAATAATACCTGGCAATCATTTTATGAAAGGGTGGATTCAAATTTAGCTGGTGATCAAGTCATTTTCACAGGTTTAAAGGGAACTGGATTTGTGCTATTGCCATACCAAGTAAATCATCTGTTCATCATGGCAGTTAAGCTAAGATTTCATATGCACAGAATGTGGAACTGGCATGCAGAATGCAGATAAAAAATTTTATTTACTAAATAAATAAGGTGATATTCAACATGCATGGATCCTGCAAAACACATTGCTACATGTAGCAATATTTGCAGGTTCTGCATGGCATACGGGATGAGACATATGATATTGAAAATATAGAATGCTGCGGTACTAGTAGGTCCAGTACTACCAGTACAGTACAAATTATTTCTCTCAGCATATTTTCCACATGCCACGGATAATGTAGGATGTAAGGAGGAACTGAGGGAAAACCTAATTACCAAGCATAATTCCTGATATTTTTTATTCTGCTTTATATTTTTCTCAAGGTAAAGTAAAAAGGTAAAGTCTGTTGGGCTTTTACACCAGAGCCTAACTGGCTTGTCAGGGAGGAGCTGCTCCCAGTTTCTGTATAGGGCGAATCGACTTAGGAGTTAAACTCCTTCTGGATGGGATGCTAGTTCATCACAGATTACCTTCTCAGTATACTGTACCCATTTCTACTGCTGGGTGGACTTGGGCACACTTGCGGTTGGGATCTTGCCTGAGGGTCTTGGCACGGTGGGGGTCTGACCGGGATTCGAACTCACGACCTCTGGATCATGAGCCGGGAACCTTAACCGTTACACCACAGCCCTTGCCTATATTTTTCTCAAAAGTTTTATAAAATGTTCAAAATAAGTCAAGAAGATAATTTATTATGCTTTCATATATTCATGTTGTTAGATCATAACTACAGACTAAATTTTTTCTTGTTTTATGGGCACAGGATTTTAGGCATCAGCTCGAAGGTGCATGGAAAGGCCATAAAAATCAATTGTAGTTCTCAGTTCCTTCCATGATGAATTTTCAAGTTTACACTCTTGGCACTGGTTTGTCTTTCAAAGTTTGTTCCTCTATCAAGAGGCCCCTACTTCTTGTTCATATATTATTTTATCATCTTTATTTCATTGTAACCAAGGAGGTTATGTTTTCATCCCTGTATGTTTGTGTTTGTTGGTTGGATTTTTGTAAGATTACACAAAAACAACTCTACAAATTTCTGCATATTTCTACAAATTTCATAGACCATTATGTTCTATCAATAAAACTTGGACTGTTTTTCCCCCAAGACCAGGGATTTTGGTTAACCTATATGAGGACTGGTGGTAATCAGTGGGTGATTCTCCAGAATATTCTTTGACCTAAAGTGAGTATGATCTCTGATTGTATCATCTTTAATTATGAATACTTTGCCTTCAGGACCCATTATTCTCAAAGCCTATTGAAAACCCAGCAAGGCCAATGTGCCCTCACATTTTCATGTACATGCATGGCGGCTGATACTTCAAGCAGGCTCTGTGCTGCCCAGTTCTGACCTTTGCTGCAGGCCCTGAATCTGGCAGCAAGAGACCCAGTGTATCAGCCCTGTAGGAGGTTAAACACATTTGTGCGACTGATTACCACCAGCCTGTGTGTGGTTTGTGGTTTCTTGTCAAGGTCTGACCACTTCTTTCTGATATGTTAACAGATATCAACAGATATCATCATCTCTCCTGTCCACAGGATGGCATTATAAGTGAGTTCTGGCACAAGAGCTTCCAACTGTAACAGTATCTCCAGTCTTAAATTAAGTCAGTGATATGGTTTATATGAGTTTTATATGAGACAGGCTCTTGCACCAGTTATAAAGAAAGGGCTTAATTTATTATACAAAATGAATATTTTTCTCCCTGTGGTTAACTGAGCTCCTCTTTAAGTTATCATGATACTTTTTATAACTGAGTGATGTTATCCAGTTACATAAAATTAAAATGAAACAAGCCTTTCTTGAAATAAATAATGCTTAAATCATGTAAACTCTTGTAAATTTATAATCAGTATTATGGCTCATACTTGTAAATATAATCGCGTGGTACAACTCTTACCACTGTCAGTCCTGTTTCATCATTCATAAATATTGTTCATATATCTGCAATGATGTTTCATTAGGTACAGCATGTTTGCATGATTTTTCCTAATCAATAAAATAGCCTGAATCAGCCTACGAGTTTGAAAGTCCATTCAGAATAAAGGTTTGAGGAGAGCTTGACAAAAAAATATACATCTGTGGCAGATGGTTCACTTCAGAGATGTGTAGTAGGATTCAGTTTGTGCTATAATGAGCATATATAACATCAGATGTCAAATTAATGTGACTGTTGTGAAATACAGGAGAAACTACAGCATTCAGCATTAGTAGAACTTGTGTGCTTGAGCAAATGCACCTGGTGAAACAGGGGAGAATGGTTAAGTTCCTGATGATGGTTGCCAAGCACTAACAACAGGGGCATCCTACCACCCAGGCCTGAACCAAATAACCTTAAATGAACTCAAACAAACAGCAGCTTAAGTTTGATAGATTATGTTAAACACACTTGTGTTGGTAATTGGTACTGGTTTAGTTGTGTATATACCCTAAACTTGAGGGTCACTAAGTCATCAGAAATGATACTCTCTTGTTTAGTGACTTGTACCCAGTGCCATACAAGAAATAGACCTGTACTCAAGGATTGACTTGTTGGTGATGAGGGAAGTTGAGCATACAGTCATTTGACATTCATGCTCAGTCAAGCAAGAATATTAGGTTGAGCCGCATTCACAGCGATCCATCTGGAAAATTACCATATAGTGGCAAGATTTACCCAATTTCAGAACTTTTAGTTACTAAGCCATGTTACTATTTTGATATCTGGTTTCCCCTGAAGATCCTTTCTGGCTTTACCCTCAGGCAGTTATAAACACAACAAACTCTTGTCTGGGTGCTGCTGGGTGGCTAATAACCCAATATTTCATTTATTTTCATAAAAATATAATAATTTTATTTATGTTAGGGTTTTCCGCACATGAAATTGATGCCAAGATTGAACACCACCACAGAAAGCTCTCTACACATTTCTTATCAAGACATCTTAAAGTATAGATTAACCCTTTTAGGACAACTCTTCATACAAGGCCAATAGAACCATAGAAACCTTGACTAGCAGGCACCATGGGGACTCTTTGATCATTCCAGCATCTTACAAAGCATTGGTCACTTGTTGGCCTATATGCAGGAAGAATGACTACAATTACTATTATTCTGTAATGCCTAACTTCCTTTGGGTTTAAATAGCATGAACTCTATTGTTGCCATAGGGGACTGATTCTTATAGGACATTGTAATATATACCTTGGGCAAAGGGAAATAAATTTGTTACTTTAGCTAAATAGAGTTATTTCAAGATCCAGGTCACATTCATAGAGTTGACCAATTCATACTTTGATATAGAGCTGTGGAATGGTAACTTTTGGCATATGTCAATTCACTGAAAAGCTGACGGTTCTTTGATAGTTGCAAATTGGTATATATAGTGTAAGCTTATTGCTTATAATCAAAATATTATAAGACAAGCATCACACTCAAAAGTATTGCTTTGATAGAATTGTCTCTTATCAGTAATCAAATCAAAATTATATACTCAGTTTTATTTTTTGTTTTCACTTAAATCCATTATAAATCCTTCATATATTTACCTTTCATGAAAAGTAGTACAAGGTGTTCCATTTTTTCATTTTAGTGATAAATTAAATTTATATTTAAGATATATCATTTAAGATATGCATGCATTTTAAATTTATTAGTAGCATATATTTTGATGTCAAATAACAAACATTATTATTTAAATCATACAACATTTTAGTAGCATTCACAAGCTCACTTATAGCAGGAACAGGTAGTTGCCTGTACAGGCTGTATAAATTGAGTTTTATTTTGGATACTTTGCATTGACACTGCTATATTTTCCTTGAAGTAATGATATACTCCTGTCTTGCTGTGCTCTCAAGCCTGTCTCCCAACACCCACACACACCTCTAACTATAATTCTTACTTTTTCTCCACTTGTCTGTGTCACTCCTGTCACATACCTACACATAGATAATATAGAAGAATCTTTCTTCTCACATCCTGATTTGAACGGTAACTATATGTTGTCACTGTGGTTATTTACAGCTCAATAAACACTGGTTGGTTCTACTGTATGATCAATGCCAGGATCAATGATATATGATGTCCATATAATTCACAACATACATCCACATGTTTTGGGATTTTTTCTTTCTTTTTAAGTTCATTATTAGGTTCAGGCAAGTTGCACTATATAACTGAAGTAAGAACCTGATGATACTGAGAAAAGCACTTAGTAGAGTGTTCACCTTTTCCAATGACAATTCAGGTGACCCCACTACGTTATCTGGTTAAAAAGCAAACTTTAGTGGGGTCTACCCAGGTCTATATCCCACCATTCCATTAAGTTTCATGGGCTTTATCAGCAGTTTTGAGCTCAGCTGACTATAAGTCATCTGAGCTATATTTATGGTCCATTGTCTGTTATCTGTTTGTATGCCCGTCGGTTAAATTGGCACATTTTTAAAACTGTTAGACCTACAAATCCAAATTTCAGCATACTGTTAGATGTAACCAAGATCTCCTATCAAACCAAAAACTTGGTCACTGCAACTTCGTTCCTTCAAAAATTGAGGAAATACCTCAATATTCCATCAAAAACCTATTATCACACTTCAGGACTGCCTAATATCAAAACCACTTATCTGTTTTTCTTTATATTTACCATAAATATTCCCCTATATAGTTCCTATACCATGACAGAAATAAGGTCAGTACCGTAAAATCTGTGAAATTTAGTACCTCGATGAATTTCGTACATGGTCTTTCTTCAGTAACCATAATTATTAAAATGACATGTTAAATTTCCAACTGCCGATGGTCTGTTACGCCATATTTGACGTTAGCAGGACTGCCGTGAATGTAACACTGACGTAACCTCACCCTGTTATCTGGTTTTGAACAAGCCTACCGGTCCAATCGATGTGAATGCCATGCTATTGATAATTAATATGAATTATATCTACATCATATAGAATGTAATTTGACTGAAAACTAAGATTTTTGTTTCAGCGACAATAGAAAAGCTTAAAATATCTCTTATGTGAGTTGCTTAATTGTCTGGGGTGAGAGCGACACGCTGTGAATAACTGACAGACGTCCATGAAGTTTGACGGAGGTTGGAAATTGGATAATCAGGATTAACTCCGTAAATGATCTCAAGAATTCTAGCTTTACGTGCACCGTAAAGGGGGATTTCCGTGTGTAAGCCAGGTTCAAATTGGTCTCTTTCAAGCAAGCTCAGTGCTCTGGTGTATGTAATAGCAATGTTAATCAGTTTGAAAATTAATGCTAATTTCCATTAAAACATTTAAAATCAATATCTTGAATGTCACACCAGAACGACCCAGGTTCGAGTACCTGGGTACCGTATCACCCAACAATCAAGTCACACGAGATCAAACGGTACATCAAAGAGCTGGCAGACGTTCATGAAGTTTAACGGAGGTTGGATATTTGATATTGGAAAATGAGGATCAATTAACTCTAATTTTTCTGTGCACCATTAGTGGGGATTTCCATGCGTAAGCCAACTGAAAAACGATGTCCCCGAGCAAAGCCCCGGATGTCACGCAAACATGTACGGGTGTCGAGCTTCATGACAGGATTAAATCCTTCAGATATACTTTTTAAGATTACTTTCCCAAAGTGATTTAATGTAAAATAAACAACACAAGTATAGAAAATAATGTTTTTATTCATGAAACTTCATGGTTCACACGGATGAATGCAAAATCGGCGAGTGAATACTTGAGGCTCCTATTATCGCCCACTGCCGACGAGGCTTCTCAACTTGTCAAGACCATAATTTTAAAACTGCTGAAATGGATTGTTAAATTTCGGACTTCCACAAATTTAATTATTTTTTTCTGTACGAAATTTCACAGATTTTACGGTAATATGTAATTTTATGGGCCTAAACAAAATGCACTTTGTTAAATTCAGGAAAGATATTTACTCACTTAACATTATAATTGTTAAAGCTAGAGACATTTATTCAGAGATAAAACTTATTTAATCAAGATTCAATTGTATACCCAAAATTAGATCTGAATTTTGTAAATTAATTAAGTTATTAGCATAAATATGAAATTAATACCTTAAATTTTGCCCGACTCTGACCGTGGCATGTTTTTGTTCCTGTAAGTACATTTGATTTAATTTTCACAGCAGGTACAAATAAGGATTTAATTTGTTAAATTTTGAAATTTGAAAATAAAAGCTAAAAAATTAGGCTAGTTATTGAAGTTTTTTTAGAGGCTCTGTTGTATTCATTTGCATTGTCAAGCTCCAGGCCACCCACTTCTGGTCTTGCCTTGCCTGGGTAATCTTATTAGTGATGCAACACTGGTTGAGCACCCCTGCTGTCACAGGTGTACAGACATTCTCATGTCACATGATTTTTATTTGCAACAATTTCTTCAATCATATCAACCAACCATGGCCTATATTACCTCTTCTTCTCTTAATCTCCTTCTGATATTATTTTAGATTTTTACCTTAAGGGTCAACTTGAGCTGAGCATCGTGACCCATGGGTCCCTTGTTTTTTAATCCTCCTTACAAGCAAACAAACAGTAATGAAAACATAACCTCCTGGGTAGAGGTACAGCAGAACAAAACATGCACCTTCAAGAATATTTAATACAACACCAGAAATTAAATCTGTAACAATTTTACATAGTATTATAGCCCTCTTTTGGAACCAAGGCCATTGATCCAAAAATAAACACACTTTACAGATGTTGATAGGATGCTGAAAACACTCCAAAACATCAAGTGCCTAAAGATAGTTGCTCAAGCAAGATGACAACCAGCCGTTCAAATGATAGGAAATACTACCAGTAGTGTGGAGGGTCACAAAAAATTCATGATTGATTTTTCCTGCCATGTAAGAACAATACTGCCATATGTAGTTCATATGTAAAATTTGTGGATTTTTTTTCCCAGAAAATTAAACCCAGGTTAACATTTGGTGGCAGTTAATTTTATGCAGTGATAATAAATAGGAAACAAGTACCATAGTAGGCCTTGAAAGTGTCTTATTACTATTTTCAGTCCAGCAGAATATGTTGGTTCTGAAAAAAAGATGCCTTACAAAGAATGTAAAAAAAAAAATATAAGTTTTTATAACTGTTTAATTTGCATGGTATAAAAGATCCAGTTTTCCATCATCATTTTAGTCTAGAATTGGGCACCACTTCATAGTAGTAGCATGTTTGAGCTGGTTAACAATTCATTCACAATATTGCACCAGTTTATGACCTAATGGGCTTAAGAGCTTAGTGCATAGTAAGTTTATACAGATCTTGCTTGTAATGACAGAGAAATCATGTTTGCATTACAGTAAAGCTTAGTCTACCTTGTGTTCAGAGAGCATGACAAAGAGAAAGAAACAATATAAGAGTGGTGGGTGTTTGTCTCTTCTACAATGGCAGGGTGATGAATTATTACAGAGGACGGAGAACTCTTGTCAGATCTGATCATATGGTATAGAGATGCTGTGAGCATCTTTTGTACTCACTTCCGTACTTCCATATTGTTACCTTTTTTAATGTGATCACTCCATTGTGCTTGTGTCTGCTGCCTCGTTTAAGGTATACAATTGTCCAGATAAAGGCCTTGTGAAGGAAAAGTAAGAAAGGTGCATTCAGGTCCCAGTGTTGTACCTGATCCCACCCACACAGTTGCTTTGTCAACAGAAATATTTGTCACCTCAGCCATTTCAGGATCCTGCTTGTTTCATGTATTACATTTGATTACATTTTGGGGAAAACTATTTGTATGTGATCAGATAGTGTTCTTTCATGATAATTCTGATGAATGAGTAAATAAAGGGTGCAAAGATACTTATCAACTTGAAGTCTGTCAGGTACTTTAAAACAGTAATAAAGCATCTATTATGGCATATTTTTATACCTGCATTAAAAAAAAACTTCAATGGCAGGTATCAATCAGAGCTTGAAGCTATGGACATAATTTTAGCGGAATCCTTATTTGCATTTTTATCACAGTTTAATGATCAACCATAGCGTTAACATTGTTGAATAAAAAGTAAATCTGGTAACCTTGAGTCAGGGCTTCCTTGTAACACAGTTAAACTGTCATTTATAATAATCAACATTATAATGAATTGATTTGGTCTGCTCCATATTCAAGAACCCTTCAGCCACAATCTAAATTCATTCAGTGGCAGTAAGCATCATGTTGGAATACCTTAGTTTGCAACTTTTGCTAAAAGCAATAACAAAAAAATGATAAGTTTAAAATGTTTCAGATCATATTAACTAACTGCCAAGGCATCAACTTTGGCTCTGTTATAATTTTGTTTGTGTTACTTGTCAGCCTCCTTGAACTCAGTTGTCATTTAATGTCTTATTGTAATTCTTTTGCAGCATGGAACCTTTAGGATAGGGAATGAACAATACTTCATAGAACCACACCCAGACCACAAGACTGTGGAAGGGCCAGACAAACCTCACATAGTGTACAAGTGGGATTCTCTACCTCAGATTCAGCAAGAAGCAGAATCATGTCACACACACACTGGTAAGTGAAAGCCTCATCTTCTCAAGGTTTGCTTTGCTTTTAAGTTGCTGAGTTATGGAACACTGTCATGTTCTGTGTATTAGAATGGGAATTCTGAGGTATCAGTAAGTCACAGGCATCTAGGCAGTTATTTCTGCTTGTGTCATTTTATGATGGTGACATGCTCTTTAGGTATTCCTGGAAAATTATTTCATCATTCATTATCTGATAGATTTAATCAATGATTATGACTGTTTATTTTCAAGGCATGTCCCTTTCATCCATCCCCCACCCACCCACCCCTTTCCCCCAACCCCAATATTTGCCAGCCCTATGTTTTTTTTGGGCCATGTTTCATTCTTAGCAACTGTAACCTAGGAGCAGTATGTAGGCACATGGATGGAAGGATCAAATGAATTTTCAAGGTCAAATTGAAATCCCATGGTTATATCTGATGTGGTGGAGTCTTTCTGCAGTGTCCTTGAAGCTAAGGTAAGTTTTTCCCTTCTGGAAGTGAAGTTTGCAACTCTTGATCTGCAAATCAAGGGGCAATTTAGCCTTGTGCCAAAAGAATTTCAGTGAAGGTTTGAAAAAAAAACTATATTCCTCAGCTCTCACTTTGTTAATTTCATATATTAGCTGTTAAAATATTTTCAGTGCCAAATTTGTTTCATTTCAATGAAATGATTAGGGAACTAACAGAATGAACCAGCTTTCAGATAGTTGCTCAATATGGTATAAACTTAAAAGTTTTGGAAAGAAAGCTGTTCCAAAGTTTCCTGTTTTAACATAATTTTCAGGCACCCATACTTTTTGAGATGATTAGTTAAAAAGTTCAGCTTTGCCCTTTTGTCATAAAAGTTAAACATATACTTCATTAAATGTATGTGTTAATGTACTTGCCATTTATTGTTTGAGCATGGAGCTTGCATGAGCCGGTTAAGTTTATATAGTTCTGCATGCATCAGCTGATATTTGAGGCACAGTGAACTGTAGGAAGTTTGCAAGTTCATCATTGTATGTAGATGAACCCTTATGATGATGCATAATGCATACTGAGGTATCAGATTACTTAAAAAGAAACATAAGCATTGTTGATGCCTATTAAGATGAATTTAAATACTACCTCTTTCTTAACCAGAATAATCAGTGTTATCTGAAATAGGTATAAATATGTACATATATGCAGGGAAACCCCATGTGATGACCACTCCTGTGACATGACCACCCCAGTGTAACTTGTACTGTCTTTGGTCCTTGACAAACATTTTTGACTTTTAAATAATAATAAATACTTGTTTGTCTTGTCACTGTTGAAACATATTGTCAGTTTAGCACAGTATATTGAGATTTTCAGTCTGAGATTTCTGCAGCTCTTCATTGTATGTGTCTGCATTCTGTCTAGCTTTCTTCATGATCAGCCAGAAGGGATGTTGGCAAGACATTTAAATCAAAATGACATGGCATTTTCCACTTTTGTTTACATAAATATTAGGATACTGGAACACAGCTGTCATTACGTTTATCAGATGCTTAGGTGGCTTCCTTTTCAGGTAAAAATTTAGGAAAGTACACCAAAAGGATTTAGTTTTTGGTTTATTAATATCACTTAATCCCAAAAAACTGGCCATCCAGAAGTATGCTGAAAAGTGATGTTTACATTTGTTGCCATGGTTTCCTGACAGGTGCAAACTGAGTGTTGTTTGTTTGGTTTTGGTCTGCAATAGGTTCTAGCCAGTGTGTTTGATGACCAGATAAACTGGTTTTGAAGCAGGACATTATGTAACCTAGTAGTGATTCAGTGGTGTAGGCTATAGTATATGTTTTTGTGGCCACATGTGGTCTGCCTTTGAAAGGTTTTGATCCCTGACCACAGGTCAGACACCAGCCAGCACTGAACAACCCACAGTAACCAGCCAACTGTCTGACTGACAGCTGCACAGGGGTGTGTCTCTGTCCATACAACCCCTCCAATCAAATCTTAACTTGTACTCTTTTACCCTACTTACCATCAGCCCACCCCTGTAGTTCTGTCCACTCTACCTTTTTTAGTACACACTTTGTCTTTATTGTTTCTAGTTCTTCCAAGAAAATCCTGTGTGACTACCCTGGCACTCAGTAGAACACAAACCTCCACTAAGACCAGGCCATCATACTGTCATACTGTTTCCAACCTTTTATCCAGATCCATGTAAAAATTTAATTAGGTCATTCCTGGCCTATGCTGCTCATAAAAGTCAGTTGATTAGCTTTTATTTAATCCTGCTAACAGACAAACCAGAAGACATTGAGGAAACCATAACCTCCTTAGCAGAGGTCAGTATTCTTTGAACTAGTGAAAAATCAATGAAATATGTTGTTTTCAGGGTTTATTCGGTATATAATTGTTGTGGTTTGGCTGGATATGAAAGTTTCACCTGCCCAGTTAAACCTTCTAATGGTGAGATACAATACAGTAGGAGTGAACTGATTCATGATTCAGCAGTGACCAGCCGGACGGATACCCTTATGAATATCCAGGGTTGATGAAATATGAGAATAAAGACCTTGTACAGGATGACATTATTTTGTGATCTTGCATATCTGTTCTGGTAAACATATTGACATATTGACCTAATTTTGGATCATGTTTCAATCTTTTCTTGATTGGCATTCAGTAGTTTTTCCATTTTTTAGTCTAAAATTACTAGCATGCAGTTATCTTAGTGATCATTATACCACATTATAAGAAATCATCCATTCACCAAGTTAAGAAAACAGATATATTCAAGCTCATTAAATCTTTAAGGAGGTTTTGCTGGATTCCTCCACAAATCTGCATAGAATTGTAATACAGACAGGTTCAGTGGTACATTTGTGTTGCACAGGTATTGGATGTATAGGTAATCATCCCCACATAGGATATTTTATATTATGGACTAGGGGTGTAACAATACATCAAATAATCAATGCATCGAATTGCAACCCTTCAATTAAATTGTGATAGATTCATGTCCCGCAAATTGATTTGTTTCCTTTATTACATTTTGTATGTACAATCCTGAAACCCTGAGTGAGCTGTTAACTTGGATAGAGCACACTTTTTCAACTCTGCTAAACCACTCCAGTTGCATAAAAACATAAATGGCAGCGATTAATACGGGGCAAGCTACGCTGTTCCATTACTTGATAAAATTAACCAACATCCACTGTGATAAAATATTTTTTTTTATTAAAATAAAAGTCTGAAATTCATTACTGAAGTAATTATTGAATCATGAATTGAATCAAAGGTAAAAAATCAATTAATTGAATATATTAAAAGGCCCCTTGCACTTCACAGGCCTTTTATGGACATTTCTCTATTACATGTCATACACTTTATTACAGTCCTGTGAATTTTAGACTTGTTCATTTCTGCTACTGCTAGTGTCCATAATTGGAAGTTTCCATTGTGTATGAACATGATTACCATCTCTACATCAAGGGTATAGTTTGTCAAACAAACCACACTCTTTTTTATGTTAAGTACTCTTCTTGATGTGTTCACAGGAGAACAAGTTATGGGTATCATATTAGAAAAAAATATGGGTCACAATGTCATTCATCATACTGGTCATGAGCTGCTTGAAGTGAGTTATCTGTCACTGTGTTCCCAGAGAAAAGATTTGTTTACATCTAGGGAACATCTTGAGTAGCTGCACAACTTATTTGGTGCTTAATGTGGAAGTATATATGTTGTTCATGACCTAGTAATGTATGTCTAGACAACAGAAGGTCCATAGTACCTGGTTCAGTGACAAAGTGTCCTGATAATTGGGTCACTGTTAATAGTTGTACTTGTGCATGCACAGGGACTTTTAATGTTCCACAAACAAAAAAAAAAGAAAATACAAGAATATATACTATCACTGTATGGCCTAACTAAAAGGTTTATACTCTATATGGCCTTATCTTAGTGAAAATTAAAGACAATCAGGAAATTATTACAGTTTTCTTTCATCATTCACTTATTTTGTTGTCAAATTTAGGTCAAATGAAATTTACCAGAAAAAAAATATTGCATCATTTTATCAGTATAATATAAATGTAAACAAATATAATATTTATTATTTGTTGTGCCATTGTAATAGATTTTAAAATCAAATATATAAATCAACCTCATGTATGCATGAGTCTGTGTGAGAGGAGATAAGCAAGTGCCTATGTGTGGCATCTCCTTGGCAAATCTGAAACCCCATATGTGCAGATGGTTATTAGCTGTGCCTTGTTCATAATATTTTGAGGGAACAGGTATAGGTGTGTATATATTTACATAAAGTATTGTAAAATAAGTAGCCTGTCCACCTGGGATTTATGTCAGGTACTCTACAAGACCTAGATCCCTGTCAGATCATTCTGAACCTACAGCAACAGATCTAGGCCATTCTAACACTTCCAAGTGTCAAGCAGGGTGAGAGATACTTGACTGATGTCATATGTCACCCCTCCTGCCCTGTCTAAACATGGCCAGGACCACAACCTATACCGGATAGTCCAGTAGCTGGTTTAAGTATCTGAGTACTAGCAGACCCAGATATCAGCCCCTTTTTTATGCATCAGCATTTTCTTAGGTTCAGTGTATCATAAAGTGTACCTGCATGCAGTCAGTTTCCCCAATCATTATCAGCTTCAGTTTTGTCATGTGACTTTCAGGGGTCTTGAATGTTATCATTGTAAATTCAGAGTTGCAGATAACCAGATTATGTTCAAGGTCATATTAGTTACTACAAGCAGTCTTATTTATTTGTTAGATCTATACATTTCCACTGTTCTAACATGAGAAATATCTACAGAGCTTTTCCAGTTTGTTAGAGCTTTCATTTATCAGTCCAGTGAAAACTGCAGTACTTACCCTTTATATTTTACACATTCAGCATTAATCTCTCATTTTAACCTAATTATCTCCCAATATGTGAATGATGAACAATGTAAAAAAATAGGGAAACAAGGTAGTTGTTCCTGGTTGATCCCCATATAGAGTCTTTAGGCAAAATGGTAAAATCTCAAGAGAACCCCAGAAACTGGCCTTACTGTATGAACTGCAGGGCTTGACTTTGGATAATTACTACCCTTGTGCATTAGAAACATGAATAAAATGCTCATTATTGATAATTCATATATACAATTTGACATATACATTCATCCTACCTAAGCTGACAGTTTCAACATTAAGCCATGTACTTCAGATCTTACTGGCTTGTCCTCTTTTTACTGGATCTCCGTCAAACACAATAACCACCCCTGTCTGGCATACGTCCTAGCCCGCCACAAAGTTTCATGGAATTTAGTTCAGTGAGTTTTGCACAGTCTTGCTAACAGTCAAACAAGCCAACAAAAACAGACAAAGGTGAAAACATAACCAGTTTGATGGTGGTAATAATATACAGTTTTAGCCATGCAGTAAAATTTGTATGCGGTATAAAATTTGTGTCTCCCTTTGTGAATGACACAAGGGGAACTGGATTCTTTCATTACAAGTGACTAACCTACAGCAGCGCTGTCCTTGTGAAGCCAAGCAGGTGCAGCTCATTGCTGCAGACAAACAACATAATTTGCAAGTGGTTGTCAGCAAATTTGGATTATGGAAAGCCGTATTTTAGTCTGCCAGCTCACAGAGAAAAAGATAGCACCATTTTTGGTAATTTCTATCAACAGGAATGTAAATCACTTTGTGTTGTTTAATGTTTTATGAAGTGTATGGGAAGTTTAGCCTTTTAAAGCTAGTGTTCCTGTCTGCAGTAAAGTGAACAATGAAATTATCTCCATTTTGTATCAGGGAAAGTTCTCAGAATACAAGCATTAACCCTTGCCTGGCTGGCAGTGTCCAGTGCAACTTGACTTCCAGTTTTCAAGATGACCTCAGCTTTCTGATTAATATTTCATTAAATGAGGTCTGTGAAACATCTAAGTGATGTTATGGTAATAAAATGCAGTGTTATAATGTTTGTATGTGATGGTGCCCTCACCAGAGGCATGAGAGCTCTCATGAAACAAATGTACATTATGTCAATCAGCCAAGTAACATAGTGTTTAACATGTTTGACTCATAAGGTGGTGTGAAAAGGGGGGCTGCATTGCATGTTTATGTCACATTATATTCATTAAATTAAGACCTCAAGCATAACAAAATGAGAAAGCATTTAGTAAACAGTGAAGGTACAAATAGTTACTTTTATCTAATAGTCTCTTTACATGCTGGTCCCTGGTTAAATTTTATTGCTTTCTTTGATATTGACCTGTGTATTGAGGTTTTATAGAACTATGTTTATGAGTTCTTGAATACCATGTTAAAATTGTGCACATCTTACAACAGAGACCAGTGGAAAATGCATACCTCTGCAAATTCTGCCCAAGTGGTAGTCACCCACAAAACCCATCTTTATTTATTTGGGTAAGAAAAAAAGAAGCCTGTTAAAGTTTTCAGAAGCCTTTGAAAATCTTCAACTTACAACAAGCCCTTTTATACAGAAGATTTTAATGATTCATAAAGCCAGCCTAGACTTTCATATAACAAGTGCAACCAAGTCAAGATAATCTTGTTTTAAAAATGGAAATGATGCCAGGGGTTATCACAGTGCATGTGTGATTCTCAAGTGTCAAGTAGAGAGTGTTAGTAATTGTGACCAAAAAAGTATACTCTGGATTAACCATTGACCTGACAGTTGTGAGATGAAGGAGAATACAGGGATTGAGATGTTTGATAAAACAGTTGTACCATATGTGTTAAACAGCTGAAGAGGATACAGTATAGCAGTCTCTACAGCTTCAAATGTAATCATTACTTATTTGTCATATGAACCCCACCGGTGCTACTCTCTGAAATATGCCAGTCAGCAGTGTTGTTGACATTGCAGTCATATTTAACACCTTGACTCATTTAATATTTTCTTTCTCCATGTGAATAACATATCATGTGGCATGGATAAGTTCTCCCTTCAGTTGTTTAGCATTTAAATGACAACATTAACATATTTTATAAACAGGCTACTGCACTGTGTAAATTTAATAATACAAGCAAGTTTGCTGTCTCACCATAAAAGCTTGGTGAGACATTGTACTCCTAAATTAGTCCAGCTGTCACAAACCTCTCAAAAAGTCTACAAGAAGGCAATGAATACTAATGAAATGAAGTTTTAAATCCTTTCAAAATGTTTTTTTTTAATATATAATAATTTTGAGCTGTTTAGATTATTTGGCTGAGGGGACAACATCTCAAGGACCTCCCAGTATGGTGGTCCAGGGGAATTATTATGATTTGGTTGTTTATGTGTATGTTAATTACTGCAGTTGACTGGAGCATTGTTTTATAAATCTGAAATTAAATAATCAATAGTTTGTAATGATAACTTTAGGAAACAATTATAAATCGACATACTATCTAGGAAATTGTGAACAGAGAGTGATCAGACAGAACTGCCTGTCTCGTGCGAGTCTTTTCCTAGGGCCCATTTGATGATACAGTTTAATAATGGTTAACTTGTAAGTCGTGAATATATATAATAATATACCTAACATTGCATGCCTTTATAAGTACTTTAAACATACAGGGGTGAATTGATCGTATAATAGAATATGGTTCACTAATTTGAGCATCAGCTTTTATTAGGTACCAACTCTTTGGTTAAGGGTGCACATAATAGTGTCTTGCCCCAGCCCTGGAAATTTTTTTATCCAGCACCATAATACCCTGAGAATAGAGCTCAGTGATAAAAAGTAGGTCAATATTTAGAAGGAATGATTAATTGCTGGTAAGCAAAGAAAGCTTGATGACTGGACATATAAATTTGCATAATTTATTATGTTTCAAACATACCCTGAAGCAGGTGTTTGTTCCCCATTAGCACCTGTTACAGGTGCAAATTTTGTGTAAGATCTGCCCATGGAAAGTTAAGTGTTCCCACAAATATCATCATATCATGTTTAATCCACTGACTAGTTGAGAGACATCATTTATTTGCTTCTTATTATCACTTTTAAACATTCGCTAACTAGACTGAAATGATCAGTGATTGTAATGTTGGCCATTTATATCCAAACTTGCTTTTGTTGCTGAATCACATGCATATTACCAGTCTTTGTGGATGGCAAGTATATAATAGAAGATGATATCAGGTAAATATGTGGAAGTGCTTCAGCCAGACATGCCAGGTGTCTTTCATGGCATTTGTCATATGAACAATACCATAGCAATTACAAGGAGATGAAAAATGAGAAAAAAATTACCCATTCAAAAAAAAGTATGTCAGACCTTGATACTGGACAAGCTCCTGTCAGGTAGAGTATGTGCATGTTATATTTGATATCAATTTGTAACCACCTGATTCTCAGGACTGATGAAGGGTGTGGCAATGGACAGTTTATGGTTCAGGGACACCATCTGTCACTGAACTGTACAATGATTATGACCCTTCAATGAAGGATAACATGCTTTGATGATGCTGCTTTAATGACTTAGAGCAACAGGAGGATAACATATGATTTGAGGTTCCTTTAGGCAGCTTTAACATTTTAAATTAAAGTAACTCAAGATTGTTTGCTGCTTTTACTTTTTTTAGAAATAAGATAAGAGAAACAGTAGAGGAAAATGTATATAATGATCCACAACCTCCAGTATCCTCCCCTGCTTAATCTCATTTCTTATTCAGCAGATTATTTATTAGGATTCTTGCTTGGCCTGGTGCACTGTCTTTTGACTAAGGATGGAGACAACCATGTAGTAACAATGATGTGTGACTGTTTAATCTTCTGGATTTCAGGTTTTATGTTCAGTTTGCTGGGAATAATCCAGTAGTTCTAAACTGTCCATTAGACATCAGAGTGATCTCTAGGGTCAGAATGAGATTTGGGGCACTAGTGGGGTTTGAACTCTGAAGCTCCATTTCAGGCATTTTGGAAAATGATCTACGACTTGCCTGTAAACATACAGTGTCTTCTATACAAAACTAGTAACAGTATGTGATAATTAGTAGTTTGCATCAAGCCAGAACTTTTTACTTTTTGACTGGTAGCCAACTTCACATATCATTACTTAAGCAAGCAAAAGTGAATGGGAATTTTGGCAGAAGATATATTTATCAGTGCCAAGTTGTCAAGTCTAGGTCCAGAGTACATATGATACCATTATGTATACACAGTGAGTGAGTTCACAAGTGGTTGTAGGCAGATGCTATTGTTCTATGCCTAATGTTTTAAGACAGCATGTGCTTCCCTTGGTTCCTGGTTTGGCTACAGGTATGTCATGTGCTGCAACATGGATCAAAGGACTGGTAGAGTGCTGTGCCAGCTAGCATTCCCCAGTGGGGGCATGATTGAGTAGAAAGGTGCAGACAGACCTGGATTATATTGGCAGTGGTCCTGCTCTCTCTACTTGAGTACTGGCTGACCTTTTGTCTCCCAGGCCAGGCTGCCCTCACCTGTGTAATACACCTCATTAAGCCATCACTTGAAAATCTGGTTTGAACAAACTGACATGATGGAGTTGCTGATCTCCTGGGATTAAATCAAGGTGGACCCATTTAGCCTTGTTCTTGAGCCAGCTAGTCCTTAAATTCCAGAAATTCATGTGGAATATCTTGCATCTGAAAGCCACTAAAGAAAGTCAGTTCATCACTCAGGGGTGTCGGGAGGGGGGGGGGGGGAATCTGTCAATAATGAATTTTTTCTTGTGTAGCATACAAAATTTGACTTTTCCAATACATTTTGATCATTCTGTTATTATGCAGTTGTTGTGAAGTGGCAACTTTTTAAGTTATTTGCCAGTAATAAAATTAAGGGATCATAGGAATATAGCCAATATCGTACCAATATCATTATAAATCAGCCTTTAAATATAGGGTTCTGATTTTAGCAAAGATTGCAGTAGCATTTTTATATAGCCAGAATCCCCTTAAATCATAAGTGTGAGCTTGTAAGAAAGATTTACAGGGCTGCAGATTTCAAGACAGTGACATCGGCGTGTAGACAAACACCTGTCTACATCCCACAACCCAAGGTCAGCCAGTTGCCCTGTCTTTTAAGATGTAGACAGAAGATAAATTTGCAAAAAATGTTCAAGTATGTCTGAAGCTTGCTTTGCTAAGGGGTATAAGACCTTAGATTTATATCATCAATATAGCTTTAAGGACACAAAGTTTGACACACTGAGGGTTATTATGGGATAAGGATGTTACATATACTTATGTGAGTTTGTAACAGCTGATCGGCAGTAAACCTGATATTTCTCACCTGACACCTAAGGTGATGCTACCAGGTTTATATCTGGTGTTGCAAGTGAAGAATATCAGTTTTTTCTGCACAGGTGTAGAGTGGTTTGAAGGCCAGTGACACAGCACTGGGTTATGGGTACACCTGCTTCCGTCTGACTGCATTTTATATTTGTGTGTTTGTAGCAGGATCAGTTTACCACTCTACTCAGCAAATACATAAGTGATTCAGCTATTTTCGTACAAAAAATTAAGAATAAATTCTAAATCATATTCTCAATAACTTTCCATTAAATCTTTATCTCTTACAAATACTTGGTGATTACATACATACAGTGGAACCTCCCATTTACAGGCACTGACAGACCATGGGTGTTTGGTGTAATACAGAGATGACCATAATAGAAAGGTGCCTGGAAGGAGAGGTTTCTCTGTACAATTTCTTCCACAATGCAACCCATTGATCCTTGAAACAGTTTAGAATGGATATAACATTTCCATTAGTACTTTGCAACTATATCATCTAATTCTTGTTTAGAAAATTGTAATGGTTTTATTCCAAATGTACATTGTATCATATGCTGATTTATATTTAATAGACTGGTATTGTTTGGGGTATCAAATATTTATTGTCCAAAATGTATCCAACATTTCAGGTAATTATGCTTTTGACAATTGAAGTTGTATCTAGAGTATTTAAAGTATGAGAAAACTTGGCAGTGAGATACAAAGCTAGAAAGTCAATCAAGTACCAAAGTACCCTTGGCCCATACCATCTTAGGTTACAGTATGCCACATATAAATACACAGTTTGTACTGTAATGCCACAGTTCTCACCATAAAAATGTTGTTTTAAGACATGTGACATGCATTCATTCTTTTATCTCTAATATAAAACTACAG
Source organism: Sipunculus nudus (assembly GCA_026874595.1). NCBI lineage: Eukaryota > Metazoa > Annelida > Sipuncula > Golfingiida > Sipunculidae > Sipunculus > Sipunculus nudus. The sequence continues at coordinate 16,880,186 of CM049306.1, read as the reverse complement.
TTCACCTTAGCATTAGGGATGGCTATGTGCAAGGGATTGTGGGTAAATTATGACCAGCTGTCATAATAGAAGTCTCCCCTGGTGGTTGTGGGTACAGTATTTCATCCTTAACACTTTTTCTTGGCATCCTTCATGCCCTGCTAGTACTGGACAATAGGATCAGTATTCAGGGGTCTTTGTGAAGGACTACTGTCACAGGTTGGAGCCATTCTTTTTTACACTGCGACAGTCAGTCCCCCAACTTCCTGCTGCTTAATGCTTACTAACTTTAGTTGAAGACAGGATGCTGAGGATGATGATGCTTTTAGCATGATGCTGCTGAGACAAAGTCATGTTATTGGTAACACATATCAGTTATTTTAACACAGAGTGAACTGTACTATATTCAGTGCTATGATGTGTCTGGGACACAGAACCAACAGTCTGAGTACAACCCATGTGCTTTATTAGAGCCTGGAGGTGACTATCCTGGCAGGTTGTCACGGAGGTGAATAGCACCTCAGGGATATATATATGTGTAGCAGATTTGACCAGCCATGCATAGGGACATATCAGAGTGGTGTGAGATGAATTCCTACCACACTCTCTCACCCACCTGTAGCTCTCTTCATGGCAGGCTCTGAATCCCTGTGAGCTGGGCTGTCAGATGCTGCTTTCCCATGGTCTGGTGGCTGACACAAAAGCCCTCAAAAGAAATGCTCCGTGGGCTAGAGAAGCAGCTGAGTGATTCTCATTGGTTGTGGTGTTATTTTTATATGAACAATAATATGCTGCTGAGTTTTATCTGCTCGGACTGTTTACATCAGTTATCACTCTGATGAAAATCACAAAATTTGCCCTTGAAGTGCAGTTTTTATCACATCATGTATTGACACATGTAGTCCTACGACTACCATACATCTTGATTCTGTTAAGAGTATTTTTCTAATCAATTAAAGTGTAATATTGTCAATATTTTTACTTATTGGATTCATGGAATCTCTAGTTTTGGGGCCATCTTATTCCTTGTATTAAAGTCAAAATAAATATATACCCTGTCCTAAAATACCATCAGGTCAACCAAGAACACCAGGACTTTTAATGCTATAAACCAATATTTCAAAATAGAAAATATGATGGAATGCTTGCCAGTCACATTTTTTAATGTATATTTTGGATGTTTTGTCTAAGAATGTTTTATGGTCACCACGCCAGATACATAAAGTGAAATCAGTTATCGCATGAAAGTTTACAAATGACTTGAAGATAAACATTTTGTTATAGACATAAGCTGAGCCTCTTGAATCTGTAATAACAGGAAAAGTTGGTGACAGTATGTTAGTGTGTGTGAGGTTGAACACCTGTGCAGGTGTAATAGGTGTAATACATGACCACTTCTGGAGCTGCTGCCAAGAACATATGCATGAGTACAGTTCAGGACTGATTTATAGTGGGGTCTGGCTGTGTGGCCTGCTGCTACCAGACTGCCCCAAGCACTGTTTTACATGTGGTTCTTAGCTATTTTAGTCTAAGAAAAACACATTGTTGTCCTGGCTGACCCCATCAAATGACTAGAGGATGGCCAGGTACACCTGTATATGTGCTAAAGGTAACAGACTGATAGGTGGCAGGGGATGCTGAACATCTCAGGTTCAATAACTGTAAATTGTTTATGTTTAGCTTAACACTATATTGGTGATGTTAGATTGCACAGGTAAAGGTAAACCTGTATAAGTATATTGAGATCTTGTACAAGTTGAGGGATCTTAACTTATTCTAGAAGCATAAGCAGGAGCATGCATGGACCTCTCCAAACCTTTGACATTCTTGGTTATGTATTATGTAGGAATTAAATGTTTAATGTCATACTGCAAGAGCAGGCTCAGGAAACAATGTCATAACAAATATTTAGTTCTCTATTGAATGAGTGCTTAAGTTCAGTAAAGTTTAGATTAAAATTATGCATGTGTTTCTTTGTCAGTTTTAAATATTTGTTTGTGGCGGGGGCATATAGTTTTAGCCATGTCCTTCATTCCGTCCTTCCGTCATTCCGAAATCAAACAGTTGTACGGACTTTATTTCACAATGCCTGCAGATATTGGCCTAATTTTTGGTGTGTGGGCAGATATAGACCAGTTACAGATGGAGTTCCCGTTTCGTCCCGGTTGACCTACTTTTGACCGTTTTACAGCTCTTAATCTTAGAAAATTTCATGAAAAATAGAAGTTTTCATGACAAATACACATGTACGGACTTTTTTTCGCAATGCCTGCAGGTATTGGGCTGATTTTTTGTGTGTGGGCAGATAATGACCAGTTACAGATCGAGTTTGCGTTTCGTCCCGGTTGACCTACTTTTGAACGTTTTACACCTCCTTAACTTAGAAAATTTCATGAAAAATGAAATATTCATGACAGATACACATGTACAGACTTTTTTTCGCAATGCCTGCAGATATTGGCCTGTTTTTTGGTGTGTGGGCAGATAATGACCAGTTACAGATCGAGTTCACGTTTTGTCCCAGTTGACCTACTTTTGACCGTTTGACGGTGCTCTAACATGGAAAATTTCATAAAAAAGTGCACATGTATGGACTTTTTTTCGCAGTGCCTGCAGATACGGGCCTGATTTTTGGTGTGTAGGCAGATAATGACCAGTTACAGATCAAGTTCTTGTTTTGTCCCAGTTGACCTACTTTTGACCATTTGACTGCTCCTGAACATAGAAAGTTTCATGAAAAATAGAAATTTTCATAACAAATGCATATGTACTGACTTTTTTTCCTCAATGCCTGCAGATACCACCCTGATTTTTTATGTGTGCACAGATAATGACAGTTACAGATCAAGTTCGCGTTCCGATTGTTTGTTATGGCTCCTAAACATAGAAAATTTCATGAAAGACAGAATTTTTTTGGAAAATGCACATGTATGGACTTTTTTTCACAATGCCTGCATATACTGGCCTGATTTTTGGTGTGTTGCTTGATAATGACCCGTTACAGATCGAGTTTGCATTTTGCCCTTGTGGACCTACTTTTGACCATACGACACCTCCTGAACTTAAAAAAATTTTCAAAATTTTACAAATTTTTCTAATTTGCCCCAGGCGGGGGCATTCGTGTCGTTCCGACACACTTAGTTCAAATTCAGCCTTTGGAAGAACAGGACTTGTTTTACTAATATATATTTAGTAAAACCATGCCCTGTTTGCATACTTTGCCAAAAACAGCATGGCAATAGACCTTTTCCATTTCCGTAACACATGTTGGCGATATTTAACATCTATGATTTGGGGGTAGTACACGTGTACAGGAGTCAACTGTAGAAACGGTTGTGTTTTTGGCCCTGTTGCATTAAATCCACTATACACCAGTATCACCCATTATTCACCTAAGTCCACCATGAAACGACAAAAGTATGTTGCAATATAAGATAAAACCAGGAGGGACCTTATTTGATCTCATATTGAACTTATGCTATAGCCTATGATGCAGGGCTAACCAGGGGAGGTTTTAAATTAATGTGACAGGTACTGGTCATATACATATTATATATAATACAGGCTATAGGCTATACATATTATTAATAATACAAGTGAAAAAAACAGGTACTAGTGAAACTGACATGTATAAACACAGAAAATTGTTAAATTGGTTGTGTCCTTGACAACTGTGAGAACTGGAATGAAACAACTTGTTCATGAAGAAAAGCTGTGTTTACTTCTGACAATCCATGGTGCAGAGTGGGTTAAAAAATAATAAAAGTTAATTAGGCATTCATGAACATTTTATACATGAATTATGAATCTCCCAAAGGCCTATATACCCAGTTAGCACAAAACAGTTTTGAAAATGTTCTTAAAATGTTAAAAAAAAAAACATAAAAAAACAAAAAAATATTTTTCAAGTGCATTTAAGCTTAACATTTTAAAAATTTCTTATGAAAAAAATTTCATAATATTTTTTTAGAATGTAATCAAAATATTTCTTTCATACATATATCATTTTGACAGAGCTGTAAGTATAATTAAAGCTAAATATACTATTATTATATATTAATATTTTTTCAACACTACATAAAAAGTTAAAATGAATTTGTCACATTTTAAACATTTCTAACATTTTTTTCTATGAAATTATAGAAATATTTCTGATTGAGACATCTGTGCAACTTATTGAAAATGTTTTGTGCTATGTGGGTATATTTACACGTTAAATTACCAATTTCAGTAAACCAATATGATTAACAAAAGTATACAATGCTATGTCACTAGGGTATACTTGCATTCTGTTTAATATTTATTGGTCACCTGAACACTCAAAACTCAAAATCAAATGAACAAGATATCCTCATCTCCTCTTACCACTTATGTTCACATGAGCCCTGGGGGTCAGCTGACCCAAACCCAACACACTACAGTGTAAATGCACTCAGTGCACATGCTTGTGGAAAAGGTCTATTATAACCATTTATTTTAATGTCTTGTCTTTATTAAACATTTTAACACTTACAGTACACAAAAACTCTGGTTGGTCTGGTTCTTTTAAGTTCTAGATCTCAAGAGGAAAGGTGAATGCAGTATCAGTATAATTAAAGCTTGATTAATGGGGCAGTGTCTCTAAGGTTTAAATAAGAAATATTGTAAAAACCAGAGAGAAAAATACCAAGGATAGCTTATGTATATTATCTCAGGAGGTTACTATCACATTAATACTAACAGTATAATGAGCTCTACATGTATAAATAATCCTGTAACCAGGCAATCCTCAGAACTTTGTGATAAGTTTTTGTCCGAGGTGTGAACTTTGCTACTCTATCACTACATCACAAACTTTCCCTCCCGCACATTGGAGAAAAAGATTTGGAACAATTATTTGTTGGAGCAAAGAGTGTGTGTGGTAATGAGTTCCAGGTCACTGTGTTACAAGACCTGTGCTATGAAGTGGTTTGTTATTGTATATTTTGTCACTGTTAGGAGACCAAGTCAAAGAGGACCACCAGGCAGTCTTCCCACAGGTAAATAATGTGGAAGTCTGGGGAGAAAAAACTCATTATCTCCAGTTACAACTTCATGTGGAGGTATCAACAAAGCACAGGCTGTGAACTTGCCTATCTTAAGGTGACCAGACAATACAGGATGACCTCTGTAAGGTGGTCTGGTGAACTTTTTACAACAAGCTAGTTTCCTTACCCTATATTAGGAATGATTCTTGTTATTTGATTTTGCATGTGTGGAGTATATCCCCCAGTTTCACTTTATAAATCCACTAGGGTCAGCTCACTCTGGAACCAGTGTCTATGGAGAGTTGAGGCTACTTATAGAGCTGTGGAAGATGAGACTATTATAGCAGGTGCCACACATTGAATTGTGGGTGGCCTGTTGGTAGTTCTAATGGACTTCGGCCCATCTGTCACAGTAGCCCTACTTGCCTTTTTCTGCTGCTTTGAACATGCCCAGTCCTTGTCTCCCATGGTCACCCTTCTCTTTGTTGTTCATTGAACTTTGCGGATAGGTCACTTTTGAGTCAGACATTTAAAGGCTTACAGCTTAGTATGTGGTGAACTTTCTAACATCAGATGTGAACATGAAACATTTCAGATTCCCATTGTTAATACGGGTAAAATTGTAATCAGTCATAGGTTTAAATGAAAATTAATCACCCCAAATAATGATACTGTCAAGTCTTCATTTATTACATTGAAAATTATTTCATGATATGACATGTGTCACTGTGATTTAATGTTTTACAACCCAACTTTCAACACCTTAACTTCATCTACCATCATGCAGCTTTGGTGAAAACTGATCTGTGTACCAAAATATATACATATATCTGCTAAACATTGTTTGTGTTTGTGTATGATATGTTTATGTATAATGTTAGCCTATAAACAAAAAGTCCAAACAAAAACTTGATGTGCCTCTTGAAAAACTAGGGCCTAATTCAGTTTGTGAGAATGGTCTCTTTTCTGTGTGACAGCAAACAACAGGCTCATAAAACAAAAGAAAATGTTTGTTTAGTAATGTTTTGAAACAGACCGACATTTAGCTGCCAGATTACAGGTCAGAGTTTACAGCCCAGACTCACTCACATACCCCTGATGCTGGACAAGATAGTTTGGTTGTAGCAAGTGCTTTCCTGTGTACACATGGACCAGTTGTGATCCCAGTTAGGGAATAATAGTATGTGCTACCTCAAAAACAGCTGTGGAACTGCCACCCATAACTACAGGAACTACTGTTAGTCCCAGTATCCATGGTGCTTCTATAAGAAAAGAAAATTCTACAAAAAAAATATTTCTGTATTCTCCCTCCTTTATAAATCACAATTGTTACTTGGATGAAGTTATTCTCAACTGGAACACTTTTTTTTCTATTCAAAAAATTAAATACTGTTACAGATTTTCCAGTATTTGGACTGATGTCTATTAAATGTGACTTTTTGCATTTCTTTGCTTTGTCAGCTATGCTGACATTGCAGCATTGTGTTAGATTGCACTCCAGCAAAGAACAACAAAGTAACAATAACCTTTGACCTTGAGCTTTGCAGAACTGTTGAAATACTGCTGTTGACAGATCACTTATTTAATGCTAAGCTCAAAGTTCCCACCAACCATTGTTTTACCAACACTTCATTTCAGGGAACTGATTGTTTTGTTTTGTACATTCATGAAAAGTTATACTTCTTAGTGTCAAAAGAAATAAGAGTAGATTTCCATTAATAATGAAAGCTCAGCAGTTTAATATATATAAGTTTTAAGGACAAAGCTACTGTTTAAATAATTCTTGAAATATTAACACAGTCTGCATGGAAGGCTTATAATCATTAATCACAAAGGCAAACAGTGATACAGACATTAACCTCAGTTTCCCATATTACCCCTAACATAATAGCTAATTAATTACAATGTGAAAAGAGTAAATTGTTGATGCAGACTAAATACATCTTGAAAAAGGCAGTAAAAACAATACACTAAGGAATGGAAGAAGACAATGTACCAGCCTGCAATCTGTTACTGATAATACAGCAGTGGTGGCAGTTAAACTGTCACCAGACCAGACAAAGGTCTGTATATTTGGTCTGTTCTGCAATATGGACACGTTTACCAGATTTACTGAGTGTCTACATGGGTCATACAGTTTGCCCTAATTTTCTGTATCTGGAAGGATGCACCAGACTTATGTGTCGAGTCTTTCCCATGACAGCTTTAAGACTTAAGCAGCCTAAGTCATTATAATACTGTACCAAAGATTAATATGAATGATGCTTGAAAGTTTATGCACCCTTCATACCTTAGCCAAAAGAAAATTATGCCACTTCAATAGTCCCTCTATCTTGATCCCTGCTAGTGATCAGTGGAGTTGGCCCATATTCTACCTCTTCACAAAGTTTCATGGAAACTTGTTCTCTTGAAACTTGAAACTCTTGACTCGAAGAAAATGTAACCTCCTGTGTTGAAGTTAATTATAGGAATTTCACCATCTGATTTTCATGAGTATATTATGTAGGTAGTGTACACCTTCCCTATCACATCTGACGTGATTAGAATTTATATGATAACGAGACTTATATATGGGTTAATGATGTATGATGGATACCAGTAATGGCTTTTTCCTGAAATTTAACAAATTAGATAAATTTCTTAATAAAAGAAAAATATAAGATGACAAGCTTATTTAAAGATTTTAAGACTTAACCGTGAAAGTTTATCTGTCAGATTCAGGAAACATGAGGTGGAGTTGTCCTGAGTGAACTTCCCAGTGTATTGGTCTCAGAGTACCAGATGCTTATAGTGTGTGTTCCTTTGAAACATTGACATGCACATTACAGGGCAGAAGAAACTTTGTTTTGTACCACTTGGTGGTCTGCTCCACCATAGGAGTTCTCTGGATCTGGAAGTCTTCGTTGTCATGTAGCCAGGGTCAACCCATGTTTCATAAGTATACTCATATCACAGCCAGAACATGACTTGACCATGTTTCACTAAGTGTGGACCAGTGTGAGCTGAGACTTGTTTACACTAAGCATATACTTGTTACAATAATCAGGATGGTTGTGGAGGGACCTGCCACCTGCTATACAGTCACAAGGGAGCTGACACAGGGAGAACAAACATTTTTGGCAGGCTCCTGATTTAGTTACAAAGCTACAAATGCAATGACAAACATATCAGTAGACCTGACAAATGGAGAATATTTGTCTGATATTTCGCAAGACCCTGATTTACTTATAGAGGCACAAGGGCAGTAGTAAACATCATCCAAGTTGACAAAAAGGAAATATTTGCTTATTTTGACCGTAGCATAGGGATATCATCCAAGTGGAAGGCTGTCAATAGTCATGCAAATTTAATACTATTTTGGTAAAGGTCTTCTATTCTACTTGTCAAGTCAGGTACAAAAATCTGCCCAGGGCCTGTGGTGAAAGTATTTGACTTTTCAAGATACATTTTCATTAACATGATCAGCATGTCCTGTGGTATTAATATATAAGGAACCTGCTTATATCTTTTTTTTTAACATTTAATAATGCATGTGCTAAGTGAAATTAATTTTTATATTGCTTCAGTTACACAATAAATAAATCACTTTTACTTTTTTTCTTTGTAGCATATTTAATAGTAACATATGTAAACAATATTTATGCATTAGTTGATCAACATATTCTGACAGTAAAAAGAACTTTTATTTAATCTGTAATTTTCCTAGGTATCCACTCTGAATAATGAACTGAGAGAGTAATGAAGTGACCTCCTTTTTAAGGAAAGATGGATCTTCATTCACTTCTCATTTATGATTAAGAATAATGACAACTGCCTCGATATAATTATAAAATTGCTTTCAGTGAATGCATGTCTTTATCTTACCTATGTATTACCCAAGAACTCATATTGTAACCATACTTCTATTCATACATACAGCCAGAATAATATTGTTGAGGAAAAAACAGAATATCACTGAACCACAAATCCTGCCCTAAGGCTGAAGAGCCATAGGATGAATAGGGTCATAATTTACAGAAGAATAACATTGGGGGGTTTACTGTTCCAGGCCTCTCACTTGTACCACTGTTATTAAAGAAGTCCTCACTGACAGCTAAATTTACATCAAGTTCAGTCAATTGACAGTAACACAGGAGATGTCAAGCTCACTCATGTACGGAGTACCTACAGTTAAGCTTCCTAATAAATGTTATAATTTCCACCAAACAAGAACCCTAGATTTTACTTGAAAATTATCATTATTGTCCAGGTTTAGAATATATAATACTTCAGCTGAACAATAGCAAATTCATATTTCAAAAATGATAATTTAGGGCAATTGTTTATATAAATGGCATTTGTAGGTTAATAAGCAACATACAGGTATATATTTTCTATGGTAACCCTGTATTTACAATTGGTTGGTTGATAATGGTGCCTTGTATGGAAACGTTAGCGTTTCATTCTTTTTTTTATACAAATCACACAACAGGTGTATATACACATTAAGTTATGTCAAAACATTAAAAATAATATATATCATAATCATATATATCTAATCATATTTTTTCTCAAGATGACAATCATATTAGGCACTTTCAATAAAAGATATATCATATGACATAGGGTGACAGACACAGTGAAGCTCTTATAGGAGATAACATTATAAAAAATAAATTCAGCTGTTTCAGAAAATAATATTGTTTATTTATTCACTTTGCAGTGTGATTTAATAATGCTTGATTGCATTTCACTATAACTACAGTGTAAGTGAGGTAGGACCACTAAAACAATAGACACAATATAATGTTAAAAATCAAAATTAGTAAAAGACAATAGTGATAAGAAAATGGAAGATGAGGAAGTTATTGTAGTTTGTACACATCCATAGGAAGAGAACCGGGAGTGAAGTGTGATATGACATAAACAAAGCCATGCTTTTCTTGTGAATCTTCCATAAGGTTATGTGTGTCATTTGTAATGACAGATGGCAACATGTAATCTTTTTTAACCGCAGCCATTGTGTGTCAGTGAGCATCTTCTCTGATATTGTTACAGCCACATTGAACAGAGCGTGAGAAGGGAAGCCCTGCTGTTATAAGGTTTTTCCATTCATTGTAGCAGAGGAATGAAGGAAATTCAAGTAAATGAGTCAGCATACTTACTATTTAAATATGACCACCTGCTTTGAATCAGAATGATGCATAAAAAAACCTATCACACCAGCTACACACAGTGATGTGTATCACTGTTATCATATTCTATCATTCTTGAGTAAAAGCCGGGGTATACTTCTCTCAATTGCATAACTTCATTTCAGCAAAGAAAATCAGTAAAAACATTTTATTTAAAGTTCATTCATTGAATTAGCTAAAAGACACTGCTAATTTTGTTAACTTATTTATTGTTATTGAAGCTCTCTTTATATGTATTTTATAATGGAATACAATATAATAACATACATGAATAGCTTAATTGCATGTTTACATGTTAACCAGTAGATTGTCATCTTTTGGGTTCATCATAACATTTTTGCTCACCTGATCAGGTGTGCAGGTGCTCTTTTACCTGACAGTGTTAATTAAGGTACATGCCTGTGAGATATGTGAAATGAAAAGAACATATGTATTTAAAAAGCAATTTGCCTCCATTAAAGTCAGAAGTAACAAAAAATAATATTATAACTTGCTTTCATCTAATAGAATGTTGATGATAAAGATAATGGTTTATTGTTGCACCTATCCAACATCTGACTTTATCAAAAGGAATCAGAAAATAGATTTTATCTTGTATCAATGATAATTATGCCTTTTTGTCCTGACTATGTTTATTTAGCCAAGCATATTATTAAGACCAAAAATATTTCTATTCTTTTTATACAGTTTGAATTGAAAATTACTGTTAGCTAGTCATTAATTTTCCTTTATTTACTGCATTTAAGATTACTGTTCTTTTGGTATTAAAAAGGATATATTGTGACCTAGTGAATGCATCATCTCACATAGACATACAACAATAAATACTGGTACTGATTCCTATAACAATATACCGTGTCTTGGGCATAAATGGTGAGTTGCTAACTATTGTCAGCCTTTTTCTTTTTCTGACATGGTATTCTGTCCATGGATACAAAAATGAAAAGAAAAAAAAAACAGGAGCCTATAGCTTAACAGTCTATCTAAAGGTGAATTTGTAGGTTTGATATCTGCTTTATCTTTCACATTAATTGGTTATTTTATGTACAGATCTTGTAGCCCCTGAAGCAAACACTCCAAGCAACTGGGAGAGGAGCTAAGTTCTGAAGTTCTGGGTTGGACAGTTGTTAATCATCTAGCATATATATAAACCTTTGTGAAACACATCTCGGTGACAGTGATAATGGATTTGTTTCAATGATTTTGCTCAGGAGTCTCATATGCAGAGGCAGTCTCAAAAAGAATGCAAAAATCTTTTGGCTTTGCCCACTATTCTAACATCATGCTTCATAAAGATGAAAGATATAAAGACACAGAGAATAAAGTATTGAAGCAGTTGATCAAGTAACATGCACAATTTAGTTGATTGTTTTTTCAAGGTGCTATTTGCATTGGTTTGGAATCTGATAATACTCTATAGATAGTATAGACATAAATACTGAGAGGGCAAAAGATCTTGTCTCAAGACAAGCAAATCCCAGACTACCCTGGAAAGGCAGCTTGCTGCAGGGCTGCTTGTTTAAAAGATGTCTGTGAAGGCTGTCAGGCTTGCTGTCAGGAAGCTGCACAGAGGTGGGAAAGCCAGCACCATGGTAAACTAGTGTCAACAAATACAACTGTTCAACAGTCTAGTTTCATGGCAAGATGGTATAAGCCATAATGGTTGATTTACATGGCCCTCAGCTGTGCTTCACCTACCAGAGAAGCTTGAATGGCCAATGTTAGAGAATCACTTCAAAGGACTCCCACCACCATGTAACATGCTGCCTTCAACAAACAAGGTTCCTTACTGTTTCTGGAAAAAACAATTGTTTACTTCTTGTTTTTATTATGGTAAAGAAACACAGAAATGATATATTCATTAGCTAGAGACACCAGAGCCTGTTACAGATAAAAGAGAAATGATATGTTTTTTTTTAACTGCCTTGGTGTTTGGTGCATAGATTATCTCTAATCATCCTTAGTTTTCAAGTTCAACATTCCTGTCTTCATAATTTGTATTGTTCAATTCATATTTCTGTCTTAAGTAACTGGTTTAACCTTTCTTGTCACGTTTAAATTTTTTCTAAGCTTTCCCTGAACTGAGCTGTAGCTGTAGACAGGCACTTTTATATTGTTTAATTGAGAAGTTATGATAAGAATGTTTGGAATAAATATCATGCATAGATGATTTTGATTTTCCTTCATTGACGGATGAATAAAGGAGGGCCAAAATAAGATATGTTTGGCTGACTTTCACTGCTTTGATAGTTGAAACATGATCATAACAGTTTTATCTTTTAAATTGTAACTACCGTGGGGAAATATGATAAAGATTTCTGTCTTAAAATGTACTGAGTGAAGATAATTTCTAATTCAGTATAAACCCAAAGTGCCTTTTTGATGAACAGATTAGTTTCAGATTAAAATGCTTCACTATGAAGATAAGCCTGTTTGTCAGGTCCTGATAAAGCATTGGCTTAACAAGAGGATACCGGTTTTGTGCTCTGAAGGTTTCCTGCATTTAATCCATCCAGTGCCAATTATCATGTTCCTTCAGCATTTAGCAAAGCAGCAGGCAGTTACCTTCATACCTACTTCAACCTTGAATTCAGACCTCGTAGACTAGTCACTTTCAACAAGATTCAATAGAGGTCAGTGTTCACCTGTTTGTTTGTTTGCATGTGGCTGTGTTTATTCTTTTGCCTGCATTCAAAATATCTCACAAGTTGACCTTGGATCTCCTTCCTATGGGTAATGGAAATAGAAAGAATTGGTTGAATTTTTAGTTGACCCAGATCAATTGGTCTTTGTGTGTACATCTTTTACAAGGCAGCTCAAAAGATTTAGGTACTAGTCCTGACATCTGAAGGAAGTAAAATGCACTTTGATTAATCCCCATGGCATTTCCAAGGAAGAGATTAAGAAATTCTAGTTTGTTAATATGTAGCTTTTCACATGAGGAGAGGTATGCAAACTACTTGGTGCTTTGTTTCCCCTTTGCCTGGAAGGTTTGGTACCTGTCAGCATGCCAGTGTGCTGTAATGCTGGTGTTGTCTGTGTAGCCTTGCTTCTGTACATCACCCAGACTTCTACCACAGGTCATGCCCTGTGTCACTCATTTCATCCAAGGTACACAGACTCATGTCTTATATGAAGGAGTTGTTTTAAGATGAGCCTCTGGCTGATAAATTGACTATGAATTGAGTTAGATTGGTACCATTTGTAACAGTAAATCTCTGGGAGTTTGAAAAGGGCATCTGATAGAGGTCCTTTGACTCTAATGTTACAGTATTTGCTGGCATATGACTTGCAGACAGCTATACTTTGATCTAAATGTTATGTGCTACCTTATACTCTATTTATAATTTACACTGATTGGTAAGGGTCAATCATGCTTGTTTCAAAGAAAGGTTTTGTCTTTAACACTGCTAAATTAAATTAAGTTCATATATCACATGAAAATAAATGTCAGACCTACACTGGTAGGCATTGTTGCTTTTACTTAAAGGTTATTCTGTGTATGAAATTACAAAGTCCATGTATACAAGATCATATTTGTTGTCATTTCACTGTGATAAAAAGTTGAGACATAGACGATATTATTGTATCGCCAGACAACGTCTGGAGATACTATGGTTTAAGCATGGTTGCTCTGTCTCCGCCACCGCCGCAGAGATTTCATTTGGACGCTATAACTCAAAAAATGTTTCACAAATCTTTTAACAAACTTGAAATGTGCAAAGATATGGGTGAGAGGACGAAGCTTATTTAAAATGGGGTCATGACCTTTACTAGGAGAGTGACCTTGACCTTGAATAGTTCCAATTTTGGGGAAAATTGCACAAATTCTTTAATATCTCAAGAAATCTTGCATTGATTGATCCAAAAATCAACTTGACCAAAGATCTTGGATAATGTTGTCATTTACCGGAAACTGGTGGCACCACCTGTTATCCTTTTCTTGTTTTCCTGCCATTTAATACCCCCTTCATTGCCACTTAACAATACTGTGAGCATTATAAGTCAAAAACTAATGGACAGATTTCTTTCATATTATGCATATACATAGACATGGGTTACAGGATGATGTATTTTTAATTTTGGGTCATGACCTTTCCTATGAGAGTGGCCTTGACCTTGAATATTGTGATATATGGTGAAAATCACACAAAGTCATAAATATCTCAATAAGGGATGCATGGATTGGTCCATAAATCAAATCAGTCGAAGATCTTGGATAGCTTTGTCTTTTGCGGAAGACGGGTGGTGCCACCTGTCTTTCTCTTGTTTTAGTGCCTTTTAATACCCCATCATTGCCACTTGACAGTACTGTGAGTATTAAAAGTCTAAAACTTATGGACAGATTGGACAGATATTGTGCTTGTACATTAATCTTGGATACCTCCATCTTGTATTCAAGACTGGTGGCGCTATCTGCAATCGTTTGCCGTGGCGTCCATCTGTACATATGTGCTTTGGGTGAAAATTGCTCATATCTCTGGAGTGGTTCAAGGTAATTGTCTGAAATTTGGCATGTCCATCCATATTTGGTGAAAAATATTGTTTCTCAAATTGATAGATGTTCCATAGTCACTTGCAAAGTGTCAGTATATGCTGTTGAAGATGGGGGGAACTATTCTTAAAGGGGGAATTAATTGTCTGGCAATACTATGGCGCCTGCGGTACCAAGAAATATCTGGTTACTTTCCGGTTGACTAAAGAGTCCTGCCTTTATGTACCAAATACCCATGTTTAGATAATATTTTTTTCCACTTTTTAACATATTTCATTAATACAATCTTATGCCACCCATGTTACATGTTATGTATATAGCAAATAAATTTTTAATTTGTTTGTAAAATTGGTCACTGGACTATGATAAGTTACTTTTCATTTAATGTTATCCTTGATCCCAGCGTCACACATATAATGCTGTACTTAATCTCAAATGTCAAACATTTTTAGCTCAGCTGACTTTCAGTCATGCTGGGCTATAGCGATGGGTCTTTGTCCGTCGTCCTTCCGTCTGTCTGTCCGGCCGTCCGTCCGTTAGCAGGGCACAAATTGTAACCGTAGGGGCTAGGGCCATGAACCCTATGCAGTCTTAGAGGTTCTAAAAAGATCTCCTTGCAAACCTGAAATTAGGTCACTGCGACCTATATTCTCGAAGTTATGGGGTGTGTTTGCACCCCCCAGAAATAATTCTTTTAGAGAAAATTTTCATCCCAAACCTTCCATCTTTCACATACAGCTCACCTACCAACATGGGAAGAACCATAATTATTTTGAGGTCACAAGGTCAAAGTCAAGGTCACAGTACCAACTTCTTTGAAAAGCCTGTGGATGCATTTTAAGCCAAACCTTTCATCCCAATTCTTTGATCTTTCACATATAGCTCACCTACTAAGTGGGAGAAGAATCCTATAGATGTTGAGGTCACAAGGTCATAGGTCAGGGTCACAGGATCCACTTCTTTGAAAAGGTTGTGGACACATTTCAAGCTAGACCTTTCATTCCAAACCTTTCAGCACTGATATCGCTTCTCTGCCAACAGGGGAAAAGACCTGTTGATTTTGAGGTCAAAGGTCAAGTTCACAGCACCCTCTTCTTGCGTGGAGTTATTTTCAGGCAAACTTTTCAATCTATACTTTCCATCTGTCATATATGGCTTACCTACCAATAGGGGAAGAAGCCTATTGATGTTGAGTTCAAAAGGTCAAAGGTCAAGGTCACAATATTGTTCTAAATGCTTGTGAACATATTTCAAGTGAAACTGTTCAACTCAAACCCTCAGTCTTTCACATATGCCACATCTATGCATCACTGAATGTGATTCAAACTTCATATTTATGGGTCTTTTTGCATGAAGAAAAAACTAATTGATTTTGAGGTCAGCTGGTCAGGAGGTTAAAGGTTGCAGGTCTAAGTTATTCACTCATTGGTTGCCAAGTAATTACACCCGGCCAGATGTAATTGGTTAGTAGTTACCCATCATTTAGAAAGAATCCAGTTGATATGTGGGCAAAAGGCCAAGGTCATAGGTCAGGTCAACTTATTTTGTAGACCATCTCTATTTTTCTTGTATATATAAGCTTGCACTCTAGCTGGTAAATCTCACCGTGTGGCTGTAATTGTGAGTGACACTGGTGACATATGACTCCCTTTTGTATCAGGCTAATAAATGATAAGGCTGAGTGATAAGTACCTTGTTACTGCATAACAAAACACTGTTGTTGGAATACTTCAGCCAGGAATTAACACTATGAGAGTATAGTATTAAGGTTTAGCTACTGATTTATAAGATGATGGGAACATTTTGCAGTTTTTAATTATGGAATCATAGCAATAAACTTCGTTTCCTAGATATCTGAATATTTTTATAAAAATCACCACATACAAAAGCAAGTGTTTGTTCTCATAATATGTGGATGTGTACTTG
Source organism: Sipunculus nudus (assembly GCA_026874595.1). Classification (NCBI taxonomy): domain Eukaryota; kingdom Metazoa; phylum Annelida; class Sipuncula; order Golfingiida; family Sipunculidae; genus Sipunculus; species Sipunculus nudus. The sequence continues at coordinate 16,863,606 of CM049306.1, read as the reverse complement.
ATTTAGGATGGCTTTATTTTATTACAAGACTCTTAGTCATGCTTTCTGCATTTCTATTCTTTCAGGTTTTGCAGTTTACCAACCCTGCTGACCCCATTGAAAAGCAGAGTGATAATAAAATATATTGGACCTACACTTTTACATTTGCATATCTATAAATCTGATATGAGTGCCTGAACATGCCTTTTGAATTGTTTTGGACATTCATTACTGTAACATCATTTGGAGAATTTGCCCCAAGTTTGGTCTCTTGTTGGAGGATGTGTGATATCAAATGTCAGACTTGTCAGAAATCCATTATATCTGCCAGTTAGCCGCCTTAGAAATCTTTTTTTCAGTGCAGTTTCAGTAATTTACCTTCAATTTTTGGTCCAATTTAGAGAATGGTTGTTGTCTGATTTCAGACCTGTCAGAAGTCAAAAATGGCCACCAGGCTACCATCTTTAAATTCCTTTTGATCATATTATCTCAAGAACTGTTAAAGTGAAGGCAGTCGGACCAATATTAATGTAATCTTGCAAAGGATTGGGTTAAATATTTCTTAATAAATATTATCATCATATATGAAAGTGCAGTACAGTTGGCTTGTATTGAATAAAAATTCATACAGAAGCACCTGTTTCTCAGTAATTCTTGCATGGATTTCCTTGATTTTTTGCTATATATTTTGATCTTATATTTGCCCTTTGTGGTGTTCCTTTTGAGACTGACAGGTATCAAGTAAGCTATGGGAATGGTTCTGGATCCCTTAACAATCATACATTTTCCTCAGACCATCAATTCACTGTGTTTTAACCAGACACATGTGATATCTATTTCTGTTGTCGTAGAAAATTTCAACAAATTGGCAAATTTGACTAGAAGTTGTGAATCTGAGCCAATGATGTCACAGGTCATGCTTGGCAGCTGAACGTCATGACCCATGGGTCACTTGTTTTATGTCTTTGATCTCATGTGTGATATAAGCAGTGACTCACAGTGATATATTATGCTGTAGAAGTAAAATGTTCTTTGAAAATAAGAGTGTTGTAATCATGACAGTCTCTTCAGTGCATTGCATAATGGTATGCCTGAAAATTGTAATAGAGCATTATTATAGTATTTCCAGTATGTTTTTATTCACAATCATCAGTTCCTTGAGAAGTTCATTAGGTTATTTACCTTCACTACCTTCAATTGTCAAAATGGTGATTGTTTTGAGTTGTAATTATTTGTTAATTATGGATCATCATATATTATCCATTCCAACAATACAATGTATACCATTATTTAGGCCCTTGGACAACACTGTGTGACCTTGACCTTTGGCTTTACTTCACCTAATCACTGATATTGGGCATGTTTCCACTTTTTGCAGTTTATTTTACAATCTAAGGTCACAACATTTGGTTGGCTTGGCTGAATTGTCAGGTCAACAAGGTCATTTTGCTCACTGAGAGTTCCACATGGCTAAATGTGAAGATTGTTTTGGGGAAGAGGACTTGGACTTCAAACATGGCAGACATAACAGCATTATTATTTTATTGTCTTTCAAGGTCCTCTTTGATCATGTTATTGACTTTTGACCTTTCTTTATAAAGTCTGCAGTGTGCAATACCGGTTAGCCTTGTTTTGTAACAGGTTCCTCAAAGGTTTGTCAGAAATTGCCCTGTATTCAGAGGAATTGCTCCAGAGTACTATATATATATATATATATATATATATATATATATATATATATATATATATATTTATATATTTATATATATATATGTGGTAAATTTACATGGCAGAAGTGGCGCATACATCTGCACAACATGAAATTTCTTACAAGCCAATGGATTGTTCTGCCACCCCAACATCTCCATTAGTGATTACATATATAATTAACATTAAGCTGGAAAACTGATGCTAGAGTCAGTCATTGAATAACTTTAGGTTAGAGTCAGTAATTTTATAACTTTTAAGAGTTTGGTTTCTGTTTTACAATTAAATGCTTGCCCTTCAGAGTACAATCAAGAAATATTTAAGATTCTCTGCAAATGGTTCAAGGTCAGAACTGGGAAAGGTGTTTGTTGTTATAGAAAGTCAATATTTCTTTTATTGGGAAATACATGATAAACATTAGAGATAAACATGATATATGGAGGCAAAGTTTTCATTTGAAAGGAATATCTAAAACCATTGAGATCAAGGCAGGCATGACTTATCTTTTGTTAGTATCTTTCAGTATTAAATTTCTTATGTGAATGTTTCCCATAATTTCATACCAATATATTTAATAGATAGATTAGTGTTTCAGATAGTGTAATGCAAGAATATTTAAATTGCTCCATAACTGATAATAAATACACTGTCATCAGATACTTCTCCAGGCCCTTCACAATAATTAGTGAACAGCTTAGAGCCAGTTTATCAGATAGTGTAATTCTAGAATAATTTGCTAGTTGTAATTGCCAGTGAAAAGTGCAAATGCCCTAAAAGAATGTTCTCAAGTGGCTTAAGTATGTGTGTGTAGTCAAAATGATAAAAGGTACTACATACACAATGCTTATCAGCAATGACATTCCAGGTTGCTGTCTGCTACCCTGTAAGAACATTGCTCTTTCTATCCAGGTATGCAGACCTGATGCTAGCACTCATAAAGGATTCTCACATCATGGCCTGCATGCTACTGTGGCCTACAGACTGCAGCAGTATCTGCTCTTTGTATGAGGGTGCAAGTGCAGGTGGCTGAGGGGTCTCTATCAGCCAGGCTAGGTACCAGTAACCTACTGGCACAGTTCAATTGGGCATACCTGTGGCCACTGGTAGGCTTTCTACCTAATTTAAACAGAAAATGCCTGGATCTGTAGGAGAGGGCTTGTAATAGTGCAGGGGCCACAACTTAAGCTACAGGACTGTCAGCCAAGGTTAGGTCCCTGCTGAGCCAGCCAGACATTGATCCCTCTCTGTTGCTGTTATGTTTGACTAGGCACCTGGAGTTTTCAATATTTATATATCAGCTGAACTGTTTTTCCCACAGTTGGCTATGCCAAACAGATGATTAAAGAATCATAATTATACCATTTCACTTGATTTCTGGATCAATGGAGTCTAAAATATCAGGTCAAAGGATAGTGGGTTTCTGCAATTTTTTCAGTATTTCCTACACCTGCTGCTAGAATACAACTTGGTAAAAAAATGTGTTAAAAATTAGGTCAATATTGAAAAACAGTTTTTTTCCACTTCATTTAAAGACCATAAAACTTCATCTTTGAACTATGCAAAATTTACAGCCATGTATTCTTCTATGATATAAATGTTTTCTCTTTCTTTAAAGATTACTCTTCCCAACACAAGAATAAAGCTTTTTTTTTCTTATACATAATCTTGGATTACCATGTAATTTTAGGAAAATAAAGCTTCTGTCTGATCGATTTTAATCCTAATAATTGCCATTAAAAGATGATGTGTGAACTAGAGGAGACCTGCAAGTACATGTCACATACACTGATACATACTCATTTAGTTACATCTACTCTCAATATTTTCTAATAATTGTTACTGCTGGAGCCACTTAGCTATTTTCAGTCTTTTTATGCCCTTGTGAACTGTTACTTCACGGACATAACAGAACAGCAACTGGATACATCTGTAACATGAAATTTCATAATTTGATGGTTCAAGTTTATTCAGTGGCATTTTACAAATACATTTATTTTTCTGTTAATAATATTTGACATAGTTTGTGTTTTCTATGTCCCTTTGACCTGCTGAGGGGGCACATTATCAGTGACTGTGGAGGGCCCTGGCCCCTTTGGCAATAGGTACAGGGTTAAAGTGGTTGTGCTCTTGACTCCCTGACACAGTGGCCCTGTGTTTAGCTTGCCTGCTATCATACCAGTAGGACTTGCATGTGTACAGGCCAGTCATATCTGACCTGTGATTGTGTCAGGTGTTACAGGACTTCCCAGATCTGTGGTTTAAAGGTCACTGAGGGCAGACAGAGCTAGCCTCAAGTGTTACTGCACTGAACCACAGAATTGTTTTGGTGGCTGTTGAACTGATGCATATAAACTCACACCTATACAGGCTGCTGCTGGGGTTTGAAAATAATCCCACCAGCAGGAGCTAGAACCAAGCAATAAGAGGACAGCTGTGGTAGATGGAAGAGTTATTATATATCTTGTCCCGGTAGTTGTACGATGCAGAACTGTTAAATTGCTGGTGATGACGTCCAGAGGAAATTAAGCAATGTACTTGTAATGAGGGCCAGACAAAATAGCTCTTTAGTTTAACATAACCTTGCATGCCCATCTCACCCCTTGCTGTACACACAGTCTGTTTGCCATCTCCCCCTATTGATGGCTAAACTAGCAGAACAGGATGGTATGCAGTGCACCCAGATGATGGACATGCTTAGTTGCCCTTTGGAGTTCTTGATATGTGGGAGAGACATTTGATGGGCACCTCAGGAACTCTATTAGAGCAGCTTTCTCTGAGCACACTTAATCGAACAAATATTTTTCCCTCATTGTAGGTTGTAGGTCTCCACATCAAAGATTAAGTGGGGCACTCCCAATTTGCCAGTCTTGAATCAGTGTTGAACGTTTCCACATTTTATCATAGACGCATACTTTATTCTCATATTCTACCTTACAAGTATATTGATAATTTTGAACCAGTTGTTCTGATAAACCATATTTTTATCTGAAATAGAAAACATAGTTTCTATTACAGATTATTCAGATATTCATGATTATTTTTTAACTTGAAAGAACTTAAATCCCTCTGATTTATATAACAATCAGTCTTCAAATACAGCTTCAAGTAAGCAAAATAGTAACATGGATGAATTATTGAAAGTTCAACCCTTCCTGCTGAATGAAGTTGCCTACAGCTGATGAAGAGAATGTATGTACACTAAACCATGTAACATCATTACAGGGTTTAAACTTCTAGAATGTTACAGGGAATCTAAAGACTTGTCCTTTTTAGTTTGTTCTGAGTCTTGATGTTAATTTGTATCAGTCAGAAGTGGTAGAAAAATTGCCCTTCTGAAAAATCTCTGTCAGGAGCCATCATGTTTCCTCGGCATTTGCTTGATTAAGCAATTGAAAGCAGATTGGGAGTGCTGATGTAACTTGTGAAAAAGAGCATATATAGCAGGAGACAGATTAGAGTAAAGAACCCCAAGTCCCCAAGTCAACCTTGACATCAGTTCATAGCAGCTGTAAGATATAAAATTCTTGGTGAAAGACTATTTAGACTTTGTATGCCTACTTTTAATGAAACCACAGTTACCCAACCACTAATAAACAAAAAACTATTATGTTTGCAAAGTAAACATCACACACAGTTATCAGATTTGGAGTTTATCCTGTTTTATAAAGTTGATTCTTTACTGTCATTTCATTTAATGATATAAAGTTAATAACTTGTAAAATTATCCATCAGGTTACACAAGTTACACCCATTGGAACTGTCTTACACAATGGAGCAATGGGTTCATACAGAGCCATCTGTCTCTGCCTAATTGAACTTGATTTGCTGTTGATGCAGTCTTGAAGGGTTACCTTTGTGGCTACCCTTCTGTCTGGAAGGAATAATTAGTTATTTCTTAATCAGTGCTTCCATTGAAGAAGTTATAAAACATATACTTTTAAGAAACTTAATGAACCAGCAGACAGTGTTGCAATTTTTACATTATTCAGCCAGGTTTCCAGCAAATGAAAGCAGTAGATGGAAATACTTTAATATTTAAGACCTGGGCTTCTGAGACATACCGTAAAACAGAGTAACATAGATCATGGTTCATTATCAGTGTAGAAAAGCATTCACTGGAGTGCTAGTAAAACGAAGGAAAAATGATGTGTGGACAGGTGTCTGGCTTTCATGCTGAGAACGCTGGTTTAATGTGTTTTTAACAGAACACAAAGGCAAAGCTTAGGAGTAAGGGGGTTCTAATGGCTTCCAAGGGTGTCCTATAGAACATACAGCAGACACAACATCCCCATAACCTACATTTGTGGCTTTCTTCCTGTCCACATCCATTATTTTCAATCACATAAATATTCTTAATATAAATATAAATAACTCTGTATAATATATTTATTTCTTTAATAGCCATTTTTTCAACTTTTCCACATCTACAGGTGCACTCTATGCATTTTAGAAGTCATGTTAGTTCTCAGTTGCTCATTTGCAAAATTGTTCCTATTGAATCTGTCAGTTTATATGAAAATAAGCATTAGGTTTTCATTGAGTTACATTACTACTGATTAAATGACAGTAAGAGGGTAATTTTGTCTATTCTAATTTATATGTAAAAAATCATGCTGCAATTCCACTCACAACTTTTATTTTGAGTCATATAATCATTCTTTTATATCATTAGATATCATCATTTGAATACTTTGACCAGTTATGCTACCATGGTTGAAAACAAAACATTTTGATCACACATCATTGTTCCTAATTCTCTCTCACTCTTAGCCAATAACATATCATTTGTGAGAGTTTGGAACATTTTCAATGTGGTGGGTACTGTAGGATATATATCTTCAACTTATACTGACCTTTGTAAACTCTGTTTTGATGTCATTGTCACACAGAGATTGTCATCCATGTTTACTTCAGGCATTTCTGAAACTAAGCTGCATGTAAAATACATCAGCAGTCTTTTCTGGCCATGCAAATGGTCAAGCAGATATCAGTGGTTGGTAAACCTAGATGTGTACACATAAGCTAACCCTTTGAAAGCCGTGGATGGTATAAGCATCAGAGGTGTTGAATTGCAAGGTTAACTGGTGTTGATAAGGCAACTGGATACTGGTAACTAATGCCAGTTTTGTGGTGTTAACCATATTATATCCATCTCTTGGTTAGGCTGTAATATCCCAGGGTTTGCTGTGTGGGGGCGCTGCTGCTGGGGTAGATCAGCATGGAAATAATTAGGCTAATAAATAAAGCATGTTCCGCCATGGTTCCTAGGTTTCCAATGGAGGGCAGAAAATTGCCCAAGGCTGGCCTCCCTAGATGGGGAATAGGGCTGCAGCTAACCATCTAATTGCCCTAGCTTACCATTCCCAGAACTTCACACCTTCTCCAGGGCCCTGTTCTAGGATTCCTAGAATTGTCACCCTTCATCACTTCCAGTCAAGCAGCATGAGGTATCCCTGTACTTAAAGTTCCAGGGTTCTATAGTTCTGGGCATGTGCTCATTCCAGGCAGTGCTTAAAGGTGTTCTCCAAGCTCTTGGCAAAACTCACAGTGATTTTATTTCAGGTGTCTATCTTTGCAATATGTTACCATCTATGATTTCTAGGCATGTCAGGAATGCTCATAGAGATGCTTCAGAGAAGAATGACTAGAAAAAGTCAAAGTGGCCTAGAAATGACTATTTTATTCCAACATTAAAATAATTGTTAACATGGAAGTTAAAGTGCAAGTCATTGAAGGATGTACCAGAATAGAGTAGCACTTTAGCAGGGGTGTTAGTGTTAAGTATAAGCCTTTTGACAAAGTTAGATCCTCACAAGATGATGACAAAGTACCTTGAATTATTGCAAAGTGTGGTTTTTTGACATACAGAATGTTAATATGCAAAAGAACATGCTTCAAATCCTCTCGTTGGATTCAAGTTATAATGTTTTGCCATCAGTTTGGACAAATCTGAATTTCACAGTTAATTTTGATTCATCATTATTGAATTAAATCCAGCTGATGATCATTATGTTTTCCACACTTAGTTGATGGTACAAGAAAAGAAGAATACGTGGAAGTGTGGTTGAAAAAGATTATCTTTAGGGTCATTTTTCCTCTTGAGTCAGGAAATATCGCCTTACTTGAGGAAAATGTCTGGTTAAGTGCTATAGATAAAGTACTGCTTCAGGAAAGACAGTATTCAATCAGAGTCTAGTTTTGTTTTATCATTTTTTATATAAATCATCTGAGCCATTAAGGTTTTTTGGTATATTGATCTCTTTGTAATTACAGTTAGACTGATCCCTCCCTAATTTATTTGTATATCATGAAGTTTATGAAGTTTTGTTATTCATCAGTAGCAAATCTGTAGCAAATACACACTGATGCTAATAGAACAGATGGAAAGCTTAGAGTAGAGGGTAACATGCCTCCTCCAAGGCTCAATTACACCCAAGAATAAAATACTGTAAGCAGGGTTTTTTTTTTAATAGATTGTTAAAAACACTGATTTGTGTTTGCTGAAATCCAAGTTAATATGGTTGAAAACATAAACCTCTGTGATGGTTGTGGTGATGGTGGTGTTGAAAGTTACTTTTTAGCTCAGCTGACTATAAGTCATCTGAGCTATAGTCGTGGTCCATTGTCCGTCGTCCGTCCGCCTGTCCGTCCGTCCGTCCGTCCGTCCGTAGATGTGGCACGTTTTGAAACCGTAAGACCTAGGAATCCAAAATTCGGCATAATGTTAGATGTCCCCAAGATCTCCTACCAAGCCGAAAACTGGGTCTTTGCAACTTCGTTCCTTTGAGAAATTAAGGAAAAACCTCAATTTTATATTAAAAACCTATTTTCACACTTCAGGACTATCTAATATCAAAACCACTCATCTGTTTTTCCTCATATTTACCATAAATATTCCTCTATATAGTTCCTATGTACATGCCAGAAATTATGTCTGTTTTATTTAATTTAAAAAAGTTATGGGCCCAAACATAATGCATTTTGTAAAAAATCAGGAAAGATATTTGATCACTTAACACAAAAAATGTTAAAGCTATGGACCTTTTTTCCAGTAATATAACTTTAATTAATCAAAATTAAATTGTATACCCAAAATTAGATGAAAATCTTTTAAATTTTTTAAAATATTAATAAAAATAAAAAATTGGTACCTTAAATTTTGCCCAACTTTGACCATGGCACGTTTTTTTCCTGTAAGTACTGTGGATTTAATTTTCACAGCATGTTTTTGTTAGCATTTCAACTGTTAACACCAAAAATTTGAAACCAGTTGATCAAAAACTGTAGATTTTAATCAAGTTTTCAAGCACCATGTAACATATTGTTTACATCAAGCTAGTATTATGCAGTTTGCAAGAGCTCTGCTCCCCAGCTTCAGCTCTCAGTTCCTTAAATTCGGCATACAGTTAGATGTCTCCAAAATCCCCTACCATGCCAAGAATTTGGTCACTAGGACTTAATACCTTCGGGATATTAATGAAAAACTTCATTTTTCAATTAAAAACCCATTGTTACACTTCAAGACTGCCTAATATCAAAACCACTGATCTGACTTTAATCATAAATAATATACATACTTTTCATTCTCTATGCACTTGCCAGAATGATGTCAGTATTGCTTAATTGTTTTAAGTTATGGGCCCAAACATAATGCACTTTGTAAAAAATCAAGAAATATATTTACTCCCTTAACAAGGGCATTGCTGAAGCTAGAGATTTTTTTGTCAGGGATGTAACATTTTTTAATCAAGATTCAATTGAATACCCAAAATTAGTTCTGAATTTTTCAAATTTTATAAGTTATTAGTATAAATATAAAATTAGTACCTTAAATTTTGCCCAACTGTGACCATGGCACGTTTGTTTCCCGTGAGCACTGTTGATATAATTTTCATATCATGCACACATAAGGATTTCAGCTTTTTAGTTTAGAAAGCTGAAAGAAATTGGCCAAAAATTGTAGCTTTTATTAATGTTTTTATGAGACCCTGTCAGACTTTGGCTCTCTCCAGCCCCTCTTGAGTCACCTGTATGTTGACCTTGTTGATCTTTCATCAAATTATGCACGCTTGAGGCGAGGCATACAGGAATCCAGGCAGCTTATGGCCAGCCACAGTTGATCCAGGTGTCCAACCTAACTCATCTAGTAGTTTTAACCAACAACATAACAATAAACAATAAATTAATAAATTTTTATTGGTTTTTAATAACAAATTAAAGAAAAATAGAAAAGGAATTTGTTAGTTTATAATAACAGGAAATTAACTTGCAGTTACTGATGATATAAGAATCTTGTATCAATGGGTAGAATGTCACATATTCCAAATAACACCATGCAGTCACCTATGGCATTGTTCAGTTCAATTTTAATGATAAAGAAGTAAATCATATTATTCATTACTAATCATTAGGGATCATATGAAGGAAATTAATGATAGACAAAGAAGCAGTTGATAATATTAATCTAGATTCCTACTGTGTCTAGTGTGTACATTGATGTGAAATTAGTCCAAAATGAATTTTTTACAGTTATTTTTTAATATAAATAAAAGCCATAAAACCAGGTACTTATGATCATTATTTAAATGTGTGAATTTTGTATATTCTGGATTCTCAACATCATTGTTTGGTGAAAACTGAATAAATACCAGACATGGTGCGAATACTTTGTAATTGTATTTAAATACGAATATGATTATATACTCCATTATAAAATTTCTTGCATAAAGAATGGGAATTCAGGTAAAAATGAAAGTATATGAATACTCGTGCAAATACTTTCAAAATGTATTCATGAGTGCATTCATGAATATATTCTTTAATATTATTTTAATAATCATATCAGTTATATTTCATTTTAAAAAATCATATGATTCTCTTATTATTTTTAATAAAAATTATATTTGGGACAATATTTGTAAATTTTTTTAATAAATAGTTAAACTCTTATATTATATGTTCTGCTTATAAGTTATATGGACAAGTCAAAATCTGTGTGACAATAGTACTCCATTTGTTAATAAAATAAATGAAATCAATCCTCTTCCCTGTCTCCAAAGGTACTATCAAAATCATACATAAGCTAAACAACAACAACTCATAATACAGCTTATATAAATTACCACACAAAACCAGCATGTGCCTCATTTCTAAATAATATTTTTTTATCAAATATAACAGCTGAGCGTCGTGACCCATAGGTCCCTTGTTTAAGGTATTTTAAGCTTATGAGATAGGTGAAAAGCACCAGACTCACTGAATAAACTCAAATTGGATCCAGTGAACTGTCCAGATATCAGATCAAACAAGTTGGGGTACACTGGAGAGAAATCTCTTTATGTATTCCACAGGCTGTGTTTTGATGGTACACTTATGGTACGCTTGCTATTTTTCATCATACATCAATATGCATACAGCATGTGTTATGACATAGGGGTCAGTTGGGTCACAAAATTAAGCTATACATCACAGGGGAACCTTTGCTACAGGGCCTTTGATGTTTACATCATTACAAATGATCAGAAGATGATGCAGATAACATTACTATATATTTTTCTCACTGAGTGAGGCTTCAGTGCTAGAATTATGAAGTTTGATCTCTCAGAGAAATGTTGAGATTAGCTGCTAAAAGTAAGAGAAAACCTCTGCACCTGTGTTATATAAACACATTTATTGCTATGTTTGATTCAGTGAAAAGATCCTGCCTCCTATAAAAAAGATACGATTAAGCTTGGTAGACACATCTAACACACTTTGGAAAATGATATGGTTAATAAGTAGTTGCTGTGCTGTAACACCTGAATCATTTGGGTAAATGATAAGGTTAATATTTATCTTTGATATGAAGTAAATTCATATGACATCTTCTGTATAAATAACTCTTTCAATGTCTTTCTCTCTTTTTCTCTCTTTCTCTCTCTCTCTCTCTCTCTCTCTCTCTTTCTATATATATATATATATATCATTTCTTTATTTTCAAGGATAAAAGAAAACATATGATGACTTGTGCATAATGAAGCAAGTCAATGTTTCATAGTTGAGATTCACCAGTATGCTGATACACATTTTTAAGTATGTAAGTGTTGTATACATCATGCAGGAGGGGTGTCAGAGTCATAAAAAGGTTACTGATTGCACTAGCTTTAAGCCTTATCGTACATACACAGCAGGTTCATTCTTGAGACTTAACTAGACCAGTAAATCTCTACAGTATGGATGGGTAAATTATGTTTGGCATACAACATTCCTGAGTAACTTCCAGGCCATGGTATCAATGAGCCACTAATTCCTTGTAGAAGACTCATACCCAGCAGTTTCACAGTTTCTGGAATTGAGGCCTGCCATGAAATATTTGCTCAGCTCATGGCCCAGGGCAGTGATGTGAAAGAATATATCTCAGTGGCCTGAATGAGGGCCACCATGAGGCTGTGCCATGGTGTAGTACACTTCTTGGCACATTGTACAACCTCAAGCAAACAATGAAAGGTGTGAAAAAAATCTGGTATACTTGAACAATCAGCAAAAAAAATGTAGCTCTAGAGTAGTGAATGCCTGCTTTACCCATAGGACCTGTCACATTTTGTTTATTTATGAGTATCTGTCATAGGACCTAATGCTCAGTTCTGGCCATTATAAAGCTACTGTACATATGCACCTGAACATATGTGTTCTGGGTCATGTAAAGTGGGTTTATGGGAAATTTACCTTTGGGGAAAATAGAGCACTATGAAACTACCTATTAAATCATTTTTATCTTATATTTGATTGCTTTTGAAAGTAGCTCTTCTCTTTATATACAGTTATTACACTATTATTTTTTCAAATAAAGGTGTATTTCAAACTTATAAGCAGTATTTGAAGGAATTAAAAAGCATTGATTAATGTATCCTATGAAGGAATCATGTTCAGTCTGTTATAGCGCCACAATATTCCATACATTTATATCTATAACAGCCTAATACTCTGAATAGGTTCTAAATGTCTGCTGAATGGGTTAATTTTGTTTATGTGTGCAGCCATGCCAGATTAGAGCTTGTTAATGTGTCTTCATGTGTGTGCTATACAAAGAAGTAATACATGAGAGGGGTGTTTTTATGGACATATATAATATATTCAGATGTCTGCTGTCTGCCCTATGCAATTTTTTTTTTCATTTGGGTTGATCTAAGGTGAACACATATATGTTTTCATGTGAAACATTGAATTAAAGCTACGGGTTTCCTGCACAAACAATGCAGTTACTCAGCTTCCTATCATTCACACATCTGCATGATGAAATTTTTAAATCCATAGACGTGTTGTAACATGTTATAAGAAATGCCAGGCTTTTTAATTTAAGCTAATTGATGTTAAACAATTTTAATTTGTAAGGTTTTGCATTGACAAGGATATTTTCAGTAGAGCTAATAGTGCAGGGATTTCTTTTGTAAGTGTTGCTGTGAACCAGAAGTGCTTATAAAAAATGAGATAATCATTGAAGTCAGTGATTCCCAAAATGTTCAGTTTACAAAACCTGCTCAAGTAGAAACACAGCTAGCTTCAAACATGTAGTGTAAGGGGTGGAAGGAGTGTGGAGGTAAAAGTTTGTGATAAATATTAAGTAGAATCTGTAAAATGATTTTAGACATTTAGCAATTCATGACAGCTCTGTATTTTTCTTTTTGGTCTGTTTCCAGATAGTAGTGGATTTAGGAATTCTGAAGGTTTGAGAAGTTATGAATGAAATTGGATTTTATAAGGCATATTTAAGTTAAAAAAAAGCGAAAAGCAGGGAGGGTCATGCAAGATCCTTGAGAACAGTGGTTCCTAGATGGTGTCAAGTTATTCTTCTTGACTTTTGATTGAAAACTGATATCTGATTTCCCATTGCCTACAGCTTAGTAAAATATTTAGTTTTGTATGCTAACATTTAGCCAACTGTACAAGCTATTAATTTTGTGGCTATGATGACATGACAGATTCAGCTGTATCAAGCCCATTATTCTGTGTATGACAAAAACAATGACAGTTCTGCTAGACCATCGAAGGCCTATGTATCTTACTTTTTGGCTTGTGCAATTTCCTTCAATATTCAAAAACTTGTGAACATTTAACAGACTTAATCGAGATACCAAGCAGGTGGTCTGTGGATGGCAAGAAAACAGAAGACTCTGGCTGATCGTTCAGTACAGTGACCTTAATGAAATATTTATTTGTCAAACAAAGCAAGACACGTCAAAAACTGTGATTAATGTGTAGGGGTTGTACTTGACTTTTATAGCACAGGAGATAAGTTAGCCATATGTTTGACAACTCTGAGCAACATGTCCTGGTGGGTTTATTGGAAGTGCAGCCAGGATAACACTTCATGAATGTAATGAGCTGCCCCTGCAAAGTGATGCTGTTGGCTCAGTTTACTGTCAATGTTAACTCCAGGCAGACCATATGTGTTAAAAGAATACAAATCATTTGATGTGAAAATGAATTCACTTGATCACTTAATTGTAAGAACAAGTAACACTCTTTAATGTCTCTTACACTCGAAGGTGTGGGACAAACCATCAGTAGATTGGTCTCTTTTGACATGTTATTTTAATGTTTCACCATTCATTATGACATAGTTTTACACCATATTCAAGGAATTTTATCTTCTGTAAAAACAGCCCAGATATTTCAAAACTTTTCATGAACTGTAATGATCAATCTAGTAACTAAAATACTCATTTGGTATTGATATAATTATCATGGTATTGTTTGTGCCCACTCAAGGAACTCTCATTAGGGTTAACTTTAAAAGTTTCTTAATGTTGGTGAATATTCTTGGACTTAGAACAGCAATAGACTAACTGCTCTTTCTTTGAGTAAGTAGTGTGCTGGAAGATGGCAGATAAACAAGATTCTGTATAAAAAAAAAATAATAATAATAATAATAGTAATTATTATTACAATGTCTGACATTGTTTTCAGTGCTGTCATTCACCTTTTCGGACATTGTCATCGTCTGTAGGATATCTTGTGAACGCAGTCACTTTTGAAATTTAAAGCACTCATTGTTTCCACCAAAATCTCAGATGAGTTCAAAACCAGGTGACCTTTACCTTCATCTTCAAGGTCAAATCTGCTGAAATGTAAACTATTTGTGAACCTCATAACTTCACATTTTGTCCCCAAATTTGGTACCCCAGTTGTTCCTACTAAGTTCTTAGATGAGTTTGAAACCCGGCAACCTTGCCCAGGATCTTCAAGGTGTAATAAGCTAAATTATAGTTATTGTCTTGTGAACACAATAAAAACTTATTAAGTATTGCAGATTTACCCACACATTATCACACACAAATTGTTTGAGTTATCAGAATAGTTTGATTACTGTTGACGTTGACCTTGATCTCCAAGGTCAAATTTATGCAATTCTAGGATTATTTGTGACCCCAATGCATGAAGGTTTTTTCTTCTAATTTGACACACCAGTTCTTTCTACCTAAATCTCATAGGAGTTTCGAAAAGCGATGACCTTGATCTTTAAGGTAAAATCTGCTGAAATCTAGAATCATTGTTTTGAGATAGTACATATTTTACCCATAATGTTTTGAAATGGCACATAGGGTGGAGACATATATATGTTTTTGCGCTGCAGAAACAAAGCCATTCTAGTTATTATTGTTATTATTATTATTATGAATTATATAAAATTGAAAAAAAAATCTTCATTGATTTGACAAAAGAATGTTAAATCAATGAGTACATGTAACTTTGCGTGATGTCCATTTAAACAACATAGGTTTGAAATCGGCTTGTGGCATGTTGCTGTGCTGAACAGTTCAAATCTGAGAGGACAGTTAATGGTGTGTTTGATATTTATGGGGTGAAAGTAGGGGAGACTGACACCCACTCTTTGTACTTGGGACTTCATCATACTGTCCTCATGCCATTAATCCTCTCTTCTGTAGGTGATACATGAATGTGACTGTTGCGTAATCTGAAAGTCCGGACAGATAGTTTCCGTTTTACCAACTACACGTAATTAGAAAAATAAAGAAACAGTAAAAAATATGTTCTCCTTCCTTCCACCCTAGAATTTATTAACAACAAAGGTATTGATTTACCATATGTTCAGTTCTGCAGTATATGGCATCCTGATTTAATTTAACTACCGGTATACATTTCATCATTTTCTGTGAATGATCTTTGACATAATTTGTCTGGCATTTAACTGGGAGCTTATTCCAGAACAATAATGAATATTCCAGAACATAATATTTGAATCAAGATCAAACTGATTGAGTTCCTTATTTAACTTATTGAGACCTCTTGTATGTAGACAAACTAACAACCAGAAAAAAGACAGACAGGACAGGGAAATACTAGTGAACATGAAACCTGTATCCAGATTTATTAAACCTGTTTGGTAATTTGTTGAAGCCTTGTGAGCATGAAGTACACACATTTATGACTGTAATTGTAAAAGAATTTTGGTTAAATTCCTTACTTCTTCAAGATTAAACTTTTATGCACATGTATGATGATTTGGTCACAAGACATTGTCCTCCTTGCAGCTTTGAAGATTATAGAACCCATATGTCATTTCTATGATCAGGTGATCTGGAGAAAACATGTGGTGCACCTAGTAAAAACTGGAGATATGAGGAGTAGGGTTTTAGGACACATGTAAACCTTACCCTGAGGGATGGATTAGAGGTCAAGTATGTAACAACATAGGGATTACACTGTAAATCCTGAACACACAGAGTTGGTCATCTTCTGTTTGTGTTAGATTACCAGTGGCCATGTTAGCTTGTCCTCTTTCATGTTCCATACAAAACTACCAGCTTGTTCCCAGGCAGAGGACCTGAGACACAGGAAGCAGTTGTCGGGTCACAGATTAAGGGCCACCCCAGGGCTGTCCCCCAACAATGTACCGTTCAGCATGTTTTATATGTCAGTCTTCTGTACAGAGCATCTCTTTTACTGTTCATACTCTCAGCAGTTAATGATTTCACCATGCTGTTATGTAAGCAGACAGCTTGTAAGGAAGTCTTCCTGGCTCACACTCTGACATTTATATATTTGTTTATACAAGTTGTGGTATAGACACTGGGCCTGTAACATGTTTCCTAAGAAGATATTGACTTAATATGGATCAATATTAAGTCTTCTTGAGTGTTAAAATCTAGTTCTCCTACCTAAAATATTAAATTATTTGAAGATAGTATGTTTTTTTTCATTTTTCCACACAATTTTTGGAAGAGGAAATTATAAAGTTGAACTTGAAATATTAGACCACTTGAACTGAAAGTTTCACAAATATAACTACTACTTATATTATGATAACATCTATATGTTTTAGCATTTCAGGCCCAATACTTTGGTTTCATTTTAATGTGGCACACATTCACCCAAGGGTGTATGTTCATAGGTTAAATACATAGAAACTTTCTTTTCCACTGAAAATATTTTAACTGAATCTCAAATTATTGTGTGCCCAGATCTGGAGACAATGGATGTTACAGGACAGTTATGCTGATTCTGTATATAAGATCATTTTGATTGAGATAACTAAAACTGTTTGAAGGGTTTCTTTCATACCCTTTGCATATTTATCTTGACCTTGAATTGGTAAGTTTTAGAGAAGGGAAATATACATATCTTGAGGATAGGTTTTGACTGCCTAAAATTTGGTGTGACTTTGATGGCTACTGTCATTGCCAAGGATTGGTCAAGTTTTCCACAATGATTCACAGTATTGAAGATAAGCATTTCAATAGGAATGGGCCATAAGATGGAGCTAATTAAAAAAGGATATTGGCCAAGATAGAGGATTATTCTTCTGGGGATTCCATGCCTATGGCAGCATCTGATTCTTTTGGTTATGTATGATATGTTCTGAATGCAACATGTAGATTTGAACATATGTATCCCATTCATCTCATTATCAAGAAATCCTACCTATATTTTATATATCTTCTTTCTGTTTATTTTTAGATACCTTACATGTAAGCAGTAAACCAGGGGAGGGTACCAATCCTTGGGAAATACATCATCATCTTAAACGGCACAGACGCTCTGTTTCCAGGGAACAGTTTGTTGAGACCATGGTGGTGGCTGATGCCTCCATGGTACAATACCATGGCAACAGTCTCCATGAATACCTTCTTGTTGTCATGGCCATTGTGAGTTCTACATCATTGTGTTTTCTTAGATTTAGAAACAGAAAATAATTAATCCTGAATATAAATATTATCATGTCCTAGACATGATCATTTTACCAGTATTAATGATAATAAGTCATTTAATATGTCACTGGCAAGGTAAATGTAATAATTTGTTGACATTTTGTTAGAAACCCTTAGCAATGACTGTTTGTAATTTATATCTTTTGCACTTTGTATAGGTATTCATAAATAACAACATTTATTAGTCTTTTTAAATGAAAATTTATGGGGCATTATGTTATTTTCACACTTTCTTTTTTTCAGGTAGCAGATTTGTACCGTGATGTTTCCATAGGAAATAACATCAATGTTGTTGTTGTTAAGATTTTGATCCTGAAAAATGAATCGGTAAGTGCAAAAAAAACCACACTCAAAACACCATATAACATTCAGTATTATGGAAATCAAAAAGACAAACACAACCAGAAGTTACAGCATATGGAAATATTATAGTTTTAAGTAACATATATGCAATACAGGCAGCATGAAGAATTATGTATTCTCCCTGGTGTTACTCTTATTCCTGAATGAACTTATTATGAATGCGACAGTAATGAGGACCTTGGGACATAACAGTGATGTGTAGGCTAAAGGGTTCTTTAGTCAGTACTCAAGTTGGGGTCATGACATCGCAGAATTTTAGGTACACTAGACATCTCAAAGAGATTTAATGTACTAGTGGCTCCATATTGTTCAACCTTACACCTTACCAGATGTTTTACCATATGTGCTAGTGACATCTGTTAATTATTTCATAAATTGTGTAAAACAAGGGGTTTTAAAGTTGATATTCTACAACGAAGCTGATAAAATTCTTCAGCTTGGTATGTTTGCAGACTTCAAATGAACCAGAGCTCACCTTGCATAACTCAGTGTAAACCAAATTATGTAACATGTTATCTTAATATATTACATCATCACCAGAACCCCTTAAGGGATGGATAGCATTTCCTTTGATAATTTCACAGCACAGGAACTGTATAATCCGGGACGGAAATATAAGCATATCCCATATGATTAATGTTTGCACAACTCACTCATTTAATTAGTAATGACAACACAATTAAAAATATCAGTTTTAATCCAAACACAAGAGTGAGAATGATGTTCCAAGTAATTGATCTGACATGCCTGTGGGTGTCCGTAGTTTATTTTTGGGGCCATCAGGTTTGGGATACACCCATTTGAGCATGTCATTTAGTGGAAATATGTACACATGTATTTATAGATTTCCAGTTAATTAACAAATTGTGGTTATTTGTAACCTAGTTTGATTTCCTTTTTTAATTTGGCAATGTTATTAAGTACGGTGCATGGAAGGTTATCTAAGTGTATTTTTCATAAAATATTTTGGTATGAAATCATGAAGGTCTATTAGAATAAGGGATACACCTAGATAGTTTGAAAACCTCAGATATGTCTTTTGATGTGGAACACCAATGAATGGATAGCAGGCAATGATACAGTGATGAAACATTTTGATTATTACATAACCACTAAATATAACATGTCTTTACCTCATGGACAATGACTGATGTGTCTGTCAAGAATCATAATAGCATGTTTGACTGATAATGTAGCTGAACCATTAGGTGGTATAGTTTTTGGCTTATGAAAATAGTTATGTTACCAGATACGGACCATGCGTGTGAAGTCATACTTCTGTATTGCCACTGATGTGGTTTTTGGCACAAAGCCTGGGAATATCTTTTTTTTGTCTAACAACAACAAGATTGCTAAATACTTTATATACAGACAATTTGTAGTTAATTTATGTCCCAAATGCATATATTTCAGTGTATTAAACATGCATTGGTATATAAGGAAATATTTCAGAATAATTTGCTGTATATGCACTGAAGAAACTTGAAAGCATACATGATATATGATCCCAAGTATATTCATTGTGCAAAAGTGGGTGCAAGACTGTACAAGGAACCAAAAAGACCATTGCATTGTTACAGATGGCACATTTTATCAAAATATTGAGGGTGATGTCAGAAAAAGGATATTCCTTTAGTGAGTAAATTGAACTGAAAACTTGTCAATAAATACCAGGCAGATCCAGGATATGGTAAACAAAGGCCAGCATGTGGTGATTGTATTCATATAATTATCTGAATATCTTGTGTAGGCAGCTGGTGACAATTCGTTCTTTTTTATATTTGTTACAGGAGACTGTGATGTCATCACCAGTAAGAAACTGCTAGTGTGATAATCATGTAAATGTATCCGCCAAAACAGAGTTTTGCAGATACTATATTTTTGCACAGGTTTACCAGCCATGGAGTTCATTACTGGAAAACTCCTCTGAGACCTTTGGACTGTTCTTTCCGAAACCAGGCATAGTTATTCCCTCACTATGTAGTTGTGCATAACAAAAACAGGTGGCCCACCTGCAATCCTTTTTTGTCCAGTACGAATCTTGTTGTCTTTTAGATAACACCCCATATCTTAGGAGTGGTTCACTGTATGGAGCTGATTTGGTATTTTGCATGTCCATAGATCTTGGATCTCTCCATCTTGTAATCAAGACAGTTGGCACAACCTACAATACATTTTGCATAGCATCCATCTTTGCATTTGCCATCTGTTCGTGTTAATGTATTGGGTTGAAAATGTGCATGCCTATAGATCCTTGACACCTCTATCTCGTAAAAAACATGACTGGTTGGGTCATCTGAAATCTTTTTTTGAGTGGCATCCATCCTTACATTTGCTGTTGGTGAAAATTACTCATATCTGAGAAACGGTTCAAGGCATTGGTCTGAAATTCGGCATGTCCATCGATCTTGGCAAGTTTTCTCATTAACCAGACAGGTAGCACCATCTACCTCCCTATTTTCATAGAATAAATTAATGCCCTTTTCTCAGGAATGATTTGTCATATTGGCCTGAAATTGTGCATATCCATAGATCTTGGAATCCTCCATCTCATATTCAAGACTTGTGGTGCCATCTGCAGTCATTTTCCATTAGTGTCCATCCGTACCTTTGCTTTTGGTGATAATTGCTCATATCACAGGAGTGGTTCAAGTTATTGGTCTGAAATTTGGCATGTCAATCCATCTTAAAAAATTTTCCAGTAAACCAGACAGGTGGCACCACCTACCTTCTTGTTTTCTTAGAATAAATTAAAGCCCTTTTTCTCAGGAGTGACTTGGTGTATTGGCCTAAAATTGTGCATATCCATGGATCTTGGAATCCTCCATCTCGTATTCAACACTTGTGGTACAATCTGCAATCGTTTTCCCAAGACTTCCATCCATACATTTGCTTTTGGTGATAATTGCTCATATCTCAGGAGTGGTTCAAGGTATTAGTCTGAAATTAGGCATGTCCATCCATCTTGTATCTACAGCCGTAATTGCCTAAAATTGTGCATGTGCATAGATTTTGGACTCCTCCATCTTGTATTCAAGACTGGTGATGCCACATGCAGTTGTTTATGCTTGATGTCCATCCATACGTTTACTCTTGGTCAAAGTTACTCATCTCAGGAGTGGTTCAGTGTGTTGGTCTGAAATTTTGCTTGTTAATGCATCTTGGGATACTTTTTTTCGTAAACCAGACAGGTATCGCTACCTACCTCCCTGTTTTCATTGAATAAATTAATGCTCTTTTCTCAGAGTTTTAGTGGACTTCATTCAGTAGTGGTCTGACATACCACTCAATCCATGCCTCACTTCACCACTGATTTTGGCAGATAAAAAACGTTGTCGCCTGTTGACTACCCATTTTCTAGTTATAATTTTCTTGTGCGGAAACAAGAGTCAGTCATTTTTTTAACATTTTAAGGCACAATTCCCTTTACCTCCACTTATAACAAAATCTAAAATGTAAGAGAAACTGCTGAAGTACCATCAGCTGTAGTACTTTAATAAAACAGTTATACAGGACTGTTAAAGACAAATAATTGCTGCCACTCAGTGTTATCAGATTGGTGTGGGTTGAATTTTAAAGGCATCCCTCACCACCTTGACAGTAATAACTCAGTGTTTCTTGTATAACACACACAAACATATACATTCAGTAGTATTATATGGTACCTTATGGTGTTGTGGATTGTTGAAGACAATATATAATCACTGTTGCTCACTGATATCAGCAGGGTGTAGCTAGGGGTTTAACAACACCTGTAAGTCATTCTGGTGCTCTCTAACCAGGCTTGGCACCCCCTGCAGTCAGATGCTGACTACACTCAGCAGCAGGGGTAGGGTGAGGGTCATCCAAGGGCAAGGCTAATCACAGAAAATTGGCCATGAGGAACACCAAGGCTGTTCCCATCTTCAGCAGGGTCCAGTTAAACTTGACCTCTGTACTGGACATTCAAGGTCAGTAACAGTGACCTACAAGACTAGGGGGCTGCTGTGTAGTCAGTGTTTAGTCACTGTTACCATAGTGAATCGTTGGATGCCGAGTCTTGACGGCTTGTCATTAAATAGACACAGTCTTTAATTCTTTTATCCAGAGTATGCTTAGCACAGAGGATGTTGCTGAAACTGAAAGGCATTTGATGGAAAGTCTCAAATAATCAAAGATAAAAAATTGCGCCATTTATTTAACTGGGTCTTCTGTTGGATGATTATATTTTTGCAATGTTTAGTGTTTATTAGTTGTGCACCTGCATATGTGAATTCTGGAAATTTCACATGCAGAAATTAAGCAATTATTAGAAAGAGAAACCATAACAACACATGCAGCATACACATGAACTATTGAATCCACAAATTATTTCATAGGAAAAATGGAACAAGCAGTGTAAAAGAAATATTGAAAGAAATGTTTTTAGTTCATAACTTGATGTGAGAAATTTGTCAGCAAATGAGTTCCAAATAAACAATAATAATGGTTAGCCTAACACCAGGTAAAATATTGTTACTTGACATGTTATCTAATTGAATGTGTGAGACAATGAGTTGCAAATAATACTGCTAAATGTCACATGTAATTATGAACCACAAAAAGTGCAAAGTTAATATAGCTGATAGGTATTACAATAGTCATAATAGGCCCACACAAGGTAACCCAGACCTGGCTGGTATTCATCTCTTTTGTTGATCCTTACAATTGCAGTACTAGATTCTTCAGTCTGAATGCAGGGGCCACCCACAGAATATAAGACAGGCCAGGTACTAACAGACACATAATAATTGACTTTCTTGCTGGTCTTGTTGAACCATTGCAATATAAAGGTCCCATTAATGTCACAGGGATATGCTCTTGTAAAATGCCTACAGGTTGCCAGATGAAATTCCATACTTATATCTGGCAACAACTGCGCATATATGTGGCATGCTTCTGGAATAGAGATTTGTCTGCACAATTTTCAAAGGCACTTCCTTCAAAGCTTAATATAATACTGTGAACAGAAGATTTCCATAATTATATTACACTTTTACTAATAGGGGTCCAGTTCTTCATGTTGCAGTGTGTCTGAATAAAATTAATTGGTCAGGCAGAGACACAGTGGAATAACTCTCAGAATTACTTAACATACACTAATTTTCAGCCAGGTTGGTAATAAAAAGTGTAGTATGAAGAATCATAAAATGAAAGCTATTTATCTGATACCTTTGGGTTTTGCAGCCTCTTGATGTTAATGAGTGAACTTGAAAGACTTAGACACAGTTGTGTACCCTACACAGTGTATGGTTCAATGGTCTGTGTTTTAATATATATATATATATATATTCTTAATTTGAGAGCAATGTTAGTCTCCATGTTTTTATATCAAAATAAAGGGAGTTTAACTTCTAAGAAAAACAAAGAAAAACCTTCATAAGAAATGGAAGCCTAGGTTTTAAACCTGTCACTGCAACCTGCTGTATGACTTCATAACCTTGACACAAAGATTCTCTGTATCACCTTAATAAGTGAATTACTATGGTGACTTTGAATTACTCTAGGTTATATTGTATACCAAAAATCCATAAGGTTCATGATAACACCAGCTGTTGTTCTATAGGTTACTCGTGCTCTCCTACATTAGAGAGTGCTTCATATACACCAGTCCTGACAGCTGTCTTTTTTATTTCTTATTGAATATTCATGATATAGAAATTTACTTGGAAAATACATCTATGATTCTTACTAATCATTTTGAAATAGCATGTTTAAACCCTATACATATATAATAAATATTATAATTACTTAAAAATTTTAAAAAGGTCATGTTATATTACAGGATGGACCAATTGTGACAACTGTAGCAGCCAAAACTCTGAAAGAATTTTGTATGTGGCAGTATAAACAAAACAACATGGATGATGATGATGTAGGCCATTATGACACAGCTGTGCTCCTAACTAGGTGAGTATAATCATAATAGGTACCATGGAACTTCATGGTAATGGAGGTCATCCCTTTTAGAGGTCATCCCTTTGAATCTGGACTGAGCTACAAAAAAATGTAAAAAGTCATCAGATTCACTCCAAGACTTTCTTGTAGCAGACTAATGGCTCATTAATCTTTACTTTCACAAAAAAAAACTGAAGAAGTTTTAATCACCATATCAAAATAAATCCCATGCTAAAGAGCTTCCCATTTTAGGAAAACTTAATTTGTAAAATATTTATGTTACATCTTTCAGTTGAGTTTCTCAGTGTTCAGTTTACCATGAAAAAAAATAATAAATTATGAGAAATTGTAATAATATTTCTGCTGGACTGTCTGTATCCTTTGAATTCCTCTTATCAAACATCCTACATGTGTGAACTATAAATGTGCAATTACTTATAAGAAAAGATAAAAGTGAACAGGAATGCTAATGATGTTAGTTTAGCCTAAATACAGATATCTCCCATGAATTGCCTATTGCATTGTATCTGTGCCTTATTTGATAATGTATTTTTATAAATAATATTGATGGCATGTTATGAAAATACACCAATTGACTGAGAAACAGCTGTTGAATAGATCAAAGGTATTTACAATAGCGGAAATTGATCAAGACCTTCAATGTTCGAGATACAGCATGTGCACATATATTGTTTATTCATTCATATTGAGCAAAATATTATGATATATATATGATAATCTAGGAATGTCATTGTGAGACATGATTTTAGATAGGACAGGGCAAGGAGATATCGTATAATGATGTGATGTTATTACACCAGAGTTGTGTACACAACGTGGCCATATGTATTAAGATGGATAACACAGACACCTAGAGTCCAAACATGCCCCTGTGGTCATTGAGTTGGTAATTTCTTTGTGACAGACATGCCTGCACACAGACATAACACTACACATAGCATAGCAAGGAGAATCAGACTGGTAAATACTGTGTGCAGTATCAGTGCTGCTGGCCTGATTGGCAGGTCACCAGCACTGGCAGATCTGGGCTGCTGCTTCCCAGCTGGCTGCCTTACACTACAGTACTTAACCTGTTCTACAGTGCTGGTCTTCCAGGTTACACACTGTTCAGGTGGCAAAGCTCATGAAACAGCAGCTCAACAAGATAACATTCAGGCTGGTGGGACTAATATTATCAGGCCTGTCACTAGATGTTCTCCATTGTTAATCTGACAGTCATGAAAAAAATGCATTATTTATTTCTCAAACATGTTACACATTTTTTAACTTCCAGACCATGGTCTAAGCTAAATAAAAGATACTGCATTATATTATGTTTTATATTTCTTAAATTAACTGCATAATGTTAAATAAATGCAGGATTGGAAATTGTTAGGTGATTAAACATCATGTTTAATACAGTTTATAACTGCTTACCTGGACAAATTATTATTGTTATGTTAAAAGTTCAACAGAGCACCTAAGAGTCTACAATGCTACTATCTATCAGTTTTATTCAAGACAATTGTAGAACTTTAGTAAAAAAGGAGTCCTAGCTGTTTCGTAAAACTTCAGCTAAGTAATCTCCATATTAAGATTTGCATTTGGTCTGCTGTTCAAAATTAACATAAACAAGCTAAAAAAAGCACATGATTCTCCCATGCAACTTCATAATTTAGAAATAAAACCGTGGGATCACCGTAATCATTCAAGCAATCTGTCTCTGTTATTGCCAATATATGTATATTTCCAAAAGTCAGCCTACAGATGCCAAAACTAGTAGCAGTTATCTCATCTGCTTGGTGAAAGAGTCAAACATATATCTCTCTCTTTGTCATTCAAGTAAATTAACCACTACTTTTTTAGATATATGAGCAGGCAACAAATACAACAGATAGAAAAACATGATTTCTATCCACCTAAATTATGTGAGGTAATTAACAACATAACAACACTGATGATGATTTTTTATATGCTGACCATGCTTGTTATACCAATGATATGAAGTAGACATTTTCCCTCTGTATTTCTTCATGTGTGCTTGTATTAGAACCAGATGAGCTCACATGTGGATGGCCAGCTGTTTACATTATATCTTGTGGTTCTCTTCTTAACTATAGCTCCAGGCATCCATTCAGTTCTCCATTCATATGGTGCACTGTTAATGCTCTGAAAATTGCAGTGATTAATTCAACATCTGGAAAAATTATTTGTCACCTATTAAGCTGTAACTAAAACCTACTTGTACAAAATTTTAGATTTTATTTAGTTAAACAAAACTATGTTTGTGACACAGGTAAGATCAGTCCAGTTAACTGACTTGAAGTGAGGATTTTCAGGTCTAGTTCTAGAATGTTCTTTCAAAAATGTATGCAAGATAGTGCAAATGTTTCTAGAAATTTTTAAAGCATTTAAACACTAATATTGTTGATTTGCCGGACATATGAACATGATGTCCCACAATAAAGTGTAGCAGCCAATCAGTAAATAAGTTAATAGCATGTGTAGTCCATGTGCCATATATGTAAACAGAGTAAATCTAATCTGATCAGATTAGGTAGATGTTAACCATACTATTGATTATGATAAGCCTATTCCTACATGGTGCAATTTACACTTTAATGAATGCCATTTCAGACACCAGGAGGAACTGGAACCCCCTCCTGTAATTATATTTAATGCATTAATGCATATATCAGATTGAATTATACCATTTGGGATAATGCAACTTCTTAAAAAATGCCTCAGTGTTGCTTCAGTAGCTAGGAATATTTGTCTTGGAGTTTTCATACAACATGTGCACTAAAGGATAAGTTCTCATTCTCTCCTTTGCAGTTAAAAAAATCCTGGTTTTACAAATTTATTTTGCTGTGATTGCAATGTGAGTACCAAGTATTAGTGAAAACTATTAAACTGGTTTGCTGCTACCTTGTGGAAGGGTTATATGGGTTACTCAGGGTATTAGCTATAAGAAACAGCATGTGTATCTGACATAAACATAATTAATCATGAGACCAGGGGACAGAAGGTAAGGTTCAGCCAAGTGATAACCTCTTACATTGCTGACAGCCACGGATGAGCTGGGCTTGCACTGAAGCAGTGCAAGTGTAACCCCTGTGCTGTAATAGATCACACATGTACTTGGAATGCTCCAGTATTCAGTCTGCCTACCTGAGTGGCATAATTACAAACTATATTAATAAAACCCATATAACCAGGACAGAGTGTACATGGCAAGTGTACAGGTGTTTCCTAAGTGATGATGACATTGGGATGCCTTCCTCTCCATGACCTTCCTGCTACCCAGCTCTGTGATTAATAGCACTTACCATGGTTTCTGCCCATGTCATTCTGTGTTTCCATGGTTTCAAACAAGTTTATTAAGAATGAACATGAACTTTCCATGATACACACACACTGCACCTGTGCAAGGTTTTAAACATCACTTTCTACTACATAAAATTACACCATGGATGCTTAGTCAACAAATGAGAAATATACAGCTGAACAATGCATTATTTATGTCAGTCTAATTATAAGACGAGTAAAGTTTTTTGGACAGTTGGCTAAAAGGCATACTTGGTTGCAGAACAGATAATGATCCCCAGGATAGCACATGTTCTAGTAAAGTATAAAACAAACAGATAGCAGAAGTGAAATATAATTGTGAATAAATGAAAACGCATTGAAAACCATTGGTTACTGTCAGTATAGTTCTCCTTTAGGGCTTTTAAGGTAAGTACATCTTCTTTCCATTAGTGATATTTTTTACACAGTGAAAGGGGTATGTTCTGGCTATCTTCTGTGTTACATACAGTGATATATGAAGAACAAGGGCATACTTCATAATTTACTGAAAGACAGAAAAATTTCCCATAGTGTATTTATTGTTACATTTTACTGGAAATACATTATGAACCAGTTGATAACTAATGTTTCTGAACTTATTACCAGCAACTTTCATTGTCTAAGTCCAGTAAAATGTTATTGCAACAGGCCCAAGGCATTTACCTGGTAATACACCAAGGCCCAAATAATGGGAGTTAGAACATACATCTGCTGTGTCACCTCCTGCCATAAACAGTCAAAATGACATTATATGCATGATTATTAATGGAACATAGCAGCTGATTTGAGACTGGACAGCCATGTATCTTGACACATACCCTAAGATATGAACAGGTTATAGTGTTTATAGCTCAGGCTGTCATGATGAATGACTGGTAGGTCAGTCTGGTTCAAAGTGGTTACACCGCAGTAAATTTCCCTAAACCTCAGCCATATATCAATCCTGTACCCAACAATTTACCATTTTCATGTTTGCTTGCCACAAGACAAAAAGCAGAGTCTATATGAAGCATCTTTTGTATTAATATTTACTGAATTTCAAATTGAGGAATATTAGTTTGCTTACATAATATCACTTAGAGTAATGTTTTCAAATATCTTTACTCATTTGGCTCTCCTGTTTTATTCTGTGAGAAAATAGTGAATTCATTTGAATTTATGTTTAGGCAATATATATACTTATCATTTTAAGGTATTTAAATAGAAAATACTGATAGATGATCACAGGTAAATTTTGATCAAACATTTCACACAAACTGTTCCTTTTTGTGAAACTGTTTATCAGAACAATAATACCTTGGCAGATGAGCATTTGTTCATGAAACTCCCAACTTATTGGCATAATTTATCTCTACCTGCATGGGAGGCCTGTTAATGGTATTTATTTTTGTGGTCAGAAGAAAAAACTTATAGCATGGAATAGAAAAAAGTGGGTTAGTTTATGATATCCTCTATTTGATATGAGCATACCTTAATCTAGGGACCTCTGTATAAACAATGTCGATTGTTTTTTTGTTGTTCTTATTTTTTGGCTCCAAGAAGTGCTACTGGAACCATATTCAAGTCAAGTAGCTCATTTTAATAGCTTATCCCTAGAAAAGTTGTGTGTAGTTTCTCTGAGGCCATGTGGTGCTGTGAAGACTAGTACTGTTACAGTGCTGTTTAGTGGTCAGCCAGAGGGCTAGATTCCACCTTACTCATGTAGTTCCTCTCTTGAAGGCATATTCTTTATCGGTGCCCCCAGGTGGAGGTACACTGAATAACCTCCATGTACCTACTGAAAATTTGCTTCTGTTCCAGCCAAAATGAGCAAATACACATCTGAAGGGAGTCTTGCCAAGGGACTATCAGCTTTTAAGCTGTACCATATTGTCTGTAATGTCAAGGTGCTAGATTTGAGAAGAAACTGCATTGCATAGGTTTTTTTCCTTCCCACAGTCCTTTGTACTGATTCTGTGGTTTGCATGGGTGAATTTGTGGAAGAGATATAAGCCCCCTCCTATCTGACAGTTTCCTCCCAAGGGGTAAATTCATGACTGTTCAGATAGAGTAGATTATGATCGTGTCAGTTTGAACTTGTCAGAGGGATAAACAGGATCACCCTATGGTCAACCACAGGAAATTCCTCCTGTATTAAGACAATATGGATCACCAAGAAGGGTGATGGGAACTCCTTGAAAGTAATCCGCTTGTACATTGTCAACAAATACTTGCTGCACCTGCTCACCCTTGTTAAACCTCCAAACCACCCCTTCCTGACAATATTTATTGCATGAGTTATTCCATTTATCTGAAACTGATTTTCATTTGAGATTGCAATAACAATTGTAAAATTATATAAAAAAAATACCATTTAAACCATACATTCTTTTATTATCTAAATATAAATATAATAATAAAGAGCAGAGCATATAACACAAGTAAATATGAAGGAAAAAAGCCTGCTGTGTGATTTTAATCCAGGTGACTATCTTATTGAGCCTCATATCTGCTGCTAGTTTAGGCATACATGTACTTAATAAGTATTGTTTGAAAACACAAAGGATTACATTAGACCAATTAAAGAGAATATGATGCTTCAGAATACATAATGGTCTGTATCATCTGAATATAAAAAAGAATGTTCATTTTGTGATACCAGGATCAATTACTGTAGATACCAAAAAAATAGGAATAGGTAATCCTGCTGTAGTCAGTTCCACCAAGGAGCACTCATTAGATTTTGCAGGTATCTTTTGTAAAAAATTATTTTATATTGAAACTCATTGATAAATCAGGTACTCTGGTAAGTGTAAAACAGGAGATCATAATCAAACCTAGCAAAACCTTTCAGTAAAATAATTCTAATATCTGAAAAATTAGTATGTTCTCTCATGATATGTTGCATTAAGTGAATGGCTCATTGACACCAAGCTTGCAACAGGTGTTGATTGGATATTTTGTACACTTGGTACTATCACTATAAATATGATTACTGTTATCAGCTTAAAATACCATCAGTACTGTCACAACATGAACTGACATCTAATAGACCAAGTATAAAGTGTACAAGTTTGAACCAAACATTTCATAATCTGTTACTGGAGAGCACATACTACTGTGAGTCATTGAACAAAAATATGAAGATTTCATAATTATTACCAAAAACAGATGGGTATCTGCAAGTAGAATGTCTGACTACAAAGACTAAAAAACTTGTATTGGTAAAAACATCTCCACCTTCTTAGTATAAAGTAACAAGGAAGGAGAGGAGAGTATGACTCAGAGGACCACCCTAGAGGCTGACCAGAAGTGATAATTCAAGTCATATATCCTAGACAATGAAACCAGTCTAATAAGACCCACTTTGAAACAGACCACAAGTGGTTTACATGTACTGGTACCAGTCAGCTTATTATAGTGATACCTCTGATAGCCGATAACTTAATTGACCACTTCCCAGGGCAACTTCATGCTCTAAAGTTTAATTTTGTGATCACCTATGAATGGACCCATGAATCATCCACTAAAAATACTTTGGAGCATTGAGTGAAATGTGGAATACTAGTATTTGTGAACAATATATATATGCATTCAATACTGTCCCTCTGTATTGCCACCATTGCAGGGTACATGGTTTATACCAAGTCAGAGGCTTCCTTTTGAAGCCAGGAATTTGATTTTTCTTACTCTTCTTTCAGGCCAGCTTTACTTAAAGGGGCCCAATCCTCTATCTGACCTTTATAAACTAAAGGTAATCCCTTGGAGCTTTAATAAAAATAGGTTAGAAAACCTGGATATCACCGCACATTGACCGCTTGTTTTTAGCTCAGCTGACTGTAAGTCAGCTGATATATAATAATACACAGAGGAATATATACACAGAGGAAGCCAGAAATCACATAAATTCTTTTTGAAAAGGTAGATAAATGGGCACCTTTAATGGACAGGTTTAGAAAAACTACTAAAGTTTTAATTTTAAAAAGGTTTTATCCTTATGTAGTAGATCAGATCAACCTGTTGTATGTACCCTTTCCCGCCAGTTTTTTGCTGTATTCTTGCAGTATCTGGGCACTAAATGTACATATAATCCTATCATGGTTCTTCTGAAAATATGTATTGCTTCAATATCAGCAAGGATTTTGTCTGCAGATCACCAACAGTGAAATGATATATAAAGCATTCTGTCGGTGTAATAACACTGCAGTGTAGTTAGATCAGGAATGATCAAACAATATAGGTAATGTTTGGTGCAGACACGAAATAATAATCAATCAAGCTATCATTGAGTAAGTTATTCCACATGTTATTGTCAAATTTTAGTTAATTGTATTATGTTTTTTATATGCTGTAATTTAGATAGAGTGAAGCACAACAAATGGAATTAATATGGCTGTGTATAAGCTGAGATGGTTATGACAGGTAGGCATCAAGATTGTAAAAGGTGCTTCTTTGACTGTGGAAGGATGCGGAAGCTGGCGGTGACATCAGAGAACATCATTTCTCTCCTTCCAGCTTGAATCTCTGTAGCCATGCTTGAAATGCTTAATAAATGTAAGGAGTTCCAAGCTTGAAATTACATGAAACCACAGCAACATAAATCAGGATGGTTACTTATTGTAAACTACATGGTCTCAACTTCCTTAGTGACCCTTGAAAAACCCTGTAATTACCTTGGCACCTATTCAAGAAGACAGATCCCCCACGCAGAGCTGCAGTCATGGTGTCTGATACATCAAAGGCACTTGTAACATATATGTAAACATATGTTTTGTATCTTCACTTTTGGGACAGGTCAAAGTACCCTTATATATGCTGGGGTTATGACACAGTCTAAATTTTTTAGACATGAGGTTTTATGGCTAATTGAGGGCAACAGGGATCATCTCTAGTCTTAGCTACAGGCTGTGAGTTTTAAATTATTTATTCCTGAATATACCTGAAACCCAGGAGGCTCAGTATGAAACATGTATCTATCATATGATTTCATACACTTTCATGTGCCATCATCATATTTAGAGTGTAATGGCAGTTGTTCTGATAGTAGTGTCTTTGATTTATGCTGTCAATGTAAGAAAATAATAAATCTTTAATAGCTAAAATATTCTATTATGTATGTCCTTTGTATGTTAGAGAATTTATATTTATTTTAATATAGACAAAAACAAGGCTATATTATGTACTGGTAAGTGAATGAATTCTAATCAGCCAGCACAATGAATATTTAGGGTAGGTATAGTTGGCTCTCATACTTGTGAGGCCTGGGACACACTTGGGCAAGGAATACCTCTTGTGCTGTATGGGTCAAATGTGAAATGTAGGTTATACCCATTACGTTATACATGAAGTCAAATACATTCATAGGTTCAGTGAAGGGAGATACATATGTATCATTCCAAATAAACAAGTACATTTTAAATACCCATCAAATTAGACCATATATTGATAAAATATACATAGTTATATTCTTTTAAGATAATAAATGAATAATCATAGAGCACTGTATGTATATTTATTCATTTTTGTTAATTTTAATATGTGAACTACATGACATGCCTGAAAATATTAAGGTGTGCTTGGAGGAATCAATTAAAGTTATTGTGGCATAGTGACAATAATCACCTGTTGATCCCCGTTCCTGTTTGGCGATTATAGAACATACATACCAATGAACACTCAGTGGAGAATAGTGTTGTCAGGTTGCGGCTGGTGTGTTTGTGGTCACCTATTTAACCAAGCACAGTAGGTGTGTATCATGTTACATACAGAGTTTCGGATCTGCTAGGAGTAGGTCACTATGTCATAGTGCACACAGTAATGATCTTCTGACCAGACTAATAAAGTGACATCTCACTTCATGACACAAGATCATGTTTTCCAACACATCTAACTCCCCAAGGACAAACTGTCACTGAGACTGATGTTTTTCTCTCACTGTGATGAGAAGTCAAGTGCTAAGTGCGCCCATTACATTGAGCACCCGGTTTTTGTTGTAAAATAGCTGCATATTATGGCCGCAAATTAACTTATAAAAGTTAGGACTGAAGGACCCCAGTTTGCTCCTGTTTCCTTCCTTTTGAGTCAAATTCATCAGTCACCACACACATTTAACATAAACTGTTTCCTGCCAAGTTGGTGTGTTTTGTTGTTACTGACAGAGATGTAAGCTAATCTTAGTGACAAGTGTGTAAGTGGCGAGCAGGTAGGCTGGTAAGCCCAGACACAATACTGGATCAAGTAACTGCACTTGAAGAGGTCAGCCTGGCTGATGTGTCACAATGACAGCCAGAGAGCTCTCAGTTCCTCATAGGGCCGAGCTGACAATCTGTATTCTTGAATCCTAAGTACAGAAAAGTGGGTGTGACTATATTTTTTGTAGGCTCTCCATCAAAAATGTTTTACCTGCTACCACTGTTAATGTACATACAAATATATATATATATTCATATATGTGCTTCACCTTAATTGTATCCTATTACTGTATGTTCCTGTCATAATTATTTCTTTCACAAAAAAAGCCATACCAGTATCATAAAATAGACAGATCGTATGTAATGAGGTATTACCAACATTTCACTCTTAACCTTGAACCTATATGTCCTGAGTTAAGTTGCTTTCAGAAGACAATATTCAAGGTTACAGCAGATCAGAGAAAGAGAAAAAGGTGATGCAAAAATATACATTTCTAAATTTTTTATCAATCATTAATGATATCAATTAAAAAAATATGCTAGATCTATTCATGATCTGTGGTGGGGATTTCAGTTATTATATACTGGCTGATCCTAACACATTAAATATTTAGTACCAATAACACGCAGTGAACTCGATGATATAACATTTCCTTCTAGAATGCCTCAGACTGCCTTCCTGTCTATTCATGATCTGTCTGCATAGACAGGTTGGCAGTCTGAGGCATTCTAGAAGGAAATTTTATATCATGGAGTTCACTGGATCATGATTCCCAAAATATGTATGTTCTTTGACTGAATGAAGACCAGGGGGTTGTAGAAGGTTAATTAGCTATAGCTCATGCCAGTGTTAATATGTTATGAAAAAGATAAATTGCTGAAATGCTTTCTGGTCACACATGTTCATTATGTCTAGTTAGTTCATGTTCTTATACACTTTTTGCAGGAAAGATATATGTCGCAGCCCAACCAAGTGTGACACCTTAGGTGAGTTTTTCTGTTCCTCTCTTAGCAGGTCTGGCTTTCCCTTTTTTTTCCAGAACACAAGTGTCACAAGGATGCTTGAAACAGATGTTTCACACACTTATCTCATTATAAGTCTTATTGTGTACATGTATGATATTGGCTGATAAAACTTATCTCGGCTCTTTGTGTTCAACACCGATAATGTAAATTGAGCAGATTTAAATCATGTTAAACATTCATAATTATTCCAATAAAATAAAAGAGTTCAATCCTCTAATGGACTCCTTGTTATGTATATCACATAACAGATCCTTTATACAGTAAGGCAAATTATTCATCACTTTTTAGCTCACTGTACAAATCAACATTGAAGCAATAATTAATTGCTTTCATTGTTTCTGAGGTTGATAATTTCTCAAAATGGCAGATTTTTCCTGTTGATGATTAATTTCTTATAACTTCAATTTTTATTTGGGTTTGCATTGTTCATTTACAGAATATTTAACACTGATAACATTAAACTTTTAAAACTATAACGTTAATTGTTAGCATTATCTCATAATCACTGACTGCTTTTGTAACAGATACAGAAGGTGCAAAGGTAATGGCATGAATGAAGTATATATTGAGTATAAGTCCTTTTTTAGCTAAGCTGACTGTAAGTCATCTGAGCTATAGCAATCACTCTTTGTCCATCGTCCGTCCGGCCATCCGGCCATCCGGTCGTCTGTCCGTTAACAAGGCACAAATCGTAACCGCTGGACCTGGAATCTTCTCACTTAACATCCAGAGAGGTCCATGGAAAAAAAATCCCTTTGAAAACTTGAAATTAGGTCTCTGTTACCCATATCCTTCGAGCTATTGGGCCCCAAAGTACCCCCCCAGAATAGTAAAAAAATTCATTCAAAAACTTCAATATCTCATTAACTTCATCACTGATGGTCGTGATTTTTTGGCATTAATATTGATCATGAGATGTTCCATTAGTTCCTGTAGACTGGTGGCGCCACCTGTATTTTTTTATTTTTTAACAAATTTTTTTCTCTATTTTTGAGACCTTTAAAAATGTGGACATCTGTTAACAGGGCACAAATCGTAAAGACTGGACCTAGAATCTTCATTCTTGAAATTCTGAGAGACCTTTGAAAAGTCTCCATGGAAACCAGAAATTAGGTCTCTGTTACCCATATCCTTTGAGCTATGGGGCCCCAAAGTACCCCCCAGAATAGTGAAAAATTTCATACAAAAACTTCAATATCTGATTAACTACATCACTGATGGTCATGATTTTTGGCATACATATTGATCATGAGATGTTTCATCAATTTCCGCAGACTGGTGACGCCACCTGTATTTTTCAAATTTTTTTCTCTATTTTTGAGACCTTTAAGGATGTAGTTATCTGTTAACAGGGTTCAAATGTAACGACTGAACCTAGAATCTTCATTCTTGACACACAGGGAGACCCATGAAAAGTCTCCATGGAAACCAGAAATTAGGTCTCTGTTACCCATATCCTTCGAGCTATGGGGCCCTAAAGTACCCCCAGAATAGTGAAAAATTTCATACAAAAACTTCAATATCTGATTAACTACATCACTGATGGTCATGATTTTTGGCGTACATATTGATCATGAGATGTTTCTTCAGTTTCTGCAGACTGGTGGCGCCACCTGTATTTTTCAAATTTTTACAATTTTTTTCTCTATTTTTGAGACCTTTAAGGATGTAGTTATCTGTCAACGGGGTTCAAATTGAACTACTGGGCCTAGAATCTTCATTCTTGACACACAGGGAGACCTATGAAAAGTCTCCATGGAAACCTGAAATTAGGTCTCTGTTACCCACATCCTTTGAGCTATGGCACTCCAAAGTACAGCTCAGAATAATGGAAAATTTGATACAAAAGCTGAAGTATCTGAACAACTAATGCAGAGATCACCATAATTGTTTGTATGGATATTGATCATGGAGTGTTTCATCATTTCTGCAGCCTGGTGGAACCACATGTATTTGTTCGGGCTTTTTTCGAATTTTTTTTCCCTATTTTTGAGACCTTTAAAGATATGAACATCTGTTAACAGGACACAAATCATAACAACTGGACCTAGAATCTTCATTCTTTACACACAGGGAGACCCATGAAAAGTCTCCATGGAAACTAGAAATTAGGTCTCTGTTACCCATATCCTTCGAGCTATGGGGCCCTAAAGTACCCCCAGAATAGTGAAAAATTTCATACAAAAACTTCAATATCTGATTAACTACATCACTGATGGTCATGATTTTTGGCGTACATATTGATCATGAGATGTTTCTTCAGTTTCTGCAGACTGGTGGCGCCACCTGTATTTTTCAAATTTTTACAAATTATTTTCTCTATTTTTGAGACCTTTAAAGATGTGGTTATCTGTCAACAGGGTACAAATCATAACAACTGGACCTAGAATCTTCATTCTTGTCTGCAAGGAGGCTAATGAAAAGTGTCTGTGGAAACCTAAAAATTAGGTCTCTGTTACCCATATCCTTCAAGCTATAGGACTCTGAAGTATCCCTCAGAATAATGGAAAATTTGATACAAAAGCTGAAGTATCTGAACAACTAATCCAGAGACCACCATGCTTCTTTGCATGGATATTGACCATTAAGTCTTTTTATTAGTTTCTGCAGACTGGTGGAGCCACCTGTATTTTTTAATCTGTTTGATACTTCAGTTGAATGGTTATATACTACCATTCAGATGATAAAATTTCCTTTTGCAAATCTCTTCCCGGTCAGCTGAGCGTCATGACCCATGGGTCACTTGTTTATATTTAACTGTTCATGACAGAGAGAAACTTACAGTGTGAGAACAGTAACAATCATGTAATCTGAGGTATAATTATATGCAACATATAAGTGACTCATAACATGAATATAACAGCTGAAAATGATCACTGAGACATGAAGCAGATCAACAGCTTCAAGTGTTGATCAGTATATTGACATTGATTTGTAAATGGATGGTATGTTTGTCTGGGAAAAGTATCAATAATGTCCATAAGATCTTCGCCCAAGGCAAGATTTATACAGGATGGTGTAACTCGCGCTTCCACAAATATTTATGGGCATGTTTTTTTTCCTTTTGCTCAATTTTCTCCATATGTCTAACAACAGAGCACAATGTTGAGCTTGCTTTTTGCAGTATTTATTTTAGAGCACCTTGTTTATTGTGTTCTCTGGGCTGTTATTCATGGTATGAGGATTTTTTACATTGTATCCAGCACATGTCAGGCCTAATATATTCCGAGGGTATAGAGAAGTCTGTTAATGTTAAATGTAGCCATGTTCCTTGTGTAGACATAGTCTGTAAAATCTTGGAGTCAATTTTTGTTTTTTAAACCAAAAAGGTATGGCCTTTGTAGAATATCTTTGTTGATTTGTGAACTTTACTGATGTAGTTTTATACATGTCTGCAGGTCTGGCTGAGCTTGGTACAATGTGCAACCCACGCAAAAGCTGTTCTATAACTGAGGACAATGGTGTTAGTGCAGCCTATACAATTGCCCATGAACTTGGCCATGTGTAAGTTCTGCTTTTTGATAAAATATTATGTTTCTCCCCATACTTATAAATCTGAGTTTCCCCATCACATTTTGCCCGTTCAGGATTTGAAGTCAAATACAGCATTTGACTTTACATGTTCGATATATGAAGGAAGTTCTAGTCTTTTAATTTTAATCAGTCAGTAGGTTAAAAAATTCATACCATTTTATGATTATTGTACAAGGGTATATTTTAGTTTATATATTGTGTGTTAAAGCTTATAAATACAAGACTGCTTATTCCTGATTATCATGCATTATCCACTGGAAATATTTTGCATATACTTCATATTCTTTCCATCAGGTTGTTTTGAACCCCTCTATAAAAAGTAAATAATAATTTGTTATTCATTAGACTTGGGGAAAAACTGAGTCTGCATTTGTATCCATGTATGCTTTTGCATAATATATCATAGTCATTGTGACTTGGGTTATCTTTATTCCTACAGATTTAGTCTTCCTCATGACACTAATCAGCGCTGCCGGCAGCAGTTCATCGACCAAAGAAATGGTATTTACCACATGATGTCCCCAACACTTTACCAAGGAACAAGACCATGGAGCTGGTCAGACTGCAGCCGCCACATCCTCACCCAGTTCTTAGAGTAAGTAGAAATTACCAGTCACAGAATAATCAGGATTTAGAAATTAAACTTCTGCTTTACTTCCTCAGTGCTTGTAATGTACCATCTTATATTTATTGTGCAGACTCTCAATCAGGATGAGGTGATTGGTGTGTTTAGTGAAGATACATTCAGTTATGTCTTTAATATATGGGTCAAATCAAGGACAGCCAGCCTTATTTAATTGCACCAAACTACTTTCATCTTTCTGAGATACTTCTCAGTTTAATCTTGCAGAGGATAATATATGTCTGACCTATTCTGGCAGAACTGGAGCATACGCATTACAATGTCCCAGAAAGAAAGTATTAAATGGTAATAATAGCTAGTTAGAGCTGCTTTATTGTACTCAAAACCTTTTTTTGAGCTGGAGATTCTGATGGTCAGCCCAGTCACCTTGATTTCTATATTCTTGACTTTACATGCTATCAAGTTGAGATTAAAAGTAATCATTGTCAAAATATAGATTCCACTGCTGTTGCATTTTTTGTTACATTAGCTCAACTAGTGATGGAAGCTAACTAGTGATGGACGTTTGTGTGATGAAATGGGTCAGTAATCATGCTTAGCTAAAGGAGTGATGCAGATAAACTAGATGCTGAAAAAGCGTGGTGATACAATAATGAGAGCATCATTGTGGCATAAACTATTTACTATGACACATTGTAGTCATACCTCAAGGAATGCAACAAAGAGATAATAATGGTTTAATTAGGAACAAACCTCAATGCTCCAGTGACCTTGTTGACTTTTTATGATGCCATACATTATATGTCAGGAAAAGAAGACAGGAATGGAACAATATATTTATGTTGTAATTAGTAATCTGTTGTCATCCTTTTTTTCATTTTTTCAGTGCTGGGTATGGTGACTGCCTGCTTGATAAACCAATCAATCTAAATTACACCAATATGATGCAGAATGTGATGAAGATCCTGCCAGGACAGAAATATGATGTCCACAGACAGTGTCAGATGGTGTATGGAAATAATACCAAACTCTGCCCGTATATGGTAAGTACACAAGATGTCCCATAAACTCTGATACCTACTGTTATCAAATGTATGCACATTTGTACATATACAGTAGACCCTCTCAGGAATATTGGAAAGGTACTATTCATATTAGAAAGATTACAAATGTCAGTGAAAAGTATTCACACAACTGTCTGAAGTGTCTGTCACTCTACCTGCAAGTAGAGTCTTCCCTGTAAATAAATGTTAATAAAGAAAGCCATATGGTAACAAAACTACTCAGGAGCAAAAACTGAACCTTACATTTCCCACTGTTTAAAGAGCTTGGCCTGCCAGTGGTTAGAATAAGAGCATTAATAATTGGGGATTCCCAAGCAGTATGACCCTTTAAAATGAGAATGCTTATTAAACTTATCATACTTAACTTGGTCATGTTTAATATGAGCTGAATCTTTAATGTATACCATAGTGAGACTCCTCTTGAACACCTTTGTCTCTCTGTCCATCATGTCCATACCTGTATATACAATTGATATGGTGTACCTGTAGACTTGTGGCTGCGCAGAGTGATTTAAACTGACCTCTGGTGAACAAATCTCTAAAGCCACCCAGTGGCACCTTTAAATCTACTTCATACATGTGTGGTTCTGTATGTTTGATGTCAGATGGAGCCACTTTATCTTTTGCTGTTTCCTCCAGTTATCTATTCATGTTTGTCCCATTCAGTGCATGTAAGATGCAATGCAGAAATATCTGTAAATTTAAAGCAATTGCATCAGCTCTACACACCAGGACAGCAAAACCTCTACTGAAACAGGATGTGTGGGTGTTCATTTTTTGGGGTGTGTCTGCTTATAACTCATTGAAAAGGGCTGTTTCCTTTAAATTAAATCTACTGGCACGGTCTGATCGTGATGCCTTTTGCTTTATTAAAATGATATCAGCATAACAGTAAAAGCATCACAATACTAGTAAATTGGATATCCATGATGTCCTCATTTTTGTGACATTGAGGAATAGATATATAGTGCATGTGTGACTGCAGGGTTTATGTACTTTAATGTCTCAGCATATCTGCTGGTGACTGCTATTTGTTATACAGTTAGTACATGCAACATGATAGAATATATGTTATCTGTTGCACCCCTTCTTGGACCGGTATGATGTCACAAGGATATAACATTTCTTCATTATGAGTAGCTCTTGAAGGGTCAGTGCTTTTGAGTAGTTTCTACTTACAACTAAGAACTATGCAGGCTTATATTTTCTGTTGTTTTTGACATGGGCTGTCAGTGGTATAAATGATGTAGATAGAACAGAGGAAGTTCCAGAGGAACAGGGATGTAATCTGTGCCAGTGCTGAGATTCAGTTGAGAATGGCTGCTGCCAGAGATTGCTCTCTGAGTTGTGTGACATCCATCATGTCTGTATACTGCTGACAAGTGTCTTTATGTTGTCCACTTAGTCTCTCATTTGGTAACATAATCCTAGAAAAATTTAATGGCTGATGTAGAGTGATGCCACACAATCAGACAACGTGCCCTGCTTATCATACAGACCATTAACCTCCAGTCACCTTTGTCTTAAGCTCAGTTCTTACCCACATTCTGTTCAGACAGAAAAAATGGTACTGGGATAGAAGTGTATAAGTTTTCAAAGTGACTTGGCTGCCAGCATGTCACAAACTTAATTAGCTGTCTCAGGTTCCATACTTTTTATGCAGAAGAAATTTCCAGCTGTATGCATGTACTCATCTAATGGTATCCAACTGTATTTGATAAGTTGCAACAGTCCATATTAGTTTTACTACTCACACATTCTTCTTCACAATTTCAAATTTTATTTTCTGTATAAAGAAAAGGCATATATATTGTAAATATAATATTAAAATGAAATTATTTATTTTACATGGACTGTACAAATAGT
Source organism: Sipunculus nudus (assembly GCA_026874595.1). Classification (NCBI taxonomy): domain Eukaryota; kingdom Metazoa; phylum Annelida; class Sipuncula; order Golfingiida; family Sipunculidae; genus Sipunculus; species Sipunculus nudus. Next base: position 16,821,842 of record CM049306.1, on the reverse strand, counting down.
TATTAAAATAATCAAGGCACTCTCCATGGCTCAGATGATAGAATTCAGTAGCCTGTAGGGGTGGAGGAAACAGGAGAACCCAGGGAAAACCACCGCCTTGGACGGGCAACTACAACCCACTCTCATGGCCACACACAGGACTAATGAGCTAATATAATAATATTATGTAAAAAAAATACCCTATCAAATATAAAAAAATGTAAAGTCTGTTTGGCTTTTGCCCAAGTCTACTAGCACATCAGGCAGGAGCTTAGCCCGGTTTCTGTAGCTTGAAGCCACATAGGATAGAAACTCCTCATGGATGGGATGCTGGTCCTTTGCACATTACCTACCCAGAATTATCTGATACCTTTTCTACTGCTGGGTTGACAGAGGCACACTTCTTGGCACATGAGGGTCTGACAGAGGCACACTTCTGGGCACATGAGGGTCTGACAGAGGCACACTTCTTGGCACATGAGGGTCTGACTGGTATTGAAACTCACAACCTCTCGATCATGAGCCCAGCACCTTAACCATTACACCACGTCCTCACCACCCTATCAAATATGATAAATAATATTCACCAGTATAGAATGTTGAAGTTAACAGTAAGAATTCACATGGTTAATTGTTTAGTACCTGTTTCATGCATTCATATAGAGTATGGCAAGGTTTATAACAGTTCAGTATATTGATATAAAACCAGTTCAGGCAGACCATACTGTAGAAGCTGTAGAGGCAAGGTACCATCCATCATGTAGTACTGCCCTGCTGACAAGTGGCTTTATATTGTCTGTGAAATTAGAGCCATTGTGTTTGTTATGACTTGCTTTGGAGATGAAGAGGACTTAACAATTTTAGGGGTTTTTTTTCTCTGTATTTGACACATTTTTATATGAGTTAATATTTTATATTATATCATTCAACAGGAAAAGAGTATCCATTTGATGCTTTCTACCTATATTGTGTTAGGGTAAAGTAATGTAGCTTTTATCAGTGAAGTGTTGCAATACCAGTGTTCTGTCAAGCACCTTATCTTTTTTTGTAGTTGACAAAAAGTTTATTTTTGTTGAGTAATGGATCATGTCAATTCTAGTATGGTACATAGAACTACATACCCTTTAGATAATGGAAAATTAGGTCGCCATAAAAATGTATTTATTTGAGTTATATGTAACGGCATATTTGCTGTTTATTCTATTATCAAAAGTGCCTGGTAGTTTAAAAGACGTTTACCAATTTGGATATTTGCATCATTCTTGGTTATCAAGAGTGGGAGGTAAATTTACCTAAATTAAATTTTAAATGGCATCTTAAATGTTTGAAACTACAGATAGAATCTTAACAATGCTTAACAGTCAGACTATTTATCCCCCCAGCTGTACAACAGAAGGGGCTTTAGTCATCATCTCTGTTTATCTGTTAGTTGGTAAGTGTTTGTATATGTGATGCAATATTTTAAAAAAAAGTCATTCAGAACCTCTACTAATGAATATGATAGCTGTATTCTGTGCACATCCTCATCTACTAGTAAGGCTTTGGTCATCCCCTACTTACAGGTACTTTCATGTCCTGTTCTGATAATAGGCCTTGTTGCACATTTGGTGCACATTTGCAGATGTGGTTGAACTTTGCCTAGACATAGTCTGTGTTTAAGGTTAAACATTTCGTAAAGTTTGTTGTTGTCCATAGTTTGTTATACCTTTATAAAGTGAGCCTTCTTTCACAACATTTAATACTTCGTGTGTTGGCAGTGATGCTTGAGAGGTTGTTTCATAATTCCACAGATCTTAATACAAATGAGGGTTTTCTAAGAATATTTTTTTGAAATTTCCTTTATTTATTTTTCATTCTAAATTGATTTTCACATTCCTCACTGTTACAAAATTTTACTTTTATTTTTTTTCTTGCATATTCTGCATTCAGTTATTTTCATATGACATGATATCAATACCCATTACTCAGATTCACTTACATTTACATGATAAGTGTATCTTATAAGTCTTTGGGGTGATTTTCTATTTTTTTAAAAGTTGATTTAATTTTAAAATTTTCATACAAAAACAAATATTTAAAAAGCATAAGCTGAATCAACATTTATGGACCTTACATTTGTGTGACTTTTATGTCCTTACTTGCCAGTGAATATGTAATGATAGACTCTCTCAACCTGTTGATTAGCAATTAGGGGCTTCGACAGTCCAGTAGTAAATCTATGAGGGTGCATGGTTTGTAATGACTATTCCAAGGCTTGTGGTTTTCTCCAGTTTCCTCACACCTCTAGAAACTGCAATTTTTAAGTTAAAAACATATTCAAAATGACACATTTTCATATTTCAATTAAAATAACTTTGTCAAAGTTTAAAATTGAGAGTGGAATGTTTGAAATTTCAGCCTCTCAGTGGTTTTGGTGGTCAGGATAATGTTTTCCTAGGAATTGAATTCTAGTTGAATGTTTGAGTGATGCTATTAATTTTTAGTGATCTATTATGAGGTAATGATAGGTGAATAAAATGTTTAGTAAAGAAGAACAAGTTTTACATGTATTTAAGGGATATGTTATATGCAAGGTCACAGGGGCATGATATCTGTGTTCATTTGTACCCTTCATTGTTTAGGTTACCTAGTGTACCTGTATCTAATTGCTGAATGTGAGCTCACATATGCACAGAACCTACGTCATGTTGCACTATATAGCCCAACTAAGGTGACCTCAGGAGGGGTATACACATCATACATAAGGTGTTTTAATAACATATGTCAATGAAGACAAAGGTAGAGGAAAGCCTGTTTTCTCCCTCACAGTGATCTCTGCTATAACCTGTATATATAACTGTTGCAGCCAGGCTCCAACTCCATATGTCATGATCTCTGGTGCCAGGAGCCCAATGGTGCCTGTATGACGGAACACATGCCATGGGCTGATGGCACTCCATGCGGAGATGGCAAGGTATGTACTATTATATCTATGTGTGTAGCAGATCTCTAGTTGCAGACTGAATGAGCTCAGGGAGGTAATTGGAAGCAGGCACTTTCTACCTCAACCACATCTATTTATCCTGCATTTACATGAACAATTTATGTTGTTGAACAGAGATTCATAATTTTTATTATCTTGTTAGTTTTATGCTTTATTCTTTATTTTACACATAATTGCATGCTGTTAGTAGCATAAAGGAGTTGACATGTAAAACAGCTTTTGGGCACAAAAGAAATATTTGACATATGATGTGAAGGAGATTGTGAGTTTCCTTTATGTTGTACTCCTACAAACCAGTCTGCCTCACATATAAAAAGGACACGAGAACAAATGTTTTCATGTCATGATAGTTGATCCCAGCATAAAATATACAGAAAGGTTTCACGGAGAAGACAAGTGGTGTTACTGAAAACCAGGTGAGATACACCTGCTTACAACAAAAGGTTTCCGTTATTATTTCCATATATTAAGTGGAACTCTTATCTAGTTTCTTCCTTCCTACATTTTTATTCTTTATGGGACCTTTTTTATACTATATGTAAGGTCCCCTTGAAGTTATTAATAACCTTTAGTGTGTATGTATGGTGGTTATTATTCACAAAGAGGTTTTGAACCAAGTGATAAGAAAACAAGGGAATAGTAAACAGTCTGTATAGAAATAAATTGTTCTGTGACTCATTTAGGTTTTCACACAGCAGATCTCTTGCATATATCAAGATCAGTTTTATCAGCCAAAGAATACATTTATAGAAATGAAAGTGTCCCCATTTTGGATACCAGTCGATTCGTCACCACAGTCATTTCGTCACCAATTTACATGCGGTACCAAATGGTCAATTCGTCACCAATTTTTTGTATGATAAAATGTTATCTATTACAATTAAAATTAAAACACACAATGATACCTATACTGAAAAGTTTGTTTGGTTGTTGATTCTTTTAATTAACAGCTCAGGATACACCATGCAAGGAGTGGATTACATATAAATACAAACATTGCGCAGCATGGCCAACTGGCCGCCAATGGGCAATGGTATTCAGGGCTATTTATGTCACTGCTCACCGCAAACGAATTCCTCACGGCAGCCCGCTTGAAATGTTCTTTTATTTCACGCACGCAGGTGTTTTCGTTAAATAAAATCCACGTCCACATTGACACAGAGAAACAAGTCACCAAAAGAACTTTCTAAAATCTTAAACGGCCTTTGCAGAGTATAAAAGTTTTTTTTTTTTTGCAGTAACTATTTTCCCAGCCATATTTCATTCATCTGTCAATCAATATTCTGTTCTTCTGTCATTCCCTATGCATTTGAATTGCTGATTGTAAGAACGTGCCCGGCCAAGTCCAGCCTGTTGCATTTTGACGGTCACTTCGTCACCAATTTCCTTTGGTGACGAAATGACTGTGGTGACAAACGACTGGTTCCCCCCATTTTCAAGTGTTCTAAATCATGCCCCATTTTAAAGGGGTCCATTCTAATGAATTATTGCACACAAAGAATTATGTTGTATAAAAGTATATAGAAAGGAACCACCGGCTACATTCATGCAACTTTGGATCTTTTCCAGATTCCATCACTTTTAAAGATGATAAGGGAATAACTGACAACAGTTTCTCAAAACATGCCCACCCAAAATGGTTTTGTTGTTAGGGGTATCAAGTATAATATGCCTGATTTCTATGTCTTTCCTTTAACCCACTGCATGTTAGATTATCTAGACACAATCTTACAAGTTCTTATAACTTTATTTAATCAAAAATGGGAGTTGGTTTTGGGTGTGACATAAACATTCATATCTGCTGTCATCATGAGAGAAAGTTCATTTTCCCATTTTCAAACAAAGAATTAATTTTGCTCTTGGAAACCTATGACAGGAAACTGCAAGTTTAACACATCAGGGACAATTTTCCTGGAAGTGCAATATTATCACATCATTGAAATTCTCAAAGTGTTTCAAGTAATTAGATTGTAAATGTTTGTCAGATGACATTAACATATCTTTTCTTGTACTGTAAACTTTTTTTAATCTATGTTCAGATAAAATGTTATTATCAAGAGGATATATACAAGTTAAGTTGAAAGCGTTTTGTTATATCCAAGTCTGTTTCTTCTTATACAATGAAGGCAAAGGAAATAAAAATAGGAAATATATCAACATCAAGAGGAAAATGCATTATAAAAAATAAAAAAATACACCATCAAGATATGAATAAATGTAATGGATTTGGGTTGGATTAAGTACAAAAACTTGTGACAGTCTTGGTGATAAAAGATTTATGGCAAAAGTAGACAATCGGTGGGGTGAGGACTGAAGAGATGTGAAACTTATACTCTAATTGAGAAAAAATCTCTACACACAACACACGTGTAGCCAGGCGTTATATGAGCCCACACAGCTGCTTGGCGTCATAGCAAACCCACCTGTTTCATGCTTTTTTATGCAAAGCTTACAAATATAATGGTGCAGAAATATTCCCTTGTGCCTGCAGAAAGAGAGATCAGTCTTGCTGAAGTTTTTTCATGAGAAAGCGCTCACTTGATAGACAGGGTACCATCTGTGAAAGGGCTAGATGATATCCTTTATGAAGAGAATAATTAGATTTCTATGAACAATGACTCTGCAATATCAGATAATGAGCCACTGCCTGTAATAAGATTCCCAGTCCAAGAGCCTAAATGCAAATATATTGCCTAGTATTCACCTAGGTACAAGGAAGCTGGGACCTTTCATTACCATACTTATGGAGATCCAACCATAGTAATATTTATCAAAAGGGTCAATTTAATTTAATTCAGTTCATTGAATTACTCTATAATATAATATTAGATACATTTATTTCCTGTTATTTAGTTAATATTATTCCTAAATAAAATCTGTTATATAGTAAACAGTTTTATTGGATATGTTACAAATTATGTGTTAAACTAATTGTATTTTTTTATTAAAATCTGAAACAATAATTTTTTTTCTCTATTTATAAATGGTTATCTTTGAAAATATGACAAGACTGAGCATTATGATTAATGCATGAAGGTTACATTTCCATGTAGTGAAATCCATCTATTCTAAAATCCAAATAATTCATCATTTGGCTCCATTATCATATAACACTGTCCATAATTTGTATAACCCAAAATTGCACTATTTAGTCCAGTATGTCCTTAGGACTACCTATAAATTTTATATTGTAAATAATGAATGAATATGGTGAAAAGTACTTAGATTACCTTAATATTGCTGAGACAATAAATACTAGATCAGAGAAACCATGAATATGGCTCTATATATTAATCTATAATTGAAAACTGGAATTGCTTTTCATTTGACAATTTTTTTTTTCAGAATATGCATGAAATAACAGTAAAACCTGCATAATAAGCCCACCTTAAGACTGGCTGAAAGTGGTCTTAATTTGCAGGTAGTCTTTATAGAAAGGTCAGTTAATTTGTATTGTTCACATAACGTGAATTCAATACATCGCGGTGATAGTGCTCTACCGTATGGGAGCGTTTATAAATAACTAAAGTACGGTTAGTTTGACTTCATCAGTCAGTTATAATGAATATGAATGCTTTCAGTTCACTCAAGGGTGATCCCAATAGACGGGTGGCCTTTAAGACAGATGGTCTTTCAGACAGGTTTCAATGTAATTCTCTCTGTCAGGTAATTCCTGATGTGAAGACAAGGTGGCAGCACCTGTAGTTACTCATTTGTGGCTGGCCCTGTGGAGGCACTGATATTAGTATTTACTTTTACAAAAAAAAAAAAACTGCTTTTTTTTTATGTTACTCTCATATCATTTCATGTACTAATTACTTAATCACTGACAGTTCAACTAATTAAAAAAGTGGTGTTGAGTTCTGACCACTTTCTAGACCCAGGTTGAACTCATTGCTTCCAAATACTGTCATCTGCCTGTGCATGTGCTGTGATCCCTTGACCATGTCTTCCTGGGAAACCTAGAGTGACAAATCACCCCAGGCTAAGTTCTCTAAAGGGATAATATGATTATTCAAGATAAGAAGCACAAACTACTGTTTATTTGTTTTCCAACAAGTCTGCACAAAGGATCAGCTTTACGGTGTATCATGTTCTATGACAGCCATGTTGTCATTTTTCAGTGGTGTATGAAGTTCCACTGTATACCAAAGGGAGATACTAAGTTGATGCATGGGGGCTGGTCAGAATGGGGGAAGTGGGGACCATGCTCTCGTACCTGTGGTGGGGGCATCACCAAGAGGATACGAACCTGCAGTAACCCAGAGTAAGCGTTCCACTTAATATTGATATAATACTGGTATGCATATACCAATGCTTTATCTCCTTTTCAAGATGAAAATGTTATGTGTAGAAATGAGCAAATCTTAGCAATTTAATAATACATCTTTTACCTGTGCACTTTATTGTTTTTTCAACATTGAAATAAGTTCTACCATATGTTTAACAATAATTCATTTTATGTGTTATGTTAACATTAATCTGTTATTTAGTTTCCCACATCAACACTAGATGGTGCTAAAAATATAAGTACATTTGGGTAAAATTAAGAAAGATATAGAGATAATGGTTCACAGAGATACCACCATACTAACTAAATTGAAACTGTATTTTACTCTAATAAACAAAGCCCAGGCTTATGTTTTGTCTCCTGTCTTTAACTTGAGAGATGCATGTAGTCCTAACCATAATTATCATTTGTCTTTATCAAACATTTCATTTGCATAATTTTAATAATTAATTACTAATTCTAAACTTTAAGATATACACCTTGATTGTCTGAAATAGTTTATTTCTTTATCTTCCACAGGCCTCGGTTTGGAGGGAGCTACTGTCTGGGTGACAGGGCAGTGTACAAGTCATGCAATCATGAGGTCTGACCTTATTACGGGTTAGCTTGTGACATGTTTCTACTAATCCTCTAACCTGTCTCACCTTGCCTCTACTTTGTCTGCATGTCTCAATGTCTCAGTAATTTAGATGAACTTCCTAACCACTGCATGCTCTTGCTCAGACAATATTTGGTGTTAATATTGTGTAAGCAAAATAATTTTTTGGTTGTTTGGTATGATCATCTCTTGGTGTAATACCCATAAAGTGTATTTTCTCTATTTGAATTTTCATGCATGAGTACTTGTAGTTAAAATTAACCAAAATAAACTACATTTTCCCTAGTGCAAGTGTTTAGTTTAAAATCATACTGAAATTAGAACCTACAAGTGATAAAATTAGGTTCTTGGAAGCTGGTTGAGCTACTGCATGTGTGTTATTGTGTTTAGGGTATACATTTAACATTTCACAATGATTCATTGATGGACTTGATTGTTCCAAGTCTTCCTAAATTTCCATAGAGAGCAAACCAATTTAATTACATGCATGAGTTTGTGTACTTGCGTGGGGTTAGGTTAGTGAATTGCAGTTTGAATATATTAAATCTTATACAGCTGTGTTACATTTTACGTTGGTTTGTAGATTTATTTTCATAATGCCAATACTAATATTTTTTTATCTGTAGAAAAACATCACATACCTTCATCAAAGTAAAGTTGCATTCCTGTGATAGAATACTTGGTGGTAGATTATGTAACTGTGTTTGTGTGGCTGATTTATGTGTCAGTGAATTTCTGTATCTCCTCATGTTGTATTATACTTATAAATGCCATGATAGCCCTTTTTAATACAGTCATTTAATAGTTTGTGTAAACAGTGAATAAAGAATATTTTTTAGTTTTCAGTTAAATTGATTTAAACTTAATAGACCTGTTTTGCCAGGCAACACAAAGACATTAATTTTTGAAACTCTGACAACAGTGTGATGATAATTGCAGGCATGCCCACCAGGTGAGCTAGCTTTCCGTGAAAAACAGTGTGAAAAACACACAGACATGCTGAACAACTACGCAAATCTGCCAAAATCTTTCAGATTTGTCCCCAAATACAGTGGAAGTAAGTACTATGAGAGAGATGGTATTTTAATATGCACTAGATTTTGGTTTATTATATAATGCAATTAAACTATAATTGTATATGTATAACAGCATATTCCATGTTTATGAAACTTTTTCCTTACTCAGAAAATTTACATCTTGGCAGTTCCACCTAAACTTTATTCTGCCTGTGTTTTAGCTGCTTTGTTTAGTGCTTGTCCACCAGAGGGCAGCACAACAGGTATATCTTGATAACTTCCGTTAATGTTGCCATCTTTTCATGGGGATGTGTGACAAAATGATGATGTCACATGTGGACTGCTGAATGTTGAAACTGTGAGGCCCTGTCAATATACAGCATTTAAAGGGTCTTACTTACCAGATGCATTTAACCAGGGCTATAATATCTTAACATGCAGGGATTGTATTTCAGATATTTTTGGTGTGGAAATTTTATCTAAGAAACATATTGGCTGTATAATACTCATACTGATGATTACTGGTGATTTTGCAAAACTGCTCTGTTTATGGAAAAACTCTTATCCTTACCCTTATTGGTGTTTTTCAGTCCATATGAAGGATCGTTGCAAGTTGTTTTGTCGTGTGTCAGGATCCCATAAATTCTTTCTGGTCAGCGGCAAAGTGAAAGACGGAACAAAATGTGACAAAGACACATTTGATGTATGTGTCAATGGAAAGTGCAGAGTAAGATCTATTTTTCATGAAAAATATGACACATTTCCTGTACATATTTTAACTTTTTTATGTCTGGGCATCATCGCATCATTTTATGATAAATGAATGAAAATTCAGTAAAATATGTGTTAATGATAATATTTAGATTAAAACAGTAGTTTGACTTTTAATTTGTAAGTTAATTTGAAAACCATGATCCTGAGATCATTAAAAAGTGCACAAAATAGCATGTGACACTGCACTGTATGTCCTTTCCTTGTGTGATTCTAGTGACCATCAAAGTATTCATTTTACATAGCTTATTACTGTAAAAAAAGATATGTTCTAACAGGTTAGGTGTTTTATCATAGGGATGTCATCACTTTAAATCAGCTCCCTGTGTTCCCAAGCTGCAGTAGACAAGCCTTAATATGTGATTTATATATATACTTGGAATGGAAGATTGGAATAAATTTTCTTTCTTCTATTTTATGTCTCATTACATTTAAGAATCATCATTTATTGTGCAGAAAGCTGGCTGTGACAATATACTGGGGTCCAACCAGACTTTGGATCGGTGTGGCAACTGTGGCGGCGATAATTCTACATGTCTTTCAGTCAGCAGTAATTATCACAAACCAGTCCGTTATGGTGAGCTTATTATATTGTTATAAAAAAGCTAACATACCACAGGTTATGTGGAAGATAGAATGTAGATAACACTGATTAGACACTGGGTAATACTAATATGTAAGCTCAGGTTAAGTGGATGGAAGAATAATGAGATTTGAATATATGACTTGGATATGGGAAAGCAAGGAATAATAGTTTCATCAGTGGCCACTAGGAGGCAGCAATAGTTAGCTAAGTGTCCCTGCTTATAAAAAAAGTTTTAATAGTATATTTCAAACATAAATTTCTGAACCATAACAGTTGCTTATTATCACAGTCACATTGCTCATTACAATTTGCATGATTTATATGATTATGAGGAAATATAAAGTTATGTTATATATTCTTTACAGGTTACAATTATGTGGCAACCATTCCAGCTGGAGCTTCAGAAATTGACATAAGGCAGCATGGATTTAAGAACCGTGTAGATGACAATTATTTAGGTTTGGATAACCTTCTGATCATATAACTCTCAGATTATTCAGTCAACATATTATGACTTTCCTTTCAGGGGGTGGGGGGTCCAAAATAAGTTTAGAGATCAAGGTTTTTATCTGCTTAGAAGTGAAGACAACATTAAAAAGTCTACTTTTAAAATCCTAAACCTGCTTGCTACATGTGTGATGCACATGTTAATAAATGAAATTACAACATGGGGGGGGGGGCTTAGATTGTTACATAACAAGAGGCAAATTTGAGGGTCAGTTTCAAATACAGCCTCATCTCCTCAGTAACATGGTAACAGTGTGTTAAATATTGACTATGACCACAGTAGCCTATTTTTTACTATATAGTAATGTTTTTCATCACATGAAAATAAAATCTTGACAGTTAATGTTTGTACATGAAATTATGATAAATTAAATTAAGCTGAATGTGCATTTTAACTTGCTTCAGACATCAGTTGACAAGTTTTGTGATTAGAACAAATAAACTGTTATAATATCTCTTGGATTTATATTAGTCATTTTAATATACATTTACAGCTGTACAAGACAGAAGCAGCAAATTCTTGTTAAATGGCTACATGGTGGTCACATTCTTCAAAAAGATCATTCCTGTGGATGGAGCTTCACTGGAGTACAGTGGATCAAATCGTATCCTGGAGAGGGTCAACTGCTCAGGGAGAATCAAACAAACACTTTATGTCTATGTAAGTCTAAAGTTGCACAAGCTATTTAGAGCACTCATATTCACCATGATGCCCAAGGTAGTCTAATTCCTCAGGAGTTGTTTGTTGCATAGTTTCTGTTGTTGTGTATCATTAGTCCAGACAAAATACCAAAATTAGGTTTTACTTATATATATAAAATAAATATCATGATCTTATCTTTTGTTACATGCAGACAGATTCTCCTTATGATTCTATTTCATACCTCTTTATATTCTATTTTTATATCTACAGAAGTCATGAATGTTATTCACTTGTGGGCCTGCTGTGGGCTTTTTAATAAAGTTACTTGAGTCATTTTTTTGGCTTAAGTCAAGAGGCATGTTAAAGAGATGGATAACTTTTTTGACATCACAAGTGTAATAACTGTAATATTAGCATGCCTTTAATTCAATTTAGTATTTTGATTGAAACAGACAAAAGATTAATTAAGTTATTGGTTTTCTGTAGGTTCTTGCCGTAGGTGACCTGAGGCCACCAAATATATCATATCACTTTGTGAAAAGCTTCAAGCCTCGCTTCAGATGGTATGCCCAGGGACCATTCAAACCGTGCAGCAGAATGTGTCAAGGTAATCTCCATATTGTCTCCATGTTCTCTAACTATAATTCTTTTCTTCAGATCCCTATGTTTATATTTAAACAAAGTTTTGCAGATACTATGTTACACAAAAATGGTGGTGCCACCTGCACAGTGTCCATCTGTTCTTCTGCCTTGGGTTAAAATCACTCATATCTCTGCAGTAGTTTGACAACTTTGCCTGAAATTCGGCATGCATATACATCCTGGATAGCTTTCTTGATTTTATGACAGGTGGCGCCACCTACATTCACGTTTACACTGCAAACATCCAAGCTCATATCTCAGAAACCGTTTGACCGATTAGGCTAAAATTTTGCATGTGTATAGATCTCACATAGCTCTTGATCATACGCAAAAATGGTGGCGCCACCTTCAACCATTTTTGCACAGCATCCGTCTGTTTGTCTGCCATGGGATAAAATACTCATATCTCTGCAGTGGTTTGACATATCTGCCTAAAATTTTGCAGGTTTATACATCCTGGACAGCTCTTTTGATTATATGACAGGTAGCGCCACCTACATTCACATTTACGCTGCAGACATCCAAGCTCATATCTCAGGAACAGTTTGACCGATTGGGCCCAAAACTTTGCATATGTATAGATCTCACATAGCTCTTTATCAAACACAAAATTGGTGACGCCACCTGCAGCCATTTTTGCACAGGGTCCATCTGTTTGTCTGCCACGGGCTAAAAGCACTCATATACATGTAGTCGTTTGACTTATCTGCCTTAAGTTTTGCACATGTATACAACTTGGACAGCTTTCTGGATTTTGTAGCAGGTGGCGCAACCTACATACACATTTTGGCTGCAGACATCCATGCTAATATGCAACACTTCATTCTATTTCCCCTTGCCACTCAAGCCATACCTCACTTCGTCCGTTCCACTCTGATTTTGGCGGATACACGTTGTCGCTTGTCGACTATCCGTATTCTAGTTATTGACATGATTTTTAAATCATGAATTAGGCTTCAATTTCCCTGCTGTTAAAATGTTCTTTTACAGCTGATATCATTTATTGTGACTTTTAAGGTTTCCTCTTATTTCAGAGTAGGTATTTGTTCCTTGGCCAGATCAGAGTTGTATACTTTAGACCAGATATATAACAGTTTTGAACACAAAGTAAAATTCACATGCCAATTATTATTATGATAAATGAATTCTATACACAAGTTTAGACTTTATTTTGATGATATTCAGTGTGTGTGGTCATTTAGCTGTGAGGCCATAATATTCTCAGAAGCTGGTGATGCACAAACCTATACCATGATATTGAGGCACAATTTCACCTGCAACTGTCTCTTTTAGTTTAAATTTAGTGATAATGTTGCAAAAATTTTAATTGAGTGAAAGCATCTCTTTAAATTAAATTTAGTTGACCACCATGTCTAGAGCTTGAATGTATACATAACTGTATTGGACAGGCATACAGTCTCGGCAGGTTGTGTGCACCCGGACCAATGATGGAAAGATAGTGAAAGGAGAGCATTGCAAGGACCAACCCAAGCCAAAGTCAGTCACGAGGGCATGTAACAGGCACTGTAGTTTAAGGTGAGGGGCAAGTAGTTCGCAAATTTGTCAAGGAATAAATTTTTATTCACTAAGTGCCTGCACCTTCCAGCTCAAACAGCCTTAAATGAAATTAAACAAACCAGATGTCTGTGAAAATTTTCATACCACCATTACCTCTCTCTGTTGAGTGATGGAAGGTTACATGCTCTTATTTTGAAAATAAATTTTATAAAACAAAATTACAAAGGACATGGAAACCTTTATCATTAAAAATGTGAAGCAATTTAAATAAATAAAGAACACTTTCATACAAGAGCCCCTTTTATTTCATTAGTGGGTACCAATATTAAAAAAAATGTCACCATGGGTACCTCAGGTAGGGTACAAATACTCATCTAATGAACTTTAAAGAATCACTCTTTATCTGATCAGTCTCTATCTAAACAAAGAGCAAGTTTCCCAATTTTAAAAATAAAAGTTCTACATTATATTGCAGACTAGGTGAGATGTGATTTTATCTGTAGCTTTGTTTTATAACAGGTGGCGTGTGGTTGAAGAAGGAGAATGCTCAGGACTGTGTGGGCAGAATGGAACACTGGCAAGGAAAGTGAAGTGTGAGAAGCAGGACCGTCAGACAATGATGGTGGAACACAAGCACTGTGAACACCTGACTGACAAACCACCAGAGGTCCTGCCTTGTGTCGGCAAGTGTGAGGAGTCTCACTGGGAGTACACACAGTGGGATAAGGTGAGATGTGTGAACCCTCAGATCTGTAACAAAATTCACAAAAGTCAGATTCTATTATTTCTGTTTATCTTGTAGGTGATACCAGTGGGCTAATATATTTTGGTGATAAATTCTCATATTAGCAAAGTGGTATTTAATCAAAGTCTGATCCCACAATTTTCACCGAAAGAAAGTATATAATTAACCTCAAGAATCAGTCATGTAGTTCTGCAACAAACTATGGGCCACTTGCATGTGAGACTTTGTTCAGTCCCATGTATATGAATATAGTACTTAGTGCAATATTGCCACAAGTGATCCAGTATTTACATACCGTATTTCATCCAATTGTTCAATCCCTCTATTTATACGACCTCCAAAAATATTCAAGGTTATTAATTTCTAAATTTCCTCTAATTTTCGACTGCTTGAAAAGTTTTTCATCTCACTGAATCATGTCCAAACTGGCGGACATGGTGTCGAAAGAGACCAGTCATATCCAGTAAGGTAAGTGACTGATGAAGAAAATAAAGGAATATATGAAACATACTGTATTTGGTGTTTGTTTCATTCATCAGGACAAATGTAAAAGCGTCTTCTACATTATAAAAATGTGATTTTCTTTAATACTTTTAACAAACTGCGCAAAAGTGATCGCATTATAGCGACGTTTAAAATGGCTCATGACTGTCAGCTCTGACCCCTGACCTTGTAGCCATAAATACGCCAAACATTGGCGTTTGATGACGAAAAGATATCTCTAACACTCGCTCGATAGTAGTTGATAACTGACGTAAGATAATCATGTTAATTATAAAATAATGCTGTATTCACAGCATTCATCTCTTGGCTGGCACCCTTGGTCGTTTGGGGCGTAAATAGCTTGCCCATGAACACAAACTCACAGGCCACGCACAAAGCAGCATGGGACATGGGAAATGGGAACAGACTTAAACAACAACCAGTAGCGCTAAAATAAATATTAATCGAGAGGAACCCTCTGAAAAAAGTACCGTACTTATAAGCATAAATTATGTGATTTATTGGATTCAGCCTTGACATTACACGTTTGCGTCCCTTCAGTCCCGTATGAATGATCTAACTTATTTGAGATTTAATAAATGCATCGTTATAAATGAAACAAAAAAAACATGGGCGAATTTTCTTACCACTACGGTTCAAAAGTGAAAAGAATTATCATTAAATTTTATAATCCTTATTTTTATTTACTATTGTTATATATAAATGAATGAGAGAGAGAGAGAGAGAGAGAGAGACTGATTGTGTTTCTCTATGGACCGCTAGAGACACGGTTCTGTACTTCGCGTATTATCGAGTCAGTATTGAGCATTTTCATTCATGATTTCAGTAATTCTGAATACCGGTACAGTTACATTGTGTGGAAATATGCGAGTTAAAAAAAAACAAATCTGCATGCAGTCACCTGAAAATGAAAATCTTACCTCAGTATGTTGATCACGATATCAATTAAATGAGTCATGAAATATGAAATGAAGCAATGTTTAGAGAACGTCTTGCCCTATTAGGTGCTTCCGATGCCCCACCGTTAATTACGTTCAATGAAAATCGACTCACTAATTACCGACTGGTCACAGTTTACCCTCCGACACGGTCTGACCAAGATTACACGGTAGTGGTCAAAGGGCAAACTATCGCCTTTCATGTTAATCGATGTTTGGGCAACGGGAACACTTGGCCGGGAAATCATGTCCCGTGTCCGTGTTTAACCAAACTCGCTATTAAAGCTTCCTCAGCCCCTTTGTACCGACATATTCCCTCACTATTCCTTTTTGTTTTTCATATAACAACCTCATTTACATAACACAGTGTCTTGACAAACACAATAGGTATGCTGTGAAAAGTAGTTTGCCTTCATCACTTTGTATTTATAACTGACAAATACGTTGATCATGCTGTGAATATTTGTTTTCTTACAAACACGGTGAGCAGGATGTTTGTATTTTGTATTTCTTTAAAATAAGATTAAAATCTTGTGAAATTTACTGGTCTTATTTATGATATTTTTGAGAAGATCTTACAAGATAATAAACCAAATTTTTCTAAAAAGCTATAATATCGCCCACCGTACGACGGCAAATCACGCACTTCATATTTCCACCACAGCAATGTATGAACGCCCGTAACTCGCCATTTGAATGGAATAAATACAGTTGATTTTAAGAAACAGCTCCCTTATATAATGGATAACATTTATTTTGTAACCTATTATATTGTCACATGACGGGATTTAATAGCACACATAAAGATATAGCTGCAATGGACAATACGAGAGACACGACCATGAACTGAGGTGATGGCTGACGAACCCATACATAAAAGCGATTCTATTTATTCGACCATGACGTGATTTGCAAGGTACTAATTTCTAATTATCCTCCATTTAATCGACCTCTGTAAAATTTATTTATTTTTTTATGGTCGAACAATTAGATGAAATACGGTATATGAGAATTTCAATTAATAAAATCACAGATATTCCTATTAGCAAATTTATAATGTTCATACATATTAACAGAAAGTGATTTGAAAACAATGGCTATTTACTTATTTCTAGTGCTCCAAGTCCTGTGGAGGAGGTGTACAGGTGAGGAGTGTTACCTGTGTGGACATGAGTAAGAAGAAGGTACCAGCAGACAGGTGTGAGGCTGAGAAGAAGACACTGGAGCAGAAGTGTAACACACAGCCATGTCCAGTGTGGAGCACGGGGCAGTGGAGCGGGGTAAGATCATCATGAGAGAAATACTGGGGAAAAAGGCCATTGTTTAGCATTCTCTTGCTTAGCATTAAATGTTATCAGACCTTTTACTATTTGAAGTAACTGGTAAATCACTCATCCAGCTGGGATTGTTATATACCGTATCTATAATTTACTTTTTTATTTTCTTTACAAATCTTAATACAGTGGCCTAAAACAAAATGGATAAAACCAGTTTTAAAACCAGTAATATAAATTGATTGCCTTTCCAAGAAAGTAAGGACTTTTATTCAAATTAAGAAAATTATTAACATACATATAAGTAAGATAAAGTAGAACAGTTACTGTAAATGATTTGACCTTTTATGATTTTAATATATCACTTTGTGATGTTTACAGTGTTCAGTTACCTGTGGACCAGGAAAGAAGTACCGCCGTATCTCCTGTCTGGAGAAGGGGCTAGCTGTCAGTAAAACAAGGTGTGATGGAAATTCAGAGCCAGAGAGATCTGTGGAATGTAACCTTGGAGAGTGTCCTGTCTGGAAGACAGACGACTGGGGAGGGGTAGGTACTGCTTGTAAAACACTGGAAATAAAATATCCATGCCCATTGATGAATCTTCGTGGATTTAATCAACCCGTTGTACCCCAAGGCCTTGGTACAACATATAAATTTACAACCACTTCTCTTTCACATAAAGGTTTCTACAATGAAATTAACCCAGAAAAAAAATGTATTTTAAAGTTTTGCAGTTGGGATTAAGGGGATATCTAATATGTATGGCTTTGTACATATGTCTTAAGTATTTCACTCATTATATATGAGTTTTACAATGTATCGTACTGTAATAATGATAACAAGCCTAGTTTAATGTACATGTCTTTCCGTCATTTTATGCTCACTCAGTATAATCCTGCAGGGAATTTTGTGTTATCATCCTTTATTCTGTGCGTTTACCATGCAATAGATGAGACCAAGGTTATTACTTCCCATTCACCCTGATCTGCAGCTTGACTACCCCTGATCAACTTCTCACAACTTTATTTTCACTTTCTCCAGTGAAAACAAAGCCATTTTACTTATGCCATTTTTCATCTTCCCACTTTCCTTATACTGTCTGGTGCTCACATTTCTATTGCCACAGAACTCAAGGTGTGTTCAATTCTTTGTACCTGTTTTCACCAGTAATTATTCTTTTTATTCACTTTTCTTTGTACAGTGTTCTGTGACGTGTGGAGCTGGGGAGCAGAGTCGTTATGTTTACTGTATATCGGCTGATGGGGATGTGCTGGAGGAGGCAGAATGTGATGCTATCATGAGACCACGGGACCGTCAGGAATGTTACCTGTCTCCCTGCCCCACAGTGCCCAGACTGACCACGCCCCCCATCCCTATACCTGCTGATGTGACAACCAAGTGGAGAACAGGAAGCTGGACTGCTGTCAGTATTCACTCACATCATTTCTTCACCATGTCTCAAACACTTTGTTTTGTTTTACTCTGTCCCTCAAGATATCTGAATTAAAATGAGTATTAATGTGAGGGTTTGTATATTATAAGTAACCATATAATAAAGTTTATTCAACCAACTCATTATATTTTATGATATTAACATATTAATAATAACATGTCAAAATTTTTTAATGAGTTATATGTTTAAAAATGGTCTGTCAAGCATGAAGAACAACTTGAGATATAAAACTGCCTAATGTACTCATCTTTTTTTAATATTCATCACTTCATATGTCCTTAATTATTACCTAAATATCACCGTCTGGTTAATTCCATATATCAGTGTTGAAATACAGAGATAACTTTATGGATACTACTGCAAGGTAAATATGGTATAGTTTTCAGTGACTGAATGATAATGTTATGTTTGTAGTGCTCTACAACCTGTGGTCCAGGAACGCGCAGGAGGTATGTGAGCTGTAGAGGTCTTGATGGCAAGATAGCTAATGATTCTGAATGTAACCACAGTCCTCAGCCACCACCTATAGAACGCTGCATTGTAAAACCCTGTGGTCAGTGGAGGACTGGAGACTGGACTTCTGTGAGTAACTCTTAATTCTCACCATGTAGGTCTATTTGTTAGCGAACCTATGAGCTTATGGGATGGTGTGGCGTCATCCGGCGTCTGTCGGCCGTTGTCCGTTGTCTGTACATTAACCCATACTATCTTGAAAACGGCAAGAGTTAGCATCACCAAATTTTATGCAAAAAATTAGTCATCTAAAACACTCTATCAGATTTTGCTTATTTTTTGGCTAACTGCATTTTCTTAGATTTTATAGGGAAAAAGCTAGAAAAAGCTTTAAAAATCTTCTTCCCTGGAACTGTTCAGCCAAATTGTCCAATGTTTCACAGAAATGATCCCCGGAACAATCTCTCTCAAGTTTGTTCGAATGGTTTAACTTCGGTGATTTTTGGCCGAGTTACAGCTAGTTGAACTTTTGTCATCTGTCCAAAAAAGCATACTAAAATTACAATCTCAGAAACGGCTGGAGCTATCATCACCAAATTTTATGCCAATGTTGGTCACATGAGTCATATCTGAAATTGAGGTATTGGTGGCGCCACCTGCAACGGCCTTTTTTGTACAGGGGTCATCAGTGCCTGTATCATACTGACGGCTACAAAATCTTCTTCTCTGAAACCATTTGGCCAAATTGTTTAATATCGCACAGAAATGATCCTAGGGTAGTGCTTTCTGAAGTTTGTTCAAATGGTCTCAGTTCAGTGACTTTTGGCTGAGTTATGGGAATCTGAATTGAGTCAAATGCCATAACAGCCCATTTTAGCTCAGTGGCTACAAAGATCTTCTTCTCAAAAACCACTGGGCCAAATTCTTAAATCTCACACATTAATTATCCTTATATGTTGATAATTCAAGTTTGTTCAAATGGTTTGGTTCAATGATTTTTGGCTGAGTTATGGGAAGCTTAACTTAGGCATTTTTTCTGTATTTTCCAATATGAGTTATAAACCTGCAAAACTTTTTTTGACTGACGCCACCAAGGCCAGTTTGTTAAATATTTTACAAGAATGATCCCCTGAATAATTCTTATAATATTTGTCTTTTATGGTTCCAAAGATTGAATTTTGGCTGAATTATAAAGATTGAATTGAGTTTTTTACCATATATGTTAGCTGTGTGAAGCAGATACTTCTAGCCTGGCACCAGTTTATCAGCATGTGATACATCATGCCTCTAGACATTTAGATTTCAGGTTATCTATGGTTAATATTGACAAGAATGTTTTTTAAAAGCTTTTAAAAAATGTAGATTTATGATTTTAGATATTCCTCATGCCAGGCAATGTTTACAATCACAGGTATACAGCACTCTGTGGGTATATAAAGACGGCCGTACATGGATTATAAATAATTTGTATCCATACTTAACTTAATTCAAGATTTTGCCATCTGTGAGATGTATCTGTATTATAATTTTGCATTCATTATGCATCTGTAGTAATTTTTAGCGAACCTGTGAGCTAATGCAATGGTGTGGCGGCGTCCTTAGTCTGTCATTTGTACGTTAAAACATACTATCTTGAAAATGACTGGAGTTAGCATCATTAAATTTAATGCAAAAAATTAGCCATCTGAAAAACTCTGCATTTTCTTAGATTTTATAGAGTAAAAGATAAAAAAAACCTTTAAAAACCTTCTCCTCCATAACAGTCAAGCCAAATTGTTCAATATTTCACAGAAATAATCTTTTATACCATCTCTCTCAAGTTTGTTTGAATGGTTCAAGTTCGGTGAATTTTGGCCTAGTTACAGGAAGTTGAACTTAGTCATCTGTCTAAAAAGCATACTTAAATGACAATCTCAGAAACGGCCTGAGCTGTCATCACCAAATTTTATGCCAGTGTTGTTCACATGAGTCATATATGAAATTGAGGTATTGGTGGTGCCACCTGCATTGACCTATTTTTGTCCAGGGGTCCTTGGTCATCTATACATTAACCCATAATTTCTCAGGAATAGCAGGAGCTACCATCCCTAGATTTTATGCAATAATCTATCACATATCAAATGTTGTGGGATTCAGCTTATTTTTCTGCTATCTGCATTTGCTTAGATTTTATAGGGAAAAATCTTTAAAAGTCTTCTTCTTGTAAACGGTCCAGCCAAATTGTTCAGTAATTTACAGAAATGATCCCAGAGGCAAGCCTTCTCAAGTTTGTTCAAATGGTTTGCATTTGATTAATTTTAGTTACACGAACTTTGAACGTAGTCATTCGGCCAAGTAAGCATACTGACATAGTAATCTCAGAAATGACAGAAGCTAGCATTACCAAGTAATGTGCAAATGTTGGTCACATGACTCATATTTGAAGTTGCAGATTTCGTGGTGCCACCTACATTGACGTGATTTTATGGGCAAAAACCTTATTATTTTAGCCTCTTTCAGCCTAAAATGTTTATGATGAAACTTTTTCAAAAGAATTTTCCTAGGATATGGTTCTTTCAATCATATCAGAATAGATTGAGTTTCTTTTATTTTTCTTTGAGTTGTGTAAAGCTTAAGTTGGTCTTATGGCCATTATTATGTCTATTTCAAACTGAGGACTGCAATAGTGTTCTTCTACAAAATTATTGTTTCAATTATAACTTCTTTAACATAGGTGGCCTTTGTTCAAGTTTACTTGAATGATTTTTGGTAGAATTATTGGACCTTTAACAATGAAAGGACTGCATCTTTTATTATTCTAGATATTTTGATAAAAAGTTTATGAATATGTCAGCTTGAAAAAAAAAAGCATTTTAGCCAAAGTCTTTCAGTATGTGTAAACAGATTTACCAACAGGCCATGATTGTGTCTGTATCTTTAAATAGGTTGAGAAACTGCCAACCTTTCAGATTTGGCAACAGATCAAGTGTTCATTCAGTGCAGCCAGATAAAGGTCAAGAGTTCAATCAGTGCAGCCAAACACAAGGCATGTGATCACCTCATGGGTGACATGTGAACACCTCATGGGCACCATGTGATCACCTCTTAGGTAGCATGTGATCACCTCATGAGTATCTTGTGATCACCTCATGTGTGTCATGCCCCTCAGGGCTACATGTTGAGCCAATCTTTGAGCTTGTGCAATGGTGTGGCTACTATTTCAGATTTGGCAACAGGCCAGAGGTCAGTTTGGATCTATTTATAGCTTTGGCAGACTGCCAACTGTATCAGATTAGGCAACAGGTGAAGAGTTCACTCATTGCAGCCAGGTATAATCCAGGAGTTCACTCAGTGCAGTAGCTGCATTCTATTTATAGCATTGTCAGACTGCCCACTGCATCAGATTTGGCACCAAACTTCAGCCTTGATCTATTTATAGCTTTGGCAGACTGCAAACTGTGTCACATTATGCAACAGGTCAAGAGTTCACTCAGTGCAGCCAGGTACAGGTCAAAAGTTCACTCAGTCTAGCCAGGTGCAGGTCATGAGTTCACTCAGTGCTAGCAATTTGTCACAGTTCACTCGGGGCAACTGCCTTTCTCACCTAAGCCTCGTCAGCCCCATGCATCAGACTCAAGGTAAGTTTGATGTATTGGTCTGATATTTTGACTTGTCTATGTGTCTTTGATGGCTTACTCGTTCACAAGACAGGTGTCGCCACCTACAATGACTTATGCATAGTGTATGTGCCTGCTTATTTCTACAGAGGAATTTGACATATCAGCCTGAAATTAGGCATATTTATACATATCGAATAGCTTTGTTGTATACAAGACTGGTGGTGCCACCTACAGTAATTTTTGCAAAGTGTGTGTCCCTGCTTATATCTCAGGAGGTGTTTGATATATCAGTCTGAAATTGGGCATTTGTATATATCTCTGATAGCCTCGTTGTGTACAAGACTGGTGGTGCCAGCTACAATCATTTTTGTGTTGTGTGCACCCATGCCAGAATTTCGGCAGTGATGTTTGTGTAAATGTTTCTTATATTCAAAATGTTTAGTAATTGCATTGTTCATATACATGAAAAGTAATGGTCCAGCATTGAAGCATTATACCTGGTGTATTTCCCAGGACATACAGAGTAATTATGTCTCTGTCATTTCTTGTGAACACAATAACTTTTGTATTTTTTTATACAAATTGAAATTTGAATTATTTCTACCAATATCTTAGACAAGTCAAAAACTGGTGACCTTGACATTCATCATCAAGGTCAAATCTTTAGAAATCTAGGATTTCTGTGAACCCTAAACTTGTGAAGTTGTCCATGTTTTTTTCCTCAAATTTTTTGATGGGAGGAGGGAGGGGAGACATCTCTCTGTTTTTGCAACTCATTCTAGTTCAAACAGAGAAAGATGAACAGGGTGAAGTACTGTCAGGGTAGGTGTGACTGTTCAGTGGAAGATCCATTTTGGGAGAGTGAACATACAAATAAATCCCATGGGCACAAGTCCTAAACTCATGAGAGAACACTGGGAATAAACAAAGAAAAATTAATATGTTTTTAAGCAAATTTGTGTATGAATACCTTTTGCATAATTCATCATACCAGAATAAAATGTCAGAGCATAATGAAAGCAGATTCATGGCAGAGTGATAAATGAATACATTGTAATCTGATATTTGCTTCTTGCATGTTTTCTTATTTTCTCCAGTCAGTAATTTCCCTTTATATGCATTTTGATTTTTTTGTAGTGTTCAGTAACTTGCGGTGAAGGGATGGAGACACGTTATGTGGCCTGTGTCTTGCCAAATATCCTGGAGAGTTTAATCTCTGATGCCATAAACTGTGATGTTAAAATACAACCAGACAACAAGAGGACCTGCAATAAGGACCCATGTGTGGATAGCAAGGACTTCCCTGTAGCACGGATCATCAACAACCGTGTGGAGGACACTCTTAAGTGGAGGGCAGGACCCTGGAGTGCTGTAGGTTTAACTTACATTAAATCATATACAATTAATTTTGGGAGTTCATTTTAGCTCAGCTGACTAGAAGTCATCTGAGCTATAGTCATGGTCCTTTGTCCGTCGTCCGGCCGGTCGTTAACAGGGCAGGTTTTAAAACTGTTGGACCGATGAATCCAAAATTTTGCATACCATTAGATGTCCCCAAAATCTCCTACCATACCAAAAATTGGGTCATTAGGACTTTGTTCCTTTGAGATTTTAAGGAAAGACCTCTGTTTTAAAAAAAAAAGACATTGTTACACTTTAAGGCTGCTTAATATCAAAACCACTGATCTGTTTTTGATCATATTTAGTATTCATATTCTTCCATACATTTTCTATGAATATACCAAAAATTAGGTCAGTATTGGGTATAATTTTAAAGTTATGGGCCCTAATATAATGCTTTTTTTTTTTAAATCAGGAAATATATTTACTCACCTAACATGAGAATTGCTAAAGCTGGAGACTTTTTTCAGGAATATAATTTTATTTAATCAAGATTTAATTATTTACCTAAAATTAGGTCTAAATTTTGCAAATTTTTCAAGTTATTAGCATAAATAAAAAAGCCAAAACCTTAAATTTTGTCCAACTTTGGCAATGGCCCGTTTTTTCCCTGTAAGCCCTGTTGATTTAATTTTCACAGCATATATACATAAGGATTCAATCTATTTACATCTGAAATTTCAAAGGAATTGATTGAAAAGCGTAGCTTTTATTTAAGTTTTTATACACCATGTCAAGTGTTGTTTACATCTAGCCTACCTAGTAGTAAAGCCTTCACTTGCATTGTGTAACCCACCCCAGGCAGCTTGCCTTGGCTCAGCTTGGCCACTACTAGCAGGCTTCCCCTCTGCCCTGCACTACCCCCCCCCCCCCCCAGATGGTGCATTAACTAGATGAATGTTATAATTTTCTGTATTTTATTTTATTCTTGGCTATGCTACATTTTAGATTTTGTATTGTACCACCAGGGTTACAATTATTAAAGTGCACATTTAATTGTGTCTACAAAGTGGTTTATTGCTATGAAAGTGTGGATGTTTATCAGATAAGTAATTCCTTACCTCAGAAGAGTAAAAAACTTCATCAGGTGTGAAATTGACTATTAATTCCAGTAATAAGTTATAGCTGAGATTGTAATTAGCACAATAATATTGTTTGTCCCTCATTCAACCAACAGTGTGTATACTTAATTTGAAAAGATGTTTTTATTTTATCAAATTTACTGAATCTTTTATTTTATTTTGGTGAATAAAATTAAGCATGTACTGAAAACTCCAGTGTGCAAAACTTTTTAATAGTGATTCAAGATATAATCTTGTAGATGCCATGTTGTGGCATTATTTTCTTTTAAATTCAGTTTAAACATTTGTGATTTAAAAATAATAAAATATATGTGTATGCATAATATGACCCAAAAGGAGCTACACTCTGGATATTTAATGATTGCAACTTAGAATTCTAATATTTTAACTTATATTTTCAGTTTTTTTATTACAAAATTATAAAACTTGTAAATAAAAAAAATGAATCAGATTAAAACTATTAATGGAAAAAGTGGATTTGCTAAAAAAATAGGCTTATATATAAACTTAAATGCATTATTCCTGTGAAAGTGAAATAAAGGTATTAGTCCATTCTGTCCACTTGCCTGTCCATCTGTAAATTTTTCATATGCATCACAGTATCTCAAAATTGTTACTGTTTCCTCTATATAGTTCCTATGTACATGCCAGAAATTAAGTCAGTATTATATAATTTAACAAAGTTATGGGCCCAAACAAAATGGACTTTGTAAAAAATCAGGAAAGATAATTGGTCACTCAAGAGAAAAATTGTTAAAGCTAGGGACTTTTTTCAGTAATACAACTTTAATTAATCAAAATTTAAGTGAATACCAAAAATTAGATCAAAATCTGTTAAATTTGTTTAAATATTAGCAAAAATATAAATTTGGTACCTTAAATTTTGCCCAAGTTTGACCATGGCATGTTTCTTTCTTGTGACAACATTTGATTTTTACTTTTCACATTCTGTATATATATAGATTTAATCTGTTAATTCTGAAATTTGAAAGTAAAAGCTTAAAAATCATTCTAGTTATTGAAGTTTTTCTGAGGCTCTAATGTATTTTCAATTTGAACCTCCAGACCAGCCATGTCTGGTCCCTACAGCCTTGCCATGGTAAACTTATTAGTGTGGAACACTGCTGTCACAAATGTAGAATCACGTGGCAACCCTGACATCCCCCCCCCCCCCAGATATGTTGCATTAGTTACATTCTTTAATTGCATTGCTGCAAATTTGATGTATTAAAAAACTGAGGATCGAATGCAAACATTCGTTCAGTATTGTTCTGCCTCAGTAGAATGGGAATTAAAGTGATTTGCTTTGTTTTTCTATCCCTCTGTCTGTTTTTAAATATTCAGTTATTATGAATAAAACTTTTTTTTTTACCTGTAAGCACTTTTGGATTAAATTTTGTATCCTGTATGTTTATGCAAAGGTGTTGTAACTTTCCTCACTCCCTGCGACTGAGTATTTGTTTGGGACAACATTCTTCTGGCAACTGCATAAAATTTATAACTGGTAAATAAAGAAAAAATATAAAGAGGTACAAGGTGTTTTTAAACTCTCATCCTCCCCCCCCCCCCCATCAGGTCAAACAGCTGAGTCCCAATGTAACCCTTCATCTCTTCTCTATAATCACACTCAGACTCAGTCACTTCAGCTTGTTTTCCTCTTTAGGTCACCCGCATGTCCCATCAGTAACTTCTTCTCTGAACTCCGAGTTTTAGTCTCTCAAGTTGACCTCAACCTGCTTATAGTGATCATGGGCGATTTCAATATTGACATTTCTAATATTATATATAACACCAAATTGACACAATTATGTCAACTCTTTAAATGTCAACAACTAATCAGAGAACCAACCAACGACCATGGAAATACCATAGATCTTGTCTTTACTAACTGTTTTTAATGCTTCAATTTCAACAATAGAAAACACATGGTCAGATCACAAGATATTATTAGCAACAATCCCCCATTCTTCAATTCAGATCAAACATGGCAGCTTCTCATAGCTTAATCTACCATTTCTTCTCTATAGATACTTTTTGAGACATTCTGTTTCCTCTCCAATTTAGCAACAACTGCTTCCTAAAACATATGTTTTCTACTTTTCCATAATTATTTTGATATATTAAATGTGTATTTTTATACTTGCAAATCTCCTCTTCCTTCCTCTGCAATTTACAACATCTGGTCATTCCCAATGTAATGTTTTAGACACACATTCTTGTTCATATTTGAAATACTGATATTTCTATATTACTGTTCCGCTCAACTACATAAATAATTTAAAAAATTACATCTTTAAATAATGAAATCTTACAGACCTACATACAACGATGGTGATACAATTATATCTGTCTCATTCAGCTGAGCGCCATGACCCATGGGTCCCTTGTTTCATCTTCAGTGACTGTTTGTGGGAGTGTTAATTTTTTTTTGTGATTTTCAGTTTGAATCACAGCAACAGAAAAGTGGAATATTTCAGTTTTCAGGAAACATTGTCAGCTCTTATGCCCCAAAGCCCCCAATAAACATACAGTATATTACTTTGTGATTTGAAAGTTCATATGTCGAATCATTGCAAATTTTTTAATTAAGAATAAGAAATAATTTTCACTTTTGAGTCTAGTTTAATGTAAGTTTATGGAGACATGACAATCTTCCTTAAAAATTTTTATTTTCTGTTACAAAAGTTTGTTGGGTTTTCAAATTCGTTGAAATTTATATACCTTAAAATTTAAAAAAAATACACAAATATTTCTGTACTCTTCCACCAATGTGCGTCCACCTTTTTTAAACATAATTTTCAAAAATGTATTTTTTAATCATTTTCTCGAAAGCTGCATTTGTATGTAATGGCCTCATATGGCAAATAAGTATTTTACAGAAAATTTCTCATCTTTTTGTACTCTTTACAATGATCAGACAGATCAGATGTGTCCCTACATGAGCAGCCATCTTCTGACACCATCCAGTCAGCAGCTGTTGGTTGAGGCTGTTTTTGCATGTTGCCAGTGACCTATGATCTTTTGTGTAACTAGTAACTACATATTTATATTTATATAAGTTTTATCATTTTGTCTGTGTAGTGTCCGACATCCTGTGGGATTGGATGGCAGGAGAGAAGGGTTGTGTGTCACAGTGAAAAAGGACCAAGTGATAAATGTGACCCAAAACTGAAGCCACAAGACAAAAAAAGTTGTCATAGTGGACCATGTCCTGTTTGGAAGGCAACAGCATGGCGGAAGGTCAGTAAACATTATTTATAATAAATGTATTTATAAATTTTAATTAGTTGCCTTTTAACATGAGTGAAAAAACATGAGTCATGTTACATAGACAACATTTCAACAACTCGAACGTTATTCTGGCATCTAATTCTACCCTCAACTTGTAGTGTTCTGTATCATGTGGAGGAGGTCTGAGGTACCGTAATGTCACCTGTGAGTTACCTGGAGGAAAAGTTTTGTCAGACCACAGCTGTCCAATCAGGAAAAGGCCTCGAGAGCGCCAGTACTGCAGCCTGACTAGGTGTCCCCAGAAAACAAGATGGAAAGTCGGAAAATGGTCCAAGGTACGGAGCAGACATTATAAATATAAACGACCATAGGAGTGGTTAAATGTGGAAGTTGTAAAACCATATCATATATGATGTTCTGTTTTCACCAGAGTTGTTACAAATACCCACTATGCATATAAACATCTTGATAATATTTCTTCAGTAATATTGACATGATGATAAAATGCAGTGTAAAGTTAAATACTAGTCTATTCATGTGCGACATGGTTTAATATTGAAAAATCAATTCTCATGATTCCGTTTTCATTGCTTGATATTGATGATTATGTGCATGATATATTCATACTGGAAATGAATATTATGGATAAATTATTTTAGCGATGGAGTCAATGAGTAATTATGAATAATCTTTTTTTCATACGAATGACAGTGCTTTAATTTTTCCTGGTTTATTCTTTAATTATAAATATTTACTGGTTCTTTTTGTTCATTGATAGTACCTTGAGCTACCATCAGTTGGGCTGATTCAAAATATATATACACAATAGGTGTGTGAGCCACCTCATATTTGTGATTCTTGTTTGTTTATATGTTTTGCAAAATTGTGATATGAATTTCTTATTTTCTGTCAATAAACGATTCTTTTAAGGAAATGAGCACATATAGTCATCATGGTCACACCACTGAAATAAATTGTGAAGTGTAACACACAACTAGCTCAGCTAGTTCAGTGGGATATGTCTTGAGACAGCACGTTTTATAGTGCTTAGTGTTTATACAAATAATTCTGTTTGTATATACAAATAAAGTTAGCAAAACTTAGGTTTAACATGTTACACCCAATGCCTTACATCACAGAGGTCTGAATGAGCTCAAGCTATGAGCTAATATTTGTTTTACTCATATTTTATATTACTTTATGTTGTTGTTTTTATCAGGAAGGAAAGGTCTACCTCAGTAAAGATGTTCACATAATTGATCCTCCAGATTTTATCATTCATTCATACATAACCTTAAATAATATGTTATAAAGGCTTATCACATAGACTTTCCTTTATCTAGTCAGAGTAGTTTTTCCATTTATTTTAAAATATCCCTGTAAAGATATACTGATATTAGAAAACCTCATTTTTATACTTGATTTGTTTTAACCAATTTTATATTTAAATGCAATTTGTGATATTTTGTTGCCAACCTTTGCATTTAGTTTCATCCTAATGTTTTTTTTTTTAATTTTTTGGGGGTATATATGTATACTTACAAATATATAAATATATATATATATATATATATATATATATATATATATATATATATATATATATATATTGGTTTTCGTCCAGAATAGAACAGCCTAAATTTTGGAATCCAGAAAACCTTGTAAATATACCTGAATAGATATAAACCATGATATTGGTGTATTTCAGCAATTATGTGATCATGATTTGCCTGCAGGTGTACACATGGAATGTATTTGATTTGATATTAATGTTCTAAAATGTTGTTTATTATGTTACATACTTGGGTTAGCTTTGAAGCTGATATATTATTACTTCACAATTTTTGCCTTACATGTCTGTAGGTCCGTATGTATTCTCAAGAAATGTTCAAGCATGCTACTTATTACTCTGAAAATTAGAACTTTGCAACTATCGGATATGCCATTCCTTGATTTTATTACCACTCTGTAGATTGTTGTCATGGACTTTTGCAACAGGAATAAGTGCTCTTGTAAGCATTTGTGGTAGCTGTTCTCAGCTTGGCAGTACTAATAACTGCTAAGTGGCGTATGTAATGACAGTCACAATTACATGACACCAAACCTTATCAGACAAACAAATTTTGAGATACTTAAGTGAGGAAGTTTAATCTTTTAAATTTAATTAATTTTACAATCATTTACTATAGACTTGTACTGTTGCTAATATTGCATACAAGATGTATGAGGATGGCGGAGAGAGATATGAAATTAAGTAATTTCTTGCACTACAATTATTCAACATTTGGAAAGTTAAAATGTTGTTTTCATAAAAATAATACTTTTATTGTTATTATTATTATTATTATTATTATTATTATTATTATTATTATTATTATACATAAGCTTTTCTAAGATTACCTATATATTGTGACCTAAGGCAAAGTGTACCTGCTACATAATACTCCCAAAGCACAAAAAATGAAGTCATTTATCATGCAGGTAGTCATAAACATATTGTTTGTGTACTGTACCTGGTGATTTTAATGAGAGGGCCTGGATTTTTATGACTGCTGTAGGCTTACTTTTTTATATGTTGCTGGATCACATTATTGGCAGAAGGTCTGCTGAATAGCTGAGCATCAGTGCTGGCTCAGATCCACTCCAGAGAGAGCTTGGTACCAGGGTTCTCTTTGTACTGTTAACATATACATAGACCTAGATCAGACAAGACCTGCTTTCATTCAAGGTAACAGTAGTATGTCTGATTCAAAGCCCAGATGCTCAAAAATACTCTTTATGGCCCATGTTATAAGAAACCTACTTAATTTATGACAGATATTTAATTATTTTTTCTTTATTTGACTAAATTATGCAATTATAACATGAAAATTCTGTTCATAGTGATTGCTTAATCAATGCATCACTAATTTCTATAATATGTAAAGAACATTGTGCTAAACATAATATAACAAATTCTTATATCAAGTCTAAAGTGTGAGGGGGGAGGAGGGGAGGAAGCAAAAGTACCAGGGCTAGTATTAACTCAAGATGGTGAACTTTGAGATGGAGTGATCACTGGTTTAGAGGGAGACCGTAGGTGTTTTACTCATGCTGCAGTTGCTCTAGGTTCCTTTTGATCTGTGTTGTGTTATATATGTTATGTATAACAGAAAGAAGGTCATAAAAACAACAATACATTATTCAAAACATAAAGTGTAGATAACATAATTGTGCATCAGGAACATAATAATATATATTACTGATATTTACAATAACAGATGGCAATTTAATTTAAAATATTAAATTTCTGTTTGAAATCTGCTTAGTATATCATATTACAGAAAGAATTTGCACTCATTTTAGCCATTTATCTGTAACAAGATGTATAAATATTGTTGTCAAAATGAGATTGATATTATATGTGCCCATGTGTTGTACAAGGAGGTATTTTATAAAATGTTATTGTTGATAAACGTTGGTTGCATGTATACAATACAGTGGTTGTAAATATTGCAGTACACTGAATGATGCTGTATATTTTGGGAAATTTCAATGTTTTTAGTACAAAGACAGTTGTGGTTTCTTTGTGAAAAAAGTAGACAGTAGGTGGTACACTAAATAGTGATCAAGAAATTAAGAATGTTAGGTTACATAGCATGATAGGGAGGAGAGTGTGGACCTTAACCCACATTTCTGGAATTTGTTATATTATTGCTATTTTTGTAAATTTTCTAATTGCTTTGCCCTTCTGTACATATGGAAATAAAGTGAAGCTTCCAGCTGTGCAGGCCAGCTTTAAAGCACCAGTGGTGCCCCCTACTCTAAGGGGAGCACCTCTGGTGCATGAATTTTTTTAAAAGATTCTCCAGATGACCTTTGACCCTAGTAATGGAAGAGCCACATTGATGGAATTGTCATTAATAAGATATGTATGTGGTACTTGTTAAAATGGGCCCCAGGATTGGCTGGCAGGAGTAGGGCAGATTTCCAGGTTCCTAGAAACAGGTGGATAATCACTGAAGTGCTAGCTTCACACAGAAGAAGGTGGGGTCAGAAAGAGGCTGACAGGTTATCAAAGTGCCAAGTAGGGGCAGCAGCAAAGTGATGGCTGGCTGAGATCAAAGAGACCACAAGGATGACCAGCATTAAGAGCAGTTCCTGCTTCAGCAGCAGGCAGTCAGATGGGTCTGGAGATTGTTGGATAGACTTGTACATTCCCTGCTGGTTGGCACAGAGTCAGGTTGGCCTGGCCTCATTAGTAAAACTAGTCAGTCCAGACCAGTCTCACAATACCTGCATTCCAGGACCTGGTCCACTCACACTGTGTATTCACTTAACTTGGCACTGATTGTGCTGTTTAGAAATATGGTTGTCATTTTTCTGTCATTTACTCAGCTGCGGCTGATCAGCATATGATTTACAGGAGTTCTGTAACTGCTGAAAATTTCATTTCTTCAGCACCCATTAATTAATCAAAAACATGTGCATCTGTGCATACATGATGTTTTCTTGCTTTTAATCATTAAATTCATTCAGCTATTAAGTTGTCATGCTTGATGCTTGATATTGTTATGTATGGAATGCAGTTGTTCTGGTGGAAAAAACACAGTTTGGTTCAGTTATGTGTGATTAATGAGAGTGAACATTGATGCAGTGAGTTGTCCTTGTTGTCATTTTTTATTAGAGGGGAACATTCAGATATGCTGGAAATAATCCCCAAAAAGGATTATCTGTTGGCTTGGACAAAGTTTATACACAAGATAGTTTAACTTAATTTATTTTACATCTTTGCAGTGTACAGCCAAATGTGGAAAAGGATACGAGTTTAGAAATGTGACATGTGTAGATGACAGGACAGCGCCCTTGAATGACAGCAGTTGTCACCATCAACATAAACCTAAAACCAGCAGAGTTTGTCGCAGAGGAAGATGTCCAAAGTGGAAGGCCAAAGCATGGGGCTATGTTAGTGTTATCTCTGATTATTTTATTTCATGATAATTATATAAAAATGAAAATATGCTAATTTCCATAACCTGGAGAATCTCATGTTATTATGTCTTTTACATATAAAACAATTTGTTTCAACAGCTGTCTGATGTGCTACGGGGCTCCATAAAAATAAAATAAGGTGTCAATCTAGGTTCGAATTAGAAACTGTGTTTTAAGGTGCAGCGTGCATAATGGATTATTAATAAGATCCTGCATTCAGTTGCTTGAAAAGTGATCAATAAAGGTATTATGATGTCATACAAAAATGATTTGATAAGATTTTTGTTGATGAACATTTTGCCTTACAATCATTTATCACATAATAAAGAATGTTATAAGTATGATTATTTAGAGAAGGTGACATTATGCATTATGTACATATCATAATTATCTGTACATCTAATATATTGATACATTTGATCAGTGTTCTGCCACCTGCGGGGAGGGACATGAAACAAGAGAAGTGATCTGTCGCATACCAAGACAAGGACCTGTTGATGAGGCAAAGTGTAGCCTAACAGATAAACCTCCAGACACTCGACCTTGTAATATTACAGACTGTATCAACTATGCCTGGAAGACTTCACACTGGAGTAAGGTAATGAACCAACAACAATTATTTCTGAATAAGTTTGATTTGAAATTGTGAAAAAAAAAGAAAAATTCTTTAGCAAATCTGGCTAAAGTGTCTGGTACCCTGTATTGACAAGCACAAAGAGGTCTTCTCTACTCTTTAGTTCAACCAGTGATTCTTCCTCCCTTTAATGCAGTGAAGAAAATTTGGCTTTGTTGTCCTACTAGACATAAATACTTTGGAAAACATAATGTCACTCAAAAGAAAACATTCCTAGTCAAATTTCTTAATTATTGTATACATCTGAATCAGAATGCATGATGTTTCTCACATTTGACCATAAGATTGATTGTTTAAAGAGAGTTACTCCAGAGAAAATCTCCATGAAAGGCCTCTGTATGATTGCTACTATAAATGCAATAACTGCTTATTCCTATATTGAATCAATTTAAGTAGGAACTAGAAATATTATTTTTGACTAGGAAATTTTGTGAAATTTGTCAAAGTTCATCCTGAGTGACATTTTGTCAGTCTTAAAGGTATATTGAAATATAAATTTACTGTCAGGATCATATAAATGGGTACCCCAAAGGCTTAGCTCCTGATGCCAACTGTAATCAGTGTGTTAACCAGTATATAGAATATTGAACTCCATTTTTGCAAGCATAAAGTAGTAGTTTGTTAAGTGTTTCTGTTTTCATGTGGTGTAGTGCACTGTTGAAGTATAAAATGTTTGTGTGTGATATAGCATTAGTATTTTTGCATATGTTGTAGAGTCTTGTATTCCCACACAATGTTTTGTGAACATTTTTATTAAGTAATAGTATTTGTTTTCCACCAAGTGTATGAGGCTTTCAGATAAAATTGCTGGAATCCAATATTTAATCTTAATAGAAAATGGGATTTTTTTTCATTTTGAGTTGGGTTTATTTAACATTTTGACCAAATTTGGTTAATTATCATATTTTTTATATAAATCTCTGTGTCCAGTTTTCCTTTAATTAAATTAAAAAATTTATATGTAAAATTGAAACTGTTATTTTAAAAATTCAAAGAGATTTTTTTAAAATTTTCAATGAACTGACCTAGAGATATTTCAAATTGATGATACATTCCCAGCAATGTGAAAGCCTTTGTTAATGTATGAGAGAGTGATTTGTTGGTTAGGATTCATAGATTTGGTAGCAGCATGTTGTATATGTAGTTACTAGATCCCATGTTCATATGGTGTTTTTGAACATGGTGATTGGTTGCTGTTATTGAGAATTCCTCGATTTCCAGTGCACTAAATCATGTGGAGCAGGGTTGAAGCTCCGCAAAGTGATGTGTGTGCGGCCTGATACACAAGAAACTGTACCTGATGTGAAATGCAGACGAAAACCACGGCCACGGGGGTCTCGTGGATGCATGATTGCACCGTGTCCCTATAGTTGGCATGTTGAACAGTGGTCAGAGGTAAACATAAACACTTGAAGATTTCATTTCTTTTACTGCACCATTTAAACAGATTTGAATGAATATTTAAATTTAATGAAATAAACTTACACAGACTGTTGCTCAGTAGCTCCTTCAGTAATAAATTGTCTGTCAGCTCCTGTCATACTTATTTCAAATATAAAAAGGAAAGAAACTGCATTTTAAAACTTAAAATAAATCCCAGGTTAATAAAATTTCGAAAAATTTTAAACATATTTCTTTGGCTTTTTATTAACTCAAATCCTGCCATACAGGCCTTCATAAGAGGTATATGTGAATGAAGGATAAAGAAAAAATTTTCAGCTTCCTTCACATGCTACAGAAGCTTTTAAAGCTTTATACCTTATACCCAGATGTAGAAACCTTCCAAGTTTCAAAAGTTTGTATGTTAAAAGAAAATTAGTTCATGAAAAAGATCCCATCATATTTCATATCCTTTATTAGCCAAAACAGATTTTGAGAAAGACTGTTCAACCACAGATTTATAAATTTGAAATATAAATATTATTGATATTTTTCACAGTGTTCAAAGACATGTGACGTTGGTCAGAGGACAAGAAACGTGAGTTGTCGAGCATTCAGTCCTGAGGGCTGGCTATTAGATAAAACCATACCAGAGCGATACTGTGACCCTGAAAACAAACCTCCGTCAGTCGCAAAGTGTAACCGTGGCAGCTGTAATGATACACATGTGTGGAGTACGTCAGATTGGGGACCTGTAAGTGGATCTGTAACACATGAACATATACAATATCATTTTCCAAAATTTCTCTCTTTTTTTTGACATAATCTGCATGCTGAGTGTTTGAATTTTGCTTAAACATAGATCAGCTCTGCTTCGATGAGGTTCTTGTTTGATATGGTTTATGGATTAGAATCAAATATTAATGACTGGAAGACCAGAGATGTGATCTCCTTGTTGGTTTACATTTGTCTTATATACTACAGAGAATTTTTATAACAATGGGTGAAATGAAATTTATTTTATTATAATTTTTATTTCATTTCTAAATCTAGAGTGTCTTTAGTTTATTTTTATGTTCTCACGTACTTAATCACATAGCTTAATTTCTTAAAACTGTCCATATATGTCTTGAATATCATATTGTTACTTTAAGTAACTAATCTCTTTTGTTATTTTCCAGTGTTCTGCAACCTGTGGAACTGGGCGAAGCAAAAGAAAAGTGTTATGTATTGATGTTTTTACAAATGAGAGTATTTCTAGGAGGAACTGCCTGCCCAAGATAAAACCTCGGACGACCAGGCATTGTTACCTGGGTCCATGTAAGTTAGTTCATTTTTTTTAAGGATTCCAGTTTGCATTTCTGAGATATTTTGTCAATGTCTTTTCTACATGTATTAAAATTTAAATTTCTGTGTTGTTTATTTTTCCATGAAATGTTTGTGTATAATATGATAAATCCAGTGAATTCTTAAAGGTACAAATATTGAAGCTTCTTTTGCATACAGCTTTTATTATATCATCAGGTGCTGCCACCTGTAAGCATGTGATTTACTAATTTTGAAACAGTATGGTCTTCATTGCATAAACCAGGTATTTGTCAAGTGATACAGGTATCAAAATCCATATTTACATATGTCGCAGTAATAATGGCTTAATGAAAATGTATCGTGATGCAAGAGGAAGGACTTTAAACTATGTATATTTCAGGCTATTCCAGTAGCTGTACTGAACTAAAGAAATTATCCAGATTACGCAGGGATGGAGATTATCATTTACTGATAAAAGGCACACTTATAAAAGTAAGTATTTGTGAATATGATATATCTCAGTGATGACTGTCATTGTAGGACATAGTAATATTTTGTCATTATATACATGCTCTAATATCATTCAGT
This sequence comes from Sipunculus nudus, assembly GCA_026874595.1. NCBI lineage: Eukaryota > Metazoa > Annelida > Sipuncula > Golfingiida > Sipunculidae > Sipunculus > Sipunculus nudus. The sequence continues at coordinate 16,784,747 of CM049306.1, read as the reverse complement.
ATTAAATGGTTTCAGCAGGAATTTTACAAATCAGACAAAAGTCTTAGATATATGGATTCATAAATGCATTTTTTTTAAATGTTGACATTAAGCCTGCTTTTAGTTTAGGATATATATATATATATATATATATATATATATATATATATATATATATATATATATATATATATATATGATATTCAGTGAGTGATGGTAACCTTGGATGACTTTCAGTTTTTCTGAACTGTTATTCTAGTCCGCATGTTTATTCTAAGATAGAGAGGGACATTACTGTGAGGGCTAGAACTATTAAAGATCTGGGAAACCTGAACCTGCCCTTATGTGACCACTCCTGTACAAGCTACAGGCTTTTCCTGTAAGGAGATTTACCACAAAAAATTAAGTGTGTATATTTTGATTGTAGATATATTGCAAAGGTATGAATAGGCGATCTCAACCAGCAGAATACCTCTCCTTGCCTGCTGGAGAACTAGAAAATTATTCAGAAATATATCATAAAAGGTGGGTGTTTATGGTATGATTTGAAGAATTTCAGTAATATAAATTTATGATTGATAATTTCAGAATATAACAATGTATTGAAACAAAATTATATAAATCAAGCTGATTTGGATTTAAACGAGGATACTCAAAATAAAAAAAAAATATTGTTAGATTTAATTGGTTGGCATATTACATGAGCATGGCTCCAACAGAGCCAGAAATCTTGTAAATAGTCTTTCATTCTTATCTGTTAAATATGATTTCATAATTTAAGACATTAGTAAGGTTAAGCTGGAATTCAAATTTATATTTTTATTTTATCTAAGAATTATAGACCACCAATGCTGAATAGTAGGTTATCATCCCATGTCAGATATTTAAATAAAAATGAAGTATAACAAATTATTTTCTAAAAAATTTTCCTGAAACTTTGTATATAATTTAGATAAGATATTGGTATTCTTTGACACTAACCTGCAGTCCCCAGTGTGACTCAATATATGTTTGTTTGTTTAAACACAGGTTACGTGACTCATCACAGTGCCCACAAAATGGGACCAGGGACATTGAGTGTCCAGAGTGTTTTGAAGATGAGCCATACAATAAATCAGGCAGAACCATGTTCTCAAAAATTAGGCTTAACATCACCTCCCTGCAAGTTATAGGTGAGAACTGAACATTTCTTCCTTCTTGATTATACAGATATGGGTAGAGGTATTTGTTTTTCAAAGCCAGTGCAGTGTGTCCTTTTGGTGAAACCGAAGTTAATACAAAATATGAAACCAAGAGGTCTAAAAATTTGTATTAACGATCATGTTCACCATAAGCAAGCTTATGTGTGTCACATTGTGAGCTGTTCATATTTATGGATGACACCAACATATTTCGGGAAAATATGCTTTTTGTTTGTTATCAAAATGGAGAATAGTGATCTTTATATATTATGATTACATTTTGATTTATAACTTCTACTTTTTATTCCATTAAAATCTTATTGCAGTTGAAGACACCACTTTTGCCAAAACCTCAGATGGGGCCAAAGTACCCTATGCAACAGCAGGGGACTGTTACAGTTCTAAACCTTGCCCACAGGTTTGTATTTGAATTTATATTTTACATATATTAACTTGCATGGACAATCACACACACCCAGCGTAATCTGCTATCCACACATGCTTCGGGGAATCATTTACTTTGCTTGTCTTCTCTGATTGTACCAGAATTCAATTGTTATTCATGAACACTGTGGATATATAATGGTATGTTCCAGCTAGGAGATCAAACAAGTTTTTATTGATATACTCTTGACATTGTCATCATCTTATTGGAATGTCTTGGTTTTCTTTTTATAAAAAGTAAGTATGTATATAAAAAAGTGTATAGCACAAACAAAACTGGCCTTAAAATGTAAGTGTGATTGTAATAACTTTTATTAACTGTTGATAACATGTATTCACAGAAAAACTTTATTACAGAAAATTGATGAAAATATAACTGGTAAAAAGATTAATTTTAGATTTGTTGTCAAACATCTGTCACCTGTGATTGCAGTACATGTCTGTAATTCTTACTAGTCATAGTGACTCCTTGGTTTCCATGTATCTGATGGTTTCCTTTGATGTATATTTCAGGGTCAGTTTAAAATTAACCTGGAAGACACAGGATTCCAGGTGTCACCTAAAACATCCTGGGAGTTAAGTGGTCACAAGACTTCTAAGACAATAGGTGCCACTCTGGTGAGTAATACATTTGATATATATATATATATATATATATATATTAATTAAAACATTAGGTCAAAGTAATTTTTGGTAGTTAGTTAAATATCTTGTCTTGGATAGAGCACTATTACAAAAGACATTATTAAGGTGAATCAGGGCAAAAAAAGTTCTCATGTAGAATAATATTTAGTGAAAAGAATAATGCTTTCTTCAGAAAACAAAGACCTTTACCTATATGTAATACCATTAAACTTGGCCAGCTTCTCAAACAATAACTGATGATAGATTCAGGAATACTTTTGTATGAGACATTGACCTAGCTGTTAAAATATGAATGGACCTTTCAGGTACTTTAATGTGGAAAAGTCTGACTTGCTTGAATATTACATCTTATAATTAGACTAATATTGCATATGCTTCACTGTTTAAACAAAAAGAAATATTACAACCTGTGTCATTTTTAATGGTTTGATTAATACCTGGTAAATGTTTTGACAGAGTAAACAGATAGTGCAGGGCGTTTGTGGAGGTCGCTGCGGGAGGTGTTCTCCACATACAGACACGGGACTACAGCTTAGGGTTGTGCCATGAAAACCACCACATAGTGGAGGGTTCAAGGTCAGTAAAAAGTCATTTACTGCATGTTCTTCACAACAACAGAGACATAAGTTGTATGATTATGGATATTACTCGTCAATAATATACTTTTAATATAAAAACATAGGATCAAGGTAATGACTGTTGCTCTGTATTAATAATTTATCTAGAAATTTATATATTATATGAACATCTACATGCTTGATTTTCACAGTGATGGACACATAAGTTGTAAAGTTATGGATATTACTCTGTATTAATAATTTATTAATAAAACATAAGTTTTGTGATCATGAATATTTGATTCTTTATAAATAAAGTGTTAGTAAATATATTTATTATTTGAAAAAAAAATATATATGCATTTATGCTTAATTTTACTTAATAAATAGTATTTTTGTACCATTCAAATTTTCTTAATTTCTTTGCTGTTCTTCTATCTTTATGAAACACACTGGAGAATCTCAAAGATGCTCCTCCCAAATGTCATTGAAATAATTACTGCATTTAGCAGCTTGTTCCATCAATATTTCAGAGAAATCTTGATTTTGACAAAGGTTTTTTTTCTAACTTTTCAGAAACTGTGATACATTAGGTGCCTAGTCATCTCTAAGATGCAGTTGGGGGATCCATGATCTCCAGTAGCACCGAGTATTGGAAGAGCAGTTACTGTGATAAACTAACCACCATCATGTGCCTTCACCATGCCACCACTGCCTGCCACCACTGTCACCTCGCGTACTGATGGCTGGGAGTCTTACAAGAGTCACATACACCTCAAACACTATATGCTTGTAAAAGCCAAACTACAGGGCTGTTCCACAAAAATGCTCAGCTATCCTGCCATAGAAAATATGTTCTTAAGGTTTTGGACAACATAAATTATAAAATATATTTTCAGTTTCAAGACTTCTAGGACATGCATTATTTATTTCATCAGTTCTTTTTGGGGAAGAGAACTTTTCTTTGTGTTTAGGTTATTAATTAATAGGCTAATTATTTATATTTTCAACACATATTATGTAAAAAGGTTGTTGAATATGAATCACTAGTTTATCAGTTGTATACTTTGTCTGTTGATGCCAGTATTGTATTAGCTTACTGGATTTCATTGTAGGGCAGGGAATTATGAGGATTCACTTTTGCAGCAGGTTTTCCCCTGATTGGTTTATTAATAGTTATTTCATTGTGGATTATTCTATATATATACCACTGCCATAGGTTGGAATGGGGATACTTTAAGAATGGGAATCTGTTACTGGCAGGGAGTGTTTACTGGTGTTTATTACTCTGCCAGTGTTCATTGAAAATTCATTCAGGTTCCAGTAGCTTTTGTGAGAAATCAAAGCCATAGTGAGATCTGGTGGATCATGGTAAAAGAATGGGAGAGGATCAAAATATATATTCCTACCATACATATATTTGTATTTTTAGTAGATGTATGTATTATGGAAGAATGAATCTCAGTCATACCTGCAGCCAGGACTGACCACAATGTATCCCTACGTAAAGACCCATGACAGTACCCCACTGTCATCACCTACAAGGTGAATCAGCAGGGCCAGCTTTATCTGTAATTGTACAAGGATTTAATCTTCATGTTTTATTTATAGTAACAAAGGCATAAGTAGGTTTGTAACCACATATTTGTATCCGCCAAAACGAAGTTTTGCGGATACTATGTTTTTGACCGAGTTCTGCTCTGAGAACTCCTCTGAGACTACTTGAGGGATTTTTCCAAAACTTACACAAATTATCGGGTCACATGTGAACTACTGCCTCCTCATTTTTGGTTGACCTCTGACCTTTCCTCGCTGCCCAGCGTCCATTTGTGCGTCTGTTTCCCCACATAAACCCACATATCTCGGGAACCGTTTGACGGATCAGGCTAAAAATTTTGATAGCTTTGTAACATACACTAAAAATGGTGGCACCACCTGCAACCACTTTTGCACAGCGTCCATCTGTTCATCTGCCTTGGGTTAAAATCACTCATATCTCTGCAGTGTTTTGACTAATTCACTTGAAATTTGGCATGCTTATACATCCTGGATAGCTTTCTTGATTTTATGACAGGTGGCACCACCTACATTCATGTTTACGCTGCAGACATCCAAGCTCAAATCTTGGGAACCGTTCGACCGATTTGGCCAAAATTTTTCATGTGTATAGATCTCACATAGCTCTTGATCAAACGCTAAACTGGTGGTGCCACCTGCAAAAAATTTTTGCACAGCATCCATCTGTTTGTCTGCCGTGGGATAAAATCACTCATATCTCGGCAGTGGTTTGACATATCTGCCCAAAATTTTGCAGGTTTATACATCCTGGACAGCTCTCTTGATTTTATGACAGGTGGCGCCACCTACATTCTAGTTTTTGCTGCAGACATCCAAGCTCATATCTCGGGAACTGTTAGACCGATTGGGCCAAAGTTTTGCATGTATATAGATCTCACATAGCTCTTTATCATACGCAAAACCGGTGGTGCCACCTGCAACCATTTTTGCGCAGCGTCTGTCTGTCTACCACGGGCTAAAATCACTCATATACATGTAGTGGTTTTACTTATCTGCCTTAAATTTTGCATATGTATACAACTTGGACAACTTCTGGATTTTGTGGTAGGTGGCACAACCTACATACACATTTCCACTGCAGACATCCATGCTGTGCTAATATGCAACACTCTATTTCCCCTTGCCACTCAATCCATGCCTCACTTCACCCGTTCCACAGTGATTTTGGCAGATACACGTAGTCGCTTGTCGACTACCCATATTCTTGTCTTTACTACAATCAATGCACAGAGTTGCATTGATTCTTTCTTATAACACATCTTAGTTGCAAGGAAGTATTAATGGCATGGTCATCCAGTGAAAAGGAATAAAGAGATATTTTGGGAAATTTGAGAAACCCCTCTATCATTGGAATGTTCTTGGCCCTGTCCCAGCACCCTGGAAGCTGTATATGACAAAGGAGTCATTACAAGTAGTTGGGAAACTGATTGAGTCAGAATATTTGTAATATTGCCACTGGCAAACAGTATTTTCTGAGGGTCTCTGGATATTATTTGTGCCAATCAGTTAAATGCAAGGTCAGTCTAAACTGTTCAAATAACCTCTCCCATGCATTGTAAAATGCAGACTTCAGTGGCTGAGAGTAAGCTGCAAGGCTTGTATTTGTCCCATATAGAAAGGTACCAGTTACAGAGCAGTAGAGGTATCTGGTTCTGCTTTTCATAGGCCAATCCCAAAGTGCTAGAGATTGGTGCTTGGTGCCTATAAGGAGAGGCTTCTCCTGTGTGTGCATGTATGTATGTGTGGGTGTGTTTGTGAATGCATCTGATAAATATTAGGAAAATTTCTGCAGGTGGGAGTGATTTCCATTGGTTTCATTTTATGTGATTCATATAGTTCAGAAATGTAAAAGCTACATAAAATTTTGAAGTTGAGGTGGAGCAAATATGGCTTTAAAGTCAGGTGTAGAGTAGGATAGGAATTTCTATAATGTGGTTCTGCTAAATAAGCACAAGCATTAGTACCTTAAGGCTTTGAGCTTTAATAGAGTCTAGGCAGTTAAATTAGCACATAGCTGTTGTAGAGATGCATAGCCAAGTTATAGTGTCTTCTTGGCATAAGTGCCTGCTTTAACTGCATAAAGTTAACGTACATTCCATGAAAACTAGGTGCTGTCATTATCTGTACAAAGTTCAGATAACTAATACTTAGTGTGTGATTAAAACCATTAAATGTGTGTATAACCTTTTCATAACTGTACATAACAGACTTTGTTAATGTTGCTGTTAGTTGTGTGTGAACTTAATCACAGTCTTCACATAAACTTACAGATGCTAGCTGTCTCAAGTGCTTAACTCTTTCATATTGGTTTCTGTTGTTGGTGTGTGAGGTTGTTACATCGTGATATTATCAGGACAGAGTACAAAAGGTTTATATGCAAAGATGCATTTTAGAGACCATGAGTCGATGATGATGTACATCAATAACACTAGCATTACTCCCATCTAGTTCTGCTCTATTTTTAATGGGATAGCACAACTGGGACTCGGGTTCCACATAGGTCACTGAGGAACACTCATTTATAGCATGTTCTGTTAATATATTGCCAGCCTCAGGTTTTGTGACCGTATCATTTTCACCTTGACCTCATGACCCAGTGGAACACCAACTTTACAATTTTAGTCAACCAAGATCTGTTTCCAATGTTTGCAATAGCATGTGCCAGTTAAAGGTAATGTACTGAATGTCTTCTCTGTGAGAAGAATTGCTGGTCAAAATATTATTATTAATAAAGACTTTAATATTGAACTTAAAAGAGATCTGTTCAAATGTAGTATTTCATATTAATATAATATAAATGGATATTTTACTTTTACCAAAGTATATATGCGAAATGTGTCAGTAAATAGAATTATTATATATAAATATTATGTCAATACTCATTTAATTTATATTGTGTTATTCTGTTATATGGTTTTTGTTTAACGTTTTAAGAAAAAATATATGTATTGAAGCTAAAAATGTATATATGTGCATACTTCATACCATTGTATAGACAGATGGATAATGGTCACTTCCTCGACATCTGGTCAATGCTTTCCTCTGCATGTCTTTGCTTGTGAGTGGCTGACCACCAGTTTTTACACTATAGGAGAATATCACCCCTCTTATTGTGATTGTGACAGTCCAGCATCTCGTGTGTGTAAACTTGATATTGTATAAACACTTTCACAATATTCAGTTTTCTATATTAGCAAATCATGACTTTTTGTGGGCATGTAATTTTCAGATCTTATATGTTATTTGAGAATTCATCAGAGTGACACTGTCTTTTGCATGTAAAGAGTTCGATTTATGGCTGTATTAGTTACATTATTACTTGCATTTTAATGACAATAACATGATGATTGAACTAAGAGAAGAATCAACATTAGTTAATATTAGTATTCTCAGAGCAGTGTATACATTTCATGGGTTATTTTTGCAAAATAAAATTACAAGTAAAAGAACAATTTGTTTTACCATACTAAGTAACAAGGACAGGAATACTGACTAAATGTTTTGTATTATTGTAATATCAGTTGATATGTCAGCTAGGATGCAGCTTCACAGAGGAGCTCTACATGGTTTAATCTACAGGGGTTTAGGTACCTGCCTTATATCACAACAGTTTTGAGATGTGCAAACCATTATTGCTACTTCAGCTTCTCTGTCCAAAAACTAAACACTAGTAAAACCTGAGGGACCAAATGCCTGCTCATCTGACCAAAAGGATATATGTGTATAATACTAAATACTACAAGCATGTTAACTGCTGTAGAGGCTTAATGGAACATGTAGCTTTTGTATGATGTCAACCAAATTCTCAAAGGACTAAGTGGAAAGAGGTAATTTTATATCAGGGATTCAAATTTCTGGAAACATTCTGAAATCATTACCTCAAATGTTCTGAGTTAACTTTTGGATTTTTTTTTTAATTTTTTTTCGGAATCTGATGAAAAAAAAAAGAATATGTGTGGAAACTTACAGAAAGTATTACTGATTTGTCTAACCATACATTAAGTACTTCACACCTAAGCATATCATGTTAATGTATCTTCGGGAAATTTCTTAAAAATAATTGTGACTTGAAGAATTCTTAGGATAATAGGTTCTCCAACTGGTTAATGATCATGTTATACAGTTAGTCCTATATACCGTTTTAAGTGAATTCATTCTCTGTCTTATGAATAATGATACCTGTTTTTTTATTTACATTTTGTGCCTGTATTAAAGTCACAAGTATGCTGTAATACATACAGAATACATCAGGCAGCATTTTTAGAATGGAGGTGTAACATATTTAATAGCTATTTATCATTGACTATATAGTCTGTACACGTTATGTTAGGATCTGATCATTCAGGGGAATAATGTTCAGTTTGTAAAAGGAGTGACAGGGTTAGGTCCCCTCAAAGCTGGACTTGAAGTTGATACAGTGCTGTCACAGAAAATAAAACTAGTACAGAGACATGGCTTCAGTGTCAAGAGTGCCAAGCAATTTACATTAGCCAGCAACTGCCATTTTGCTTGTTATACTCTTTTGTATGTGTATTTTGCCCAATAAATTTAAATTCTCTGTATGATACACATTCAGTTTGTGCTGTTTTAGTTTGATGTCCATGAAAAAACAGTGTAGTTCTCAGTCAAAATATCAGTGTACATAATATTTGTATTAAAGGGAAGTGTTGAAAAATCTTAACATTCCTTGAACTAAGGTGTGTTTTTTTCCAGTTTTATTCTAGGCTTCATGTGATTAAGCCATAAAATTTCCCATTATTACTGTTTTGTGTATGTGTGTGTGTGTGTTTCTATTTTTCATGAAATTTTTAAAGTTTAGGAGCCGTAAAACGGCCAAAAGTAGGTCAACCGGAACGAAGCGCGAACTCGATCTGTAACTGGTCATTATCTGCCCACACACCAAAAATCAGGCCAAAATCTGCAGGCATTGCAAAAAAAAGTCCGTACATGTGTATTTGTCATGAAAATCTCATTTTTTCATGAAATTTTCTAAATTTAGGAGCCGTAAAACAGTCAAAAGTAAGTCAACCAGGACGAAACATTATCTTGATCTGTAACTGGTCATTATCTGTCCACACACCAAAAATCAGGCCAATATCTGCAGGCAATGCGAAAAAAAGTCCATACAACTGTTTGATTTTGGAATGACGGAAGGACAGACATGGGTAAAACTATATGCCCCGGCCACTTTGTGGCGGGGGCATAAATAGCCAATTTAAGGACATTCTTGTAGTAAAGTTCATGAGCTACATTTGAATAGGCCTTACATGAGGAGTACTTATGCATGCTACATATTTTAAGAAACCAACTATTTTACTTATTTTATGGATTTTCTTTAGCAGCTGTGGCACAGCAGTCATTAAACCTTATCTTCATATCTGAAGATACAATGAAAGCTGATAAGATTAAATTCAATACATCATTTATTGATATCTATGAAAACAAGTTTAATGCAGTAGGCTTTGTAAGACCAGAAACATGATTAAAACAGTTAATCCCACGATAATGGTAGCTGTGAGAAGTTCTCACTCAGTAAGAGTTCATCTTCTTCATTAAACTGATGTGTGTTGTTACACTCATCTAAAATATTATTGAAGTCTTGAGGTATATACAACATGTCAGGACCTGCATCACTGATCAGCATACTTGTCTCCTCAGGAAGCTGAACTTTACGGAAAGCCATGCAGTGTAAGTGTTCTAACTTCACATAGCGCCAGCGTTTAAAGCCCATTGATTCGATAGCACATCGCCAGCTTTTCATCATTGGGGCATTACGGTTTTGGTGATGGGAGTCCGGGGTGATGATTAGGAGTAACCCATTAACCATCAGCAGATCGTGGGCTTTTTGACAACACAGCCAGCGCTGATATGTACATGGGAAATATTCGAGCAGGAGCGAGAATACAACCACATGGAAGCACTCTCCAGGCAGTTTCTCAACTGGGGACCGCAGCTGATGAAGCAGGGTTTCCATGGTATCTGATGCAAGCTCTAAAGGTTCTGATGTCTCCACATGCAAGAAGTCACAGTGGTACACAGTCTGTAAAAGATAGAAATATTAAGTCAGTCAAACTTGTCTGAGTGACCACCTGTACTGCAGGAACCTGGTTATTTTGATTGTACATTATTTGCCAAACTAGTACAAATAAAATTTCAGGTAGGAGACCAGAGTCTTTGATATCTAGGTTGGATTCTCCCTTCTCGTTCTACAACCTGTTTCAATGAGAGTGAAAAAGATAAAATCTAAAACTGCCTAAATCATTAAACCTGTACTTTAAGTTAGTTTTGAACAAGGGGCCTGCCTACGCACTTTACACAGCGCTTTAACTATAGGCCTACTCCCTGTATCGTAAGCGCTGTTTGTTATGACCCCGTATCCTGAATTGCTACACCAGAGGGGAGCACTGTATTTTTGTCCAATCAGATGAGACCTTGTGCTGGAAGACACAACCAAGCGAGGAATACAGGGAGCCAATCATGTTCATTTCGTTTTGAGTGACAGCTTATCGCCCCGGTAACTGTCTGAACAGGCCACAGGCTCAGAGAGAATTGCCCCAGACGTGGTTTGCTTAGGGCCTTGGCACATAGGATGCCTGGCCGGTGAGTTGTAATTCATACCAAACGTAACAACAAAGGCTGCGTGCACACCTCGCTGGCTGGTTTCAGTTCTGCAGACAACAGATGCATGGCTATGCTAACACAGTCATAATGTTATAATCGAATCAGCTGATGATGCGAGAATACAGAGGGAGCAATTATAATTTGACCGTAAACTCTCATTAAGCAGCGCTTGAAGCGCAGCTATGGGCGGAGCCAGGATGCCTGTCGAGTGTTTGTTTATTTGGCATCTGGCTGGCTGCTTGTCACATCATACGCACATGTTTTTTCAGCGGACAACGAACCGCCATCTGGTGTCTAAATATATCATATTCGGTCAAAGCTGGCAATGTGAAAATTAGTTGCTTCTTTAGAAGCGCAAGATTTCTGCTGCCTCGGGAGCACAGGGGCCTGCCATAAGCAAGTAGGCTATGATCTCTCAAAATACGAAGGACTGTGTAGGCTTAATATTCCATGTGACATAAATATTTATACCAGTCGGATATTTTGGAGAGTTTTTCCTGAAATCTAATGGGTTAATTAAATACAATCAAAAGCATTTCATATTTTATTTTCTATTTTATATTAACATATACCGTATTTACTCGTGTATAGGACGACCCCGTGTATAAGACGATCCCCCAATTTTAAGCCTCAAATTTGGGTACAAATTATTTTTTAGCACCATGGATCTGTCAGCTACTGAATCACTATTTGTCATGATCATGTAAACCGATGATTAAACTGGGCTATTATAACATTTAATTCTTCAAATGTTCAGTGGTATATTTCTTTTTATTAGTAAAAAAGTGAAAATAGGAAAGTTAAAAGGAAATGTATGATGGAACAGACCAAAACAGGATTTTATTAAATATATAAAAGAATGTGTATATACAATTCAAAATGATGTCATAAGAAACACCAGATAAAAATAAATTAGGCACTGAATTAAGCACTGATGCATTTCTGTGGTTGCCTAAACTGACAAAACAAAATGATACAAAATTTAAAAGCTGTGATGCTATGAAAGTATTTTTAATACTATTTATAAACAATTAAATATTGTCAAAGTACTATAAATATTGCAAGCTGTTAACTAAATATGAAAAACAATAAATTATAACTTGCGTGAAGGAATTTTTTTTTTTGGTTTTCAGTCAAACTTAACATACAAAAAATATGTGTTGATACAAAATTTCAAATTGATGTAGGTAAGAGATTGCATATAGACGACATTAAGCACTGAATTAAGCACTATGGTTTGCAGGCTTTGGGCCTGCAGGAATCGACAAAACTTGAAATCATGATGACCTCAACACCTGTGATGATATTAACGTACTCACAAAGCGATTAACTGAAATAATCATCATCAAAGCACTTAACTACCGGAAAATGGCTATAAACACGTCACACTTGAATACAAAATTACATGCAAATGTTCTTTTATCATAAATGGCTAACACACTGTTAAACTTCAGCCAAACTTCTGACAAACACTGAGTTCAGAAGCCTCCAAAGTCTGACTGATCATTAGCTGCATTAAATGCGGCGGTATCCAGGACCCTGAAAACCGCCACATAAAAGCTTCAGAGTAAACTGGAGAACTTCAAACCCTTGTCGGAAAAAAAATCGTGTAAAATCAATAGTGCGTTTATGACAAGGAAACTTTAAGTAATCTAAGGGAGATATAGTACTTTATTCGAATGACCAAGAAATTCAGCTAATTATTATGTTTTAGTATGTAAACAAGACTCACTTTTGAAACTTTGCAAACCTTGCGCTTGAAACTGTCTCAGAATCTGAAACAATGAACTGCGTGACCTTTGCTCGCTGATCCAACACGGCCCGTTACCACTGGTTACACAGGCGGCTGCCGGTCAGCCGTGGCAGGGGGGAAACCCAGTGCAGACATCGTTCCCCGTGTATCACCGTTTATTAGGATAATACATATAACACCCTATTAATCGCGTTCGGATTTATTGCATTTCGGACTTGCGCGGATGGCCTGTTAGTTTTCGTAATCACTGCCACATGGAGATCCATTGACGCGCCCGAGCTTATCGTATCTGATTACCGCAGTTCACGAGAGCACTGCGCGGCCGCTATGAAGAACCGTTTAGTGTGGGTGGTATGACCGGTGGTCAGTTGCGTCAGCAGAACGCTCTCGCTGCAGCAGGTCGCATCTGGTGGTAGCTAATTAAGCAAGGGTGTATCAGCTGCCGTAACCCACAGCTGGTCAATTTGGTACCAGTATCTCATGCCCAGGGCGGGAGTGATAATATTTTCGGGGAGGGCTAATAGGAAGGCGCCGGGTGATCTTGTACGAGCATCCCATGCCCTATAATATTATAGGATTCCAGACCCTATAATATTATAGGATCCACGGGGTCTATTGCAAGGCGCAGGTTGCAGTCACACACACACATGATTAGCGCTTAATTTAATCTTGGGTTCATCGTGCATCATATGATCGTTGTTTCAAAGGCAATTATGCAGACAGGTCGAAATATTGAATACGGGAAACATTACAATGTTTAAATATAACAGATAAATCAATGAAATAAATCAAATATTTATCTTCTTTAATATTTTTGTCTTACACGGATACTGAGGCTATATTTAATATCGTTGTTTTCTTGCTACATCACAAATAATTAAACTTTTATTTATTTAATATGGTACAAAATTCTACTGGTCAGGATCATTCGGGTCATTTTATTCACATATTTAAAAGCCGTTTATAGAATAAACTTCTGTTTCCTAAGGAAAAAATCTCTTTATAGATCACAAAAAAAGACCCATACACATTTTGTGAAGTTCATCCTGTAAAAATTAAACCCTCTGTCCCAGCTGCATTCCATAAACAACATCGTCTTGTTAAAATTACATGATTTATTAAGAAACAGCAGGACATCAAAACACATTTCATCTCTTTATTCGTATCACAAAATATCCGACTGATAGTTTTTAAAACTACATAATAATTCATATGTAACTTCTTTTTTATATAATTCCTCTCAGCTGGCTTCAGAAGGTTTGGTTACTGATGTAGATCTTCGTCAAACTAGAGATCACTAGACCGAGGGGGGGGGGGGTCCTATAGCGAGGTCATGAAGTGTGTGTGTGTGGGGGGGGGGGGGGGGGGGGGTGCATACTCACAAAACTTGAATATGCAAAAGGGGAAGGCCCCTGCATGGTGGTGAATTTCCCTAAAAATCTCCTCACCTCCTTTACTGTTATATCGATTTTGCATATATTATATTGCTGATTAAAATAATAAATGGATTATAAAAGTGACTTTGGAGGAGCTGCAGATTATAGGTTTTGGGACACCATAATTAAAATAAGGAAATAAATGAATTATATATATATATATATATATATATATATATATATTACATATAAAATGTAAATAATTTACATCATATAAAATTATATATATGTCTTAATAAAAGCAAAAATTCAAAATAAAAAAAGTTACATTTCCCTGAACTTTATGAATAATATACTCTAATTCCTCAGGTGACTATTAACTTTTTATCTTTTACTTAGCGTGACATATTTACATAAAGTTTCGTTACTGTATTCTTTCATTTGCAACAAGTTGAAGATAAAAAAGATCGAATTAATGAATTCCACACAAATTATGGTGTTCAAATGTTTGCAATCATAGACAATCTTTTCCACTCATTCTCAATTTTCATTTATGCTGTGGAAATTGTTTCTCATGTTACAAGAATTACTTATATTATAAAATTAAAAAACACGATCGATCGATCGATCGATCGAGAGAGAGAGAGAGAGAGAGAGAGAGAGCGAGAGAGAGAGAGAGAGACTCAGGGCAAATACTCGTGCTCATTCAGTTCAGGATAATCCGCCTTGCACTGTTCGTTGATTTCCTTTGTAACGTTGAACTAGGGCATTGATTTTCTCGCCTGATACAAGTTGTCCTTTGTGTCGCACACATATATCCACTTCCCAGGAATCCGCATGCGACCCCTCTTTCGCGCCTTGGCAAAACCTAACGAATTCCTCGGGAAGCATATTTTTTTCCCTTTGGGTGGTATTTGAAAAGGAAAGTTATATGTAAGCTCCATTTATGATCCATATGATAGATGATATGATGATCATATTTGACACTGGACTTCAGTCACTTTGATCTATATTCAGCACACACCCAACAAGGGGGTACTCGCTCCCCTCGCCCCCTTCCTTCGGAATAAAAAGGCCCCCTCCTTAATTATAAAGGGGACAAAAGTCCCCCCCCCCCCTTTTATCATAATTTACGGGTACTTTACTCTCACCTCAAGTATGACGGTGTATGTAATTATTATGCAATAGTAATAATTGCAGTTGCAAAAATACAAACGAATCATAATGAATGAAACGAATCATACTTAAAGGGCAAACACTCAAACAAGCTTTCTACCAGGAAAAATTCATTGATGGGTCCCCAGAGACTGGGGTGATTAGCGATACCTCATTATCTAAACTGACCACCCGGCTGCTGTCCAGCACAGCACAGCCCTTGTACTTGCATTGCCTGGCCTAGACTGTGCTCACTAGTGTGTAATGATGCTTCAGTTGACCAGTGCATCTGGGCAGGGCTTTGTCACTGCTTGTGAGTATGCAGTACTCTGTATTAGCTGGCCAGCCAAATTGTGTGTACATGGGAGCTTACAGGCCAGTTGTTCATCTCTGACCACAGCCACTGGGCAGGGCATTATTCAGCTATTGACAATCATTCACTCCATATGTTTATATATATATATATATATATATATATATATATATATATATGTCCTTTGTTTTTCTTGGCTCTTTGTAGAAGTACAACAAATATAGTGCACCCTTTTGACTTATATTCCATACACTCACGCTATCTGATATTCCTTGAATTATCAGGAAAAGTAATAAGTACAGGAAATAACAAGGATGTCATTACTGCTAGATCAATAGAATTGGGATAGTATGAACTATGGTCTCATTCTGAATGTATTGGGGAAATTTATAATGAAATCTACATCAAATGAATGCCACATCAGTAGTGAATATATTTTCAAATGAGATTTTATAGTTTAGCTATGTTCCCGGCACTGCAATGACCAACAACGACTGAAAGATGGTGAAATAACATTTTAATACATGTGTAACAAAAATTGGATTGTATAACAATACATATGGAGGGGATTGTCCTATTTGTTAAGGTGGGCGGGGGGACTTTATTCGGACATGGGCTGTGTTTCACTCACAAACGTGTGCGCCCCTCTTTGACCCATCAGTGGGAACGATTATCAACCCAGGGTCCGCAGGTGCAGAAGTCACCGGGCCTGGTTGAGGCAAGGATTTAATGTGAGAGGAAGCGTATGATACTGCCCTTTCATGTATTAAGAAACCGGAATGGAATTCTGCAGATGTACACATACATAGTTACGTTAGCAAACAAATGGAGACGGTTCCCACCACCAGAAAAGTTGTCTTTAAATACTTATTTTCTCTCATCTGGACTACACCTATTATTTGGCCTCATTATTCCATCCTGTCGTAGTTCGAGAGACGTAAATTTTCCTTACCCGTATCACTATTTTCTTCAGTATTCCTGTCTTGTTGATTCGTCCGCCGCCCGTATATGTTCATATTTCTAGGAGCTAAAGTACTGAGCCGTTATTAGGGCTCAGATCTTGGTTGGTCCAGATGTTATATGAATTCGGTTAATGAGCAAGCCTTAACAATTTTTGTACCATGTATATAATATTCAAGGTTGCTTATAGGGTTTAGCCCCCTCATAATGTTTTGTATTTATGTATGTTTAATGCAAATTTTGTTCCATAGCGCCCAGCACAGATGGACCGTCACCACTATTCAGTGGCTTGAACATCTCATTATAATCTTTTGTTCAAATTTAGTTTTCTTGTATATTCACATGTATCTGGTCACGTTTTGATATGAAGTAAAATTTCTGTATATTCTTTAATGCGTATTTCGTGTTTTGGGTTGTATGTTTATGTCCGAGGTCTGGATGTGTTTGCCTCAAATTATATACAGTACGAGCTCAGGCTTTCGTGAGAATATGTAAAAATTATTGATCCAGTATCATGTGAAATATATTGAAACTTAAAGTATATGCAGTCCATAACTCCTGGGACTGCTAGGACTGACCTTTTACCATGTGGTCTATCAAGACTTCTAGAGTCGTGTCTTTAGACATGGTTGTGGCCTTTCACTAATCCTAACCCATTTCAATGTATTACTTTGTAACAAAACCCCTTTTTACCATAAGAAACTATATGCAGTCAAGTTTGACAAAGTTTTTAAAAATATTGATATTTGAAAACGATATAGCAAAACGCAATTTGGGAATCGCCGTATCGCAATATATACAAATATATCATTATCACACACATAGTATATATATATATATGTTGGTGTGATTGTGTGTATATATATATGTTTGTATTAAGTTAACAGAAGTTCCTAAAATGAAGTGATGAAGCAAAGCAAGAAAGTACATGATGAGGCTTTGATCACTATACACTAAAATTGAAGGCATGCTTTATACTGACCTTTCATTTTACTCTTGCCATTTGAACCTAGCACATGTACTAGATCGGCAACATTAATAATATTTAAAATTAAATCTCTGATACCAGTTACCATACTGAATTTGAGACCATATGATTTCTGGATCAAGGTGGGGTCTGTATACTCTGCAGCATGTCCAGCATCAGGTTGGCACACCCAGCCATGCAAAACAGGCAATAATTTTCTTGATAAAAAGATCACTATAAACAAGAATTTGAGACATTCATTCGGTTTCTGTTGGCTCAAACATCTTAAAACTTGATAGAGTGTTTATTTTTATAAATATGCATTTTTTTCATTCAGATTTAATATTAACGGTTTAAATAGGGTTATAATTACAATACAGCATGATTTTCTTTGGCAAGAGTTATCTCATGTTTAAAAGACGACAATGTTTCTACTCTGATGCTTTGTTCCTTTCAACAAGAAGAAGATTCTCACTTCACATGCAGTCTTCGTCTTAAAAAATAATCATATGTTTCAGCTTGAGAAGTGTTTTTTGTTTTCCTCTAGCTCCCATTGAATTTAAATAAGAAATGAATAGGTATACCTATACACTGTTAAAATAACGAGGTTTTCTACTATTATTTTGGAGCTGCTGTATATAAGATGTAATGAAACTTGTTTACCCGGTCATTACAGGTATAAATCTGAGTGATATAATAGAGAATTTTTAAATTGAAATTAATATTGCATAGAATATGATATTGAATTAATATTACTGCATTGTTAAGTCATTTTGAAGGCTGATGAACTTATATGGTTCTCAGGCACTTTTTTTTCAGAAATCAGTGCGGGCGGGCGGTATTTTATTTTTTACCTTTTTTTGAGTGTTTCGATAAAAATGCCATATGATCAGGGAAAAGCATGAAAATAACAAATATTTTTGCTTAACAGGTAGAAGCACTACGTAAAACGTATTATTTATCTTCTTGAAAGATAAAAAGCAAAATAAAAAGTTTTGATGCGGGGGGTTAAAATTGACGCGGGCGGTGCCTGAGAACCATACCTTTTATTTTTTTTTGCCTAAATTCTGTAGACAAGCTTTGAGTTTTGAATTTTATAAAATTACTATGGTTTAAATCTGACAATTAGTTGTGAAACAGCAACGAGCTTTAGATACCTGGAGGATACGAGCAAAGCCAGAGATAAATCTAAAATGTGCAGTGGAATGTCTAGGCTTGTTTAAATATTTTTTTGCAACAATACACGTGTTGGTAGAGTGTTTTTCGATGTGCATCAGACTTTACGTGACAGTTTTTGTCCACACTGGAATCCAGTGATGAAGGTGTGTCCATGCCATCCGAGTCCGAGTGCAAGTCCGAGTCCAGACAAGTCAATACCGAGCCCTTGAGGTTCAAGTCCAAGTCCATCTTCTTTGAGTCTGAGTCATTTTACCCCAAGTCCAAGTCCGAGTGTAATTCCAATACATATATGTCTGCAAAAAAGTAAATTAAAATGGAAATGTCAGATTAACATGTACACTTTTACGTTAGTTCACACATGGTTTTACTTTAATGGTTAATTACATTTATAGCTCCCGATGCTGAGCAAAGCTTGGTATATATAATATTATTATTGATTAATATTCTGTTAGTAGTTCGCACATATACATAAATCTTTATAATATGTGACATATGAGTTGTTTTCAATAGGACTTATATGAGATGGACGCCGCCTGATTTCTGTAGTCCGTATATATAGATCCTCCGAGTCCGAGGACATGTCCGAGTCAAGGACCCTTGAGTCCAAGATCGGACTCGACTCCTACATTACTACTCGAACCAAGCTGGACTCGGCTTAAATTTTGAGTGCATATGCCTGAGTTTGAGTATAAGTCTCAGTCTGAGTCCCTAGAAAAGTGCACTTGATTACGGACTCGATTCCAAGACTCCAAGTCTTGACACGATTCGAGTCTAACATCACTGAACCCTTCAAAGTTTTATGTTTGAGACTGTGGTGTAAAGACAAAGATAGGAACAAAAACTATCAGTGACACAAATGTAATTTTGTGACTCTACCATACCAACAGCATTATTATTATTTGTCAAAAAGGCACTTATCTATACACATTCATGGGATGAAGATATGCAAGGAAACGTTATTTTGCCTAGCAGTTGAATCCTATGTTGTATTCAAGCCAACTAAGCATCCATCAGTTGGCTTTGTAATATTAAATTATTCTTTTTTTTATTCCTTATATATCAACATACTGTGGTTGCCTTTTTGTTCGCAAAAGTATCAAATTCCTGATCTTCCCGATATTAATCTTCGTTAATAAGAGTTCCCACTGTCGAAGGCAAAGTTGACAAGTAAACGGTTGATTTTATGAATAAAATAGGGTACCTTCAAAGATTGATATTTTTAATTATATCAGATCATTCCACTTGTCTGCCGTTGACGAACAATATTTCTTGTCAATAAGATTAAGTGCCCATAATATTTGATTTAATTAATTAACATGATATTGGTTATACTCTGTGTATAGGTATTTGTATTGTGAGATCGCGAAAATGGAACCCTCGCAAAACACTGGAAAGGTGAAAAGCGCGACATTTTAACCCCGCGAATACAAATATAAAGTCAACCACAGTAACATGAATTGTGAACCCAACGAATTTAGAACCCCGCGAATTTGAAGTCAACCACAGTAATATGTATTTTGAGATCGCAATATATATATATAATACCTCCGCAAACGAAGGTGGCAGGGTTTATGTGATCGGCCGTGTTTGTGTGTACTGTGCGTTAGTGGTGGCTATACTGTTGGTTAGTCAGTACAAATAACTGGACTGTGTACATATGTGAATACACACCAGAAAGCAGCCAGCACTACATGCCTGGAAGTGACACAGCCCTGATCGCACTGACCTACATGCACAGATCAGCATTTGACACCAGTAATACAGCTGTGCATGAATGCAAGTCAGGCCAGTGCTGGGCAGATGGGGTGGGGTGGCCAGATGAGATAATAATGAAGTGTCACTTACTAGTCAAGCCTCTAGGGATCAGTTAAAGAGTTTTAATCCGGTTAGAGAGCAGCACTGATTGCTTCATACATACAATTTGGTAACAGAAATAATTTCAATATTCAGTTTTAATTGTTGCCTTCTTTAGAAACAAATGCATTTAGTTTATTATTTATTTATAGTTACATTAATATTTTTTTTATAGTTCATAGCTTTGTCTTATAGAACAATGAAAGAGGTTGTTCAAACATCCCAAGGATAGCTCTTTACTTAACATACAAAAACATTTTGAGCAGGCAGCCATCCAGGTGATAAGTAATAAACCTTATCCATGAAACAAATGAAAATCGGAATAAACTGTATACCATACAAATGGTTATTGTATGATTATACAGTTGTTGTTTATTATATATTTCAAAAATTGAATTGAATGAATATATGGATGAAAAATTTTGAAGATAGGCTTTGAAACAGAACCTGGACATTGATGTTGCTTTGTTGCACGAACAACGGGTATGCTAAAATCATAGTTACATCATGTTAGAAATAAATTAGATGTTGATACGCAAATATATAATTCCCGCATATTTTCCACTTAATCCACAATCTTTCAGTTTCCTAATGAATTTTATTTACTTTTAATTAATTTAAAAAGAAATTTGATACATTAACAATGTTCACTTCAACTTAACCTTTAAACTTATCTTGGTCACGGGATTATGAATAAACGTCTTCTGTTATATGAACCCTGAAATATAAACATTAAATGTGAACCATATTTTATAAGGTCTTATTGATACGGAGCCTCCACCCTATAGCTATCAAACTGGCCCTGAAAACCAGATAATACAGCTGCTCAGCTCATTAAGAGTCCCGAGGGAGGAGCATGGGGGACTTCAAAGGGATGCCGCACACTCTGGATTTTGGCAATATCAGGCGTTATTCGGCTTTGCAAATGTACAGCACCACATCTATATAACTATACATATTTTTTACTTTACATATTCCATGAATAATGATAAAACGCCAAGTAAAAGATTAAAATTAATGTTCACATTAGGTATCTGAGTATAGTATTCAGAAAGTTCAGGGAAATGTTCCTTTTTCATTTTAAACTATTTGTGTTAATTTAAGCATATATATCATTTTATATGATGTACATTATATATATATGGAATAAATTTATTTATAATATATATATATTGTCTTATTTTGTATTAAGGTGTCCAAAAACATATTCTGTGCCTCGGAATGCTCCTTTTGGACAGCTGATTATATATTTGTTCCACCATATTCAATGCTGGTAATAGAATAACCCGAATGATCCTGACCAGTAGAATTTTGTATCATATTAAATTAGTAAAATTTTAAATGTTTGCAACAAATAAACAAAAAATAATAATTTTGTGATGTAGCAAAAAAAAAAATAACGATATTAAATATAGTCTCAGTATCCGTTTATATGACTAAAATATTATGGGTGATAATTATTTTATATATTGCATGGTTTTATCTGTTACACTTAAAATTATAATATTTCCGTATTCAATATGTCGACCTGGCTACATATTTGACCTTTAAGCGATCTTATGATGCACGTAAGATGAAAGCAAGATTAAATTTAGTGAAAATTATATATATGTATGTGTGTGTGTGACTGCACCCTGCGCCTCCGCAACGGACCCCGTGGACCCTATAATATTATAGCGTCTGGAATCCTATAATATTATAGGGCTTTGGAGCCTCGCTCAAGATCACCCTGCGCCCTCCTATTAGCCCTCTCCTTATAATATTATCACTGCCGTCCAGGGCCTGAGGTGCTGTTGATAACTGCAGCTGATAAACCCATGCTTAATTAGCTACCCCCAGAAGCGACCTGCTGCAGCGAGAGCGGTCTGCTGACGCAAGTGACCACCGGTCATATCACGCGCACTCAACCGTTCTTCATAGCGGCCGCGCAATGCTCAAATGAGCTGCGGTAATCAGATACGATAAGCTCGTGCGCGTCAATGCATCTCCATGTGGCAGCGATTTCGAAAACCAACAGGCCATCCGCGCAAGTCCGAAATGCAATAAGTCCGAACGCGATTAATAGGGTGTTTTATTCTTCTAATCAACATTTAAAGTGGACAAACACTGTCTAAGTGGTATGTTATATGCGCATTTGAGAAAAACGGCCTTGTGAGTCCGGCATTGCTTGACAGCGGCCTTGATGGCGGGGGTCAGGTGTCCCCGGAACTGGTCCCACATGAGCAGACATCGTTTCTTCAGAAGCGTGACCGTCATCACAAGTTGATGAAAGCTGTCACTGATGAGTTGTTTACTCGTATAACCAAACATGTGCGCTACATTAATTATATTCTGTGATAATTAATCATACTTTCCTAATGTTGTATGTTAGTCAGCGAGATTTGTTAAATATATTATTTATATTGGAACCAATTTGCTTTGATAATAATTTTTATACAACTGGTATCATGTGGAGAATGAAAATGGAATTTATTAGCTCATCGTTGAACTGGGCGTGACCGGTGTCGTTTAGGTTACCCGTCAGGACGCCTGGCGAAAGCGAAGGACGACCGCAATATTGTATATTCTTTTTCAGTAATACGGAATATTAAACCATGACAAGATAAAAATATGTGAAAAATACGATCGACATACACGATTTAAAATTTGTAATTATTACACTGCGGACGATTTGCATATCAGCGTGCCTTTTTGGGGAATGTTTATAGTTTATTGTTGGGCCAGGGGTATTTGCGGGGAGGTTACATGTCGGCCCGCTTGTGAACACAAGTCATGCATGCTACGCCGCTGGTATGACACATTTTGTAAAGTGAGAAGGACAAACATCACACGTTTCTCTTAAAATAAAACATGTGATGTGCTTCATAAACATAATATCAGACAAAATAAAGAAAATAATAAATACATTTCTTAAATAAACACGCTTGTTTGTTACCAACGCATCAGTGGGCGATACTTACCGGCAGCTTTCACAGTCAACTGAATAAGGTCTCTTTGATTTAGGCAAGCCGAGAGAAAACAACATATCAAAGGGGATTCTCACACCTGAAACCTCCACTGATCAGGTAATCCGTGCCCTTGTCCTTTTGGTGACCATCATCACAAGGTGATCAAAGCTGTCACTGATGAGTTGTTTACTCGCTTGTTTAACCAAACATGTGCGCTACATTAATTATATTCCGTGATAATTAATCATACTTTCTTAATGTTGTATGTTTGTCAGCGAGATTTGTTAACTATATTATTTATATTGGAACCAATTTGCTTTGATAACGATTTTTATATAACTGATTTCATGTGGAGAATGAAAATGGAATTTATTAGCTTATCGTTGAACTGGGCGTGACCGGTGTCGTTTAGGTAACCCGTCTGGACGCTTGGCGAAAGCGAAGGACGACCGCAATTTTGTATATTCTTTTTCAATAAAACGGAATATTAAACCATGACAAGATAAAAATATGTAAAAAATACGATCGACATACACGATTTAAAATTTGTAATTATTACACTGCCGACGATATGCATATTAGCCTGCCTTTTTGGGGAATGTTTATAGTTTATGGTTGGGCCGGGGGTATTTGCGGGGAGGTTACATGTCGGCCCGCTTGTGAACACAAGTCATGCATACTACGCCGCTGATATGACAAATTTAGTAACGTGAGAAGGATAAACATCATACGTTCTTCTTGTAATAAAACATATGATATGCTTTATAAACATTATATCAGACACATAAAAAAAGAAAATAAATACATGTCATTACTAAAATCTGTGTACGGACGTTTTAAGGCTTGTGTTCTACCGACGCAGCACTGGTTGATATACTTACCGGTATCTTATTTATCATTTTCGATGAGCTTCAGGTGACTGAAAAACTTGTACCCGATAATAGGACGAACCCCCCCACTAAGCCCTCCAAAATTTGGGAACCAATTTGTCGTCCTATACACGAGTAAATACCTGAAGACCTGTGCAAGCACAGCAAACATCACACAATGTATGTTTCTTGTGTAACAAGGCCTACAGGCCTAATGTGAACCTGTGCAATGGGATATACATCAGGTATAATGCTTTCATGATAACATGCTTGACCATTACTTGAAAGGTACTTGATTAATTTTCAAGAATATGTGTGACATGCACATGTACAATGCAATTGCTAAACATTTTAAACTGAAGTACAAGCACTATTTACACAAACATCACCCCAGAAATACTGGCATTGATGTACACAACACAAAATGATTGTAGGTGGCATCGCCAGTCTAGTGTACGAGAAAGCCATCAAAGATGCATGGACTAGTAAAAAAATCTTAGGCCAATACATCAAACTCCTCTTGAGTCAGGTACACTGTGCTGACCAAGCTCAGCTGATCCCAATAAGGGATGCATGGATTGGTCCAAAAATCAACTTGACCGAAGATCTTGGATAGTGTTGTCATTTACCAGACACTGGTGGTGCCACCTGTTATTCTTTTACTTGTTTTCATGCCGTTTAATACCCCATCATTGCCACTTAACAGTACTGTGAGCATAATAAGTCAAAAACTAATGGACAGATTTCTTTCATATTATGCATATACATAGACATGGGTTATGGGATGATGTATATTGAAATGGAGTCGTGACCTTTTCTATGAGAGTGACCTCTTCTATGAGAGTGGTCTGATATTAATTGTTGCTGAAGATGGGGGGCCTATTCTTAAAGGGGGGGGGAATTAATTGTCTGGGGATACTATGGCACTTGCGGTGCCAAGAAATATCTAATTTATTCATGGATTTATTTTACACATAAGCTGGATATGGAACCAATTATTTATGTTGCCTGTACAGCTGTGCAAGTTGTCAACCATAAATCAACTAGCTTTGTTTACCTAAGTATCTCAGAGTTCTTTCTATTTTTAAAGGTCCAATAATTCTGCAAAAAATCATTTAGCATTTTAAGTTAACTTGAACAAAGGCCACTTAAGAATAATTTTGTGCAATATTACAAAAGTTAAAACAACAGTTTTGTTGAAGAAGACTATTGCAGCACTCAGTTTGAAATAGGCTTACTAATGACCACAAGACCAACTTCAGCTTTCTATGACTCTACCAAAATTCAATCAACCCAATCTATTCTTATACAATTAAAAGAACCCTACCCTAGGATAAATCTTGTGAAAAGTTAAACCATTAAGCTCGACAGTTTCATCATAAATCATTTGTAAGCTGAAAGAGGCTAAATTTATTAAGTTTTTGTCCGTAAATAAATGGTTGCTGCACGTGCTGCCACAGAAACCTCACTTTCAAATACGAGTCATGTGACCAACATTTGCTCGAAACTTGATGATGCTAGCCCAGTCATTTCTGAAACTGTTATGTTAGTATATGCTTACTTGGCCTTTGACTTAAGTTCAGCTTCCTGTAACTCGGCTAAAATTCACTGAACTGGAACCATTGAGAAAAAAAAACTTGAGATTGTTTCAGGGATTATTTCTGAGAAATATTGAACTATTTGGTTGGACAATTTCAGAGAGGAAGATTTTTAAAGTTTTTTTTTTTTGCTGTTTCCCTATTAAATCTAAGTAAATG
The DNA here is from genome assembly GCA_026874595.1 of Sipunculus nudus. Classification (NCBI taxonomy): domain Eukaryota; kingdom Metazoa; phylum Annelida; class Sipuncula; order Golfingiida; family Sipunculidae; genus Sipunculus; species Sipunculus nudus. Next base: position 16,758,611 of record CM049306.1, on the reverse strand, counting down.
CATATAGCAAAAATAGAAAAGCAAAATACAATAGTTTTTTAGATGACAGATTTTTTGCATAAAATTTGGTGATGCTAGCTCCTGCTGTTTTTGAGATAGTATGTGTTGACATACAGCCAACGCCACACCATCGCAAAAGCTCACAGGTATGCTAAAACGACTGATAGTGCATATGCTGGTAGTCTTAAAGAGTACCTAATACATGTCAAACAAAGATAATAAGACCTGTGTCAAGGTCTGATAATCATGTTTCATAATAAATCCACAGGAATTCTGGTGAGTTATCACAAACAAGTAGGGTGGCATCTGACCTCATTAAATATGTGCTACTTTTGCTGAGAATCGAACTTGGGGACAATGTTTTTAGATGTTCACAACATTCATGCTCTAGGACAGTGACTGGAAGAATGATGCTTCTGAAAAAATACAGCAAACATTGTACCTACCTCTACCGCAGGGCTGATATCAATACCCAGTGCCAGGAATTCTTGGAATGCTAGGAACGGATTATAGCAGCTACCTACATCCAGTAACCTGATCTTGCCCCAGAATGGTGGAAGCCTAACAATAGTCAAATCAACAGCACTGCAGTCAACAACATCACACTCAATGCAACATGTGACCCATGGGTCATGATGCTCAGCCAACTGACATGTTGATGATATGTCCTTGCACAAACAACTAATTGTATCCCCAGACAAAGTCGGGGGATACTATGTTTTCATACCGGTCCCGCCGCCGCCGCCGCCGCATATAAATCTTGTTGGCGCGATAACCCAAAAAATATTTCACGGAACTTTACCAAACTTGGTATATGTATAGATATGGGTGAGAGGACGACGCCTATTTAAAATGAGGTCATGACCTTTACTAGGAGAGTGTCCTTGACCTTGAATAGGTCCAATTTTGGGGAAAATCACACAAATTCTTTAATATCTCAAGAAATCTTGCATGGATTTATCCCAAAATCAAGTTGATGGAAGATCATGGATAGGGTTGTCATGTTCCAGAAACTGGTGGCGCCACCTATTATTCTTTACTTGTTTTTGTGCCGTTTAATACCCCCAAAATTGCCACCTTACAGTACTGTGAGCATTATAAGTCAAAAACTAATGGACAGATTTCTTTTATATTATGCATATATATAGGTATGGGTTATGGGATGATGTTTATTTAAATTGGGGTCATGACCTTTCCTATGATAGTGGCCTTGACCTTGAATATTGCCATATATGGTGAAAATCACACACCTCTTATGATATCTCCAGTGTTGATAGCCATATAGATTTCAAACATGACTTATGTATGGCCCACCACTAAAGTAAGAACCCTATAGGTTCTAGGGTCATGAGGTCAAAGGTCAAGGTCACTGGACTGGCATTTTAAAAGATACTGTGGATAGATTTTAAGCCAAACTTTCATCTTAGGTCTTCCATCTTGAATATATAGCTCACTTGCCAGTAGTGGATGATCCATATAAATTTTGGGGTCACAAGGTCAAAGGTCAAGGCCACAGGAGCTATCTGTCCAAAAATTAGTTTCTGGATGATAATTCCTGCTTTTATTGATGTATTGATTTCAAACTTGACTTATATATGTCCCATTGAAAAAGCAAGACTCCAATTGATTTTGGGGTCATGAGGTCAAAGGTCAAGGTCACAGGACACATCTTTAAAAAGATTGTGGATACATTTTCAGGCAAACATTTCATCTCAGTCCTTTAATCTTGCACATGTAAGTCATCTGCCAATAGAGGAAGACCCCTATCAGTTTTGAGGTCACAAGGTCAAAGGTGAAGGTCACAGGAGCCATCTGTCCAAAAATTAGTTTCTGGATGATAATTCCTGCTTTTATTGATGTATGGATTTCAAACTTGACTTGTATATGTCCCATTGGAAAAGCAAGACCTGAATTGATTTTGGGGTCATGAGGTCAAAGGTCAAGGTCACAGGAAACCTTTTTAAAAAGATGTGGATGCATTTTCAGCCAAACATTTCATCTCAGATCTATCATCTTGCACATATAGTTCACATGCCAAGAGTAGAAGACCCCTATCAATTTTGAGGTCACAAGGTCAAAGGTGAAGGTCACAGGAGCCATCAGTCCAAAATTTAGTTTCTGGATGATAATTCCTGCTTTTATTGATGGATGGATTTCAAACTTGACTTGTATAGTCCCATTGGAAAAGCAAGACCCAAATTGATTTTGAGGTTATGAGGTCAAAGGTCAAGGTCAAAGGACACACCTTTAAAAAGATGTGGATGCATTTTCATCCAAACATTTCATCTCAGATCTTTCATCTTGCACATATAGTTCACCTGCCAAGAGAGGAAGAACCCTATCAATTTTGAGGTCAAAGGTGAAGGTCACAGGAGCCATCTGTCCAAAAATTAGTTTCTGGATGATAATTCCTTCTTTTATTGATGTATGGATTTCAAACTTGACTTGAATTTGACCCATTGGAAAAGCAAGACCTGAATTGATTTTGGGGTCATGAGGTCAAAGGTCAAGGTAACAGGAAACCTCTTTAAAACGATTGTGGATGCATTTTCAGCCAAACAATTCATCTCAGATCTTTCCTCTTGCATATATAGTTCACCTGCCAAGAGTGGAAGACCCCTATCAATTGTGAGGTCACAAGGTCAAAGGTGAAGGTCACAGGAGCCATCTGTCCAAAAATTAGTTTCGGGATGATAATTCCTGCTTTTATTGATGTATGGATTTCAAACTTGACTTGTATATGTCCCATTGGAAAAGCAAGACCCAAATTTGATTTTGGGGTGATGAGGTCAAAGGTCAAGGTCACAGGACACATCTTTGAAAAGATGTGGATGCATTTTCATCCAAACATTTCATCTCAGATCTTTCATCTTGCACATATAGTTCTCCTGCCAAGAGAGGAAGAACACTATAAATTTTGAGGTCACAAGGTCAAAGGTGAAGGTCACAGGAGCCATCTGTCCAAAAATTAGTTTCTGGGTGATAATTCCTGCTTTATTGATGTATAGATTTCAAACTTAACTTGCATATGTCCCATTGGAAAAGCAAGACCAGATTTGATTTTGGGGTCATGAGGTCACAGGTCAAGGTCACAGGACACATCTTTAAAAAGATCAAGGTCACAGGACCAACATCTTTAACAAGATTGTGGATTGTTAGATGGAAGAAACAATGAATTTGCCAAGTGTCAGTATATGCTGCTAAAAATGGGGGTCTATTTATAAAGGGGGTGGGGGCCTACTATGTCTGGGGATACTCTGGCACCTGCGGTGCCAAGAAATGTCTAGTTAAGATTGGTGGCATCATTGTTCATGGATATTACCGGTAGCTTAAGTTCATCAAGACCCATAAGCACAACAAATTCGATGACAATCCAGCCAGCCTTTCATGAGGAATCAGGCAATTTGTGTGTATTTTGCATTATTTCTTGGGTGCTCAAACATACCCCAAAACTCTTGAGAATATAGGTCACTATGACCCAATTTCAGGTTTCTGGGGAGAACTTTTGAGGAACTCAGGATGTCAAGTTAGAAGATTCTGGGAACCATGGTTATGATTTGTGCATTACTTTGGTATCAATTTTTCAAATATTCTGAGGGGTACTTATAAGCCCCATAGCTCAGAAAAAATGGGTAACAGACCCCTTAATTCATGTTTCCAAGGAGACTTTTCACAGATCTCCCTGGATGTCAAGTTTGAAGATTCTAGGACCAATGGTTACAATTTGAGCCCTGTTAAGGGACGACCACATCTTTGAAGGTCTCATTAATAGAGAAAAAAATGTTTTAAAATTTTTAAAAAAATATAGGTGGTACCATCAGTCCACAAGAACTGATGAAAACACTCCAGGATGAATATGCATGCAAAGAATCAGGGTGATCAATGCAATAGTTATTCAGATACTGGAGCTTTCGTATCAAATTTTTAGTTATTCTAGGAGGTACTTCTAAGACCCATAGCTCGGAGGATATGGGTAACAGAGACCTAATTTCAGGTTTCCATGGAGTTTTTTATGGACCTCCCAGGATGTCAAGAAAGAAGATTCCTGGTCAAATAGTTATGATTTGTACCCTGTTAACAGACGACCACATCTTTGATGGTCTCAAAAATAAAGATAAAAATGCGTAATAATTCAGAGGATATCTGTAACAGAGACCTAATTTCAGTTTTCCATGGAGTTTTTTTTCAAATGCGTAAAAATTCAAAGAAGTCCAGATGGCACCACCAGTCTGCAGGAACTGATGAAACACTCCATGATGCATATGCATGCAAAGAATAATGGTGATCAATGCACTAGTTGTTCAGATACCAGAGCTTTTGTATCAAATTTTTAGTTATTCTGGGGGGTACTTCTGAGCCCCATAGCTCGGACAATATGGGTGACAGAGACCGAATTCAAGGTTTCCAAGGAGACTTTTCATGGGCCTCCCTGCATGTCAAGACAGAAGATTCTAAGTCCAGTCATTAGGATTTGTGCCTTGTAACAAGATGACGGCATCTTTTACAGTCTCAAAAAAAGAAAAATAATCATAAAAAATCGAAAAATACAGGTGGCTCTACCATTCTGCAAAAACTGATGTAACACCCCATGATCAATATCCATGCAAAGAATCATGGTGATCAATGCATTAGTTGTCCAGATACTTGAGCTTTTGTATCAAATTTTTCATTATTCTGGGGGGGGGGGGGGGGAGGGAGTACATCGGAGCCCCATAGCTTGAAGAATATGGGTAACAGAAACCTAATTCTAGGTTTTCAAGGAGACTTTTCATGGACCTATCTGGATGTTAAGTTAGAAAATTCCAGGTCCAGCGTTAAAGATTTGTGCCCTGTTAATAGATGACAGCATCTTTTGAGGTCTCAAAAATAGAGAGAAAAAAATCGTAAAAAATCCAAAAAATACTGGTGGTGCCACCAGTCTGCAGAAACTGATGAAACACTCCATGATCAATATCCATGCAAAGAATCATAGTGATCAATGCATTAGTTGTTCAGATATTTGAGTTTTTGTATCAAATTTTTCATTATTCTGGGGGGGGGGGGGGGGGTACTTCAGATGACTTAGTCAGCTGAGCTAAAAATGCCAAAGTTCCTGTACTGGCAAACACAATTAAATTTCACCTGTCGAATGTAAATACAATGTCACAGTTTGTCAAATACAAATGCAAGAGTGATCATGGCGGTACCAATTAAGATACAGCAAATTTACTTTTCAACATCATTTTCTAAAGGTAACTTAACTAAAATATTGTGCTAAAAAACAAAACTTTAAACCAAAAAGTCAATAAAATCTTAAGCTGATAAGGAAAAACCAGAAGAACTTAAATTTACTATGTCAATTTTACCCATCTGCCATTCTTTCATTCTTTCATGACATCTGAAAACTACAATATTAAAATAATCCCCAAAATGCTCTTAAAGACAAAACCACCAAATTATAAAGCCACATAGTTTGCTGCATCCAGAGTCTGCTACCATCAGGGTTTCACTAAAGATTGAAAGTACTTCACCAGCCTTACAAGCCATTTTATGTCTGTTTCTGTGCAACTTATATTATAAGTTATCAGACATTGCATGTTGGGTTCTGGGGCATAACTTACAGGATACAAACATTATTTGCTTGTTTTTTTGTAACTCATAAGACTTTGTACACTGTGACTTACAGGACATTGTATGCTGGTTTCTTGAATCTCCTGAGTAGTTGCTGCCTTTGACTTTCCAGATCTTCAGATGTCACATCTTCTGACTCGGACTTGACAAGTCCCTTATCACTTGAAAGATTTGGAGACTCCGGGATGACACGACACACTGGTGGCGAGGCTTGATCTGGTGTAGAATTATTACATGTCCTGTCTGCACCTGGTGACCCTTCATGACAACTCACATCATTCACCTTATGTTTCTCTGCAGGATTCTCACAATGATTATTATTTGAGTTTTGCTGATGGGGAGTGTCAGCAATGTCAGGTTTTGTGTCAGTGACAGGTTGTTTTGTACCCTCCTGGACATGTATGATGGGTACTGCATCTTTGTCTTCATCAATACTGATGCACTCTCCAGAGGTGTCATGTCCTTCAGGCAGAGAGTCTATCACAGCACCACCATCACAGACATTAGTGTGTCCATTCACACTCTCATGGTTACCATTCACTGGTTCATCAGTATGACAAGCCATAGGTCTTTCACACCTGAAATGAAAGAAATATTTAGTTTTGTTGGATATAATAATATTGACTGTAATTCATATATAATATTTTTAGGTATTCAGTTGAACTTAAAATACCTCTACTAAGACTGTGAAGGAAAGTGGAAACAGATGATCCATAGAGGTCATCTGTGCTGGGATTCAAAGTCAAACTCAGGTGCCTGCTGAAAAGTAACCACTGCAACATACAATAGAACAACCTACTGACTAAACAACAAACCATTTTCAATCATTTCTGGTCCAGATTGTGGAGAATCAGTTAATTTATAATAAAGGGAGATAAGTAATACAGAAATAAACAGAGATACTGAGTTGAAAAGATTAACACCATAAAATAAATAATAACCTGGAATCCCTTTGGCCTCTTAAATCAACAAACAAGAACACAACTCTTTCCTTGTTTATACAGTTTGTATTTATCCTGACCTTTACCTGAGTTTGCATTCTATCTGACCTTTACCTGAGTTTGTATTTTATCTGACCTTTACATGAGTTTGTGTTATACCAGACCTTAACCCAAGTTTGTGTTTTACCTGACCTTTACCTGCGTTTGTATTTTATCTGACCTTTACCTGGGTTTGTATTTATCCTGACCTTTACCTGAGTTTGTGTTTTATCTGACCTTTACCTGCATTTGTATTTTATCTGACCTTTACCTGGGATTGTATTTATCCTGACCTTTACCTGAGTTTGTGTTTTATCTGACCTTTACCTGGGTTTGTATTTTACCTGATCTTTACCTGAGTTTTGGTTTTACTTGACTTTTACCTGAGTTTGTATTTTTTCCTCCTTTCCTCTTTGTTGAGTACTTTCTCTAGCCCTCCATGCAAGAAGTATTCCAGGCACAAATTGTAACACCAGTCAATTCGGGTTTCTGGATTTTTAGACCAATGATCCACGGCCAGGTGATGCATCGCTGAGGCATACTCATCCAACACATCCCTGTCACGGCAGTGAGATTCCCAAATAGCATCAATGTCACCTTCTCCTGGAAAAAAGATTTATCCATACATGTTATAAAACCTTTCTGGAGGACTGATGTAGTAAAAGAATACTACTGTTCTAGACAGGAGCTGCCAGTGAATGTCACAGCATCATCCTCACCTAATACTTAATTTTCAAGACTGTCATCTCATTTAAATGATAACAAGAGTTGGTTGAGGATGAGGAATACAACATCATAACAATGTGTTATTGCAGTTAAACTTTAGATATTGTAACAATTTTTATGAGCAAAATTAAGATATTGCAATTTTCTGAGGTTTCATTGATTTTATTTTTCATTCTGCTTAGGGTTTAACAAGTATTTAGCTCTGCAATCTACCACCTTAGCTGCTTTGCTGGTTACACCTTAACAGTGACCAAATCTTGCAGGATCTGTACACTGGTTCCTTATGATACCTGCTGATGCTGTATCCATTCATGGATAGATCCAGTCAACCGATTAATCCTTGAGACCTGACTCAGCTGCTGATTTTGGCAATTTACAAGTGGCCCATGGGCCATGACACTCAGCTGAATCTGACATGCTACATAAGGCCATAACACAAAAATGCAGTTCATCAGTGACCAAATTTGGTATCTGCAAGAAGAGTTTACCAGAATGCATATGTATACTAATAAGTTTTAATATCCTTGTTCTTATGGTTATACCATTTGTGCCCTGCTACGTATCAGACTGAGAGCTGTAGTCTGTCGTTCTCAACAAGAGTCCCAGGGGTCTTACATTCACTCTTTGCATAATGGGCAACATGCAATGAAAAAAATTTGATGTGCCGCAAAAATACTGCCTTATGCTGAAGTCCAAACAACTGATAAAACTACTCATGACTGATTAACATACAATGTTTAGGACACTAGATGAAACTATGGCTGAGAAAGTCTGCTTCATTTGAAAGTCAGGAACAGATGGAACATGATCAATATGGAAGGTAAGAATCATGGCAATCAATGAGTTATTTATTCGGATACTGGAGGTTTTGTATCAAATTTTTAATTATTCTGGGGTGTCCAAAGCCTTAATACTCAGAAAAAATATATGTCACAGTGACCTAATTTTAGGTGTCCAAGGAGATTTTCAAGGAACTTCCTGGATGTTAAGATAAAAAGATTCTAGGTTCAATGGTTAAGATTGGTGCCCTGTTAATCAATGGATGAAAGGGGGGGATTTAAGGACAACAGACTGAGTGATCATTATAGCTCAGATGAATTTCAGTCAGCTTAGCTGAACTAAAAACCAAATTAACAGTCCTCAATTTAATCTGGTAATCTGATATGGTACTTAAGTGTTGAAGATGCACGCAAAACATATCACAATCTATAAGTAGTGTTGAAAATACATGCAAACAAATCAAATTCTTATTTTAAGAAGACTTTTACATCCTATTAGTTTGCTACACACAGCTTAAGAAGATGAAACATTAAGCAGACACAGCTTCTTAGTATCTAATACTTATAAAAGGAATTCGGTTCACTTCTGTTCGCAATGTTCTCTAAAACTGCATTGTGTACAATAGTGTGCCTTACATCATTTTAAAGTTTATTATGCCCACTGTGACATAGGTGATATGAGAATTAATAATTTCTAATGTACATATTATTTTGAGTGATTTTTCCGTTTTTACTGACTTGCACAGGGGTAAGACCGAGCACAGCCGAACTGCCTTCGGCAATGACCGGAACACATGCATCGTGTTCTTCCAACCTCAAACACTACTATTGTTCATATAAAAACGCTTGCTTTGAGCCTTTCATTTGAACGAGGCTCTCACCCACGTGCGTGGTCAGTAATAGAGAAGAACACATGTTTCTCGCTTTATGAAATGGAGAGTTCAACCCAGGATGAATAAGGACAAAACCTAATTCAAGGTCCCAGTTTCACGAACAGGCGTGGGTTGAGGTGGGGTGGGGAGGAGTGGTGTTTGGGGTTTCAGGCCTCAAAATTTGTCTGATACGATAAAAAAAAATTGCGGCGGTTAAAAAAAGAAAACGGACCCTCTGCATGGAGTCCCCTTGGGTCCGCTTCTGCTACTTATGAGGTATGCATATTTCTGTTTCTTTCTTCAGGAACAGTTTCCTTGCAACATACATTAAATAAATCTTTCATGTGTTCCTCACATCAACCTAATCTTTATACATCCACCGATAGAATCCAGTCAAATATCATCGGAAACCTGAATGCCCCCCAGTCTCATTCCAGTTCGCAATGTCAACCTCTTCACTGACCAGGTCATCAAGGTAAACATACCCGGGTATCAATTTCTTGCCACGAGGACAGCCCCACAAAATAAATGTTAAAAATATTGGAGCGACTGCAGGATCACTCACGTACTGTCTCCACCAGGTTATTAGTTTATACGGATGGACGGTATGATGTTAAGGATTCATGTAATTTAAAAGTAAGTGGCAAAATTAAGATACAAGCATGCAGCTGTACATAGAAACGTTTTCTGTTCACAGAAGTGTTGTGCCTCAGAGAGGAGCGTGAGTTATTCTGCAGTCATGCCAAAATGTTTATACATATCTTATGGAGACAGTTTCCCACTGAAAACCTATATTTTCTGTTAACTTTTAGAATAAAAAATGAGCCAACATTTCACATCTCAGTTAATAAATCTCCCCAACCCCGGTAATTAGCCCAGTATACCGGGTCTATCAGCTAGTTTCTTATATAGAGAATTCCTATTATAAATCATGGTCAGTACTAGTGGTGGGCCGATCATCAAAATTTTTCGAAAGTCAGTCGGTTTACTGCACCTCTCAAGTGCTCGATTACAAAAGGCAACAATCGATTACATCGTACTCATGATTGTTTTTACCAGAATGTCTTTATGTTATAGGCAAAAATTACCCTTCCATTTTTTACAACATTCCGTGCTTCATGTAAAGACCTGTGTTCCCAAATAACCTCTGTATATAACTGAGTATGACACAGTACATAAGAGAACAGAGGACTTATTACACCTCTGTGAACTGGCAGGGAGCTGAAGAATTAGAGGAGAGTTTTCTAACAAAATATTCATTGCAAAATATGGGCGGTATGGCATTAAAATGCTCAATAATTCTCCAGGTCTATGCCAATTTTGCGAGATTCTCTTAGAAATAATCTCCTTAACTGATGTCAGGTGCCGCTGCCGCTGCTGCATGAGTAATTATATTTTTAGCTTTCAATTACTTTTTTTATTAATTTTTACCAAAAATTTTATAGGCCTGTAATTTTTCTGGCAGTCCTGTGAATCCAGTAGGCATGTCGGCAGTCATCATAATTGTTTTAAAATGAAAGTCCTAGCTGGTGGTGAAGTTAAACTGATACGCGGGTTATTCATGAGGGCCAGCAAGTAGATGTCCTGGACTGTGGTTTAATTCTCGATTACCATAATTAATTAAAATATAACTTTGAATAGCACATCTTAGTGATAGGAGGAAAATATATAAAAGGCAAGAACTTCTTTTCGTCAGGTAGAATTACTAAGACATGCGGGCTGGGTTAAGAGAGTACAGTTTAACAGATAATTGCACATTTCTTTATTTTTGTCTGAACCGATTAATAATCGATCATTGATCGGTTTGTCCAAACCGATGATTGATTATGAAAAAGGAGCCAACTCACACCACTAGCCAGTACACATGCTCAGTAAAATGCTTATCAAAGATCTTCATAAACAGTGCAAGTGAGACTTCTCATTTTGTTCTATTTATTTACACATGCCTGGTGTTTTGACAGACAAATATATATCAAAATTTTGCTGTACCTTTTCTGTATTTCTTTCTAAGTTGAGCATGAACATTTTTAACGATGCCAGCTGCTTTCAGGTGACATTCTCGATCAGAGCCATGGCTGCTACAGCTGAGACAGCTGATGCTGGTGGACAGCTGCTGGCTCTGGTTCAGGGACATGGTATCTGAAACATAGAAGCTCATACATATTCATGATAAAAATTTACATATTCATACATTCTCCATCAGATAATGATGAAATTTAAGATAATATTATTTAACACTTTACTGTTTACAAGCCACTAAAGAGCACTCAATATCGGCAACCAAAATGCCATGATATGTATGGATTCTTTCAGGACAAAAATATTGCATATTATTTCTAAGTTTCAATGATTTTCAATAATCTTCAGCAAACCCTCTTAGTGGGAAGTGTTGAAAATTTGATAAAGATAAAAAAAATCTTGAAAAGATATGGCTGTTAGTGTAAATATAAATAGTGTCAGAATTTGTCGGAAATCTAAAATAAATGTAAACAGTAAAGGGTTAAGTAATACCAGGGTCTCTGTCAATAGACTTTCCTTACCCCATGAGCGCCACCTGCCGCCAATTTATGTCTTAGCAAACTGACTTGTGTGTTAGTGTCAGGATGCCCACTTACACAACACAGTCACCCACCCTGAAGATACACAGCATTCCAAAACAGTAACACATTATCGTTGTTTCCTGATCACCATGCTTCGAGTATATGTACTGAAGGGAGACAAGCTACATGAGTTAGACTGAGGTGCTGTAATATAACACCTGAATCATTCACCTTCCATTATAATTTATATGGCTGATAATCATGATGGATTATGTTTTCTGAAGACATAAATTCTTGCTGTTTACAAATTGATAAAACAAAAATTATAATAATTATAATCATATCTAATCACCATGATTTTGATTAAATTTTCAATGTTTTTAACTTATGATTAAAACTACTTTGCTTTGACAACAGAATATAATCAATTAAGATCATTAGGGAAATTGTAATCAACTGTTATTAATTTCAATTACAGATTATAATTAGCCTGTCTGAAAGGAACTCAGATTTGTATGACTCAGTATTTTGTCTGCATCTAATCTAACAAAGACATTTTTAACTACAGCATCTAGGTTAGCTTTTCCACAAATTGGAAAATTACAATTTTTGATTATTAAACCAAAGTTGTATTTGACTGACCGAGACCAGTTATGTGATAGCTATACTAGTAGATCCACATTTAATGATAAAAGCTCAATATAAGCCTCAAGGCCTCTCCATCAGGCTTCCAATAACAACAGGGTCCCCTTTGAGTGTTAAACCTCATCTGGCCTTTTATCCTGCTTTTTGTCTTTTATCTGCTGACTGACAGCAGTATTAGATGGAAAATATGCCTGGCATTTTACCAGGATACTGATGCAGGGGGGCTGGCAGATGCCACAGGTTGGCAATTGCCATTGGTCATCATGCCATGGCAACTCCCTGACCCATTTGTGAAAGGATGGCACTGATTGACTGGTGGGTCAATCAGTTTTTGCCCCCCCCCCCCCCCCCCGGGGCACAGGCAGGTTTTACCCCTGCACTTCTGCAAACAAGGGACCCATGGGTCATTGCGCTCATCTGAAGTTTGATATTTTTGCAAATGCAAAATATACAAAATATTCTATTGTGATGTTTTTTATATATATAAGCATATGAGAGCTAAGGGAAAAGGGGTCCTCCTACTTGGTTACAGTAAAGTTCTAAATATATGATTGAAAAACTATTACTCTGGCAAGAATGTCATGAGGAAAAACAGTAAGTTTTGAGATACTGTGATGCATATGAAAAATTTACAGATGGACAGGCAGGTGGACAGATGGACTAATAACTTTATTTCTTTTTTAGGGAATAATGCATTTAAGTTTATATTAAAGCCTTTTTTTAGCATATCAACTTTTTCCATTAATGGTTTTTATCAGATCCATTGTTTATTCACACATTTTATTAATTTGTAATAAAAAATCTGAAAAAATAAGAGTTAAAATATCAGAATTCTACTAAGTTGCAACTATTATTTCTCCAGAGTGCAGCTCATATCGGGCCATATTATGCATACACATAAATTTTAATTTTTTTTAAATCACAAATGTTTGAACTGAATTTAAATGAAAATAATGCCACAACATGGCATCTTCAAGATTATTCCTTGAATCACTATTAAAAATCATTAATTTTATTCACCAAAAAAAAAGATTTGGTATATTTGATAAAAAAAAAACATCTTTTCAAATAAAGTATACATGCACACTTTTGATTGAATGAGGGACAAACAATATCATTGTGCTTATTACTCTCTCAGCTATAATTTATTACTGGAATTAATAGTCAATTTCACACCTGGTAAAGTTTTTACTCTTCTGAAGTAAGGAATTACTTATCTACCTGGTAAAGTTTTTACTCTTCTGAAGTAAGGAATTACTTACCTGATGAACATCCACACTTTCAAAGCAATACACAACTGAAGAGGGTTACATAACACTGAGTGAAGGCTGTACTACAAGTGATATAAACAACACTTGACATGGTTTATAAAAACTTGAATAAAAGCTTCGCTTTTCATACAATTCCTTTGAAATTTCATATTTTAAAAGATTAAATCCTTATGTATTTATGCCATGAAAAATAAATCAACAGTGCTTACATGAAAAAAACGTGCCGTAGCCAAAGTTGGACAAAATTCAAGGTATTGATTTTTTATTTATGCTAATAACTTAAAAAAATTGCAAAATTCAGATTCAATTTTGGGTAAATAATTGATTGTTAATTAAATAAAGTTATATCCCCGAAAAAAAATCTCCTGCTTCAGTAATTCCCATGTTAAAAGAGTAAATTTCCTTATTTTTAAAAAACTCCATTATATTTGGGCACATAACTTTAAAATAATACCCAATACTGACCTAATTTTTGGTATGTTCATAGAAAATGTATGGAAGAATATGAATGCGAAATATGATCAAAAACAGATCAGTGGTTTTGATATTAGGCAGCCTTGAAATGTAACAATGACTTTTTTATGGAAAAAGGAGGTTTTTCCTTATTATTTCAAAGGAACGAAGTCCTAATGACCCAATTTTCAGTATGGTAGGAGACTTCGGGGATGTCTAACTGTGTGCAAAATTTTGGATTTGTAGGTCCAACAGTTTCAAACCATGCCTTGTTAACGGATGGGCAGACAACAGACAAAGGACCCGTCTATACCTCAGATGACTTATAGTCAGCTGAGCTAATAAACCATAGCACTTGACGTCAGCCATGTCCTGGTCCATGTTTCCTGCAGTCACTTGGTCAGTCACATGGCACTGGATGGGATGGAACATGTCCGTGTCATCAACACACCACAGCTGACCAAAGAGACCTGCTTATATTTTTGTGTCACCTGTTTTCTATCCACCATGGGTGCCTAAAATGTTAGTGCCATTTCAGCCCCTGACATTAGAGAGTCTACAACCAGCGTACTGGCTGTCAGAGTGCCATTATATTCTTCAGGCTTAAAAGGCTCTATTAGGATGCAAATATTTTTGTCATTTCTCACAACACCTCATGGCCAAAAAGTACATTGTCACTTAATATAAACCAGACCAATTGTTAGCATTTAAGTATTATTTCTTAAAACACCAACATGAGCTAGAAAAGTTCTGTTTTACTCAGCATATTGGTAAACCCTTCTTGCACAGGTTACTGGGCACAGCCAACTTGTATTTAATACAGGAAATGACTCATTACCATAGAGATGGAGTTTCAGTTTGGGTTTTGAGTTCATATGTATTCTCTTGTGTTAATTCATCATTCGTAGCCTAATGTTAAGATTATGGGCTGTTAACCACAATATGAATGCACCATGATGTATGACCACTTCGATGCATCCCTAGATATATAACTTGTATCACGACTCAAGTAGGCCAACCAGCCCAATATGAATGCCTACTGAGTCAAGCTCTCAGAGAGAGAGAGAGAGAGAGAGAAAAGCAGAGAGAGATGGGATTATTTATCATTTGACACCAATTATATTTTTATAATGTTCCTATATTCACCATTGAATAAATTCACTATTGAAAAGTGAAAACCTTATGCTTGTGCTTTTATCTTTGATTGTTTTTATATCAAAGAAATGAAGCATTCAAAAGACAAGGAAAAAAATAAAGCAACAACAAATAAACATTTTTAAATTGCAGAAGCATACTACTAACAGATTCAAAGTTTACTTTTTGTTTTGACATCATGCCATTTTCAATGTATTTTGACAAAGTAATGCAACCAATAATGTCTCAAACATCTGTTGACATCATTTGGAAAAAACAAATTCATTTAATGTCTATAAATCAATCGAATGAAGAATTTTAAAATGCTTTTGTTATTTAGATAAAGGAACTAAAAAAATTATATTATATAGAAAATATTAAATAAAATCAAATAACAAAGCGTAAATCATTTTATCCTTAAACTGATTTTAAACCAGTCGATTTTCCTCTCTTCCAGCATCAGGATTTTGCATATGTAATCTTGAAAAACGATTTGGCAATCTTCAACTGAACCTGCCAGTTACCAAAGATTGCATTAACATCCCTACAAGTATTGGCCGAGAGATTCCGTATGCAAACACAGCATTTGGAACACTTTGGCTGACCGTTGCCAATGGGTTAGGCCAAGGTGTTCCGAGTGGCAAAACCAGCTGTGTGGCCCGCTGAGCTGTGACATAATTTAACCCTAAATTCAGAATACTTAAGGTCTAAGGCTAAAGCCTTAAACTAAAGAAACACAATTAAACACAAATTTATTTAAACCTTATTGAAAGGGAAGTCTGAAATACTAATAAATTTTCAAGACATTCTGATTTTGGAAACCCATTTTTGCAGTGCCATCTATCACAAATTAATGAAAGAAGTTCTTGCCCAAGAGAATTCATGGTACCATGGACTGTTTCTGATTAATAATAATTGACCGCAATATTCTACTTATCAGACACGGTTGCGATAGCCCATTTTAGGATGAAACTTCTCAAAATTAAAGAGGGTTCTCAATGACTCTGCACTTGAATCTTATTTGTATTTTTATTTTTACTGTCATCTGGTTTACGAGAACGAAAATCTATTAGCGCCAATTTTATTTTGCGTAACCCTAATGATCGTTTGCGCAATTTGTCCAGGCCTGATACCTATACAATGCTGCAAAAGTTTTAATGCCACAGTATCCCCCGATGTTTTGGCTGCCTGTGACTAAACACCATGAAACACCCATTTAACCTTAAATTTGAAGCTAAAGAGTACCACCAATCAATATATTATCATCTGTTGAACATATTTATTCAAATATTGTATCATAATTATATGAATTTAAGTCAGTGTTTCACGTTGGAATTACAGGGGAGCTAAAATCACTCTCATACAGCGTTTCAGTAGAGTAAACTGCTCTCCTTGTTACAAGCAACATTGTTAATGCAAATTATGTTGCTTTTACTGGATTAGATTAAACCATTATATATAAATATATATATATGTGTGTGTGTGTGTGTGTGTAAAAATGCTTGAAATTAAGACACACTTTTTTAATTATAACTTAAGTTCATTTAAATTTGTTGTACAAATTGTTAACAACCTTTTCTCTCTGATTTGTTATTTGAAATTGCAATTATAAAATGAAGTGACTGGAAAATAATGTTTTCAGCCAGTGGGGACAAAGCATGTCATTATCAAAAGTCTCATAACTGTAACTAGGGACCCAGAGGTCTCGACGCTCACCTGTAAGTGTCTTTAAGGATATTTTGAAGAAATTTTTCAGAATGACGGTCCTGTGACCTTCACCTTTGACCTCTGGACCCTGAAAATCAAAATGTTTCTTACTTAAGTGGTTGGTCATTAATAGACTGAGTTTGAAGCCAATCTGTCCAGCCAATGCAGAATTATCATCCATAAACTAATTTGTGAATGGATGAGCCCTGTGACCCTAAATCGAAAAGAATCTTCCCCTATCAGCAGGTGAGTAATATCTTGAAGATAGAAGATTTGTGATTAAAAGTTTGGCATTAAATGCATACACATTCCTTTTAAAGAAATGGGTCCTCTGACCTTGACCTTTGATCTTTGGACACCAAAATCGACAGGATTATTACTTTAGTTGTGAGCCATATACAATGTTTGAAACCAATATGTCAAACTAAATTGGAGTTATCATCTGGAAACTACCTTGTGAACAGATGGCCCCTGTGACCTTGACCTTTGACCTTGTGACCTCAAATTCATTTATGCTCTCCAAATACTGGCAAGTCAGCTAAATGTGCAAGATGGAAAGTTTGGAATGAAAAGCTTGGCTTAAAATGCAGGCATAATCTTTTTTATATAAGTGAGTCTTGTGACCCTGACCTTTGATCTCAAGACCCAAAAATCATTCTTTTTTTTTTTTTTTAGTGGTGGACCATTTGTAAGTCGTATTTGAAATCCATATGTCAATCCAAACTGGAGTTATCATCAGGAAACAAATTTGTGTGGATAAACAGATGACAGACAGACAGACAGGGTGATTACCATAGGGCATCCACTTGTGATCAATAAACACACAAGGTTTGGGGACACTAGATGGAATCACAGCGAGAAACTGACATGATTGTTGTCATTTTATAGTAAAAAAAATAGAAAAATATTCATCAAAATAAGAAAAATTACAGGTGGTGCCACCACTTTTCGGGAACTGACACAACTAGTCATGGTCAATATTTAAGGCAAGTTTCATGACAATCCATGCATTAATTATCAAGTTATTGGAGGTTTTGTATCAAATTTATGATTATTCTAGGGGGTACTTACAAGACCCATAGCTCTGAGGATATAGGTCACAGTGACCTAATTTCAGGTATCCAAGGATTTTTAATGGATGTTCATAGGTTTTCAGTAACAGGCTTCTAGGTTCGGTAATTACGATTTGTGCCCTGCTAACGGACGACCAGACGGCTGGAAGGACAACAGACAAAGCGCCATTCCTATACCTCAGATGACTTACAGTCAGCTGAGCTAAAACCTGTAAATCCTAGTATACTATATAATATTTTTGGTCATTATCGATTATTATAAAACAATTCTTATTGCATGTGTTATTTTTTCAAAGTCGTTCATCACCTCTCAGGTGGAAAACAAACAGTTGGCCCAGAGGCTGTGCTACCAGTCTATGGCACTGTTTGCAAACAAATTTTCATCATCATAAGTTCCCAGTGTTATTTCCATATATGGAAATATTCTATTAACAAGAGACATATTCTCGGTTAGGCGTCACAAGGGTAACGTTACAACTGTCAACAGACCTCTGGTGGGAGAAAGTCACTTGTCTTTTCATCAGAGTAACATGAATGGGAGCCACTACAGAACGCGGGCTTCGCTTCTATTGAGGAAAATGTAAATAAAACTGTCTCCTCTCAGTCACTATTTTAACTGCTACTTTTTCCCTGTAGATGTCCCTACACTCAACTCTTCTAACATTAACAACTACTAAGCATCAGAAGTCGCCTGAATCGGGAATCGAACCTGAGATCTCTAGACTAGGAGCCTTACACGCTACTAAGTGAGCTGTGAAGACGAAATACCAGCATGAGCGAGTTTTGTTCATTTATATCTGCGATTGAAGCGCCATCTATCGCGAAAATGGGAAACCATTTACTATTTGAACAGGGAAATTAAGCTTTAGGTGGGGGCAGAGCCCCACACCCCCATTCAGATGGGGAACCCAGGTTCCCCGGACCCCTCCTCCTCTAATTTAATAAACTCCAGTTATGAGCAAAATTAAATATGGGCATTCTCAGGAAAATAATATGTATCAGCCTTTTTCAGGAAACAATTTATTATGCGACACCCGTTGTGCATAAGGTACCGGCTGTAGACTGAAGCCCACTTTCTATAGTTCTGCCCATGAAGGGTAAAGACCCAAGGGACCCATGGGTCACGGCGCTCAGCTGATCTTGATTGGACTATAAATGTTTCTCCACTGTGATACTATATCGAGTCGATAAAGCTTATGAATATCATGTACATGTTGGGCTATTATAAAGGAATGTAATGTAATATGTGAGTAAATGATAAATGAAATTACCTGACTGATGGATTAATAGAGTCAAATAAAGTGGTTTATTTTTTATTTATTTAGGAGGGGTTGAAAATTGTGATATATTTGAGCAAATATGAATGCAATGACAGCAGTAATAAGCAGTAGTAGATGATAAGGCTATTTGTTGAAGGATCTAAAGTGTATGGCAGTCTGCAAGCGTTCAATTTGACAGATATGATGTTATGATTAACTATGCTGATGAAGTGATTTATGAATATGTGACTGTATTACACAATATCTCTTTAGTCTTGACAAGGTACATTATTGTGATGCCCACTATGTCTACATATTACACAATATTGACATAATTTCTGGCATGTACATAGGTACCTATGGAGGAATAGTTATACAAAATATTAAAGTATGAATATATCTGATTCATCTTGTTCTTGCTTACTGAGGCTGACTTTGGGATGGGGTTCGGAGAAGGGAAAAGTGAGGGCAGCACGAAGGTGGATGTAGAAATATTCTATTGTAATGTTTTTCATTTATATAAGAATATGAAAAGCTAAGAGGAAAGGGGCCCTCCTACTTGGTTATAGTAAAGTTCTAAATATATGATTGCAAACTAATACTCTGACAAGACTGTCATGAAGAAAAACAGTAAAAGTTTTGAGATACTGTGTTGCATACGAAAATTTACAGATGGACAGGCAAGTGGACAGAATGGACTAATACCTTTATTTCACTTTCAAGAGAATAATGCATTTAAGTTTATATATAATCCTATTTTTTTAAGCAGATCCACTTTTTCCATTAAGAAGTTTTTATATGTATCATTTTTTTATTTACAGGTTTATAAATTTTTAATTAAAAAACCTGAAAATATAAGTTAAAATATTAGAATTGTTGCAAAAGTTGCAATCATTATATATACAGAGTAAAAACATTGGTTCATATTATGCATACACATATATTTTATTATTTTTAAATCATAAATGTTTTAACTGATTTTAAAAGAAAATAATGCCACAACATGGCATCTACAAGAATATTCCTTGAATCACTATTAAAAAGTTTTGCATATCAGAGTTTTCAGGACATGCTTAATTTTATTCACCAAAATAAAATAAAAGTAAATTTGACAAAATAAAACATCTTTTCAAATAAAGTATACACACTGTTGGTTGAATGAGGGACAAACAATATCATTGTGCTAATTACTATCCCAGTTTTAGTTAATTACTGGAATTAATAGTCAATTTCACACCTGGTGAAGTTTTTACTCTTCTGAAGTAAGGAATTACTTATCTCATGAACATCCAGACTTTCACAGCAATACACCACTTTGTGGACAGAATTAAATGTACACTTTAATCATTGTAACCCTGGTGGTTCAATACAAAATCCAAAATGTAGCATGTCCAAGAATAAAATAAAATACAGAAAAATTATAACATTCATCTAGTTTATGCACCAGCTGGGGGGGGATGAGTGCAGGGCAGGGGAAGCCTGCTAGTAGTGTCCAAGCTGGGCCAAGGTAAGCTGCCTGGGGTGGGTTACATAATGCAAGTGAAGGCTGTACTACTAGGTGGGCTAGATGTAAACAACACTTGACATGGTGTGTGAAAACATGAATGAAAGCTATTCATTCCAATCAATTTCTTTTGAAAGTTCAGATTTTAAAAGATTAAATCCTCATGCATATATGCTGGGAAAAATTATAGTACAATAGATAATATGTTTACTTTAATGGCTTTAACTGAATCATATTTGTCAAAGAAAAAAGGTACATTTTATGCTATATTTATAGATTTTTCTAAAGCTTTTGACTTGATACAACATCAATTACTATTTCATGTTTTGCATAAAATTGGAATTAGAGGGAAAACATACAACATCTTGAAATCTATGTATTCAAAGCTAAAATCTTGTGTACTGACTGAAAATGGTTTAACAGATTATTTTTCATGCACTACCGGAACTAGGCAGGGTTGCATGATCAGCCCTCTATTGTTTACATTCTTTATGAATGAATTGTATTTTAAATTGCATTCTGAAGAAGGAGGTATATTTATAAGTTCAGAAACCAGATCACTTTCAATGCTTTTCTTTGCGGACGATGTTGTATGTTTCGCGGATACAGTTGGCCGGTTACAAATGCAAATTAATAAATTAGAAACTTTCTGTGACTTATATGGAATGAAAGTTAATATGAACAAAACAAAAATTCTTGTGTTTAGAAATGGTGGTGTTTTGAGAAGATGTGAAAAATGGTATTATAAAGGAAAGCCAATTGATGTAGTTAGTAGTTATAAATATTTAGGAGGAATTTTCACAAGTTTTCTAAAATGGTCAAAAATGAAAGAACACTTAGGAATTCAAGCAAATAAAGCTGTTATTATGATTAAACAATTTATAAGTAGGTATAAACATTTAACAATTGATCAATCTCTCTTTCTTTTTGATCGGATGGTGCTATCAATTTTATGCTATGTAGTGAACTATGGGGCCATGAAAGTTGTGACAATATTGAATCAGTACAAAATAAATTTTGCAAGTATATTCTAAAGATTAATTATTCATCACCAACAGCTGCGGCACTTGGTGAATGTGGAAGACTGCCTTTGAAAATTCATTATGTATTTAGATGTATTAAGTATTGGACAAAAATATTAAAAATGACACCAAACAGATATCCCAAACAACTATATTATAAGCTATATCGTCTAGATGAACTTGGGAGGAAAACTTGGGCAACAAAAATTAAAAATCTACTTTTTTCACTTGGCTTCGGTTATATTTGGATATTTCATGACTTAGGGGATACACAACTATTTCTGTTACAGTTGCATCAAAGGTTAAAGGATATTTATTCCCAAGAATGGTCAAACAATATTTCAAGTAACAAACGTTTAGAAACATATTCAGTGTTTAAATCATTATTAACCATGGAAATGTATTTGAAAGTTGTTATGAATATTAACTACAAGACCAGTTTAGCCAAATTAAGATGTTCCTCTCATAATCTGCAAATTGAAAAAGGAAGGCATGATAAGATACACTGGACAGAGAGAAATTGTCCCTTCTGTTTAAATCATGGTGAAGCTTTAGTTGAAACAGAATATCATTTTATGATGAAGTGTCCACTATATAATGATTTGAGAATTAAATACCTTTTTAAGCATGGGAAAATATCTTTTGTATCACTTATGACAAATAAAAACCCAGCAGTCATTAATAATTAAGCAGCTTTTGTATATCATGCTTTTAAAAGAAGAAATGATCAAATATAAGCCAGTATTTAATTTCTTTATTTATTATTTATTTATTTATTGTTGAAGTATTAAAGTAGCTTTCATAAAGTATACTTGTAAAATGTACTATAAAGTATTTTGGACAGATATCCTAACCTGTTAAATATTTGCGTATTTATAGATGTAAAGATATCTCTAAATGTGGATATATATGTGCATGTGTATGTATGTGTATATATATTTGTGCATGTATATATATATGTTTATACGTGTACTTGTATGTGTGCATTGTTTAATTTGAAATATGGTTTTCTTAAATATTAATGAATACAAATATCTTATTTCTATTTATTGTACATTGCAGTAATGACCTCTTAAACTATATTATTATATTCATTGATACTTCTGAATGCATGTATTAAGAAATTGTTTGTTTAATCAATTGTTTATTTATTACCATCATATTGTATTCGGATGGTATTATGTAATTACTTATGGAATTATGGGCCTGAGGCCTTATATTTTCAGAATAAAACATTCATTCATTCATTCATGCTGGGAAAATTAAATCAACAGTGCCAAAGTTGGACAAAATTTAAGGTATTGTTTTTTATTTATGCTAATAACTTGAATAATTTGCAAAATTCAGATCTCATTTTTGGTAAACAATTGAATTTTGATTAAATAAAGTTATATTCCTGAAAAAAAGGTCTCTAGGTTCAGCAATTCTCATGTGAGTAAATATATTTCCTGATTTTTTTTTAAAAATTGCATTATGTTTTGGCCCATAACTTCAAAATAATACTCAATACTGACCTAATTTTTGGTATGTTCATTGAAAATGTATAAAAGAATGTGAATACTAAATACAATCAAAAACAGATCAGTGGTTTTGATATTAGGCAGCCTTGAAGTGTAACAATGGCTTTTTTTTATGGAAAACGGAGTTTTTTTCCTTAATATCTCGAAGGAACAAAGTCCTAATGACCCAATTTTCGGTATGGTAGGAGATTTTGGGGACATCTAAAATTATGTCAACAGCCTGGGGAGCATAGAGATGTGCACTGAATGACCTACAGTCATCAAAGTGGACTGCTTGACAATGTAAGGGAATACAACAAGAGCCTCCAAAAAAATTCAATAACTAGCCTAATTTTGCAGCTTTTATTTTCGAATTTCAGATTTTAACAGATTAAATCCTTATGTATACATGGTGTGAAAATTAAATCCACAGTACTTACAGGAAAAAAACGTGCCATGGCCAAAGTTGGGCAAAATTTAAGGTACCAATTTTATATTTTTTCCAATATTTAAAAAAATTTAACAGATTTTGATCTAATTTTTGGTATACAATTAAATTTTGATTAATTAAAGTTGTATTACTGGAAAAAAGTCCCTACCTTTAACACTTTGGGTCTTAAGTGACAAAATATCTTCCTGATTTTTTTACAAAGTGCATTATGTTTGGGCCAATAACTTTTTTAAATTATAAAAATACTGACTTAATATCTAGCATGTACATAGGAACTATATAGAGGAATATTTATGGTAAATATGAAGAAAACCAGATGAGTGGTTTTGATATTAGGCAGTCCTGAAGTGTGAAAATAGGTTTCTAATAAAAAATTGAGGTTTTTCCTTAATATCTCAAAGGAACGAAGTCCTATTGACCCAATTTTTGGCATGGTAGGAGATTATGAGGACATCTAACTGTATGCCGAAATTCAAATTTGTAGGTCCAACGGTGTCGAAACGTGCCAGTCTTACGGACGGACATCCAGACGGACAGACAGACAGACGGACGGACAGACAGACGGACGGACAATGGACCATGACTATAGCTCAGATGACTTATAGTCAGCTGAGCTAACAAATGCCAGAGAAGAGGTCCGGTACCTTGATGATTTTTGCTGGACCCCTGAGAAAACGAACCTTAACTACCTGCCATTTCCAGGGGTCAGGTGTTAATTTGGAGCCACTATAGAACGCTAGCTTCGCTTCTATTGAGGAAAATGTAAATAAAACTGTCTCCTCTCAGTCACTATTTTAACTCCTACTTTTCCTTGTATATGTCCCTACACTCAACTCTTCTAACATTATAGTCTGTTTCATCCCCTCATGTCCACCTGTTTTTTGCTATAAAAATTTTTATTAGTTACATTTCAAGGGAAACAATTATAGTGAAGAGTCTAGAATTAAAGGACCTAATTTTCAACAAGGTAAATAAATACCTACCTTACACCTTATTTAAGAAACAGAATTATTTGAAAATATGAGAAATCAGTCTACATTTTACAACATATCAGACCCATTTATGTAGGTCAAGGTCATTGGTCACATGCAAAAACAGCCTCAGCTGACAGCTGCTGATTGGATGATCTCATGTAAACACTCTAAAAAATATAACCAGCGAAAACAAAGATGGCTTCTTATGGAGGGACACATCATATCTGCCAGATCATGGTGAAGAGACTAAAATGTTGTGAAACATAAACGGCAAATTTACTGAAAAATTCTTAATTGCCATATTAGGTTGTCACTTCCATATGTTATTTTCTTGGAAATTATTGAAAAATATAAACTTTTAAGAAAATCATCAACAAAAAACAGGTGGACAGCAGGTGGTGAAACGGACTATAACAACTACTAAGCATCAGAAGTCTCCTGAATCGGGAATCGAACCTGAGATCTCTAGACTAGGAGCCTTACACGCTACTAAGTGAGCTGTGAAGACGAAATACCAGCATGAGCGAGTTTTGTTCATTTATATCTGCGATTGAAGCGCCATCTATCGCAAAAATGGGAAACCATTTACTATTTGAACAGGAAAATTAAGCTTTAGGTGGGGGCTCTGTGCCCACACCCCCATTCAGATGGGGAACCCAGGTCCCCGGACCCCTCCTCCTCTAATATAATAAACTCCAATTATGTGCAAAATACGGGAATTCTCAGGAAAATAATATGTATCGGCCTTTTTCAGGAAACAATTTATTATGCGACACCCGTTGTGCATAAGGTACCGGCGGTAGTCTGAAGACCGCTTTCTATAGTTCTGCCCATGAAGGGTAAAAACAAATGCCAGAGAAGGGGTCCGGTACCTTGATGATTTTTGCTGGACCCCTGAAATAACGAACCTTAACTCCCTGCCATTTCCAGGGGTCAGGTGTTTATTTGGAGCCACTATAGAACGCGGGCTTCGCTTCTATTGAGGACAATATAAATAAAACTGTCTCCTCTCATTCCCTATTTTAACTCCTACTTTTACCCTGTAGATGTCCCTACGCTCAACTCTTCTAACATAATCAACTACTAAGCATCAGAAGTAGCCTGAATCGGAAATCGAACCTACGATCTCTAGAGTAGGAGCCCTACACACTACTAATTGAGCTGTGAAGACGAGATACCAGTAGGAGCGAGTTTTGATCATTTATATCTATGTTTGAAGTGCCATCTATCGTGAAAATGGGACACCATTTAATATTTGAACAGGAAAATTAAGCTTTAGGTGGGGGCTCTGCCCCGACACCCCTGTTCAGACGGGGAACCCAGGTTCCCCGGACCCCTCCTCCTCTAATATAATAAACTCCAGTTATGAGCAAAATTAAATACGGGAATTCTCAGGAAAATAATACGTATCAGCCTTTTTCAGGAAACAATTTATTATGCGACACCCGTTGTGGATAAGGTACCGGCAGTAGGCTGAAGCCCGGTTTCTATAGTTCTGCCATTAATTTTTAGCCCTGAATAAGGGCAGCTAATAACCTCACTTGTATTGCACTTTTGCCAACTGAATTCAACAGACAATAACCTATTACATTTAATTTATTTTAGAAGTTCGGGGAGGGTTGAAGTCTTATAGTACGGAGTGCTTATTGACACACGGTCCGAAAGTCTTGGTTACCTCGATTTGGAAGTCTCGGTTACCGTGTTTTGAGGTCTTGGGTACTGAGAATTGGGAGTCTCGGTTACTGTGTGTCACCAGTGGTCAGTCATGCGTACCGCAATTAAGCTGGCACACCGTTGCCCCAATTAATCACTTTGATCACTGGTGTCCTAGATCAAAGGGCCAGGTAACTTCAAAGGCTACCAGGGAAACTGGGCGTCATGAAATGTGGTGTTTTTTTAACATTGCGAAGACGTTTCTTTTGCCTTATTGTAACAGGGGTTTTCCAGGGTAATTGTGTAATTAAAATTTTTTTCAATGGCCTATTTTCCATCTTTAACGCAAATTATAAACAAAAGTAATGTTCTGTAATATAAAGGAGATGTATAATTTTACAAAAAATAAGCATTTTATTAAAGGTGGTGTTGTTTGAGAGTCAGTGTGTATATCCCAAGTTGAATTTATCGGCTCAAACTTTGATCTACCACCATAACTTTATGCATGACGTTGATATTGATAAAGTCGCTAAGAAAACGTTGCATTGCATTGTACAAGCTATATTTGACTAATTTGAGCACATTTAGTCATAAAATATCAAATATGGTAGTTATCCTTATATAGATATCCATTTCCATTTATTATAGAATAATAAAAATTTGAAAATAATGCATCAAAGATAATAAATGAAACAAGCCTTTAAAATTCTCTAGTTGCATATTTACCTCATCCAGGGCCCCTGCATGGCAGGGCATGCATTAGGAAACACTGTTCAGAGGTCGAGAAGGATGATACTGAAGAAGACTGTATTGGAATATTTAATTTCATATGGAACTTGCTTGAATATTTATGTACGGTATATTTTGTATATAATGAAAATATGTATGCATGTTTGTGTCCTTATCTTAACATGTTTATACTGTGTATATTAATTGTGTATATTTTATATAGCATGATGAATTGTTTGGATTTTCTTTCTTTTTTTATTACAGAAAGGTAGTACATGCATAACTTAACACTATATACTTACAAACATACATACAGAAATTAATATTTCAATAACAATTTACATTGAATCGTGAAGATTATTCATGTAGAGGAGAGCAGGTCGGTAAGGTTTTCCCATTTTGAATAATGTTAATTTACCTCCTCAAAGTTTCTTAGCGATTACATCATATGTTGAATAAATCTGCTTAACATAGCTTATACATCCATGATAGTTCGGCAACATTTTGAGACATCTGCAATTACAAGCATACTTTTTAGCAACCAGTGTTAGCATATTTAACCATCTATGTTCGCTTTAACCTAACAAAACTTCAGATACTGAAAACTTAACAGAGGAGTTTAATGACAAATTATTCATAACCTCTTGTATTTTTAACCACAAGTTAGCGACAAGAGAACAATTCCAAAAGAAATGTGATAAAGTTTCTCTTACTAATTTACAAAAGGTTCAAGTAGGAGAATCTATTAGCCTACATTCAGTCTATGAAGAAATGGGTTTAATGTCACCCGACGTTGTAGTTCATAAAACTGAAAATTCCTAAGTGGTACGAAATTTGTTGTGTCATAAATCTTGGAGAATCCCATATAAACAATCTCCTCTGATATATCAATTAAATCTTGTTTCCATTTCTAAACTACTAAGTCTGGAGTGACTAAATGTTTCTCTTGTTTTCTCTCATCATTAGAGTGTACGGGTTGTGCTTTTTTTCTAACGGCATAAAAGTAAATTTTTACACTTGTTCCAACAGCGGACCAAGTATTCTACCAAAGTCTTACCATTATAATTTATGAATTAAACCAATTGAATTGTATTATCAAGTATAGGAAACTGCGTAATTGTGTAAGATGTTTAATCATACAGAATTGTTAGGGGTTCGTAATATAGGCAGAACATTCAAATCCATTGTGCCTCTCATCTTCGACGTCACCGTTTTTACATTTGACACAGCCCCTTGCTTCAGTGTTTAGGTTCTTGTATTTTATTTGGTGGTATCAGCCTATATATGGTGTCTAAAATCTGTCAGTTTCACTTCTCAGCGCAAGTATCCCACACCAAAGCCGAGCAAGTGTACTGAACTTTGCTGTTGTCGATTGGGCCATATACTTTTTACGTATATACTTAATTATGTGCCGTGCACTGAGTGCTGATAAAACTGATAAAAAAATCTTAATTTCAGAACTGATCGGTATTGTTCAAGCCATTTATGTTGATTATCAGAATGTATAACTTCTTGTTCAGATTACGTTGGCAATGCGGCGCTATTTCATTATATGTGTGTATTAATATACATCAATGGATTTGAGTATCTTACTTCTTTGCATCTGAGCACTCAGTTATCCGTGACTTGCAAGGTTATAATCCAATATGAATACTTTCTTGGTTAGACTTGTGTAATCCATAGTGATTCCAAAACCGTAACATCTCAATCAAATGATATCTACATGTTAAACAACCAATGTCTCTTTTAGAGCAGCAATTACACATGCAGAACCTGTGAACACTAAAAAAGGTAACGGAGAGGTCTGTTTTGAATTTTATCACATGACGGGGTTTATGCATATCCCCATAACTCAGACGCGTAATCTATAGGACTGTTACTACCATCATAGTATTTAAGTTTGTAAAGGAGTCATATAAGTATAGTATCCTTAAAATTCTTAAACTTGCTCAATACTAGACCAAGAGATTACAATCCAACAGGCGCTAGGAAATCAGAACTTTTAGGCCATAAAAAATGGATTTTATACTGACATAAGGCTTTTTATTTTTTCTGTTAAGCCGTTAATACAAATATATTAAACAGCGTGATGGATTATATCGCCTTGTACCTCACATAGTACCCCAAACCAATTTGTGAGAATATTATTACTTAATCATACATAAGCTGAATAACTATATTAACTTTTATGGTGTTATAGATTTTGTAATCAAATTTTAGTCCAAACAGCCACGAGTGAAGAGTAGTTTCCTATATATTTACCCATCAACAGCTTTTTTCCTGCATGCATGCATATGCCCACTTACTAGGGCGACGTGTTTCTATTCCTTGAGGCAAAAGATTACTTAATAATGAAGTAACTAAAAAATATGATCAGGACAGGAGCGACCTTTTCGAACCCCATTCTGATCTTTGGCTACAGGGTTAAGTTTGTTAAAGTAAGACGCGTTATTCTATAATCGATCAGGCCACAATGATGAGTTGTTGATAAAGATATGACCATTCCATGGCTCGTAGTAACTTAGCCAGTTTCATTTTCGGTTTGTTTCTCTGATTTTTAACATGTACACTTAACATCGTGAAAATTTGGAAAAGTATACATCTCATAAAGAAGAATGTGACAAAATTCACAGTAATCACGTCTCTATTAAAATTAGAGTAATAAAGTATCCACTTCTCCAGGTTAATAGCAATTATTTAATTATTCAGTATCCATGTGCTTATCAAGTTTGTATATTTAGTAATAAAAAACTATGATTAACTTACTATATTTTGTATTGATTTCAATAAAGCTTATTTGTTCCTATTATCCTTGTTTATTATTTTCTTATTAGAAAAATGATATTGAATAAACGAGATATATGTATGTAAATTATATTTTATTTTTAAATTGAATATATTTAAAATTTTGAAATTAGTTAAATAATTTTCATCAGGGATGTAATTTTCATCCCCGAAATTAGTAGTACCCGGCCTGGTAAAAATAGGTTTTAAACTAATTAATATACCTAGGCGATGAAAGTAATAAACTATTATAAATGTTAAACATTTGTGTCAGAGATCAAAGGACCCCAATGGTAACACCTCATTAGTCCAAAGCTACCACTTCTCCTACAGGGCCCGGTAATTAAGACCTGCTATAGTAACAACAACTCGCGTTATTGACACACGGTTTCGGGTATCACGACGGGGGTGTTAGTGACACACGGTGAACGCCCTGCCATGTAGTGGAAGTGTGACAGATTTGACGCATGCGCAGTTGAACCGTGTGTCAATAAGGGCGGCCCTTATAGTAGCCACCAAGGGTGACTATAAAATGTTAGATATATCTGAGAGTACATTTTATAGTCACCACCCCATGTATGCACTTGGGTGGGATTCTAACCTCTGTATGATCTTGGTCTATAAAAGGGAGAAAACCCCTCAGTAACTCGAGTATCTCATTTTTAAAGACAAAATTCTGTTATGATAAGCTAATTGCATAAATACCCTGCTTAATTATGTCTATAACTCTTACAAAACTGGACCAGTACACATAACAGTGTCGCCGCTACATATACATTCTAACTGCTTCTGTCATGGCGTTTATGAGCAGAACGACTCGTGTCTTCTTAGACCAAAATACACAACAACTAAAGTAAAATGCACTTACAGTTGCCAATATGTTGCAGTTGTATTGAAAATAAGATACTTTTGTCATAGTGAAGAAGTTTTAATGTCACCCTATCCGTGAAATTGAAAATAAAACAGTCTTTTCCGGAAAATACGATCGTATCGTGGTCAAATACCACTTATCTCTATATATGGGGAGGCGACGAAACAGTCGTCCGTTAACGGTGCAAGACGTTTCGTCGCTGCAGGCGGCTACCCTTATAGTAACTTGTATACTGCTACTTGTTCTAATATCGCCCAGTTTTTTTTTTGGTTTTTTTTTTCGTCCTTTTTATCTAATGATCCGTGTTGCGATTCTTTTGCACAATAAAGGTAATGTATTCTCCAGCAAGACTGCCTTACCATGCTGGGATCGTCATACAAAGGTAGTTCACCGAAATTCCTGCTCAACATCAATAGCTTTGACGGTGCTCCACTGCCGGCCACTGATTCGGAAATTCACCAACCTGTAGTTATGTAATGGCCCCAAAAAGTGAAGTTCTCAGAGCATTCACTGTCGCTCGGACCTAACACTGTGACAAAGTTGTTACACATGTCAGCCATGGCCAGGATGTTCAGTTGGCTGACTTGCCTTCTGACAGGGACTTTAATGTTCTGGTAACATCAAAGGAACAAATCATTAAATTTAGGAGGAAATAAATTAATCTGGATCACCGTGATATGTTTTTCTTGTTACTGTTTGCCACTACCAGATGTGAAATTTGCTTTTCCAGGGGAGACATTCACTGGTATGGTGGGCCGTTTTTTTTTTTTTTTTAGGCGGACAGAGCTTATCTGAGATGCAAAGAGAGAATTCTAAACTAAATGTTTTCTGAGGTATACATGCGGTCTCTGACTGGTTTCTATTTTATATCTGATCTATTCTTTCTATGATCATCGGGGGCTGGGTGATTTTATTTTTTTCCTCGATTCAATATGTATTTATTTTACTTAGGCTAGGCCCCCTATATATATGTTCATTTTTTTAGATTTCAAACAAAACCACTGGATGCAGCCTCTTGAAGGATTAAAAGCCTCCAGTTTTTATTCCAGCTGTAACAAATTCAAGCAATTCTTTCCATTGCGGACACGTCTAAATAATGGACATTCTGCACCTTTTAATCTTGATCTTTTCGGACAATTGGCGCTAAAGATTGTAAAATGGGTCATTGACAAAAATACACAATTACATATGTTCCCGCAGTTTAATAAATCAAATTGTTGTCTACAGGATAATATGGCAGGCTTAAACATTTTTGTGTTATAATTTATGGTGGAAATTAGAAAGTAAAACATCACTAGATAAAAATTTGATGCATTTTGTTCTTCCTATAGTTATTTAAGAAGAAATATAAAAAGGGTGTTTGTTTAATAAAATTTTTATCAATACTTAAATTGTTATTATTTAATTATGTCCATATTCTTTAAATAATATGAACATAAAACCGTCCAAGAAAATATTTCTTAAGTTTATAGTGTTCATTTTATTTGCTAACACGTACAGTTTTTTATTTAAAATACGTTTTTCCCCCAAATGTTATCGATTTTAAATCTGTTCAACTACTCATTCAAACAATCTGAAAGTTGGTTTTGAAATTCACACCGCATTTAATATTTGTTACCATCCCCATATTCCTTTGAATTGATTCACTGATGAATCTTCATATTACGACCGAGGACTTATTTCTCTCTTGCTTTATCTTAAGAAAATCTTTAGCTTATTTAACACTATTGACATTCATGAGTGTGACACTGACACGTAAACAAAATGCAGGTTAAATGTCATATACATATGTGATGCAGGAAAAACGTCATATACATGTGTGCATTGTGGCATCTGTGAAACGTTCGTAGAAAATCCATTGGCGTTTATACATCAATTATATTCATACGATATTACAGAGTGAATGCAAAAAGTATACAATGTTGGCATTTGTGTTGCCTGGGTGTTGATCATTTGTATAGAAGATGATGGTTGATATTTTTTTAATATGCAGTTTCTGATATACATGTTGATAATGGATATACTGATGTGTAAATTATATTTTGTCTTGCACAGACACACTAAGATTGATCTTTTATGTGTGGTTCATATATATATAAACACATGCAGTTTCTGAACCTGATACGGACATTCAAAGTTCAGTAGGAGGCCATAATATGACCTTTCTTATATTGACCCTGTCTTTACTTTTGTGCAACCCCACCAACAAAGCTCACCCCCCAAACGTGTTTTGCAATCGCTACTGAAAGTTTATTAACTGAATCTTTTAAAGAAATTTACAAATAAGGAAGATATATTTTCTGAACAATTCACGGAGTCAAGTATGTTTTACTTTGTGTCTGAAAAAAAATTAGCTGTGAATTATACCTAAATTTGTTAAACAAATATTATTTTTACACTTAATGACGAATAATATGCGACGCCACTTGTTTCGTGCTATTAACGTAATATCCAGAAAAATTGCATTTGCCAATCGAAAGCCAGACATCTTATGTTCGAAACAATTTGTTTAAATCTAAAAAAAAGTTCAAAGAATACGTCACCTTAAATGCACTTGCGGTTTTCCAGGGTTATCTCATTAGGACATGCCAGGATTAGTTCTTTTTATCTATAAGTTTCACTGTTTGTGCACTTTAACCAAACGTTATAGACTGAAAATTAAGAGGGTCATGCAGATGGGTTTCAGTAAGTCACCTGAATCATTCAGTGCTATGAATCATTTAACCTGTCATTTAAACCATGCTGGTCCTGAAAAATCCAGGCGTGTATATACCGGTTAGTCTGACAAAAAAAAACGGTGAAAAAAAACTATCAACAATAATGTGTTATATGCATGTATAAATCTCAGCTGCGGTTGTGAGAATGGTGCTTGTATTGCATTGCCATCTATCGGGTTTACAGAAAACTAAATACCGCTGGCATGCTCTTTTGCTTTCATCGTTCGAATATAACATTTAATAATCTATTCTAAGACTACCTTCATTGAGAATGGTGGTAGTGAAAAGTTTTATCCCTGAATGAAACTCTCTTCGTGAGATGAACAGAAACCACGGAAAAGTCCGTACACCTAAAAGGACCTAAAATAATATAAAGAGTATCCCCTGCTCGGCTTTTGACGCCATTTATAATTGGCTCTATAGGAGTCTTGTCAGCGCTCTTTCTAACGTTCCATGTCGATTCTTATTGGATATATTACACTTCATGCTTTATGTAACTAGCATACCACAACAAAGCCTATGCTAGGTAACTTTATTATATGTATAAATGAAAACAATCTTTAAACACGCCAAATGATAAGTAAACGATATAACATATGATAAACATTTTAGAATTAAAAAAAATTCCCGATTTGTTGTTCGTCTGTGCAACAAGGTCACACCTTGGGCACATTTTAAATATTATTAAATAACAGTTAATTAATTAAATGGACCGTTATTAACGTTTATGCGTTTAAATGGGTGGATCGCATTTATTGGTTGCAATGACCCGCATCTTTTGTTCATGTATATTGTTATTCAACAGGCTGCCATATCAATTTGAATGGGTGTTATTATCGTAAATAGTAATTGCGTTCCATGACAATAGAGAGTATATCAAGCACACAATTAGGTCTGTTGTTGTTGATAATATAATCCTGATAGAAAATAAGAATTGCGCCAACACTCTCGCATTACAAATAGTTATTTAATAACCAGTGACAATTTATCAATTGGTCAATTAAGTCAATTTATCTTCAAAGTTGGATCATTTTTTTACAAACACACACTCATATATATATATATATATATATACATATATATATATATATATATATATATATATATATATGTACATTTTATTGCCTGTGTGACACATGTCAAAAGTATTATAATTAAGTTTAAAGTTTTAAACAAAAAGGTTTTATTTTCCAATACAGGTTAATACTTAACCTGGTTTAGATATATTTTATATTTCATGATAGATTCAGAAATGGAAGCAAAGTCTGCAATTCTAATTATTAATATGTTTAATTTTCAATATATAAATATTATCTTCTGAATGGCAGGGGAGGGTTACATTGACCATCCCTTAATTAATTGCTAAAACAGTGCATTGTGGATATATATACCCCCATGCATCTCCCTGTATATTGATGCCCTAAAATACACCGATTTACAAGGCAAAAAAAAGTGTTCATGGAAATGATAAATATTCTTTGAGTCATGAATACACTGCCAATATTTAAAACTGACCTTATTTGATTAAAAATCCACTACATTCAACTTTCATGAAAAATAACTATATATATTATTATGTCTCCTGTTATATCCCTAAAATAAAAAGGTTAATTCTCCCCGTATGAATTTGATGTAATAAGAAATTTTCATTGTTGCGCTCGGTACTCAGCGTGTGTGTGTGCGGGGGGGGGGGGTTAAGTATTTGGGCTAACATGGCAACTCTTGCCGTGTCCTGCATGCACCGCTGCTAAATAATAAAGGAGCTGCCAAAATATACATCCTTATTTACAACAATAGTGTCTGCGGCTAACTGCTGCAGTCAGAATTGCATTGTCGCAAGTATAATTACCATGGGAACGATATATTAAAATAATAACTGTAATATTTATAATGTTCAATTAAAATTAATTCTGGCTTATATACGTCAAGGCTTTGTTATATATATATATATATATATATATATATATATATATATATATATATATATATATATATACATACATAAATACATACATACATATGCAAATTAAATGTGTAGAAAGTACAGCTCTCAGACTTTGGACATACATACACTTACAATTATGTGTGTGATTTATCCTTATATACACACACATTTGAAAGGATAAACTTAAATGTCCATATCATGACAAAGCGAACGTGCAGCTTCCGGACCAAGGCCAGGCAAAGTAAACTAAGCACTCGTGGGAGTTAACAATTAAAACGAACTTTATATTTCCTTCATTTCTTTCTTTAAGGCATATATTCCTCTGTTAACCTTCTTCTCCGTTTGTTTAAAGCTGTATAAATATTTGTGCAACAAATATTGATGTTAGAGCCGGTTAACTGCCAAGTTCTTTGTCAGATACGAGCCAACCGCGTTTGTTTGTTATTTTCTGTTTACACAGCAGGTGCGTGTGACGTCACAAGATCTACCTCATTGCGGCTTCAAACAACAATATGCTTCCGATGTACATAAAGTAGATCTCCCGCCTTATGTTATTTCGTATACTTAAGCGATATAAAAGTTTCGGTGATACATATAAGGTGCTTTTATCTGTCAATTGATGCCAAACTGAGTGCAAAAGTACATATGACAGGGAAAATATATACTGTTGTTTATACTGCGGATTGATATATTATTATTTACGACAGTGATTAGGCAACAAAGTGTTGTCTTTCTGGACCAAACAGCATTGAAGACCCATTGAGTATTCGAAGAGGCCATTGTTCATACTGAAGGTATGTTCAGTATGTCAGATTCCATATATGACCACATAGAACACATGTCATGTCCTGTAGCAGCTTCTGTAGCAAGCTGCTACCATGTTGTTATTTATCGAGGAGTAAGGCCGGGAGGATGGGGCTTGTAAACAATTTGCATAGAAAATGAGGTCTGAACCGCAGCCGAACACATGGTTGCCTCAGTGCCGCTCCCGTATCAGTAACAAGAGTCACAATATTGACTCTCATCTCACGCGCAAAAATGAGAGTTTCAGTCTAACATATATGCTGTCACCTGTATTTGAGTTCCATTCAGTAATTTCAGCGTGACCCTGTCCTCAGAAAGTCATGTGTACTTTGTAGCATGCTGGGACTCTTCCTTTTTCTGCACTCTATGAGACCATGTGTCATGATGTGAAATGCCTATGGCAGCGTCCAAATGGTAGTCTAAAGAAGATGGGGATTAAAGTTGTATACAAAGTTGTCATGCAAATTAATTTTCTTTTATTTGTTTGCAGTATCTGTAACTGTAAGTTTTATATTTGTGAGAGTTATAATTAAATGAAGTTTCCAAAATTTTTAGAATTTCTGTGTAAAATACCACGAGGTGTGACAGCGAGTTTCATAAAATTATTTATTGCTCTTTGAATGACCTTGTACATTATGGAACGGTACAGGATTAGCCAAGTTATAGAAATGTGTAGTGTTATTTGACATTTACCTTCATATCTGTACATATGCATTACTGTCTGGCTTTAAACAACATTAATATATTTTGTATAAAAAGTATAGATTTTAATTGTAATTTAACTTTTAAATATAATTAACGTTTTGGGCATTAACAAAAATAACATATTGGAGGAAACTTAATTGGATGGAAATGTCTTCTAAACACAATGGAATGTCAGTTGTTATGATTCTTTTATGTACTAGCAGCTAGTGTACCAAAAAGTTCAGCATGTAACTTTTGACATCTAGATTAGTGTGTTATTATAGTTTTACACAGAATGGCAGCCCATATGAGCAGTTTTAGGAAACAATGAGAAATAAACCTGTCAGGGTTTGATAAGGGTCAGGGATGTGACTTGAAAGGGTCAGGGTCCAGGGAAAATTGATATATATGCAGAAAAATATGGTGGCAAGGGGTATGTATCGGAATATGACAGAATAACAATTTATTTTACCATGCCCAAATCTTCGATCAGATTACACTTTATAGTAGATTACGTTGTTTGCTCTAGTTAATTTTTGTTCCTGCATGGTTACCACATGTATGACCATTATGCAAGCAGCGCAATCTGGTGGTTTTTTGGCATAATTGGAACCATATTGCAGTATTTTACAGAAAAGTCCAATAGGAGCAGTCCAACAGGTTTCACTTATTGAAATTGTTGCAATAAAATATCTGAATTAAAATAAGGGAACATTAGACACTGTAGCAATTAGTTCAAAGAGGTGTTAGTCAATAATATTTTGTGTAAATATCTTTAAATTTAATCACTAAATTTTTCTCAATAGGGAATCACAGTCCAGAATTTAAAAATTTAATACGTTTAATGTTAAGTTTATATCTGATACTGATCAGTATTTTGCTGGTTTTATTAGCATTGATATAACAAAAAACAGAGTCTTGACATAGGTCCTATAAAATTTTTCCTGTATATATTGATCATGAGATATAGATATGGAAAATATACTTTGGTGGTCCACCTATGTTGACCAACTTCATACAATCCAATACGATTGTTTCATCTGTTTCAACACAGGTCAAGAGATATAAGCAATACAACTTTAACATCATTGTTAATTAAGGTCTTGTCAGGGTGGGTTAATAATAATATACCATACACTGATAAGGCTTTCTGTCACATTTTACTTATCAAGATTGGTCCTTTGAAGAGAATAGGTTTTATCACATTTATAATTTGTCAAAAATTTAATGTGTTGTTAACATTTTATTGATATTTTAGCTCAGTTGACTAAGTCAACTGGATCAATGCTACTTAGTTCCTTCGAGATATTAAGGAAAAACCTCCATTTTCCATTAAAAAACCATTGTTTCCTTTCAGGACTATCCACTATAACACACTTTTGTTTGTTTCATATTTGGCATAACTATTCCTGCATGTAATTCCTATGTACATGCCAGAAATGAGGCCAATATTGCGAATTTATAAAAGTTATGGGCCCAAACAATGCACAAAGATATTTACTCATTTTACACAATAAATGTTAAAGCTAGGGACTCTTTTTTTTCAAGGATATAACTTTATTTAATTGTATACCCAAAATCAGATCAGAATCTTGTAAATTTTGAAGTTATTAGCATAAATATAAAATCTGTACCTCAAATTTTGCCCAACTTTGACTTTGGCACATTTTTTCCTGTAAGTAGATTTAATTTTCACAGCATGTACATGTAAGGATTTTGCAAATAAAAGTTTAAAAAACTGCACACAGCCAAATTCTGGGGCCTGAACAGTTGAGGGGTAAAACGCTCGGCTCCCCCCACTGGCGACCCAGGTTTGATCCCTGGTGTGGCTATGAGAGAGGGTTGTAGTTGCCCGTCCAAGTCTGTTGGTTTTCTCCACCCATATAGACAACTGCACACTGTCACTGGAGCCATGGAGAGTGCCTTGATTAGTAATAATAACCATTTGTACAATCCATGTAAACATAAATAAGTTTATATATAGTCACTGGAAGTCAGGTTACCTGATTTGTAATGGGTCACTGGGGAGGAGTCCCCCTGCTGCCACAAGTGTACAGTTATTCTCATGTCACCTCTAATTGAAACATTATATATTATTTTCCTGCTCCAGCAGGATGGGAGATGAAGTGTTCAGCTTTATTTGTCTGCCAGCCTGTCTGTCCATTGTTAACTAACCTCTGAGCTTATGCAATGGTGTGGTGTTGGCCGTCATCTGTACGTTAACCAATATTATCTCAAAAAGGCAGAGGCTAGCAGCATCAAATGTTATTGAAAAAAATCAGTCATGTGTACATCCATGCCAGTATTTCAGGAGCAACATTTGTGTAATTGGTGCTTATACTCGGCTTCAAAGTGTTTAGTACTTGCATTGTACATATACATGTCACACGTGTACTTTAATAGTTATGGTCAAGCATGGAAGTATTATACCTGATGTATATCCTTGCACAGGTTCACACTAGGCCTGTAGGCCTTGTTAAATCTATTCAGTAATTGTGAATTAACTTTTTTTCTGTAACCACTGTTGAATTAAGTTTCATATCCTGTATGTATGTACAGAAATGTAACTCCCATCGTTCCCCTTCGTCTCTGAAATCATGCAGCCAAATTGTTCAATATTTCACAAAAATGATCCCAGAGATGAGCTCTCACAAGTTTGTTCAAATGGTTTAGGTTCAATGAATTTTGGCTGAGTTACAGGAATCTGAACTTGTCATTTGGCAAAGTAAGAATACTAACATTATAGTCTCAGAAACAGCAGGAGCTAGCAAAGGTTTGTGCAAATGTTGGTCAAATGATCATATTTGAAATTGAGATTTTTGTGGCACCACTTACATTGACCATTTTTAGCTCAGCTGACTGTTAGTCAACTGAGGTACAGGAACGGCGCTTTGTCTGTCGTCTGTCCAGCCGTCCGTTAGCAGGGCACAAATGCTAACTGCTTGACCTAGAAACTTCTAAGTGAATATCCAGGGAGGTAAATTAAAAATCACATTGGAAACCTGAAATTAGGTCAATGCGACCTATATCCTCCAAGCTATGGGGCTTGAAAGTACCCCCCAGAATAATCAAAAATATAATCCAAAACCTCCAATATCTTGATAATTAATGTATGGATTGTCATGAATCTTGCCTTGAATATTGACCATGACTAGTTTTGTCAGTTCCCAAAAAGTGGTGGGGCCACCTGCATTTTTTGTTATTTTAACAAATATTTATTTTTACTATAAAATGACAATCATGTCAGTTTCTCAGCTGTAATTACATCTGGTGTCCCAAAATCTGGTGTGTTTTTTTATCACAAGTGGATTCCATATACAGTCAAGCCCACTTATTGTCATATCGGTGGTGCATGCTATAATTATGATAATAACTAGGATGTGACATTATGCGGGCTATAACATTGATGTCCTTTTGAGTCAAAGAAGAAGTGTTATGTCTCAAATGATATTAAATAAATCATCAATTAGCAGGAAACAGAAACTTTTATGAATATTTTTATTGCACAACGGCGTATCAAATTACATTTATGCACACCTGACAATTTATTTCCTGTAAGTTTTGTGCTGCATGCCACAATAACTGACAAAATTCCAACTTGCCAACAGAAAGAGAAGTAGAGTCTGGGTCATGAGGTAAAATGTCTGGAAATATGCGGCATAGTTATGTTATTTATAACAAACTATATTACTAAATAATTCTTTCCCCGACTATGGTGCCTTATTTTCCGGATATCTTATTAATGACTCAAACTACCATGATCGTCTTTATGACTATTCAGGGAGCAGACATCATCATGCCATTGTCAACTTGCTGAAGTTTCACTGCGATTGAGGTTTTTGACCGGGTATCTCCTCCAGTGCTCACAATACCTCCAGCTTTTCGTTGACCCTTAAAGGGGATTTCCAGTCGTAAGCAACGTTCAGAGTTTGTGTTTCATATCATCTCGGCGAAATGTCACTGAGGTGTAAACCGCGGCCTTTCAAAGGCCAGGAGTTAATTGTGTATGATATGCAATCGTAAACATTGCCCTTGTTAAACTTCTAAGAAACGCAAAAATCTGGATTACCGTGGTATCTTAAGATGTTAATTAGCTAAGTGACGGGGAGTGACTCGCATGCATCACTGCACTTGCCTGCTGCACACAGTTTGGAGATGTGATTGTTTGATACGCCTGACTTATTACAGGCTCTTGGCCTCGTTGATCGCCGTGTCGGCCTTTGATGTGATATTAACTGCGAACTGGTATCTGAATGTCAAGGGTTCCAAACATGACAATAAATGGGATTATGACAATATTCTATGATATTAAACAGTCAGATTTACCATTGTTTATATAGGAAATTGTTTGGGATTTCATATTTATGTGACAATAAACAGGATTTTCTATGAACCGATATGACACAAAGTGGGCTTGACTGTAGGTATCACCCTGTCTGTCTGTTTGTCTGTCTGTCGGTCCCTCCATCCACACAATTTGTTTCCAGATGATAACTCCAGGTTGTATTGACACATGGATTTCAAACTTGACTTAAAAATGGCCCACCACTAAAGCAAGAACATTTATGATTTTGGGGTCATGAGGTCAAAGGACAAGGTCACAGGACTCACTTTTTTAGAAAGGTAATGGCTGCATTTTAAGCCAAGCTTTTCACCCAAGACTTTCCATTTTGCACATTTAGCTGACTTGCCAGTATGGGAAGAGCATAAATGAATTTCGGGTCACATGATCAAAGGTCAAGGTCTCACGGGCCATCTGGTAAGATATTAGTTTCCAGATGATAACTCCAGTTTAGTTTGACATATTGGTTTCAAACTTTACTTATATATGACTCACCACTAAAGTAAGAACCGTGTGGATTTTGAGGTCATGAGGTCAAAGGTCAAGGTCACAGTACCCACTTATTTAGAAAGATTGTGGATGCATTTTAAGCAAAACTTTTCATCCAAAACCTTCAATCTTGCACATATAGCTGAGCTGCCAATAGGGGAAGAAACTGATTGATTTGGGGGTGACAAGGTCAAAGGTCATCGTCACAGGGTCCCATCTGTCCACATATTTGTTTCTGGATAATAACTCCAGTTCGGATTGACATATTGGTTTTGACTTATATATGACCCACCAATAATGTAAGAACCCTTTTGATTTTGGGGTCATAAGGTCAAAGGTCAAGGTCACAAGACCCACTTCTTTAAAAAGGTTGTTGATTTATTTTTAGCCAAACTTTCTGTCCCAAACATTCTATCTTCCAGATGTTGCTCACCTGCCAATAGTGGAAGTAACTTATGGATTTTGGGGTCACAAGGTCAAGGTCATGGGGACCATCAATCCACATATTAGTTTCCAGATGATAACACCAGTTTGTTTTGAAATATTGGTTTCACACTTGACTTATATATGGCCCATCACTAAAGTATGAACCATTGATTCTGGGGTCATGAGATCAAAGGTCAAGGTCACAGGACCCACTACTTCAGAAAGATTGTGGATGCATTTTAAGCCAAACTTTTCATCTCAATTCTTCCATCATCAACATGTGGTGCACCTGCCAATAGGGGAAGTTTCCTTTTGATTTTGGGGTCATAAGGTCAAAGGTTAAGGTCACAGGGCCAATCCATTCACAAATAAGTTTATGGGTGATAACTCCAATTTTGGTAGACAGGTTGGCTTCAAACTGATCCCAGGACCAATATTTTAAAAACCTAATATAAACATGTATCCTTATAGACAAATGCAGCTGACGTCGAGACCCATGGGTCTCTAGTTTATGGGCAAGAAACTCTTATTTTTAGCCTCTTTCAGCCACTACATTAGAAATGTTTTATGGTGCAACTGTCAACCAAATGGTTTAATTAGCGAAGCTGTGAGCTTAAACAATGGTGGGCAGTCATGCGTCAACTGTATGTTAACCATAGCTAACTCAAAAACGGCAGGAGCTAGCATCACCAATTTTTTTTTTGCAAATAATCAGTCATCTGAAAAACTCTATTGGATTTTGTTTATTTTTTTTCTAACTGCATTTTCTTAGATTTTGTAGGGGAAAAGCTAAAAATCTTCTCTGAAACTGTCCAGCCAAGTTGTCCCATATTTCACAGAAATGATCCCTGGAACAATCTCTCACAACATTTTTTGAATGGTTCCAGTTTGGAGATTTTTGGTTGAGTTACAGGAGGTTTAACTTAGTCATCTGTCCAAAAAAGCACACTAAAATTCAATCTCAGAAACGGCTAGAGCTATCATCACCAAATGTTATGCCAATGTTTGTCACATATGTCATATCTGAAATTGAGGTATTGGTGGTGCCACCTGCATTGATCTGTTTTTTACAAGCGAAAATGTAATTTTAGACTCTTCTAGCTTATACACTGTTTTATGATGAAACTGTTAAGTTGATCGGTTTAAACTTTACCAGAATTATTCTATGGAAGGTTTCTGCCAGTTTTATAAGAATCGATTGGGTAAATGCAGCTTTAAAAAAGTAGTGTAGCCAATTGAAAAAAAGGTTTCTGTTTTTGAAAACAGATTTGACAACATGCCAGGTTTCAACAGCCAAGTCAAGAGGTCACTCAGTACAACCAGGTGGGGTCCAGACATCACCATTGTAACTGTCCTGACTCTGTCTGGTGTCTAGACAGTGTGTCTAGACGTCTAGACACAGTGTCCAGACACAGAATGCCCAGATTAGAACTATTGGAACTATATCTTTTAACTGTTTGAAAAAACTTTTTTTTGCATATTTGCATTTTTAGCCAATCTGTGAGCTTATACAATGGTGTGGCGTTGTCTGTTGTCCGTCGTGTGTCATAGCTATCTAAAAAAGAGCAGGAGCTAGCATCACCAAATTTTTTTTCAAAATATTTGTCATCTAATATTCTTTAAGATTTTGCTTATTTCTTGGCTAACTGCATTTTCTTAGATTATATAGGGAAGAAGCTAAAAAAACTTTTAAAAAATGTTCTTCTCCTGAACCATGCTGCCAAATTGTCCGTTTATCTGTCCAAATAACCCCCCTGGCAAAAAGAACATAACCGAAAAATCCTGACTGATACATCC
The DNA here is from genome assembly GCA_026874595.1 of Sipunculus nudus. Classification (NCBI taxonomy): domain Eukaryota; kingdom Metazoa; phylum Annelida; class Sipuncula; order Golfingiida; family Sipunculidae; genus Sipunculus; species Sipunculus nudus. Next base: position 16,714,871 of record CM049306.1, on the reverse strand, counting down.
TACTTTTAAAATGGCCTTGTCTGAAACTTGCAGGTCCAAAACATCTATTTTGCTGAAATCATGACTAAGGAAGATATGCAGGACATAAGAGGATCAATATTAAATTTTAAAAATAAACCTCCATTCATACTCCCAAACTTTGCACAGGTTCGCATTAGGCCTGTAGGCCTTGTTTTTTTTTTGTAAACCTTATCTTACTGTAATTGTCTCTCATTTGTATAAAAATAGATCTGGTTCATTGATTTTTTGAGCGATAGAAAACTGAAGTTAGTCTTGTGGCCAAGTAAGCCTATATCAGACCGGGGGATGCAATAGTCTTTTTTGCAAAACTCTTGTTTCAAAGTCTGTTTCATTGCACAAAAATGACTTTAAGGTGCCTTGTTCAAGTTTACTTATATGATTTTTGGCTGAATATTGGGCTTTTGTTTATGGACCACATTATTGGACTGTGAGCTACTTTCGTGAACAAAGCTGGTAGATTTATTGTATTAACAGACTGAGCTCTGTGGGTATATTAGCAGAGCTATACAGACAGTATAAATCATAAGTGGCTACTTCCAACTTATGTGTAAGATAATTCAATAAATAAAATATATCTATATTATGATTTAGCTTTCATTAGGCATCTATCCTGAACATTTTGATAAAAAAATTCTTATGAATATGTCAGCTCCAAAAAGCATTGTACCCAAAGTCTTAAAGTAAATATAGTAAAAACATTTACCAACAGGCCAAGATTGTGTCTGTCCCTATAAAAAGCTTAGCAGAGTGCCAACTATTTCAGATTTGGTAAGTTTAAGTCTGTATGTATTATTAATAGCTTTGACTGCCATCTGTATCAGATTAGGCAACAGGTCAGTCAGTATAGCCAAATGCAGGTCAAGAGTTCCCTCAATGCAGTAGCTGCAGCTGGCAATTTGATCTGGTTAACTCAGCACCTGCCTTCCTCATCTGAGCTTGGTCAGCCTAGTGCACCTGACTCAAGAGAAGTTTGATGTATCTGCCTCTGGTTTTTGATTGTCCAGGCATCTTTGATGACTATCTCATACACAAGACTGGTGGGGCCACCTATAATTATTTGCACAGTATATGTACCTGCTTAATTTTCAGGAGGAATTTGATGTATCAGCCTGAAATTGGGCATATGTATACATTTTGGATAGCTTTGTCGTATACAAGACTGGTTGTGCCACCTACATTAATTGATTAACACAGTGTATGTACCTGCTTATTTCTTAGGAGTGATTTGACATATCAGCCTGAAATTCAGCATATGTATACATCTCGGATAGCTTTTTAGCTCAGCTGACTGTTAACAGAGCAAATTTTGGAAATGTTGGACCTACAAATCCAAAATTTGGTCACTAAGACTTAGTTCCTTGAGATATTAAGGAAAACCTCCGTTTTCCATTAAAAACCTAATGTTACAGTTCAAGACTGCCTAATATCAAAACCACTGATTTGAATTTGATCATAGTAAATATTCATATTTTTCCATACATTTCCTATTTACATACCAAAAATTAGGTCAGTATTGCATAATTTTTAGCAAACCTGTGAGCTTATGCGATGGTGTGGCATCGTGTGTCGTCTGTACGTTAACCATAGCTATCTCAAAAACGGCAGGAGCTAGCATCACCAATTTTTTTGCAAATAATCAGTCATCCAAAAAACTATATCGGAATTTGTTTATTTTTTTTCTTTTCTAACTGCATTTTCTTAGATTTTAAAGTGAAAAAGCTAAAAAAAACTTAAAAAATCTTCTTCTCTGAAACTGTCCAGCCAAATTGTCCAATGTTTCACAGAAATGATCCCTGGAATGGTTCCAGTTCAGAGATTTTTGGCCGAGATACAGGAGGTTGAACTTTGTTAACTGTGCAAAAAAGCATATTAAAATTAAAATCTCAGAAACGGCTGTAGCCATCATCACCAAATTTTATGCCAATGTTGGTCACATAGGTCATATCTGAAATTGAGGTATTGGTGGCGCCACCTGCATCAGCCTTTTTTGTACAGGGTCATCAGTGCCTGTATCACACTGAGGGCTACAAAAAACTTCTTACTGAGGGCTACAAAAAACTTCTTCTCTGAAACCATATGGCTAAAATGTTTAATATCGCACAGAAATGATCCTAGGGTAGTGCTTTCTGAAGTTTGTTCAAATGGTCTCTTTTCAGTGACTTTTGGCTAAGTTATGGGAAGCTGAATTTAGTCATGCCATAACAGCCCATTTTAGCTCAGTGGCTACAAAGATCTTCTCAAAAACCACTGGGCCAAATTCTTAAATCTCACATATTAATTATCCTCAGATGTTGATAATTCAAGTTTGTTCAAATGGTTTTGGTTCAGTGGTTTTTGGCTGAGTTACGGGAAGCTGAACTTAGCCAGTTTGCTGTATCGTCCTATATGAGTTATAAACCTACGAAACGTTTTTCGACTGATGCCACTGAAGCCAGTTTGTTAAATATTTTACAAGAATAATTCCTACAATAATACTTATAATAATTGTCATTAATGGTTCCACATGAATGATTTTTGGCTGAATTATGGAGATTGAATTGAGTCATTTTAACAAAGATTTAAGCTGTGTGATGCTGTTACATCTAGCCTGTCACCAGTTTATCAGCATCTATTACATCATGCCACTAGACATTTAGATTTCAGGTTATCTTTGGTTAATATTGACAAGAAAGTTTCTTTAAAAGCTTTTAAAAAATTTAGATTTAGGATTTAAGTTATTCATCATACCAGGCAATGTTACAATCATGGATATTCAGCTGTCTGTGGCTATATAAAGACAACTGTACGTGGATCATAAATTATTGGTATCCCTACTCAACTTAATTCAAGAATTTGCCATCAATGAGATATATCTGTATTTTAATTTTGCATTTAGTATGCATCCGTAATAATACATATATTCCTGATTTCTTTTTTATAAAAAGTCAGCTGAAAAGCATTTTGTATTTGGAAAATAAATTTCAAAGTTATTTCAAGTAGGGACCCCTTTTTTGTTCAGATGGCAGCACTTGGTTTAATATTGGCAGATTGCCAGTGCCTTGATGTTGGCCATAAGCCAAGATGATGTCATCTCTATGAATAGTTTTGGCACAGTGCCAGGATTGGAAGAAGTGCAGCCAGTTATAGGTCAAGCGTTCACTCAGTGCAGTAGCTGCATTCTATTTATAGCTTTGGCAGACTGCTAACTGTGTCAGATTATGCAACAGGTCCAGAGTTCACTTAGTGCAGCCAGGTACAGGCAAAAGTTCACTCAGTCTAGCCAGGTGCAGGTCAAGAGTTCACTCAGTGCAGTAGCTTGAGGCAGCAATTTGTCACAGGTCACTCAAGGGCAACTTCCTTACTCACCTAACAGGGTTGTTATTTTCCAGTGGGAAAAACCTGGGATTAATTGGGAATATCTGGGGAAAACTGGTGAGTACCGGGAATTACTGGGGAAAATGTCTGATCAAAATTTTTGAGAGGGTATAATGATGTATAGTTAATTAATTCTGTTTAATGTTGCATGTTGAAATTATATTATATGTGTGTGTGTGTGTATATATATATACACATACATATATACATATTACATATATGCATATATATATCCACATGTGATGTGTGTGTGTGCAATATTTCCACAACTGAATGAACTCATACTAGTGCATTACTATTTCTTAATTACCAATTAACTGCAACATAAACTTTAGTAGGTGAGCTGACAAAAGTAATCAAGCATGTTAACCTAATCAAGGCCGAGTTAATCTTGGGGGTACAGAAGTGTGAAGAAGCCATGAGAGACATGTAAGGCTCATACAACTAGTTAGCTAGGGTGAGAAGAAACCAACCACCCATTGTGGCATCACTTGGGGAAACCCTGTCCAGCATGATGCAGGTTTCTGTGCATACAGGTAGGAAACCAAGCACCCCATTTTTATGCTACTGTGCCCCAAAGGATACCACTTTTTTTGGCTCTTCTCTATATAAGTTGATGTTACTGCCTGTCTGCCATAAGTTCTTGTTTTCTGAAGAAGTTAACAAGGCATCATGAGAGGAGGCAGGCCTATAGATCCTGTGTGGCAATGTTTCACAAGAATAGAGGAGGATGGAAAATTACGACAGGCAAAATGCATAGAGTGCAATTCATTGGTCAGTGCAAAGGCAGATCGTCTTAAAAATCTGGGTTTTTCCCAGTTTTTCCCATTTTCCCACTTTGAGAGGTTTTTCCAAAGGCGGTAAATATCAGTATTTACCAGCTGGTAAATACCGCACTGGGAAAAACTTAACAACCCTGTCACCTAAGCCTTGTCAGCCTAGTGCATCGAACTGTGGGGAAGTTTGATGTATTGGACTGATATTTTGACCTGTCTATGCGTCTTTGATAGTATTCTCATTTACAAGACAGGTCGTGCCACGAACATTGACTTTTGCACAGTGTATGTGCCTGCTTATTTCTACAGAGTAATTTGATATATCAGCCTGAAATTGGGCATATTTATACATATCAAATAGCTTTGTAGTATACAAGACTGGTGGTGCCACCTACAACAATTTTTGCACAATGTGTGTCCCTGCTTATTTCTCAGGAGGGGTTGGATATATCAGTCTGAAAATTGGCATATGTGTACATCTCTGATAGCTGCGGAGTATTCAAGACTGGTGGTGCAAGCTACAATAGTTTTTGTGTTGTGTGCACCCATGCGAGAATTACAGCAGTGATGTTTGTATAATTGCCTCTTATTCAAAATGTTTAGTACTTGCATTGTTCATATACATGAAAAGTAAATGTCCAGCATTGAAGCATTATACCTGGTGTATTTCCCAATGCACAGGTTTGCATTAGGCCTGTAGACCTTGTTGAAGTTATGGGCCAAAACTTAATGTACCTTATAAAAAAATCAGGAAATATATTTACTCACTTAACATAAGAATTGCTGATGCTAGAGATTTTTTTTCAGGGATATAACTTCATTTAATCAAGATTCAATTGTATACCGAAAAATAGATGTGAATTTTGCAATTTTTATTAAGTTATTAGCATAAATATTAAATCAGTACCTTAAATTTTGCCCAACTTTGGCCATGGTACATTTTTCCTGTCAGTACTGTGGATTTAATTTTCACAGCATGTACACATAAGGATTTAATCAGTTAAAATCTGAAATTTGAAAATAAAGCTGCAAAATTAGGCTAGTCATTGAATTTTTTGGAGGGTCTTGTTGTATTCCCTTACATTTCCAAGCAGTCCACTTTGGTCTCTGTAGGTCATTCAGTGTAGCTCTCTATGCTCCCAAGGCTGTTGTTATGTAATCCCATCACTGGGGCAAGCCCTTTCTCTTGTTGAGCTTGATCAGGCTGTCTGCAGCTAATACCACAGGGAGCCTTTCTCTCTCCCCCTCTCCCCCCCCCCCATTCTGTTGACAGACCTGTACTATAAATAAGAGAATCTCATAATTTCTCTTTTTTCTCAGCAACAAGCAGTAACAACAGAGACCCCTCCCCCACCCACCTCTTCAATTCACAGGACTAATAAACAAGACACATCTTGTAATTTTAATGTTAAATTAATTCTTTTTGTTGAGACAATTTTGATTTTTTTAAAGAAAAAAAAGTTCAAGAATTTAATCCTAATATTCAGATGTGATAAAATATTAGGATCTAATGTAAATGCTAACTGACAAGATTTAAGAAGATGTAAATACTTTGTAGCATTTCATTCATATCTCTCCTAGGTGTGAATAACACTGTTAAACTTAGTTTTAAAATCAGGAATATTGGTCAAACTTTGTGGGATTAATTTTTAACTCATATGGCCATATATTTAACTTTTTAAAACTGTTGTTTATGAAATGTAACTTTTATTTAACACTTAACGTAGGCCCATTTTTTCCCTTGGTGCATCATTAAATGGTTTCAGGCCACAGGTTTCATTTATTACGCAGTGCATATGGTTTAACTTATGTCCAATTTTATAATTTAAAGAGTTTCATTGTAGCAGGGCCATTTTTTCTTAGCTTTTCAAATGCTAATATACATGAAAAACCAAAAGAAATAAAAATATTTTGCAGTTGCTAATATTGCCAAAATTCAGCTGAGCGACGTGACCCATTGGTCCCTTGTTTGTATACAAGACTGGTGGTGTCACCTACAATAATTTTTGCACAGTGTGAGCTCCTGTTTATTTTTCAGGGATGATTTGACATATCAGTCTGAAATTATGTGAGGTCATACATCTCAGATAGATTTGTTGTATACAAGACTTGTGACTTTTTCAGTTTCATGCATCTATGCACATAACCCAAGAGCTGTTTGAAGTATCTGCCTGAAATTTTGCATGGCCATACTTCTTTGATTGCTTTCTCGAACACAAGAATTTTGTGTTGTGTATATCCATGTCAGTATTTCAGGAGTGACATTTGTGTAATTGGTGTTTAAACTCTGGTTCAAAATGTTTAGGACTTGCATTGTACATATACATGTCACATATGTACTTGAAAAGTAACGGTCCCGCATGGATTATTATATACCTTATGTATATCACTTTGCACAGGTTTGCATTAGACCTGAAGGCCTTGTTTCAATTCTTTAGTAATCAATAACAGATTTATATAATTGCAAATAGTGCCTTATGAAAAGTATTTTTGTCACTTTGTTGGATGAGATGAACATTGTCACTGGTAAATTGAGGTAATTCATGTCATATTATGTAAAGAGGTGTGTGTATCTTGTTGAATATGATGAATTTGTTGTGACAGAGCATAATTTTCAGAGTTAAATATTAACGACCAGCAGCAGATTTTTAAAGGTCATACAACCAAAGCAACAGCCACCTGTCACAAGTCACGTTTGCTTATCTCCTCTTTCTGCTGACTTGGGATATTGACATCATATTGTTCAGGTGGATGGACATGTTGTGTGATACTATGGGGTTGTAATTCTGGTGACCAACTGTATTAGTTTACTTGAGCCTTAAATGTTGCTGGCATTTTCTTCCTTACAACTTCTTGTTAACAAGTATACAAAGTATTGAAAATAAAGATGTCTATGTATTTTTTTTTAATCATATAAATAGCATAAACTTGTTGACTTTTGAATCTTAGCTCCATACCAAGTGACTGTCAGACAGATCTCAGCTTCAATCAGGTAGAATAGGTTTCATACCCTTCCAAGGATCAGTATTTACTTACACACACACACAAATATACATATATATGTCAAGGCCCAGATCCCAATCTGGACCAATCAGCGATTAGTCCAAACCAAATCCCGATCGGGGTTTAGGCTGGACAAAATCTCGATTTTGTATTTAAATGGGGAAAATGGTCATAATGCAACATAAACAAATCAGTGAAAGTATTTTTATGTAAAAGAATTATTAAGCCTGGATTACAGGGCTGTAATCAGCATATTAATTATCTTACCTAGGTCTGCTTAGCAACCAAATATACTCTCTGTTTAGGCAAGGTTACTGTACAAAGAAGTTTACAGATTTGTGACATCACTTGTTTTATTACTGCATCAACTCTGCTTTGTGCCATTTTAGAAACCTTTGAGGTATTTGAATCATTTGATAAATTATGCACGGTTTTCTTCTTATAGAAAATGAGGGAAAATGCATGGGTGGTTGGGGTGTATCATTTACTGGTGATAATATCCTGCTAATGTAAACTAGCAAACAGCATCCTCATCTACACACCATGTCTATTATGGTTGACAAATAAAGTATACATTGACTCATTATAACAATTGTTTTGAGATTCTGTCATAAATATGAAAAAATCAAACCCTATGAAACCCAGATACCAGGGAATCACAACCATCCAAAATTAGCAAACCATTTACTCAGATGTCTCAACAAGTCACCCCTGTGATTATTAATAGGACCCTTTGACCTGGTGACATTCTGAAGAAACTGGAACTTTCTGGTACGCTGCCTCTTGAAATGTAGGTATGAAACCACAACATTAACTCAGTCTCTCCTTCTGTCCTCAACATTTCTGTTAAGGGATGACAGTCTCAAACAGAACTGTTCAATGTGAAAAGTTTTGTTTGTTTTAGGTACAAGAGTTTATTAATTCATACTTGTATCGTGCTGATGCAGAAGATTTTACAAACTGGCAAGTTGTTGAAAGATGCTAACTAGAACATTTAATGTCCATTATGGCATTCCCTCCATGATAGATAACATGAAAAGACATGTTTTTTTTATGCCCCCCGCCACAAAGTGGCCGGGGCATATAGTTTTACCCATGTCCATCCTTCCGTCATTCCGTCATTCCGAAATCAAACAGTTGTACGGACTTTTCTTTGCAATGCCTGCAGATATTGGCCTGATTTTTGGTGTGTGGGCAGATAATGACCAGTTACAGATCGAGTTCGCGTTTCGTCCCGGTTGACCTACTTTTGACCATTTTACAGCTCCTAAACTTAGAAAATTTCATGAAAAATAGAAATTTTCATGACAAATACTCTAGTACGGACTTTTTTTCGCAATGCCTGCAGATATTGGCCTGATTTTTGGTGTGTGGGCAGATAATGACCAGTTACAGATCGAGTTCGCATTTCGTCCCAGTTGACCTACTTTTGACCGTTTTACGGCTCCTAAACTTAGAAAAATTCATGAAAAATAGAAATTTTCATGACAAATACACATGTACAGCCGTTTTTAGCCCTCTGCTCATAGGCTGATAGGCTATTGTCGTCACCCAAGCTGTCCGTCTGTCCGTCCGTCCATCTGTCTGTCCGGTGTCTGTCCGTCCGTCCGTTCCGCATCTGTTAACTTTTACCTTGTGAGCGGGATATCTCTAAAAGGATTCACAGTTGGAATTTTATTTCATCAGTGAAGATGTATATCAATAAAATCTCGGTCAAGTTCGAAGATGGGTGACCTTGACCCATTTTTCTACATGTTAGAGCTGATTATAGAAAAACACTCAGAAGTTTATATCTCAGGAACCATTGTGTGGATTTTCACAAAACTAACCTTGATCATTGGGACTGATGGTCTGTATGTGCTGCACAATTTTGGTGGTGCCACCTGCAATTTCTGATTTTTCATTGAAATTTTAACGGATTTTTTCAATTTTGGCCTTTTGTGCAGGATATCTCCAAAGGTTTTCAACACAGGAACTTCATTTCTTCAGTGCTATTGTATTATATTTACAAAATCTTGGTCAAGTTCAAAGATGGGTGATCTTGACCTACTTTTCAAGGTCACAGAGCTTAGTATAGAAAAAAACTTAGGAGCTTATTTCTCAGGAAGCATTTGGTGGATTGTTATGAAACACGGTATATACCTCTCCAATTTAAATTTATAAATGATTATCAACTTTTGCTAATATTCTAGTTTCGCAATGCAATGCTTACAGATACTGGCCTAATGTTTGATCTGTGGGCGCATAATGAGTTCACGTAGTTCGCGTTTTGTCCCAGTTAACCTATTTTTCACCATATGACAGATCCTGAACATAGAAAATTTCATGAAAGCTGAAAAATTTTCATGAAAAATGCACATATATGGACTTTTTTTCACAATTAATGCCTGCAGATACTGGCCTGATTTTTGATGTGTTGCTTGATAATGACCCTTTACAGATCGAGTTTGCATTTTGCCCTTGTTGACCTACTTTTGACCATACAACACCTCCTGAACTTAAAAAAATTTACAAAATTTAACAATGTTTCTAATTTGCCCCAGGCGGGGGCATTCGTGTCGTTCCGACACATCTAGTTTATACTTGTTGTGCCTTTGAAACTTTTTCCTTAACAAATACATAAAATCAAAAGCATTTGAAATCATTCAATCATGATTAAGCAGAAGGTATCTAGCAGAGACTTCTATGAGAAAGTGCCAGTGCCAAGAATGATGATGTAAGAGAGAACAAGAATGGTCAGTTGTCTGTACTGGAAGCCAAGTAACTGCCATTGTGAGGGTCCACTCTGTCCACTCCACCAAACGGTTTACTGCAGATTCTACTTACCTGATGTTAATATTGTTATATTATGGAAGGGAGATGACCAAAAAAAATTTCCATGCAGTACATATTTCAGAAACCATGCATTTAGTGATGATTGGTAAAAGAAAATAAATCTAATGGAAACAGTTGCATTTGACACAAGTAAAACAAGGATTTTATTTAGTATGGAAACAAGATGCTCTGATATATTTAGAGAGATTTTTAACATGTTTGTATTTTTCTAATTGACAAGACTTGTGTTTATATATAGGGTTACAATAATGCATCCTATGTTTCAGTAAAGGTGCATAAAGATAATTTATTGATTTTATTTGTTGGTTGCAATACAGGACAAGTGGCACATGCTGTTTATACAAGTAGGTGTTTGTGAAAAGTTTTTGTTGAGTCACATGTCAACCGGAATGTGTCTGTTTACATTATGTTTTATATGTTCATAAAATGCCAACGAGACATAAAAGGTGCCATAATGTAGTTATAGTTTCATATGAAGTGAGTAATGGTTGGTTTTGCATCATATTGCTGTATTCTTTCTTTATAATGACAGCAGCCCTTTTGAGCTCAGCTAACTGTAAGTCATCTGAGCTAAAGCGTAGCCTTTGTCCGCCGGACGGCGTCTGTCCGTTAACAGGGCACAAATCGTAACCGCTGGACCTGGAATCTTCTAACTTGACATCCAGGGAGGTCCATGAAAATTCTCCTTGAAAACCTAGAATTAGGTGTCTGTTACCCATATTCTTTGAGCTATAGGGCTCTGAACTACCCCCCAGAATAATGGAAAATTTGATATAAAAGCTCAAATATCTGAACAACTAATGCATTGATTACCATGATTCTTTGCATATATATTGATCATGGAGTGTTCCATCAGTTTCTGCAGACTGATGGGGCTACCTGTATTTTTTTGTATTTTTTTTACAATTTTTGTCACTATTTTTGAGACCTCAAAAGTTGCAGTCATCTGTTAACAGGGCACAGATCATATCAACTGGACCTAGAATCTTCTCTCTTAATATGCAGGGAGGTCCATGAAAAGTCTCTTTAAAAACCCTGGAATTAGGTCTCTGTTACCCATATTCTTTGAGCTATGGGGCTCTGAAGTACCCCCCAGAATAATGGAAAATTTGATACAAAAGCTCAAGTATCTGAACACCTACTGCATTGATCACCATGATTCTTTGGATATATATTGATCATGGAGTGTTCCATCAGTTTCTGGAGACTGTTGGGGCTATCTGTATTTTTTTTAATTTTTACAAATTTTTTAGCTCAGCTGACTATAAGTCAGTTTTGAAACCGTAAGCCTTAGGAATCCAAAATTCAGCATATTGTTAGATGTCCCCAAGATCTCCTACCAAGCCGAAAACTGGGTCTTTGCGACCTTGTTCCCTCGAGAAATTAAGGAAAAACCTCAATTTTTTTATTAAAATCCTATTTTCACACTTCAGGACTGCTTAATATCAAAACCACTCATCTGTTTTTCCTCATATTTACCATAAATATTCCTCTATATAGTTCCTATGTACATCCTAGAAATTAAGTCTGTTAAGTATAAATTCTTTAAGTTAAGGGCCCAAACATAATGGACTTTTTTAAAAAATCAGGAAAAATATTTACTAACTTAAAATGAAAAATTTTGAAACTAGAGTCTATTTTCCCAAGTATATAACTATGTTTAATTAAGGTTCAATTGTTTACCCAAAATTAGATCTGAATTTTGTAATTTTTTTAAGCTATTAGCATAAAAATAAATTCAGTACCTTAAATTTTGCCAAACTTTGACCATGGCACATTTTTTCTTGTAAGTGCCATTGATTTAATTTTCACAGCATGTAAACATAAATATTTGATTTGTTTAAATCTGAAATTTGAAAATAAAAGCTTGAAAATTAAGCTAATTATTGATTTTTTCTTGAGGCTCTATTGTAGTCATTTGCTTTGATTACAGATTACAGATGCAGGGTCCCATTCCAGGTCACTGGAAGTCAGCTATGCCAGGGTTTCTGATTTGTTACAGTCACTGGGGGAGATCCCCTGCTGTGACAGGTGTACAGTTATTCTCATGCTAAATAAGTAAAAGCACTACAAACAAAGGAAATTGTATGGTTTTATCTTCTTCAAAGAAATGTCGGAGCGGCAGCAGCTAAAAATTGGAAAGTTTTTATTGAAAATCAAAATAAAAATTTTTGATGCGGGGGTTTAAAATCGATGCGGGCGGTGCCTGAGAACCATACCTTTAATTTTTTTTGGCCTAATACAAACATTTCTTCATTATTTTCCTGCCTCAGCAGAATTTGAGATCAGGCTTTGTTTGCCCTGTTTTATGTTGTTAATTAGTTATATTTCAACTGTATATATTTCATAAATAAAATACATATATATTTAATAATATATATTATACAAAAAAAAATAGATTCAAATGAACAAATGTGTAAACTACTGAAATGTCAACAGTAAATCAAAAAGCCAATTAATGATCATGGTTATAGTACAGATCATTTGTTCACAAACTGCTCACATGCTTCAGTTTCAACATTAGGAAACACATGGTCAGGTCACAAAATTTTATTCGCAACAATTTTTTGCTCATCAGTACAAAACAATCATATAAACCAACCATGGCCTTTATTACCTCTTCCACTTACACTTTATCTCCATTTGATATAATTTTAGATTTTTACCTTCAAGGTCAAATTCAGCTGAGCAGAGTACGTGACCCATGGGTCCCTTGTTCTCTAATTTTGAGACCTTAAAAGATTGGGTCATATGTTAACAGGGCACCAATCATTACCACTGGACCTAGAATCTTCTATCATGACATGCAGGGAGGCCCTTTAAAAGTCTCCTTGGAAACCTGGAATAGGTCTCTGTTACCCATAACCTCTTTGAAGTTAGGGCTTTGAAGTACCCTAAAGAACGACAAAAAATTTGATACAAAAACTCGTATCTCAGCAAATAGTTCATTGATTGCCATGATTCTTTGCATGCATATTCATCATGGAGTGTTTCATCAATTCCTGCTGACTTGTGGTGCCACCTGTATTTTTTCGATTATTTTTAATGATTTTTTTTCCTCTATTTTTGAGACCTTAAAAGATGCAGTCATTTGTTAACAGGGCACAAATGGTAACCATTGGACCTAGAATCTTCTATCTTGACATGCAGGGAGGCCCATTAAAAGTCTCCTTGGAAACCTGGAATTAGGTCTCTGTTACCCATATTCTCTGAGATATGGGGCTCAGTAGACCCCCAAGAAAATTGAAATTTGATACAAAAGCTCTAGTATCTCAACAAATTGTGCATTGATTGCCATGATTCTTTGCATGCATATTCATCATGGAGTGTTTCATCAGATCTTGCAGACTGGTGGTGCCACCTGGATCTTTTCCAATTTTTATGCATTTTCTCTTTATTTTTTAGACCTTGAAAGATGCGGTCATCTGTTAACAGAGCAGGGAGGTAAATGAAAAATATCCTTGGAAAACTGAAATTAGGTCTCTGTTACCCATATTCTCTGAGTTATGAGGCTTATAAGCACCCCTAGCATAATTAAAAATTTGATACCAAAGCAGGGCACAAATTATAACCATTGGACCTAGAATCTAACTTAAAATCCAGGGAGGTCCATGAAAATTCTCCTCGGAAACATGATATTACGTCTCTGTTACCCATATTCGATGAGCAATGGGGCTTATAAGCACACCCCAGAATATTTGAAAATTTGATACCAAAGTAGGGCACAAATAATAACCATTGGACCCAGAATCTTCTCACTTGGTATCCTGAGAGTTCCTCAAAATTTCTCCCCTCAAAACCTGAAATTGGGTCACTGTGACCTATATTCTCAGAGTTTTTGGGTATGTTTGAGCATGCCAGAAGTAATGAAAAATACACACAAATTGCAAGGTTCCTCAGGAAATGCTGGTTGGAGTGTCATCAAATTTGTTGTGCTAAAGAGTCTTGATGAACTTAAGCTAATATGTTTAAATTATAATGCCACCTATATTATCTTAAAAAGTTTCCTGTGCAAGGACATATTTTCAACATGTCAGTCGGCTGAACGTCATGACCCACTGGTCACTTGTCTTAAAATTGTCTCTCAGAGTAGACCGATTTATTATGGAATTTTTCAGCATTTTTTGCTTATTTGCATGTATTTAAGATGTCTTTTCTGCATTCCCAACAAAATCATTGTTCGGCATGCCACCAGATATATTTCTAACAATCTCAAATGTGAAGTTGTTAAAAGTAGATACAGAAATAGCATAAGTCAGATCAAGCTTGAAGACTTATAATATTTCAGAGACAACGTGTCTAAAATTAAATTTAAATCTCCTGATTTGTATGCAATTTGGTAAAATCTTAAAGTGACATTAAAACAAAGAATGTGCCTTCTACCTGTCAACTTATACATGTATAACTTTATTCATCCACTGTTTGAAGAGACTTTTAAAAGTCTTATCTATTCACATATTTCAATGTTATATTGAAAAACATATTATCAAAATTGTTGTATTTCTAGCTTTCAGTTAAAGGAGGTTATTAAAGGAACATAATCAGGAGCAATATTATTCCATTCCTTTCACACTATCAGTTCAGTTTTGCTATATTCAAATGTTTCCCAGCAAAACCTTCCCAGCACACAGTCTCAGTACCTTGCATATGGCTGTTTAACACCTTGTTATGGCTCTGTGTGTTGGTAAACATAGTCCAAGTGTCTGTTTACCATAACAAGGCCACATGACTGCAGATCCGATTGTGAGCTGCAACACAATGTTTCAGCCAGCTGGAACATGTATTACATTTTTTGGGGCCAAGTCAGTCAGGGAATCCCCTGATTGATACGTGCTGTGGCCCATGAGCTGCATGCACTGTGTGACACCTGTGATCCTGCCTGGTCCACTTTTTTTTTAAAAACAAGTTTACAGGAGTAAGCAAACAGTTTCGGAAAAATATTTTGGTAGGTACAAATTTATTTTAAAGGGAAGAAGCTATTTTTCATGTTAATTCAATATGCTATATATGTGTTTTGCCCCTTTAATTTAAATTTTTGGGAAAAAATATTCAGATACTGTACTACTGTTTGTGCAGAATGCTCTCAGATGAGCCTAGGGCCCATGGCTATTATGACATATTCATAAAGTCAACATATAAATAAACAAAAAGGGGGGTTGAGGTGAAGTACAGTGTAATATGAAAGATAATAGTTCTACAGCAGTAATGACAGTTGCCCTTTGATAATAAAATGATCTTACATGTGTCATCCAGAATGAAGAACTCCTGTGCAGTGGCTATATGAACAGTGAATTAAAAAAAAAATTAGCTCACACATGTCTTGGTTGCGTATTATCTTTATAAATATGGATGGCACCACTAACATTTGTTTGGGTTTTCCTCATGTTACTGGTAGGTAGCTTTTTAGCTCAGCTGACTATAAGTCATCTGAGCTATAGTCGTGGTCCATTGTCCGTCGTCCGTCCGTCTGTTCGTCCGTCTGTCCGTCCGTCCGTCCGTCTGTCCGTCCGTCCGTAAATGTGGCACGTTTTGAAACCGTAAGACCTAGGAATCCAAAATTCAGCATAATGTTAGATGTCCCCAAGATCTCCTACCAAGCCGAAAACTGGGTCTTTGCGACTTCATTCCTTTGAGAAATTAAGGAAAAACCTCAATTTTTTATTAAAAACCTATTTTCACATTTTAGGACTGCCTAATATCTAAACCACTCATCTGTTTTTCCTCATATTTCCTATAAATAATCCTCTATATAATTCCTATGTACATGCCAGAAATTAGGTCTGTATTATTTAATTTAAAAAAGTTATGGGCCCAAACATAATGCATTATGTAAATAATCAGGAAAGAAATTTTATCACTTAACACAAAACTTGTTAAAGCTAAGCACTTTTTTTCCAGTAATATTACTTTTATTAATCAAAATTAAATTGTATACCCAAAATTAGATCAAAATTAAAATATTGGTACCTTAAATTTTGCCCAACTTTGACCATGGCACGTTTTTTTGCTGTAACTGCTGTGGATTTAATTTTCACAGCATGTTTTTGGTAGCATTTCAACTGTTAACACCAAAAATTTGAAACCAGTTGATCAAAAACTGTAGATTTTATTCAAGTTTTCAAGCACCATGTCACATATTGCTAGTGTTATGCAGTTTGCTAGAGCTCAGCTCCCGAGCTTCAGCTCTAAGTTCCTTAAATTTGGCATACAGTTAGATTTCTCCAAAATCCCCTACCATGCCAAGAATTTGGTCACCTGGACTTAATTCCTTCGAGATATCAATGAAAAACTTCATGTTTCCATTAAAAACCCAATGTTACACTTTAAGACTGCCTAATATCAAAACCACTGATCTGACTTTGATCATATATAATATACATATTTTTCTATACATTCACTATGCACATGCCAGAAATGATGTCAGTATTGTGTATTTTTTTTAAGTTATGGGCCCAAACATAATGCACTTTGTAAAAAATCAAGAAATATATTTACTCCCTTAACAAGGGCATTGCTGAAGCTAGAGATCTTTTTTGTCAGGGATGTAACATTATTTAATCAAGATTCAATTGAATACCCAAAATTAGTTCTGAATTTTTCAAATTTTATAAGTTATTAGTATAAATATAAAATTAGTACCTTAAATTTTGCCCAACTGTGACCATGGCACGTTTTTTTCCCGTGAGCACTGTTGATATAATTTTCATATCATGCACACATAAGGATTTCAGCTTTTTAGTTTAGAAAGCTGAAAGAAATTTGCCAAATATTGTAGCTTTTATCAATGTTTTTTATGAGACCCTGTCAGACTTTGGCTCTCTCCAGCCCCTCTTGAGTCACCTGTATGTTGACCTTGTTGACCTTTCATCAAATTATGCACGCTTGAGGGGAGAATCCAGGCAGCTTATGGCCAGCCACAGTTGATCCAGGTGTTCAACCCAACTCATCTAGTAGTTTTAACCAACAACATAACAATAAACAATAAATTAATCAATTTTTATTGGTTTTTAATAACAAATTAAAGAAAAATAGAAAAGGAATTTGTTAGTTTATAATAACAGGAAATTAACTTGCAGTTACTGATGATATAAGAATCTTGTATCGATGGGTAGAATGTCACATATTCCAAATAACACCATGCAGTCACCTATGGCATTTTTCAGTTCATTTTTAATGATAAACAAGTAAATCATATTATTCATTACTAATCATTAAGGATTATATGAAGGAAATAAATGATAGACAAAGATGCAGTTGATAATATTAATCTAGATTCCTACTGTGTCTAGTGTGTACATTGATGTGAAATGAGTCCAAAATGAATTTTTTACAGTTATTTTTTAATATAAATAAAAGCCATAAAACCAGGTACTTATGATCATTATTTAAATGTGTGAATTTTGTATATTCTGGATTCTCAACATCATTGTTTTTTTGTGAAAACTGAATAAATACCAGACATGGTGCGGATACTTTGTAATTGTATTTAAATAAGAATATGATTATGTACTCCATTATAAAATTTCTTGCATAAAGAATGGGAATTCAGGTAAAAATGAAAGTATATGAATACTCGTGCAAATACTTTCAAAATGTATTCATGAATGCATTCATGAATATATTCTTTAATATTATTTTAATAATCATATCAGTTATATTTCATTTTAAAAAATCATATGATTCTCTTATTATTTTTAATAAAAATTATATTTGGGACAATATTTGTAATTTTTTTAATAAATAGTTAAACTCTTATATTATATGTTCTGCTTGTAAGTTATATGGCCAAGTCAAAATCTGTGTGACAGTAGTACTCCATTTGTTAATAAAATAAATGAAATCAATCCTTCCCTGTCTCCAAAGGTACTATTAAAATCATACATAAGCTAAACAACAACAACTCATAATACAGCTTATATTTATTACCACACAAAACCAGCATGTGCCTCATTTCTAAATAATATTTTTTTATCATATATAACAGCTGAGCGTCGTGACCCATAGGTCCCTTGTTTCAGAAATTATTAAAATTTTTTTTTGGCAATTGGATATGTCAGGATGATGGCTTACAATTCAGAATGCTTGCTAATTTTTATATCAGATATAAACCAATGTAACATGACAGCTTTAAACAAATTGTTTATTAAAAAAAAATTAAGATTGGTTGCCTGTGGCATGCACAGGACATAGAAGAAAATATGGGAAATCTGCTAAACAATAACAGACCAGTCTGCTGTTGTTTGTACAAACAGGACTGATGGCGGGGTATGTATTATTCTGTCTCTGTGTACCTGGTGTATATAATTTCTGCATTCAGCTTCCCAGCATGTGCCATATTTGATGGTCTCCCACTAAACAAACATAATACGGCACAAAATCAATGGGATCTGTCACAAAAATAACAAGGAACCACATAGGCAGCACACACCACAACACATTTTATGTACATTTACCTAATAGACATATGGTTATGGAGTGAGCCTTGTATAATAGCCTTTTATTTCAGAGCATTTGGAGTTGTCATCCATGCCTAATGCAGTGATGGCTAGGACGATGTTTCCTAAATGTATGCGTCTTCCATGTAAATATAAATTATAGTTAGTAAATACCACAGCAGATACAACATGAGATGTCAGCTAAAAGCTTTGGAGGTTAAACATTGGTATACAATCAGAGAGTGTGTACCAGGTATTAAGTTCATGCTTCCTACCCTCAAATATGCTGATATGCACCAGGGATTTTTGTATAATTAATCAAACGGTTGATGTCATGCGGTATTAGATCTCCTAGGACAACAAATAATGATGGTACACAGTGGATGTTTTCCTTATAAAGAAAAAACAAACAAAGCATGAAACAGCTGCCTGTACTGTAAAAGCATTCCTGTCAAATCAGGCGATATTCTGTCATCTGATGTAAACAGCATTTAATTTAAATACACCAGGCACGGTATGACTTTGATTTTAATGTTTTGTTCTCGTGGCTTTCAGCAAATTGTTTAGTATTAAAATGAAGAGACATTTAATAATTGATCTCATTTACATGCTCTACATTCATTTTCCACATGATAATAAATATTAAATCATTTCAGGATTAAGAGAAATTACCTTTATCTCAAATGATTAGCTCTTTATCTTAATGCTATAGTATTACTTAGTATCATGAGGTTATGAATTTTCTTTTTGTCATTTTTGAATTTTCACTTAAAAATAATAAAATAATTCTAGGATCGTAGATGACACCTTACTATCAAATTTGCTTCTTATTTTGTCAATAAGGAGATGCATTTAAATCAAAGCCATGGAAAATTTATGCTCGCATTAGGTTTTATATTCCTTAAATCTATGATTGATTTAATATAATTTTGATTTACTGTTATGACTGGTGATTTTTTTATGGGAAAATTGATAATACTATTATTAGTAATGGCCTTTAACAATGAATTATGTTATCTCTGTAATAAATTGTTTCTTTACCATTCCATCTCTGCCTTTTGTGGAATGTTTCTTCTTATAAAAGATGGTATTCAATTTGTCTTTGATATCAGTCAAACTGTAAGAGGGTAATTTGGTATAATATTTGTTCAACAGTCTTGAATATCACATGATCCTGCCATTGAAAATATTGACTTGTTCTTAAAAAGTGACACATATGTGCATGTGTTATCTCATTGCATGGGAAGCCATCTGCATTTTAGATTATAGTAGCCTGTTTACAAGATCATTATAAGTGTTTACAAAGCAGCAACCAGACTGGGCATGTTAAGTGTGTTCTGTTTAATGCAGAGACAGTAAACAATAGTGACGGAGAAGTGATGAATTATAATATATACAGTCCTTTTTCAGGGTTCTTGGTGGCCTATGAAAATCAGTAGCCATGGACTGTGGCTAATTTCCGTAGGGCAATAGGCTGTAAGACGATAGATTTAGTCAACCATTGTCATTTAAAATAAAATAAATTATAATATTAAAAATATAAAAGATTATTTGGACTCAAGGAGGCAAAAATATTGTTAATAGAGCTGATTGTGCCAAAAAAATTGTATAAATTGGGAAGGATGACGGATTGGTGCAGCTTGGATTTGCCAGAGTGGCTATCTCTTGATTAAATCAGTTAGCCATATTTGGATTTATTTTGTACAGTTGTCATGAAGTGTCAAGCTGCTATCAAGATCCCTGCTTCTTCCAATGAGTCCTCATCATTATTTCAAGACAGACTTCAGATGTTTAATACTACACATTCTGAATATATTTTATTTCTTATTCTGTTAACAGCTTCATCTACTGGTCCTATTCATAAACTTGATAAAATATATTTTAAAAATATTTATATTTTTTTAAATAAATAATCATAAGTTATTAACATTTTTTATGCATTGATAAAAGATACATGATGTCTTGTTTGAGTTCTGTGAACTTGTCAGCTGCGGTTGGTTTTCTGTGTGCTGAAACCCCTGTGACAGTATGACCTTACTACCCGGTACATGCACTCTAGGCAGACATTTTGGAATTATTGGATTATTTTAGAACACCTTTTTTAATAAAATGTCTGGTGCTATTTCATAAAATGACTTTGAATAAAAAAAATATATGTTAAAGTTTGTAATATTCACAGAGGTGGTCTTTCAGCATTTAGCTTTGTTTTTATTAACACACTATCCTTGTTTGTAAAGAGAATATAAATCACTCAAAAACTGAGATAAAATGGGACGTCTTTTTTTTCTGATGTGATATTTGCCAAACACATGGTATCCTGTTCGTCAGTGAAAGCATGTGCAAAGTCATATGCTTGACCTTTATTTGATATTTATGTGACTGCCTCAATCAGCGTTGTTTATGAACAGCATTGTAAACTTTCTGGTGAATCTGTTGATAGAGATATAGTTTGCAGTCATACTGTGATGGTTAAATCGTTAAAAATAGTAAATGGTCAGCAGGTATGCACTTTTTTCTTGTGATTATCTGAAATGTTTATATTCTTTTTGATCAAATAAGTTTCTTGTACTAATCTGCATTTTGGCAACATAAACCAGCTTTCTCTCAGTCTCCAATCACATCCTTATTACTGATAACATCATTCTAAGTGTTGTTTCCCTTTAACAGAGATAAGAATGAACATATTCAAAAATTATTCAGTCTTAAGATGGGTGATCGTAATGGGTTATGTACTGGGTAGGATGGTTACATGCTTAAAATTTTACCTTCCTTGAAACAGGTGAGGATGCTTCACAATTTACATAAACACCCACTTTTTCCTGGAATAAAGAATTCTGTCTTCATTAGCTCAGCTGACTATAAGTCAACTGAGCTATAGTTGTGGTCCATTGTCCGTTGTCCGTCCGTCTGTCCGTCCGTCCGTAGATGTGGCACGTTTTGAAACCATAAGACCAAGGAATCCAAAATTCGGCATAATGTTAGATGTCCCCAAGATCTCCTACCAAGCCGAAAACTGGGTCTTTGCAACTTCGTTCCTTTGAGAAATTAAGGAAAACCTCAATTTTTTATTAAAAACCTATGTTCACACTTCAGGACTGCCTAATATCAAAACCACTCATCTGTTTTTCCTCATATTTACCATAAATATTCCTCTATATAGTTCCTATGTACATGCCAGAAATTAGGTCTGTATTATATGATTTAAAAAAAGTTATGGGCTCAAACATAATGCATTTTGTAAAAAATCAGGAAAGATATTTGATCACTTCACACAAAACATTTTAAAGCTATGGACTTTTTTCAAGTAATATATCTTTTATTAATCAAAATTAAATTGTATACCCAAAATTAGATCAAAATCTGTTAAATTTTTTAAAATATTAGCAAAAATAAAAAATTGGTACCTTAAAATTTTGCCTAAATTTGACCATGGCATGGTTTTTTCTTATAAGTACATTTGATTTAATTTTCACAGCCAGTTTACATATGGATTTAATCAGATGAATTTTGAATTTGAAAGTATAAGCTTAAAAAATAGTCTAGCTATTGAAGTTTTTTAAAAGACTTAATGTATTTGTATTTTCTAGCATCATGACCCTACTTTTGTTTACCTGGTTATCCAAAAATTGGCATACTGTTAGATGTAATTGTAAATATTCATATTGTTCCATACATTTCCTATGTACATACCAAAATTTAGGTCAGTATTGCATAATTTGTTGAAGTTCTAGGCCCAAACATAATGCACTTTGTAAAAATTAGGATATATATTTACTCACTTAACATAAGAATGGCTGAGACTTTTTATCAGGAATATAACATCATTTAATCAAGATTCAATTGTATACGGACAATTAGATCTGAAATTTGCAATTTTTTTTAAGTTATTAGCATAAATATAAAATCAGTACCTTAAATTTTGCCCAACTTTGGCCACGGCACAATTTTTTCCTGTAAGTACTGTGGATGTTATTTTCACAGCATGTACACATAAGGATTAAATCTGTTAAAATCTTAAATATGAAAAATAAAAGCTGCAAAATTAGGCTAGTTATTGAATTTGTTTTGAGGCTCTTGTTGTATTCCCTTGCATTGTCAAGCAGTCCAGAGGTTCATTCTAGGTCATTCAATGCAACTCTCTATGCTCCCCAGGCTGTTATGTAATCCCATCACTCAGCAAGCCCTCTCTCTTGTTGAGCTTGATCAGGCTGCCAGCATAAATACCACAGGGAGCCTTTCTCTCTTCCCCCCCCCCCCCCCACCCCTTCTGGTGACAGACCTGTACTCTGAACAAGATGAATCTTATAATTTCAGCGATGAACAGTAACAACAG
Source organism: Sipunculus nudus (assembly GCA_026874595.1). Lineage (NCBI taxonomy): Eukaryota > Metazoa > Annelida > Sipuncula > Golfingiida > Sipunculidae > Sipunculus > Sipunculus nudus. The sequence goes on along the minus strand of CM049306.1, from coordinate 16,692,114 downwards.
AGACCCTGCACTGAACCCACCACTTCGATACACAGGACTAATATACAAGACAAAGCTGATAATTTTAATGTTAAAAAATTCTTTTTGTTGAGACTTGGACAATTTTGATTTTTGAAAAAAATGTTCAGGAATTTAATCCTAATATTCATATATGGTAAAATATTAGGACCTAATGAAAGTGCTAACTGACAAGATTTAGGAAGACATAAATACTTTGTAGCATTTCGTTCATATCTCTTAAAGTTGGTGGGGCCTAGTTAACTAGTTAGCAAAGCTGACTATAAGTCATCTGAGCTATAGTCGTGGTCAATTGTCCGTCGTCCGTCCGTCTGTCTGTCCGTCCGTCCGTCCGTCCGTCCGTCCGTAGATGTGGCACGTTTTGAAACCGTAAGACTTAGGAATCCAAAATTCAGCATAATGTTAGATGTCCCCAAGATCTCCTACCAAGCCGAAAACTGGGTCTTTGCGACTTTGTTCCTTTGAGAAATTAAGGAAAAACCTCAAATTTTTATTAAAAACCTATTTTCACTCTTCAGGACTGCCTAATATCAAAACCACTCATCTGTTGTTCCTCATATTTACCATAAATATTCTTCTATATAGTTCCTATGTACATGCCAGAAATTAAGTCTGTTAAGTATAAATTCTTTAAGTTATGGGCCTGAACATAATAGACTTTGTAAAAAATCAGGAAAAATGTTTACTCACTTAACATGAAAAATTTTGAAACTAGAGTCTATTTTCCCAAGTATATAACTATGTTTAATTAAGATTTAATTGTTTACCCAAAATTAGATCTGAATTTTGTAAATTTTTTAAGTTATTAGCATAAAAATAAAATCAGTACCTTAAATTTAGCCCAACTTTGACCATGGCACGTTTTTCTCCTGTATGTACCATTGATTTAATTTTCACAGCATGTAAACATAAATATTTAATTTGTTTAAATCTGAAATTTGAAAATAAAAGCTTGAAAATTAAGCTAGTTATTGATTTTTTTTCTTGAGGCTCTACTGTAGTCATTTGCTTTGATAACAGATTACAGATGCAGGGTCCAACTCCAGGTCACTGGAAGTCGGGCTATGCCAAGGTTTCTGATTTGTTACAGTCACTGGGGGAGACCCCCTGCTGTGACAGGTGTACAGTTATTCTAATATCACCACCCCAATCCCCCCCCCCTCCCGCAAACCCAACCCACTAAGTGTAATGCAGTAATTGTTATTGTTTTCACTGTATTTCCTTAATTGTAACACTGTTTCCACTCCAATATACAAAAACTTTCCTTAAAAAGTAATTCAAGTGTAATCCAGAAGATGCCATGTTATGTTAATGTAGCATTTTTAAAGAAATTAATTTTCTTTTAAATGATTTTAACAGATATAATTGAACCCATCAGTATGCTTAAATTTATAAAATATGAAGCACATTATGGATAAATAAAGACACAATTGAAAATTGTGAAATCTAAATCAAGTATTATTTTTAGATATTTATTGTTTTGCAGATTTAAAAGATATATTTTTGTGGTAAAAAATAAATAAACATTTGTATGCATGGTGTGGTGTTATATGACAAGATTGAGATTTATGATGATGCAATTGAGAATTATGAATCAACTTTTATATTCAGATGTATCTGTTTTATCGGAAATGTATAGAAATATAAACTTAAATTAAAAAAAATTGATGTGATGAAAAAATTAGGATTTAATACAAACATTTGTTCATTATTTTCCTGCCACAACAGAATTTGAGATCAGGCTTTGTTTGCCCTGTTTTATGTTGTTAATTAGTTATATTTCATCTGTATACATTTCATAAAAAAAATACATATAATTAATAATATATATTATACAAAAAAAATATTCAATTAAACAAATTTGTTAACTACTGAAATGTCAACAGTTAATCAAAAAGCCAACTGATGATCATTGTAATAGTACAGATCATTTGTTCACAGACTGCTCACATGCTTCAGTTTCAACATTAGGAAACACATGGTCAGGTCACAAAATATTATTTGCAACAATTTCTTGCTCATCAATACTAACCAATCATATAAACCAACCATGGCCTTTATTACCTCTTCCTCTTACACTTTATCTCCATTTGATATTATTTTAGATTTCTACCTTCAAGGTCAACTTCAGCTGAGCACAGTGACCCATAGGTCCCTTGTTTTTAAAATTAGAAATACTGGTCAAACTTTATGGGATTAATTTTTAACTCATATGGCCATATATTTAACTTTTGAAAAATTAATTACCTTCACACATTATTTGTTTATGAAATGGAACTTTAATATGACACTTACCGCAAGCCCATTTTTTCCCTTGGTGCATCACTAAATGGTTTCAGGCCAAAGGTTTCTTTTATTACACAGTCCATGTGCTTTAGCTCATGTCCATTATTCTATAATTTACAGAGTTTCATTTAAGCTGGGCCATTTTCTCTTAGCTTTTCAAATGGTAGTATACATGGAAAAACCATAAGAAACAAAAATATTTTGCAGTTACTTATATTTTCCAAAATTCAGCTGAGCGACGTGACCCATAGGTCCCTTGTTTTTCTTTTGTTGTATACATTTACAAATTTTACTCTTTTTGTCAATGAATGCTGGGTTAAAAACTAGAATCAGCATTCTAATGAATGCAAGCCTCTGCTTTGTGAATGTACATTTGTGATTATTCCTTGATGTGCATCTTCACTGGCCCATTCCGGACCAATCCGGTGAATCTTTCATGAGATTCTCTTCATGGTTGTGTGAGTTATGTTGTGAACAAACACACAAACGGGAATGAACGCATACCCTCCTGGTGAAAGCAAAAACCTGTTTGAGACCTGCATGTAACCACTCTTTAATCAGGCTTCTTTTTATTTTTAGGAGTGCTGTAACCAGGAGGAATGAACCATGGCACAGGTGAGGATGCTTGGATTATCTTTATATTTTCTTCTTATGATTGGATGTGGGAGTATTTTAACAGGTTCCTGTTTTAAGCAAATGTGAGAATGAGTTCAATTTAGCTGAGATAAAGGTGCAGGATTTGAAAGCTGAGGGGACCAGTTTGATTCCCATTGGAGACATTGAGGCAAAAAGATTATATCTCAATGAAACTAACCAGATTAATTAAGTGTTAACTAAACATCATGAACATTTCAAATTCCTTGACCTTAAGATCAAGAAGGTTATTCAAAATTTAAATCTTTATTAAATAAAATCAGGTTCCATAGTTAAAAAATAAGGATGATTTTATTTGATAATGTCACCTATTGGCTGTACAGATCGTGCATATATTAAAAAGAACCTCTTTATCAGACTTTGTTTTTTAAGTGCTTGCTTAGATAGCAGTAGTATAAATAGTTCCACTAGTTAAGCAAATGTTTAAATAATTCTACTTTTAAGACAAGTTGTGACCTTGATACATTTATGTGTCTGTGGCAATCTTGTGTTGTTTTGGCTTCGCCAGGGTACAGGAAGCCTGTCCATGAGTCTGTTAGGGGATCTTGTGGGCTGGGCTTGTTTGAATTATTGACATACTTGTGTAAGTGTGTTGGTATATCAATCACATCAAAGTGCTGCATTTCTTATGGAGAAACATTTGTGTATGTGTAACACCAATCTTGTTTACAGAGTGCCAGATGAGTTGCCATGGCAACCAGGGATGTAAAATAAACACATGGCCAGCACCAAACCTGACTCTGGCCAGATTCATCAGTTTAGACATTTCATTTTGGGGCAGGGGGTGTATTTACAAATCTCTAGCCCCTTGTCAATAGTAGCTTTGTTGCTAGAGTATTATTAACATGCTGTATTCTGTCAACCTACTTGACCTGTCCCTGCTGGCTATGGAGCTTTGTCTCAACAGACCCCGGGAGTCCTAGGTAAACAAAGATAAGCTTTATTTAGGATAAATCCATGATGCATTTGGATGCAAGGAAAACAAAAACATCTGGTGATGTTGGGATTTAGAACTGCTGGGTACACACTCACTCTTGGATATGAGGCTTGTGGGAGGTAACATTTTCTCTCCATCTTCCATCTAATCACCAGTCTGATTCACACTCTGGGGGATGCTATCACCTGCAATCTGCTGGAAAAGGGTAAGTTGTGTCAGCAAAATTGTAACTTTGAGGTAATATATTTATATCCTCTGGTTGAGAGCACTAAGGAAAAGGGATAGTGGGAATGGAAGGAAGCAAAAAAGCTGAGCCAATGGAAAAGGGCTCAATTAAATTTTTATCGTCAATATTTGTGTTGATCCATAAAGATGTTTTTTTTTATGTTATTGCTTTGGGATTATAAGTGCAGGTTTTGTCAGTGAAATTGAATCAGGTGAAATATTTATATCCCCTGAAAGAGCACTGACGTTATAATCTGATGAAAGGGGTTGCTTATTAAATTATCCTTTCTCTATTTGTGTTATCTGATGCTATTTTTGTATTACTAAGGTTGTGTCAGGCAAATTGAAATTGGGAGATAAAATGTTAATATCCCCTGCTGAAGACCTGTTGTGCTTATCAGATATATTTGGATTATTTTTGGTGTTCCTGTCCATGGGTGTTTTTGTTTATTCTGTTATCTTTAGCTCAGCTAACTTGCATTTATGCTGAGACTTATACAGATTACACTCTTTACATAGGCCAACTACCTATATCGTAAGTGCTGTTTGTTATGACCTTGTATCCTGAATATCAACACCAGAGGGCAGCACTGTATTTTTGTCCAATCAGATGAGACCCTGTGCTGAAGACAACACGAGGAATACACGGAGCCAATGTGTTCATTTCGTTTTGAGTGACAGCTCATCGCCCCGGCGACCGTTTGAACAGGCCATAGGCTCAGAGAGAATTGCCCTGCACGTGGTTTCTGGGCAGAGCCTTATGCCTGTCGAGTGTTTGTTGACTTCATTTGGTTGGCTGCTTTTTTCAGCAGACAGGCCCATGTGCACCACCTGGTGTTTAAGTGCATAATAAACGGTCAAAGCTGGCAGCGCGAAAATCTGTAGCTTCTTTAGAAGCGCAACTTTTCCGCTGCCTCGGGAGCGTAATACAGATGGGTATTTTTCTGTTCTGCTTTGCTGTCAACACACATCATAATGTAAGTTTGCACTTGTTTATTAACATAATTTGGTGCTCTGTGTAACTTAGACTTTCATGGTGACAGAGGTTGCTGACTTATTGCATCCGCCAAAACAGAGTTTATGGATACTATGTTTTCAGCCCACCGCCACCGCCGCGTACGTGTCCGGAGAACTTCTCCGTAACCGCTGGGCGAAATTTTAGAAACCCGGGATTATGTTTGGGTCACATGTGAACTGCTGCACCCCGATTTTGTTTTGACCTCTGACCTTTCCTCTGCGCTCTGCGTCCGTTTGTGCGTCTGTTTCCACACATAAACCCACATATCTCGGGAACCGTTTGACTGATCAGGAAAATTTTTTTTGCACAAATGTAGCCCTTGGAGAGCTTTATAACATACACAAAAAATGGTGGCGCCACCTGCAACCATGTTTGCACAGTGTCCATCTGTTCGTCTGCCTTGGGTTAAAATCACTCATATCTCTGCAGTGGTTTGACTAATTCACCTGAAATTCGGCATGTGTATACATCCGGGATAGCTTTTCTGATTTTATGACAGGTGGCGTCACCTACATTCACGTTTACGCTGCAGACATCCAAGCTCAAATCTCGGGAACCATTTGACCGATTGGGCCAAAATTTTGCATGTGTATAGATATCACATAGCTCTTTATCATACGCAAATCTGGTGGTGCCACCTGCAGCCATTTTTGCACAGCTCCCGTCTATTTGTCTGCCATGGGATAAAATCACTCATATCTCGGCAGTGATTTGACATATCTGCCTAAAATTTTGCAGGTTTATACATCCCCGACAGCTCTCTTGATTTTATGACAGGTGGCGCCACCTACATTCTAGTTTATGCAGCAGATATCCAAGCTCATATCTTGGGAACCGTTTGACCAATTGGGCCAAAGTTTTGCATGTGTATAGTTCCCACATAGCTCTTTATCATACGCAAAACTGGTGGCGCCACCTGCAACCATTTTTGCACAGCGTCCATCTGTTTGTCTGCCAAGGGCAAAAATCACTCATATACATGTAGTGGTTTGACTTATCTGCCTTAAATTTTGCATATGTATACAACTTTGACGGCTTTCTGGATTTTGTGGTAGATGGCGCAACCTACATACACAATTTGGCTGCAGACATCCATGCTAATATGCAACACTTCACTCTATTTCCCCTTGCCACTCAATCCATGCCTCACTTCACCCGTTCCACTCTGATTTAGGTGGATACACAAAGTTGCTTGTCGACTACTCGTATTCTAGTTGTTTATGTTTTAGATGTGAAGCAGACACTTACAGTGGCAAAAATGTATTTCCTTTGGTCCATTTTTGGTAAAAATATATTCAAACTACAGCATCAATTTCTCTGTATTAGTTACATGGTTTGCCCTGAAATTTATATGCTTATTCCTCATGGAGAACTGTTGCCATTGCATATTACTGGTGGAGCCATCTACAAATATTTTTTGAGACTAACAATTATTTCAGTCATTAAAAAATTTGCATTGAATGAAAAGCAAGAAAGATTTTGCTTCAGTGACACCAAGAGTGTAATAATAAAGGAACATTTAATATAATTGTGTAAAGCATATTTTTTTATAATCTTAAGCTATTTCCACATTTTCTAGTATTTATTTAGTCATATCGCAACATTTTTCCAGCAAAAAGTGGTCTGTACCAGCATCTGTGGTCATACGGTTAAGCACAAGATTCAAAGCCCAGAGATTGTGAGTTCAAATCTGAGCTGAGGAGGTATTTCTTAGTAAGCCCCCATCCACAATGAGCTCTCTGAAGCTCTGATGGCAAGGCTATGCCCCCTGGCATTGTCTCACTGACAAACAAGTGCAACTTTGGAAGTTTAATTCCTCTGTGCTAGGATTTAGTGGTGGGTCGGGAATACACACCCAGAACCTACAGGTGTGGTGGACACCTAGCCTGGTTGTGGCCAGATTATTGTGTGCTTTTGTGCTGTCATTAATTGCAAAACTGAAATGGAATTCTGCAGAAGTACATTCTGAGGTTAATTCTAACTCATCACCCCCCCCCCCCCCCCCAAAAAAAAAAGAAAAAAGGGATTTGCATAGAATAATGTGTTTAGAGTCTGCATTTTGCTCACCTTGCAAAACATGCTGAGTGATTTGCTGATTGAGGAGATAAGTTTCCTTCAGTCTGTGCTGCAAGTGCCATTGTCGCTTTGTTTACTTTTTCTGGAATCTGATGTATTCGGTTGATATAAGATCAGAATGTCACAGGTTGTGCTTGTCAGCTCATTGCCATTGCTTATAGGTCACTTGTTTATATTTCAAAGATTAATTTGTGTCAGTGAAAGCATAGCTGATAGAAAAAAAGTTATATGCTCTACAAGAGAGCTTTGTTCTAATCACAGATGTATAAAAGGATGCCATAATTCCTTTTGACATTTGCTTTTGCAAAATGTATTTGTTCCTTTATTTTTTGCTTAAATACATGTGTACAGGGCAAAAAGAATATGTATATGATTTTCAAAGTAGTTAATTATCTGAATTCCAAAATTTTCAGATGATTTTGTCAGTGCACAAAGGAGGAAAATGAGCAAAATTTTATAGATAATTTGGATTTTGTGCATATTGTGCTTTCAGGATTTTTTATTGACTTTGAAAAACCAAGCAAATCACAGATATATATGCAGAAATGACATGGTGTGTATTTTATTAAATGCGCATGTTTGAACAAATCCCAGGAATGAACTATGGTAGCAATGAAGGTGTAATGTCTCTTTCATGTTTATAATGGTTTTGAACAACTTTGGGCATCATCAGCATCATGTTGATGATTAAGATAAGGGGAGATTGTCCCCTGCATGGCACCAGTGGCATTCAGTCTCTGTTGTTATTGGTTCTGCTCTTATCCTTGTCACTCAGAACATCTTCCTTGATTGCTTGATATGAAGATTAAATTTGCAGGCTTAGCAGATCCCCATTTGTGTAGTTCTCAGCTGAGGCAATTTGAGCAAACCTGTGAGATGTGACTGCACCATTTCATTGACAGAGAAATATTAACATTGCATGAGCCACACACCTGGACTGAAGAAACTTCTTTAGGACAAAGATTACTGCCAATGCTGCCTTGAGGTTCAGATCCCTAGAATGATTGCAAAGTAGACATGTTGGTGGGTGAGGGTGCTGTTGACCTTCCATTGGCGACACCATGACACAAAAGGATATGTCCTAAGTAATGCAGTTGAAGGCTTTGTGAAATGGCATTTCTCCTTCTTTTACCATACAGCTTTTTCTGAAAATACAAGAACAAGGCTTCCTTGATTTTCCTCAAGGGTAAAGGCAACCAGGTGATCAGCCAGTAGAGAGCTACTCCTTTTTCCCAAGTAATCTGTTACAAAGTCTCCCCGAACAATCCAGTGCAGAGCAGATCCAAAAGGGAAGATGGTTGTAGAAGTGCTTCACAGTGAGCACTTTGCCCTAGTTTCTATTGAGCTGCAGGGCTGAGCTTGAATTGCCTTGTGACATGATATCAGAGTTAAAAAGCCTAACCCTTTCTGCCTCAGAAAGTCATGTGGAGGCATGGGATCCTTTCTCCAGCTGCATCAGTAAAGTCACCATTCAAGTCCTTGGGCTGGTCTTAGCTGAAAGATCCTGGAAGAGACATTCATGGTGGATGTCAACCTACTGAACTGCACTTTGTCCCACATAGTACAGGAAATTTCACAGATATTTTATCCTTAAATTGACAAGTGTCAGCCTTGTTGTTTGATGCACCAAATGTAGCAGTCCACTTTTCCCTCTGAGGAAAGCTTGCACTCATGTTGCTTGCTTGATTCTTCTCCAGTGATTTCTTCAGTCTTTTTCCCTTGCTTTTTGAATCACCATGTCCATCTGTTTGTCTGCCAAGGGCAAAAATCACTCATATACATGTAGTGGTTTGACTTATCTGCCTTAAATTTTGCATATGTATACAACTTTGACGGCTTTCTGGATTTTGTGGTAGATGGCGCAACCTACATACACAATTTGGCTGCAGACATCCATGCTAATATGCAACACTTCACTCTATTTCCCCTTGCCACTCAATCCATGCCTCACTTCACCCGTTCCACTCTGATTTAGGTGGATACACAAAGTTGCTTGTCGACTACTCGTATTCTAGTTGTTTATGTTTTAGATGTGAAGCAGACACTTACAGTGGCAAAAATGTATTTCCTTTGGTCCATTTTTGGTAAAAATATATTCAAACTACAGCATCAATTTCTCTGTATTAGTTACATGGTTTGCCCTGAAATTTATATGCTTATTCCTCATGGAGAACTGTTGCCATTGCATATTACTGGTGGAGCCATCTACAAATATTTTTTGAGACTAACAATTATTTCAGTCATTAAACAATTTGCATTGAATGAAAAGCAAGAAAGATTTTGCTTCAGTGACACCAAGAGTGTAATAATAAAGGAACATTTAATATAATTGTGTAAAGCATATTTTTTTATAATCTTAAGCTATTTCCACATTTTCTAGTATTTATTTAGTCATATCGCAACATTTTTCCAGCAAAAAGTGGTCTGTACCAGCATCTGTGGTCATACGGTTAAGCACAAGATTCAAAGCCCAGAGATTGTGAGTTCAAATCTGAGCTGAGGAGGTATTTCTTAGTAAGCCCCCATCCACAATGAGCTCTCTGAAGCTCTGATGGCAAGGCTATGCCCCCTGGCATTGTCTCACTGACAAACAAGTGCAACTTTGGAAGTTTAATTCCTCTGTGCTAGGATTTAGTGGTGGGTCGGGAATACACACCCAGAACCTACAGGTGTGGTGGACACCTAGCCTGGTTGTGGCCAGATTATTGTGTGCTTTTGTGCTGTCATTAATTGCAAAACTGAAATGGAATTCTGCAGAAGTACATTCTGAGGTTAATTCTAACTCATCACCCCCCCCCCCCCCCAAAAAAAAAAAAAAGAAAAAAGGGATTTGCATAGAATAATGTGTTTAGAGTCTGCATTTTGCTCACCTTGCAAAACATGCTGAGTGATTTGCTGAATGAGGAGATAAGTTTCCTTCAGTCTGTGCTGCAAGTGCCATTGTCGCTTTGTTTACTTTTTCTGGAATCTGATGTATTCGGTTGATATAAGATCAGAATGTCACAGGTTGTGCTTGTCAGCTCATTGCCATTGCTTATAGGTCACTTGTTTATATTTCAAAGATTAATTTGTGTCAGTGAAAGCATAGCTGATAGAAAAAAAGTTATATGCTCTACAAGAGAGCTTTGTTCTAATCACAGATGTATAAAAGGATGCCATAATTCCTTTTGACATTTGCTTTTGCAAAATGTATTTGTTCCTTTATTTTTTGCTTAAATACATGTGTACAGGGCAAAAAGAATATGTATATGATTTTCAAAGTAGTTAATTATCTGAATTCCAAAATTTTCAGATGATTTTGTCAGTGCACAAAGGAGGAAAATGAGCAAAATTTTATAGATAATTTGGATTTTGTGCATATTGTGCTTTCAGGATTTTTTATTGACTTTGAAAAACCAAGCAAATCACAGATATATATGCAGAAATGACATGGTGTGTATTTTATTAAATGCGCATGTTTGAACAAATCCCAGGAATGAACTATGGTAGCAATGAAGGTGTAATGTCTCTTTCATGTTTATAATGGTTTTGAACAACTTTGGGCATCATCAGCATCATGTTGATGATTAAGATAAGGGGAGATTGTCCCCTGCATGGCACCAGTGGCATTCAGTCTCTGTTGTTATTGGTTCTGCTCTTATCCTTGTCACTCAGAACATCTTCCTTGATTGCTTGATATGAAGATTAAATTTGCAGGCTTAGCAGATCCCCATTTGTGTAGTTCTCAGCTGAGGCAATTTGAGCAAACCTGTGAGATGTGACTGCACCATTTCATTGACAGAGAAATATTAACATTGCATGAGCCACACACCTGGACTGAAGAAACTTCTTTAGGACAAAGATTACTGCCAATGCTGCCTTGAGGTTCAGATCCCTAGAATGATTGCAAAGTAGACATGTTGGTGGGTGAGGGTGCTGTTGACCTTCCATTGGCGACACCATGACACAAAAGGATATGTCCTAAGTAATGCAGTTGAAGGCTTTGTGAAATGGCATTTCTCCTTCTTTTACCATACAGCTTTTTCTGAAAATACAAGAACAAGGCTTCCTTGATTTTCCTCAAGGGTAAAGGCAACCAGGTGATCAGCCAGTAGAGAGCTACTCCTTTTTCCCAAGTAATCTGTTACAAAGTCTCCCCGAACAATCCAGTGCAGAGCAGATCCAAAAGGGAAGATGGTTGTAGAAGTGCTTCACAGTGAGCACTTTGCCCTAGTTTCTATTGAGCTGCAGGGCTGAGCTTGAATTGCCTTGTGACATGATATCAGAGTTAAAAAGCCTAACCCTTTCTGCCTCAGAAAGTCATGTGGAGGCATGGGATCCTTTCTCCAGCTGCATCAGTAAAGTCACCATTCAAGTCCTTGGGCTGGTCTTAGCTGAAAGATCCTGGAAGAGACATTCATGGTGGATGTCAACCTACTGAACTGCACTTTGTCCCACATAGTACAGGAAATTTCACAGATATTTTATCCTTAAATTGACAAGTGTCAGCCTTGTTGTTTGATGCACCAAATGTAGCAGTCCACTTTTCCCTCTGAGGAAAGCTTGCACTCATGTTGCTTGCTTGATTCTTCTCCAGTGATTTCTTCAGTCTTTTTCCCTTGCTTTTTGAATCACCATGTCCATCTGTTTGTCTGCCAAGGGCAAAAATCACTCATATACATGTAGTGGTTTGACTTATCTGCCTTAAATTTTGCATATGTATACAACTTTGACGGCTTTCTGGATTTTGTGGTAGATGGCGCAACCTACATACACAATTTGGCTGCAGACATCCATGCTAATATGCAACACTTCACTCTATTTCCCCTTGCCACTCAATCCATGCCTCACTTCACCCGTTCCACTCTGATTTAGGTGGATACACAAAGTTGCTTGTCGACTACTCGTATTCTAGTTGTTTATGTTTTAGATGTGAAGCAGACACTTACAGTGGCAAAAATGTATTTCCTTTGGTCCATTTTTGGTAAAAATATATTCAAACTACAGCATCAATTTCTCTGTATTAGTTACATGGTTTGCCCTGAAATTTATATGCTTATTCCTCATGGAGAACTGTTGCCATTGCATATTACTGGTGGAGCCATCTACAAATATTTTTTGAGACTAACAATTATTTCAGTCATTAAACAATTTGCATTGAATGAAAAGCAAGAAAGATTTTGCTTCAGTGACACCAAGAGTGTAATAATAAAGGAACATTTAATATAATTGTGTAAAGCATATTTTTTTATAATCTTAAGCTATTTCCACATTTTCTAGTATTTATTTAGTCATATCGCAACATTTTTCCAGCAAAAAGTGGTCTGTACCA